>CM065692.1:47383138-47493138 GCA_017654935.2 Phymorhynchus buccinoides | reverse complement strand
CTATGGTGCATATTTTTTGGTGAGACGTACTTTGTGTCCAGCCGATGATATCAGTCTGCTGTTTTTGCTTTGTTAGAGTATTTTTTTCCTTGGAATTAACATGTAAAATCATACTTAAAGACAACATAGAGTGGTTTGTTTACAATCATGAGAAGCACTTGGTATTTGCAACATATTGATCCAGTTCCATGTCATTGTTTTGTTAAAGATTCTTTGTTCAGAATCAGCATACTGCCTTTTCAGTTTTCTTTTTCATTTCTTTTCCATAACGGAACATGTTCAGAACATGTCCTTTTTTTTGTTTCAGCAAATAAAGAAGGCTGGCTGGACAAATTAAAGGAAAGATGGCTCGCAGAAATAAAACAAGGATAGGTTCACATCAAGACGGATTTTAGGCAAATCTTTCAACTACCACTACCAGTAATCAACAAAGAGAGTATAGGAAGTCGAGGTCCAGAACAGTGGCATTGTTTGGCGCACAAACATGGAAATACACACAGTGAAATGGCATTGCTGGTTGGTGTGGTTAGTGATGATGACAATAATGAAGAGTGGTCACGGCCAGGACTTCTACGATGCACGACACAAAGTTGAAATGGTCAGCGTAAACCCTTCCTCAGGGGAGGTGTACGTGGGGGGAACCAACCTCCTCCTCTACCTCTCCCCCTCCCTCACCCAGCCCCAGAACGTCTCGCTGGGACCCGTGCTGGACAGCCTCGACTGCGACCCTTCCAGTGACCCTTGTGACCCTGGGTCGTTGACCGACAATGAGGTCAAGGTTCTTGAGGTGGATGAGAAAAAACGGCAGCTGTTGGTGTGTGGGTCGGTGCGCCAAGGCCTGTGCCACCTTCGCTCTCTGGCGGACATTTCTACTCACTCTGACGCCTCCAGTACAACCAACTCCAACTTTGTGGGCGGGAAGAAAAGCGTGGCCGTGTTCTTTAGCCATGCGGCGCAGACCCCGTCTGTTCTCTACGTGGGTCAGGAATACGACGGCAGAGTGACCGATTTATCCCCCAACGTCGTCTCGTCTCGCATCGTGGAAGCCACCCCAGAGGGCGTCAACATCAGCTTTAAAAAATACAACGCCGCCCTGTCGCAGATTTCGGCGCTTGACATCTACCCGGGTCTGAAAACGACGTTTCGTTTGGAGTTTGTGAAAATCTTCCAGCACGGCAACTTCATTTATTTCTTGACGGTGCAGCAGAAGTCTTTGCAAGAGAAGGGCACGCCTTATCCGAGGATTGGTCGTATCTGTGTCAGCGATCAGGTTTACGTGTCGTACGTGGAGACAGGGTTGCTGTGTCAAGACAGTGACAGCGGCAACAAACAGTTTCCGGAAATATTGTCGGCCACCGTTGAGGACGATGTGCTCTACTTCTCAGCCGTTGAAGCCAAGGAGGGGGAGGGGGCGGAGAGTTTTGATGCGAGCAAAGGGTCTGTGGTGTGTGCGATCAGCATGAGCAAACTGAACATGCAGTTCACTCAGGTCAACTACGACTGCTACATCGGAGCGTCCAGTTCGCAGAAAGTCAACTGGATCCAGAACAGAGACAACGAACCGTGTACCGTCCCCAGCCCGGTGAGTATTAACCCTTTCGCCGCCAATGTCGCATTTATGCACCACAATGGTTTAACACCCATGTCACTAACAGGCATCAAATCAGGGCCTGTTATCTGAAGACCCATTTTTCTTAATTTTGGGAGGTAAGGATAGGCCTTTAGAATGTTACACAGTGATCAAATCTTTTTTTAAAATAGTTTTTCTTTGAGTCTGAGAAGGAACGACGCTAATCATGAACACACCAGAGTCAGAAAGTGTACACAGGGTTCGTACGTGTCAGGGAAAACTGGAAAAGTCAGGGAATTTAGACAAATGTTTTCCAGTCACTTAAAAGTCATGGAAAATAAAATTTCTGCTCAAAGTCAGGGAATTTGATCTTTATGCACATCAAAAAGATAATCAGCGCTTAAAAATATAATGGGTTGAAAAATAAGAGAGATAAAAATGCAAAAAATAATTTAAGAAATGCTTGTCGGTGATCGTTGCGATCGATCGGCCTTACCAGCATTACAATTTCGTCTGTGTTGCTGAGGAGCAATGAAGGACACTGCCTCTATATCTGTGTATTGCTGGGTTGATCAGCTGTTATGTGGGGTAAGTTAAGTCTAAACTACCGGTAAGTTGTTTTTGTTTGCCAGTTACACTGTATCTGTGTGGTACACGGTGACTGGAAAACGAGTTTGGGGTCAGGGAAAAAGTCAGGGAAATGTCAGGAAATTTGATCATGAAATTGCTGTACGAACCCTGTGTATAATTTTTTCAAATAATCAAACATTAACTATTGCTGTCCAGAACCCTTTCCTGTCCAAAGCCGATTCAGAATTCTGCGGTCACGCCAGTAACTGGGGTGTCCAGTCCCGGGCGGACAGTGACCGGTCCTTCAGTGGGAGCATCAGGCTGGTGCACAGGTTCACGGACCAAGTGGTCACCTCACTGTCCAGCACACTGCAGGGTGGTCAGTCTGTGCTCATCCTGGGCACTCACGACGGACAGATTTTGAAGGTGATGATAATAATAGTGACTATACGCAGGGCCCCCAATCGTCCTGCAAGACATTTACCATCCCAGGGACTCCTTCACTTATAGTATAGAGGGTCCTAGAGGCGGGATAGAGGGTCCCAGTGGCATTGTAAATTATGCTAAAATGACTTTTTCTAGTGCATCCCTGGGACCCCCTGCACATTCGTTTAAAGGGTCCTTTAGAATTTTAGTGCTTCGTAGACCCCCAAATGGGGGTCCCTGGGAGCCCTGCTACACAGTACAGAGGAACCTCCATATTCAGTGATGTACCCAGGATTGAAAAGTGATAAACTGTCCAGAGACAAGAGAAATCAATAGGACAATGTCCTGGCTCTTGCAGAAATTATCAATCAGATAAAGTGTGCCGTTGTCAGACATTTGTCCTGACAGGGAAGAACACAATAGGACATTTTCATTTCTAATAAGTCAGTGTCCTATGACCGGGGCCTTGGGACATCACTGCATATTAATAACAGGCATCAAATGAGGGTCTGTTAACCAATTATCCTATGTTCTTAATTTTGGGAGGTAAGGAAGGTCCTATTTTATGCATGACACAGTGAAATCCTCAGTATTGCAGACAAAATCTTTTCTCTACCTAGTTAAGTTTTATGGACAGTTTTGGCTGAAAAATGACTGGCGTTGGAATGGTTAAAGTCTACAGCTGATATTTTCAATTTGTGATCATAATTTTTTTTCTCCAAGACTGGCAAAAGAAGGATTAATTCAGAACAAAAAAATTATTGTTAAATTATCCGATTTATTGGGGTACCAGTTTTATGTAACCTGGTTTCCACCGTATTAAAAAAAAGGGTTGTAAAGAAGACATCATGTAAATATAAGGTACTCCTCCCCCCCTCCCCCCCCCCCCCAAGTTTATTATGCAAAATTCTGATTTTTTTAACAATAGTTTCTTGCGATATTGTTAATCATATTATAAGGCGCAGGGGTCCCAGTCTGGGAAAAAGATTGCCTTAGACTGTTTTGTGCATTGTCTAATACCATATATTTTTTTTTTTTAATCGTTTTTCTTGGTAACATTTTCTTAGCATAGATTTGCAAGGCGTCAGTGCCTTTTCTTTTTTAATTTTTGTGGCTGTTTTTTTTTTTTTTTACAGATGCAGCCCATTTTAAGTTCAAGCAGAGTGTCAGGTCGCATCTACATGACACACCAGTTGACACATGAACCGATAGAGAAAGACACGGCCTTTGATCCTGCGCTTGAGCATCTGTACATGCTGACTGGGACAACGGTATGGTGTGTGTGTGTGTGTCCGTGCGTGTGTATGTGTGTGAGTGCGTGCGCGTGTGTATGATAGTGTGAGTGTGTTAGTGCACACGCATTGTGTTTGCATGGATGTATGCATAGTGTGTGTGAGAGTGTTCATGTGCCCATGCTTCTATGCGCTTGTGTGTGTGTGTGTGCGCGCACCCTAGTGCTTACGCCGTTACGCGCGCGCGTGTGTTTGTGTGGCAGTGTGCACATTGTGTATGTGTGTGTGTGTGTGTGTGTGTGCATGCGCTAGTGTATGTGTGGTAATGTGCACATTGTGTGTGTGTCTGTCTGTGTGTGGGTTTTTTTTTCTCCACTGGTCTCCCCGCTGCATACAGTCGACACATTCCGATGTTGGAGGAGCTCAAAGGAGAAAAAGTATTTGGAAGAGTGTTTTTTTTTAAATGGCAGGAGAATGGGCCAACAATAAGTCAGAAAGATAGTAGGATGTCATGGGATGATTCGTTGCTTCAAACATTCAGTTGGCCAACGGTTTAGCTGGACAAAGATTTTATAATAAATCGAAATTTCGCTCTTTTAGCACAGTGTTGCTGATTTTATTTTGTGTTGTCAGATAGTAGATGATAGAAAGTTCCAATCAAATGCTGCCGTTATGCAAAACTAAGAAACAGGGCCCAGCAAGTGAGTCAAAGAGAGTGTTTCGTGCAGATTAGAGGAAGTTCAGAGAAAAAAGGCTGAGTCAAAGAGAGTGGATTAGGGAACTATTTTTTTTACGAAAGACCCCCCAGTATCCCCACCGGGAGAGACTCATGGAGGGGGCAGGGTTTTTATGCCAAAATTCCATGATGTCTGTTTTTCCCATGCACTTCTTCTTCTTTGATCGCTCAGACAGTTTCCTGTCAATCATGCTGCCGTTATGCACCTATCTAAGAAACAGTTAGGCCCAGCAAGTCCGACTTCGGCTCGAGGAAATGTTTTTGAAAGTGTTTCGTGCAAAATAGGCAGGAGAATGGACCGGTAAGGCAGAAAGATAGCAGATGACAGTAAGCAGAGAAAAAAGGCTGAGTCAAAGAGAGTGACAGATTAGAGGAAGTTCCAGAAGTTGGGGGGAACTATTTTTTGCGAAAGACCCCCCAGTATCCCCACCGGGAGAGACTCATGGAGGGGGCAGGGTTTTTATGCCAAATTTCCATGATGTCTGTTTTTCCCATGCACTTCTTCTTCTTTGATCGCTCAGACAGTTTCCTGTCAATCATGCTGCCGTTATGCACCTATCTAAGAAACAGTTAGGCCCAGCAAGTCCGACTTCCGCTCGAGCAAATGTTTTTGAAAGTGTTTTGTGCAAAATAGGCAGGAGAATGGACCGGTAAGGCAGAAAGATAGTAGATGACAGTAAGCAGAGGGAAAAGGCAGAGTCAAAGAGAGTGACAGACTGGAGGAAGTTACAAGCACAGAGAAAATAAAGTTTTACGCCCTCTTGGGCCTTTTGGCCATGTGGGGCAGTTACAAGCACAGAAGGTGGGGGAACTATTTATACCAAAGACCCCCTGGCATCTCCATGGGGGATCCCATGCACTGTCACATTTGGTTGCAGGTGGTTCGGTTCCCCATCGCATCCTGCACGGTGCATGAGGACTGTGGCAGCTGCCTGAAGAGCTGGGACCCCCTGCAGTGCGGCTGGTGCGAAGACTCCTGTACCACCCGCACCCTGTGTCCCCCGCCAAAAATATGGACCGATCCAATGGACAACTCTGCAGCCTGTCCTCCCGCTATACATTCGGTTAGTGGCTTGATTTTTTTATATTTTTAGTGTTGAGTGATAATAATGAAAAAGAATCACGAAAATGTGGTTTGTTTTTATGAGCTGGTGTGTGTGTGTGTGTGCGTGTGTGTGTGTGTGTGTGTGTGTGTGTGTGTGTGTGTGTGTGTGTGTGTGTGTGTGTGTGAGAGAGAGAGAAGACATTGCGCCATACATACCCTGTGTCCCCTGCCAAAATTATGGACCGATCCGACTGACAACTGTGCCGCCTGTCCATCCTCTATACATTCAGTTCAAGCAATTAGATTTTTACCGTCTTGTGGTTTGTTGTATGAGATGGTGTGTGTGTGTCACTGTGTGTGTGTCTGTCTGTCTGTATGTCACTGTGTGTGTGACATTGTGTGTCACTGTGTGTGTGTGTGTGTTTCACTGTGTGTGTGTCACTGTGTGTATGTGTGTGTCACTCTGTGTGTGTCACTCTGTGTGTGTGTGTGTGTGTGTGTGTGTGTGTGTGTGTGTGTGTGTGTGTGTGTGTCACTCTGTGTGTGTGTGTGTGTGTGTGTGTGTGTGTGTGTGTGTGTGTCACTCTGTGTGTGTGTGTGTGTGTGTGTCACTCTGTGTGTGTGTGTCACTGTGTGTGTGTGTGTGTGTGTGTGTGTGTGTGTGTGTGTGTGTGTCACTGTGTGTGTGTGTGTGTGTGTGTGTGTCACTGTGTGTGTGTGTGTGTGTGTGTGTGTGTGTCTGTGTGTGTGTGTGTGTGTGTGTGTGTGTGTGTGTGTGTGTGTGTGTGTGTGTGTGTACATGCGCAAATAAACATGCATTACCTGCACCATGTGTTCTCTACCTGAACAAATGGACTGACCCAGACAACAACTGCTTTATTTAGTAATTATGATTTATATCACTGTACTTGTGGTATCATTGACTACACCCTATTATAATACATCGTTGAAGGTAAGGTTCTCTCTGTGCGACAGATCAGCCCCAAAGTTGGTCCCCTAGCCGGAGGAACAATGCTGACGATCACTGGGAACAACTTTGGCCTGGATAACAACGCTGTTGTTCGCTCCGTCAGTGTCGGCAGCACTCTGTGTGACGTGGACTCCGTCACTCCTACCAAGTGAGCTCAGCTTTATGCTTGTTCCAAAAATATTTTTTTAAGTAGTTGTTTTTTCTTTCATGTGACAAAAAAATCCCAGTCTCTGACATTTGAATTTGAGTGGGGCAGTGGGTGGATGCCTCGTGCCTCCATACGGGGAGCTGGATGACCCCGCCCCCTCCATGAGTCTCTCCCCACGTGGATACCAGGAAAGGGGGGGTCTTTTCCTCTAATCACTCTCTTTGACTCTGCCTTTTCCCTTTGCTGTTATCTACTGTCTTTCTGCCTTACTGGTCCATTCTCCTGCTTTTTGCTCTAGAAATGTTTACAAAGATTTCCCCCAGCTGAAGACGGACATGCTGGGCCTAACAATTTCTTAGTTAGGCGCATAACGGCAGCATGATGCATCAGCACTCGTATGACAGGGAACTGTGTGAGCGACCGGCAAAGAGAAGAGTTCAGAGTTTGCAGCATAAGAGTAACAATGAAAACTCAAAGGAGAGAGGCTTGTTTGTGCTTTGTTTATTACAGTGGAACCTCCCTTATAAGACCTTCAAAAATCATCCAAAATGAGGTCTTATAAGGGAGGGGTCTTATAAGGGAGGTAATTTTAATACTTACAAAGAAGGGCAATGTCTCAGAGAAGTAGGTCTTATGTGGGAGGGAGTCTTATAATGGGAGTTCTTATAAGGGAGGTTCCACTGTATTGACATTAATTTATCGTCAGGCTGGTGTGGTGTGCCTGGTTCATTACTAACATTTTCCATGTATTATTGTGCTGTTTTGTGCCTTAACCCTTTCGCCACCAGCCATTTTTCTCTGTGACATGTATAACATTAGGCCTACCCTTACCTCACAAAATTAAGAAAATAGGTCTTTGGATAACAGATCCTGGTTTGATGCTTTTTAGTGACATGGGTGTTGAACCATTGTGGTGCACAAATGCGACATTGGCGGTGAAAGGGTTAATATACTATTTCCCATTGACCATGATGCTGTTATCAGATTGGTCTGCGAGGTGGAGCGTTCGGCCGTGCCCAGTGAGGTGAATGTCACGGTGCAGGTGATAGACGACAGTCATTCCGTCGACAGACCCTACAGAGTGGATGGCACTGACACCTCTGACGATGTGTACAAGTTTGAAGTAAGTTGTCAGTCTCTCTCTTGTATAAGGCGCACCCCCCAAATGTGACCCAAATTTCAGATGTTATTATATTTTCTTACTATTTTATTAGTCATATTATAAGACACAGTCTTCTTCTTCTTCTTGAAATGGACAGGGCCATACATGTATATGGCGTACAAAGTCCAGTACTTGATGATCACGTTAGGCAGGCGGCGTATGCTCTCGATGCCTATTAAATTCCGGATTGAAATTCAGCTCTAAAACTTGTGATTAAAACTACATGTATGTACATTTGATCCACAGTTGCTCAGCAGAAAGGCCCGGTGGCTGGTGTTGATGCCACCGAGGCCTGCCCTGAAGGCTTCTGGACAGGTGGTTTCTATCAGAGCTGTGGGGAGCAGGTTCCACTCTCTAGTGGCTGGCGTTGATGCCACCGAGGCCTGCCCTGAAGGCTTCTGGCCAGGTGGTTTCTGTCAGAGCTGTGGGGAGCAGGTTCCACTCTCTGGTGGCTGATGTTAATGCCACCGAGGCCTGCCCTGAAGGCTTCTGGACAGGTGGTTTCTGTCAGAGCTGTGGGGAGCAGGTTCCACTCTCTGGTGGCTGGTGTTAATGCCACTGAGGCCTGCCCTGAAGGCTTCTGGCCAGGTGGTTTCTGTCAGAGCTGTGGGGAGCAGGTTCCACTCTCTGGTGGCTGGTGTTAATGCCACTGAGGCCTGCCCTGAAGGCTTCTGGCCAGGTGGTTTCTGTCAGAGCTGTGGGGAGCAGGTTCCACTCTCTGGTGGCTGGTGTTAATGCCACTGAGGCCTGCCCTGAAGGCTTCTGGACAGGTGGTTTCTGTCAGAGCTGTGGGGAGCAGGTTCCACTCTCTGGTGGCTGATGTTAATGCCACCGAGGCCTGCCCTGAAGGCTTCTGGACAGGTGGTTTCTGTCAGAGCTGTGGGGAGAAGGTTCCACTCTCTTAGTGTCCGAGTCTGGGAAAATAAAAGTATTACCTTATTATCCGAAAAAATACTGTAACTATAATATTTTTTCTCCTTGAAAAACGTGACTCAGGCTTACAGACCTGCCACTTGCTCCGATTTCAGAGGAGCAGCTCAGATATGTTGAGCATTGCTCCTAGCTTCTCTTGCAACCTGCCCAGCTCCTATATTTTAAAATCTGTCTTGTATACATTTTCCACTCAATTTCACAACAAAGAGCATGCATTCAAAGCACCAGCTAATGGACATCTAAGGGTCAGCATGAGACAGTGAGGGGCTACACGAAAATGGATCTCAAATTGACAATGGTCAATATTTCTTACTCTAAAATGGATCTCAAACTGGCAAAAATGACTGCATGTTTGAAGAACAAAAGAGAAGGCCGCACATTTCGAAGTGGCAATGGATTTTACTGGGGGGCCAGTGCCAGCCCCTAGATTCTCGCTCCTCTTTTTTATTCTCAGAATGTGGCAGGTCTGGGCTTAGGACAATTCCATAAATGTTGGGACTCTTTCCCGCTTGGCACCCCTGTACAATTCAGCTCTTACTCTCTCTTTGTTGTTGGCCCTAACATTATTTCTGCTGTCCTTGCAGGATGCGACACTGACGGTGTTCAAGCCCACTCACGGTCCGTTGTCTGGAGGAACCCGCATCACCATCAAGGGCAGTCATCTGGGCATCGGCTCGTCCGTCTCTGTCAGCTTGGGAACATTGTTCTGTGATATCTACCAGTGAGTTGATCTGCGTGTGTGTGTGTGTGCGTGTGCGCGTGCGTGTATGCGAATGTGAGCGTGCGTGTGTGCATGTGCGTGCTTGCTTGTGTGTGCATGTGTGTGTGTTTAAAGACCCCGCACGTCACGTGTCCAAATGACGGGTTTCACGTGTTTTCTCTCTTATAGCTAGTAAGGAATCTTAAGAAATCTTCCTAGCATAAGAGGGAATGTGACACGTGACGTGCAGGGTCTTTAATGAGATAATCAAAAATTGTCATAACAGAATCAGAATTTTATATCAAAGCCTCATATTAATGTGATGACCATTGAGCTTGGCTTCAGTTATTGTCTGCGGAATATGAACGATGTTTCTGTGTTGTCAGCCGGTCGACCAATGAGATTGGCTGCAGTCATTGTCTGCAGAATATGGACGATGTTTTGGTGTTGTCAGCTGGTCGACCAATGAGATTGGCTTCAGTTATTGTCTGCAGAATATGAACGATGTTTTGGTGTTGTCAGCCGGTCGACCAATGAGATTGGCTGCAGTTATTGTCTACGGAATATGGACGATGTTTTTGTGTTGTCAGCCGGTCGACCAATGAGATTGGCTGCACCACGCCTGCCGCACGCAAAGCAGAGAGCGTGACGCTGAGGGTTGCCATTGACAACCATGTGATGCGGGCCAACCGTTCCTTCACCTTTCTGGCTGACCCCGAAATCGCACAGTTGTCCCCCCAGAGAGCCTTCGTCAGGTGAGACCTGCACTTTGGGTGGATCTGTAACGGGGTTCATTAATCCTTTCACCGCCAAAGTCGCATTTTAGCAACACAATGATTTAACATCTATGTCACTAAAAGGCATCAAATTCCAAAGACCCTATTGTCTTAGTATTGGGAAGTAAGGATAGACCTTATTTTATATAATGATGTCACAGAATAATCCCCAATACTGCAGATGGATTTTGTTCTCTACCCAGGTACATTTAATGGAAATTTTGGGCTGAAATATGGCTGGCGGTGAAAGGGTTAATATTTTTATCATGTAAAAAAACATACACAAAAACCACCCTCCGTGGGAATACAATTTTTTGTTGTATAAATAAGTTCCCCCACCTTCTGGAAGTTCTGTACTTGTAACTTCCTCTAATTTGTCACTCTCTTTAACTGTGCCTTTTCCCTTCGCTTACTGTCATCTCTACTATCTTTCTGCCTTACTGGTCCATTCTCCTGCCTTTGTTCAAGACATACTTTCCAAAAAAAAGTCCATCCGAAGAAGGGCATGCTGGGCGTAATTATTTCTTAGTTTGGCTCATAACGGCAGCATGATGCATCTGCGCTCGTATGACAGGAAACTGAACGATCGAAGAAGAAGAAGAAAGAAAAATAAACCCACATTAGACAACCACCTCTCCAAAAGTCTTCACCACAGAAATGAAGACCTGCTACCTGTCTCCTCTGCCGAAATGGAGATGCTACCTCCTGGAAGGGATCTCAATCATTACTGAAGTTCCTGGTATCGAAAAGGACTGTCAAGTCCCCTACCTCCAGAAAGCTTTGGCAATGGAGATGATTGAGAATCAATACCACCCCAGTGAGTGGAGTCATGTCTTCACTGATGGATCCTCAGAAGGAGCAGTTAAGAACGGAGGGGCGGGCATCTTCATCAGGAAAACAGATGGAACACTGATTCCCAAGGCCTTCCCAACAGGAAGAATCTCTTCAAATTACCGAGCTGAAACATCAGCTCTGAAACATGCAGCCAAGATCATTGCAAAGTCTGCCAACCCGCCACCGAAAGTGGTCTTCTTCACTGACTGCAGATCTCTGCTTCAGGCACTCCGAAGCACCAGAAGGGAACAAGACCTGAAGAGCATCAAGAAAACCCTCCATGATCTCTCAAAACAGTCCTCCGTCACACTTCAATGGGTACCATCTCACTGTGGGATCACTGGAAACGAGAAGGCTGACGCTCTCTCCAAAGCAGGCAGCAGAATGGAGCAGTTCAGCCATCCAGTGACCTACAGAGAAGCAAAAACAATCATCCACAACCACTACCGGTCCCAGTGGAAGAGAAGGCAGGGTGAAGACAGTGACGTTGATACAATCCACCAGCTCAACAGACACCAGCAAACAACCCTCTTCCGGCTGAGGACCGGCCACTGCAGACTGCTGAGCCACCTCAATAGACTCAAAATCACCCATACCGATGAATGTCCATGTGGTTCAGGATCCCAGACCCCTGAACACATACTACAACACTGTCCAACACATGATGCTCTACGACGCCAAACCTGGCCAAGGGTGGTGGAGCTGCAGGTGCAGCTTTGGGGCAGCCACACCGACCTGGAGAAGACAGTGGACTTCGTCATGGCAACCAATTTGAAAGTCTGACGCTGCCAGCTACATCGAACGCTGAAGAAGAAATGAATAATGGGAAGGAACTTCTCGTAATTATTATTCACTTTGCAGGCGAATCGGTGCCATAATTAACTTTGGTAAAAAAGGGAGATAATTACGCGAAGTTCCTTCCCCTTATTCATTTCACTATGCCCTCTTAGCCTCACTATTTCATATCCACATTAGATACCTTTATTCTGGGTCAGCTTGTGTATGATTATTTCTGTTGCATTGAGTTTCTTTGTTTGCATGTTTTTTCACTTTTTTTAACTGTATTTTTGAATGACCCTAATGAGGATGAAATAATTATGAATTCTTTTTAGGTCAGCCTGTTTGTTTTTGTCCATTCCTTTTCAGATCAGTCTTTGTCACACTAACTTTTGTTGAATGAATTTTGTTTGCGACTTCAATGTAACTAACACTCACACAGAGACATAGACATGCATGCACACGCACCCACACACACACACACACGCATGCATGCACGCATGCACGCACACACACACACACACACACACACACACTCACACACACACAGCAAAGTCATACACATGAACATGCACACACGCACGCACACACACGCACACACACACACACACACACACACACACACACACACACACACACACACAGCAAAGTCATACACATGAACATGCACACACACGCACACACATGCGCGCACACACGCACACGCACACACACACACACACAGAGCAAAGACATACACATGAACATGCACACATACAAACGCACACACACACAGCAAAGTCATACACATGAACATGCACACATACGCACGCACACACATGCACACACACACACGCACACACACACTCTCTCTCTCTCTCTCTCTCTCTCTCTCTCTCTCTCTCTCTCTCTCTCTCTCTCTCTCTCTCTCTCTCTCTCTCTCTCTCTCTCTCTCTCTCTCCTGTTTACTTGTTTCAGTGGAGGAATGCAGATCACCATGAAGAGTTCGAACCTACACACACACACACACACACACACACACACACACACACACACACACACACACACAGTCATTCTGTTTCCCTGTTCCAGTGGAGGAATACAGATCACCATGAAGGGTTCCAACCTCCACGCTGCCCAACGCCCTGTGTTGAAAGCCGTCTACAGAAACCAGGACGTGCAGACATCACAGGTAATGCAATCCTCATTGTATAAAACTTAACCCTTTCAATGTCCAACGCCCTGTGTTGAAAGCCGTCTACAGAAACCAGGACGTGCAGACATCACAGGTAATGCAATCCTCATTGTATAAAACTTAACCCTTTCACCGCCCAACGCCCTGTGCTGAAAGCAGTCTACAGAAACCAGGACGTGCAGACATCACAGGTAATGCAATCCTCATTGTATAAAACTTAACCCTTTCACTGTCCAACGCCCTGTGCTGAAAGCAGTCTACAGAAACCAGGACGTGCAGACATCACAGGTAATGCAATCCTCATTGTATAAAACTTAACCCTTTCACTGTCCAACGCCCTGTGTTGAAAGCCGTCTACAGAAACCAGGACGTGCAGACATCACAGGTAATGCAATCCTCATTGTATAAAACTTAACCCTTTCACTGTCCAACGCCCTGTGTTGAAAGCCGTCTACAGAAACCAGGACGTGCAGACATCAAAGGTAATGCAATCCTCATTGTATAAAACTTAACCCTTTCACTGTTCAACGCCCTGTGCTGAAAGCAGTCTACAGAAACCAGGACGTGCAGACATCACAGGTAATGCAATCCTCATTGTATAAAACTTAACCCTTTCACTGTTCAACGCCCTGTGCTGAAAGCAGTCTACAGAAACCAGGACGTGCAGACATCAAAGGTAATGCAATCCTCATTGTATAAAACTTAACCCTTTCACTGTTCAACTCCCTGTGCTGAAAGCAGTCTACAGAAACCAGGACGTGCAGACATCACAGGTAATGCAATCCTCATTGTATAAAACTTAACCCTTTCACTGTCCAACGCCCTGTGCTGAAAGCAGTCTACAGAAACCAGGACGTGCAGACATCACAGGTAATGCAATCCTCATTGTATAAAACTTAACCCTTTCACTATCCAACGGCCTGTTGAAAGCCGTCTACAGAAACCAGGACGTGCAGACATCACAGGTAATGCAATCCTCATTGTATAAAACTTAACCCTTTCACTGTCCAACGCCCTGTGCTGAAAGCAGTCTACAGAAACCAGGAAAGTGCAGACATCACAGGTAATGCAATCCTCACCTTCGAAGACTTTTAAACCAGCGGCCGGAGTATAAAAGGAGGGAGGCGCTAAGCGCACGCCACATTTGAAGCACAGTTTGCGAGAAAGACGGTTCACCCTTCTTTGTTCCCTGTTGTGTGAGCCACTGCGAGGCAGAGCTTTTCTGACGAGCAAGACCCGATCCCTGGGATCGGTTGTTTTCCCTATAACCCTTTCAGTGCCAAAGTGACCTTGAGGCACCACAATAATTGAGCAACAACACCCATGTCACTGAAAGACATCAAATCAAGGTCTGTTATGTTCTTTCCTTTTTTAAGCCTTTTCGGTAATGTTGGAAACTGATTTCAGTCTGTGACCCTTGTACCGCGGTGTTCAGAGGATTGGACCTCAGACTATTCTGATGCCTGGACAAAATGTTGAGGATGCGCCTCACTAGTTTAGAGTGGCACAGTGGTAGCGCGTTCGCCTCGTGTAAAGTAAACCCGAGTTCGAACCTGGGTACAGGGGATTTTTCCTCTCACTTTGCACTAGGCCTTACGGTCTGAACGTGGAGTCTTTCGGATGAGACGTAAACTGAGGTCAAGTCAAGTCAAGTCAAGAAATCTTTATTATCTCTATACAGAGAAATTGCAGGTCCCGTGTGCCCATGCACTTAGCACACGTTAAGCCCAGTGGCAATGAAAAAGTTGTCATTTGGTCCCCCCCCCCCCTTTCCTTCCTCATCAGTCACACAAAAATCGCATGCAAAGAAAGAAAAAATGGGTGGCGCGCCTCTGGCTGCGACACGCTCTCCAGGTGGGAGCAACCCGAATTTGACAAGACGCCTCTGTGATTATAAAGTACCTAATACCTAATACCTATGACACAGCACTTTACTTTTCTTACCAGGTGTGTAGCCCCTCATCCGACGGCTCCAAGCTGCTGTGTCCAGCGCTAAACGTGAAACACGTGTTGGGGTCGTTGCCAACGCCCCCGGAGTCTGTTGACCTTCGATTGGAAATGGATGCCGTGACCTTGCTGCGAGGGACGAGCCTCCTGAGCCACTTCCAGTACTACCCAGACCCCAACTTCTTCCCCTTTACCGACACGGGCAAGCTGAAGGTGTTTGACGTCAATCTGGGGGAGCTGGAACTGCAGGTGAAAGAGAGAGAGAGACAGAGAGAGATTGTATGTATGACCAACACGGGCAAACTGAAGGTGTTTGACATCAATCTGGGGGAACTGGAACTACAGGTGAAAGAGAGAGAGAGAGACAGAGAGAGATTGTATGGAGAGAGAGAGAGAGAGAGAGAGAGAGAGAGAGAGAGAGAGAGATTGTATGTATGACCAACACGGGCAAACTGAAGGTGTTTGACGTCAATTTGGGGGAACTGGAACTACAGGTGAAAGAGAGAGAGAGTGAAAGAGAGAGATTGTATTGGGAGAGAGAGAGATTGTATGTATGACCCCAAGTTCTTCCCCTTTACTGACACGGGCAAACTGAAGGTGTTTGACGTCAATTTTGGGGAACTGGAACTGCAGGTGAAAGAGAGAGAGAGAGACAGAGAGAGATTGTATGGAGAGAGAGAGAGAGAGAGACAGAGAGATATTGTATGTATGACCAACACAGGCAAACTGAAGGTGTTTGACGTCAATCTGGGGGAACTGGAACTGCAGGTGAAAGAGAGAGAGAGAGACAGAGAGAGATTGTATGGAGAGAGAGAGAGAGAGAGAGAGAGAGAGAGAGTGTATGTATGACCAACACGGGCAAACTGAAGGTGTTTGACGTCAATTTTGGGGAACTGGAACTACAGGTGAAAGAGAGAGAGAGAGACAGAGAGAGATTGTATGGAGAGAGAAAGACAGAGAGAGATTGTATGTATGACCCCAAGTTCTTCCCCTTTACTGACACGGGCAAACTGAAGGTGTTTGACGTCAATCTGGGGGAACTGGAACTGCAGGTGAAAGAGAGAGAGAGAGACAGAGAGAGATTGTATGGAGAGAGAGAGAGAGAGAGAGAGAGAGACAGAGAGATATTGTATGTATGACCAACACAGGCAAACTGAAGGTGTTTGACGTCAATCTGGGGGAACTGGAACTGCAGGTGAAAGAGAGAGAGAGAGAGACAGAGAGAGATTGTATGGAGAGAGAGAGAGAGAGAGAGAGAGAGAGAGAGAGAGAGAGAGAGATTGAGATTGTATGTATGACCAACACGGGCAAACTGAAGGTGTTTGACGTCAATTTGGGGGAACTGGAACTACAGGTGAAAGAGAGAGAGAGAGAGAGAGAGAGTGAAAGAGAGAGATTGTATGGAGAGAGAGAGACAGAGAGAGTGTATGTATGACCCCAAGTTCTTCCCCTTTACTGACACGGGCAAGCTGAAGGTGTTTGATGTCAATTTGGGGGAACTGGAACTGCAGGTGAAAGAGAGAGAGAGAGAGAGACAGAGAGAGAGAGAGTGAAAGAGAGAGATTGTATGGAGAGAGAGAGAGACACAGAGACAGAGATATTGTATGCATGACCTCTACGTCTTCCCCCTTCACCGACACGGGCAAACTGAAGGTGTTTGATGTCAATCTGGGCAAACTGGAACTGCATGTAAGAGTGGGGTAATGTGTGGGTGGGGTGGGTGGGGGGGGGTGGAGGATTGTGGGTGGCATGGGGAGGGGGCGGGAAGAGAAGGAAGAAGAGAAAAGAATGTGGGGGTTGGGGGTGGAAGGGGGATTGGGGGTGGCCTGCGAAGGGGTTGAGGGGGGGGGGGGGGGGGAGAAGAAGGAGAAGGAAGAAGAGGAAAGAGAGAGAGAGAATGTGTGTGTGCATGTGTTGCGTGGTGTCTGTGCTACTAGCACGGGGAAACAGAAAATGTTTGATGCGTTGTTGTGATACACCTATCTTACGTCAGCTATATACACTTTGACAGTTTTAAGACAACCTCAAAGAATCTTGAAAAGAACGGTCCTCTTCATTGTTTTTTTGGAACCTTCAACAGTGGCCTCCCAGCAGACGACGCTAACGAAGGGAGCGAGATGCCCCGGAAAGCTCCGACGTAAGCTTCTTTCATTTGCTTGAGTGTCTCTGGTTAAAATCCTTCTAATATGATATGATTTGGTTTGTTTTGACTTTGTGGTGGACGTTCTGTGTTCGCAGGGAGAGAACCTTGACCTTGGCTTTGGGACCGACGACATTCGCGTTCTGATCGGGGGTCTGCCGTGTAGCATCACCTCCAAGAAGGAGAACAAGTTGAAGTGTAAGCCCACCTACCGTGACTCTTTCATCGGGGACGACCAAAAGAGAGAGGTGCAGGTAAGACGTGATGAGAGAGAGAGGAAGGAAGGAAGGAAGAGAGAGAAGAAAGAATGAAGGAAGGAAGAAAGAAAGAATGAAAGAAGGAAGAAAGAAAGAAAGAAGGAAGAAAGAAAGGAGGAAGAAAGAAAGGAGGAAGAAAGAATGAAGGAAGGAAGAAAGAAAGGAAAGAAAGAGAAGAAAGAAGGAAGGAAGAAAGAAAGAAGGAAGGAAGAAAGAAAACAAGTTGAAGTGTGAACCCACCTACCACGGCTCTCACAGAAAGAAGGAAGAAAGGAGGAAGGAAGAAAGAAGGAAGGAAGAAAGAAAGAAGGAAGGAAGGAAGGAAGAAAGAAAACAAGTTGAAGTGTGAACCCACATCACAGTGATTATTGTTCTCTGACAGATCCATGTGGGCAACCTGTATTTCAACGACTCTCACATCACAGTGATGTTCTCTGACAGATCCAACCTGTATTTCAACGACTCTCACATCACAGTGATGATTGTTCTCTGACAGATCCAACCTGTATTTCAACGACTCTCAGTGATGATTGTTCTCTGACAGATCCATGTGGGCAACGTGTTTTTCAACGACTCGCATCACAGTGATGATTGTTCTCTGACAGATCCAACCTGTATTTCAACGACTCTCAGTGATGATTGTTCTCTGACAGATCCATGTGGGCAACGTGTTTTTCAACGACTCTCGCATCACAGTGATGATTGTTCTCTGACAGATCCAACCTGTATTTCAACGACTCTCACATCACAGTGATGATTGTTCTCTGACACATCCAACCTGTATTTCAACGACTCTCAGTGATGATTGTTCTCTGACAGATCCAACCTGTATTTCAACCACTCTCACATCACAGTGATGATTGTTCTCTGACAGATCCAACCTGTATTTCAACGACTCTCACATCACAGTGATGATTGTTCTCTGACACATCCAACCTGTATTTCAACGACTCTCAGTGATGATTGTTCTCTGACAGATCCAACCTGTATTTCAACCACTCTCACATCACAGTGATGATTGTTCTTTGTTCTCTGACAGATCCAACCTGTATTTCAACGACTCTCACATCACAGTGATGATTGTTCTCTGACACATCCAACCTGTATTTCAACGACTCTCGCATCACAATGATGATTGTTCTCTGACAGATCCAACCTGTATTTCAACGACTCTCACATCACAGTGATGATTGTTCTCTGACAGATCCAGGTGGGCAACCTGTATTTCAACGACTCTCGCATCGGCTACGTGACCTACATCAAGACGGATGCGGCCTCCATCAGCGTCGTTCTCATCGCCCTGATCGTCGTCATCGTCCTCATTGTCGTCGGCCTCATCGTCTTGCTGCTGGTCATGAAGAGACAGAGGGTAGGGAGACGGAGAGCAAATAAAAGATAAAATGGCTTGAGAGAGGGAGGGTGGGAGGGGGAGAGAGAGGGTGGGTAGAGAGAGGGGGAGGGATGGAGAGAGAGGGGGAGAGAGGGGGAGAGAGAGAGAGAGAGGGTGGGTAGAGAGAGAGGGGGAGTGGGAGGGAGACAGAGGGGGGGGGGAGAGAGGGGGGTAGAGAGAGAGAGGGGAGGGGAGAGAGAGGGGGATGGAGAGAGAGAGAGATACTTCAAAAAATGTTATTTAATTGATAAGGATAAGTATTTAGGATGTGCCTATTCTTCCATTCTTGAGAGAGATAGAGAGAGAGAGAGCGAGCGTGTGTGAGAGCCTCTGTAAAGTAGCGTGGAGACAGTAAAGTTAGTAGAGAGAGAGAGAGAGAGACTGCAGACTTCAGAAACTGTATTTAACAAGGATAAGAATGTAGCTGATCGGACTTTACTTTGGTTTCAGGGGTGTTTATCTGTTTGTTCCTGCAAGGTCACTGGACCCGAAAATGCTGATGTTTTCATGCTTTATTTTATTTCTTTTGCCTTGTGTTTGCAGGTGGGCTTCTTCAAGGTGAAGGGCGATGAGCCCTCCATAGCCTACACCGCGGACATGGTAGATGGGGTGAACTCCAACGGCACTCGCACCTATTCCTTAGAGGCTAGGGGGAATGGTTAGTGGGTGTGTGTGTGTGTGTGTGATGGTGTGGACTCCAACGGCACTCGCACCTATTCCCTAGAGGCTAGGGGAATGGTGAGTGTGTGTGTGTGTGTGTGTGTGGGTGTGGACTCCAACGGCACTCGCACCTATTCCCTAGAGGCTAGGGGGAATGGTGAGTGTGTGTGTGTGTGTGTGTGTGATGGTGTGGACTCCAACGGCACTCGCACCTATTCCCTAGAGGCTAGGGGGAATGGTGAGTGTGTGTGTGTGTGTGTGTGTGACATACCTATTCCTTAGAGGCTAGGGGGAATGGTGAGTGTGTGTGTGTGTGTGTGGTGTGGTGTGTGTCCAACGGAACTCGCACCTATTCCCTAGAGGCTAGGGGGAATGGTGAGTGTGTGTGTGTGTGTGTGTGTGGTGTGTCCAATGGCACTCGCACCTATTCCTTAGAGGCTAGGGGAAATGATGAGTGTGTGTGTGTGTGTGTGTGTGTGATGGTGTGGACTAGAGGCTAGGGGGAATGATGAGTGTGTGTGTGTGTGGACTCCAATGACACTCGCACCTATTCTTTAGAGGCTAGGGGGAATGGTGAGTGTGTGTGTGTGTGTGATGGTGTGGACTAGAGGCTAGGGGGAATGATGAGTGTGTGTGTGTGTGGACTCCAATGACACTCGCACCTATTCTTTAGAGGCTAGGGGGAATGGTGAGTGTGTGTGTGTGTGATGGTGTGGACTAGAGGCTAGGGGGAATGGTGAGTCAGGGGGATATGTTCAGCTGGCTTTAAACCCCTTAACTGCCAGAAAAAAAT
Organism: Phymorhynchus buccinoides; assembly: GCA_017654935.2. Classification (NCBI taxonomy): domain Eukaryota; kingdom Metazoa; phylum Mollusca; class Gastropoda; order Neogastropoda; family Raphitomidae; genus Phymorhynchus; species Phymorhynchus buccinoides. The sequence goes on along the minus strand of CM065692.1, from coordinate 47,472,898 downwards.
TAAGTAGAAAATACATTTAAAATTTGTCAAAAGTAAAAGAGAATCGTTATGAGTCAATCTGGCAAAATGGTTAGGGGATACAACCCTCCTGGCTGTTTAACAGCAAAAAGTTCTATCCCAGGGTTCGTACAGGGTCCTTGAAACCTTGAAAAGTCCTGGAAAATTGACATGGCCTTTTCCAGGGCTTGAAAAGTGCTTGAAAAACAGCAAAGGCCCCAAGGCTCCTGGAAAAGTCCTGGAATTTTCAAAATCGACCACGTCCTTAACCCTTTTGCCGCCAGCTATTTTTCAGCCAAATTATACAATTACACTTAACTGGGTAGAGAACAAAAAATATCTGCAATGTTGTCTGACCACGTCCTTAATCTCAGTCCATCAAAGTCAAAATCTCTCCTCCACAAAAAATAAGTGAAGGTTAAAACTAAATTCAAATTAAAAAAAAAAAAAATGGCAACTGCATTTTCAACAATGCTTGGCTGCAAAAAAAAAAGAATATCAGAGCTGGTTGGCTCCGTCAACAGATAGTTCAAAACTGAAAGCTAGCTGCACAGTGTGCAAAAAGAACTTTGACATCACCAGTATGGACGAGAGTGCTGTAAAAAGCCATTGTCAAGGCCAGAAGCACAAGCAACTCAGGCGGGAACGAAACCGACATTGACCGGTATGCCAGATTGAGTCCTTGAAATTTAGTCAACTGGTCCTGGAAAAGTCCTGGAATAGTCCTGGAATTTTGTTGACACAGATCTGTACGAACCCTGTTAATTCCCCTTCATCTGATGACATCATCAGTGATACGTGATACGTTATATGGCAGTAACTCTACTCAGATCTAAAGCTTTAGAGAAATTTTAGAAACGTTTTGAAGAAACTTTTGTACAAACTTATTTAAAGAAAAATAACAGACATAAAAAATATGTTTTGTGTGATGTTTTAATATGTGTGTGCATGCGTGTGTGCATGTTTATTAGTTGAACAACAACTGTAATTTGTTTGCATGTGAATATGTTGGCAATAGTATCGGCAGAATGTGATAGGCAGAAACTAACTGTGTTCAGTATCCATCGAAACAATGATAATTAGATAGGAAAATGTGCGTGTGTTTGTTGTGTCGTGTTGTGCAAGTCAATGCAAAGTCAAACACAAAGAATGCATCACTATCTTGAGCTTCTCTCAAGAAACTAATATTGTGTTTGTGGTAATTTTCATCTGTCTGTGGGTGCATGGCATTGTACCATATTTGACACACTATAGGCGATACTTTTCCCCCAGACTGAGATCCCTGCGCCTTATAGTGTGACTGATAAAATAGTCAGAAAATAGTGTAACAAAATCTGAATTTTGTGTTAAATTGCGAATCGGGGGTGCGCCTTATAATCAAGTGCGCCTTATACAGACCTGCCTACTGCTACGATTTGGCTGTAGCAGCTACGAAAAATAAAGCTTTGCTACGGAGCTACGGCAACCTTAACGTTGCTACGGAAGAAAACAAATTGCCGCCGCATTTTATTTTTGCTTATGTCGTTCCCGGTTTTGTCTGTTTCTAAGAACATACGCCGTGTCATGTGCGATAACCTCAGACCTGTCTACTGCTACGATTTGGCCGTAGCAGCTACGAAAAATAAAGCTTTGCTACGGAGCTACGGCAACCTTATTGTGCTACGGAAGAAAAAAAATTGCAGCCGCATTTTATTTTTGCTTATGTCGTTCCCGGTTTTGTCTGTTTCTAAGAGCATACGCCGTGTCATGCGCGATAACCTAGTCACTTCCGTTTTTATCAAAGTGACTGCTCATGCGTTATTATTACTTTCTCTGGAAAAAATGGCGGACTCCAGCAGCAGTAGCGATTCGGGAGATGTTTCAAACGAAGAAAAACGAACCCAAACCAGAAAACGAAAATCATCTGATCTGGCACACCATCTTGTTCTAAGAAAAACCATCGGCCTGACGCACAAGTTTTCAAAATAGCTTACACGGAGGAGTGGCCTTGCATCGTCAGAAGTCGACTTGGGGCGAACCATGCTCACTGCAACCTCTGCCATGCGGACTCTCTGTGAATCATGGCGGTAGAGACGATTGCCGTCAACACGTTCAATCGGCGAAACATAAGCAGTGCATTTCGGCTCAGGAAGAGAACAAATCGATTGTCGTCGTTTGTGAATGCTACGGAAAAATTTGCCATACTACTGAAAATTGATGGCTGGGCTACTGATTGGGAAAATTCCAAGTAGGCAGGTCTGCTTATAGACCGTAACATATGCGTGTGTTGTGCGTTGCAGACTACTTTGACCGGCTTGGTCTCCAGGGAGCGGAGGCCATGCCTCTGTTGCACATCGACGAAGACATCCTGAAATTGATGGAGAACGAAAGTCTGCTCATCGACAGAGAGTGCTTTACTCTGGGAGAGGAGATTGGAAAAGGTGAGAAGGCTTTTATTTTTTTTTTTTTTGCTGTCCCATCTTCTGGGCCGTACAGTGGCGCTGCTACCACGCCGCTCATTCCAAGTCCCAGTTCGCAGCTTCACCCCCGCACTTTAAGGTCGCAGAATCCGAGACCAGCAGTCCAAGAGGAGCAAATCTATGTTAGGCCGTCAAGAGGCAACCAACCGAGGAGACACTGTATTTGTATATTCTAGTTACAGAGAATTATCTCTGTGAAATTCGGGCTGCACTCCCCCGGAGAGCGCGTCGCCGTAAGCGCAGTGCCTACCCATCTTTTTGGGGGGGGTGGGGCACAGGGTGAGGAGGGGGTGGGGGCAAACTTGGGGAAACCTAGCTATCAATTTGGTCATACCAGGCAGCGGGATTTCTCCCTGCTCTTACCGACATTCAACTGCCGTGGGAGTTTTACGTACGTAAAGCGCACAGGTCTGACAAGCTTTAAGTCCCTATCCGACTTTCAGTTCGATTGTCCTGTCAAACTAGAAAGAAAGGGCGAGGCCGGGATTCGAACCCGGGTCACTCGCGCGGCAGTCACGCATTGAAATCGACAGGCGGACGTCTTAACCACTCTGCCACCATTCTTCCTTACTACTTGTAGTAGTAACAGTGGTATTAGTATTGTTCGTTGCAGTAATTTTGGCTCTCAGTTGCAGGTTATTTAGGTTGTATGTTACAGATAATTTTGGCTCTGTTGCACAAATTTGGGGGTATATGATATCAGCTTATATTGGCTGTATGCTTCAGTCAGTTTCACCTATTTGTTATAGTTAATTGTTGATGGAACTTATACATTTTTAAAGCTTCAAATAGTTATTTTATATTGTATCGTTGTTTTTTATATTGTATATTACAGGCTATTTTGGCGGTTTGCTACAGGTAATTTTGGCTGTTTAATTCAGGTCATTTTTGCTGTTGCAGGTCATTTTTGCTGTTACGGGCAATTTTGGCTGTTTTTTTACAGGTAATTTTGGCTGTTTATTTTTCAGGAAATTTTGGCTGTTTGTTACAGGCAATTTTGGCTGTATGTTATAGGCAATTTTGGCTTTGTTGCAGGCAATTTTTTGGCTCTATGTTACATGCAAGTTTGGCTGTTTGTTACAGGTAATTTTGGCTGTTTGTTACATGCAATGTTTGGCTCTATGTTACATGCAATTTTGGCTTTGTTACAGGTAATTTTGGCTGTTTGTTACATGCAATGTTTGGCTCTATGTTACATGCAATTTTGGCTGTTTGTTACAGGTAATTTTGGCTGTTTGTTACATGCAATGTTTGGCTCTATGTTACATGCAATTTTGTTGTTTGTTACAGGCAATTTTGGCTGTGTCCAGCGAGGTTTTCTGACTCTGCCGGACCAAAAAGGAGACATTCTGGTGGCTGTCAAGACTTTGCACAGTGAGTAAACAGTCTGCCAGTGGGGAGTGAATGGCTTAACTCTTCTAGCACCATGGGCGAATACATTCGTCCAGAACATCACTCTACACTCCCACCAAATGCAAAGACATTCAACATAGGTGTCAACCTATACGGTTTTCCTGTAGTGCTGTACGGGAAAACCATGATTTTGGGTCTGTACGGCCGTATAACAGTTTCAATACGGGTAAAACTGATTTATACGGGCAGATCAGAAATCAGCGACAAACCGTGAAGTGATAGAATTTTGTGATAGCAGACGACAAAACGCGGACACCAAGCAGCCGAACAGGAAAACGAAAGCAGTAGGCTAGATGATCGGTCATGCGCAGAGAGCGATTTGTTCTGGTAATCTGTGCATGCGTGGTTTCTTCAGAACTTCCGTGTGAGCGTTGTTTGAATTGAAAACGGTGGATGCTAATTCTTCCAGTTCTATGAACCCCCCTGTGGCCAAAAAGGCACGAGTTGGGAGTGGGAGACACTTGAAAGAATGGGAAAACCTGTCCTTTGAGATAGGAAGGTACGCTCCCCTGCCCATTTTTCAATGTATATAACAAAACTGCATAAAAATGATGTCTGAATATAATGTATTCACTGCAACTTTTTCATGGTTTTGCGTGTTCTGAAATTTATACGGTTTTCAGGCTTGAAATAAGGGGGATTATTATTTTTCAATAAGGGAAGTTTTGAAAAAGGAAAATTAGGTTGACACCTATGCATTCACTGCCAAGTACCCTGCCATGTGTTTGTGTCTATTCTTAGAGCTTACGTAAGTGATTTTTTTCCCTGTGAAAGCAATGCATGCTGCGCTTGAAGAAATAGTCACTCCCCTCTTGTCAGTTGAGATGCAACGCACGACCAAGAACGTCAAAAGATACATGGCGCTGGAAGAGTTAAAGTGCTGAAGATTAGAATCTATGTTTTGCTTCCAATATGCTGCTTAAAATTGCATCACTTCACACAATTTGCAAGTTTAAATTTGCAAGCTTTGATAAGATCTGGCATAGTCTGTAGTTATTCAGATCCTGTGTGAGGAGTGTATGTGTGTGTGTGTGTGTGTGTGTGTGTGTGTGTGTGTGCGTGTGTGTGTGTTCCTGCTTCTAGTTTTTCATATTTTTGGTCTTTAATTAACATTGTCATGATTGACATTATTCGTGTTGTTGTTAGTGTTGTCATTGTTGTTGTTTTGTAATGAAAAAACACACCACACCCTCTCTTCATTGACTAATAATATTAATTATATAATACTGCTTTTAAATATATACTTCTCTCAATTAAGCTTGACCAACCAATTATGATATTACATGTGTGTTACTATTATTTCTGTTTGTAACTCTAACCGAGCCCTGCCCTGATATTGATGAACTATTTATTTATTTATTTATCTTTATTTTACTTTATTTGCTCAAATTGTGTTACATGTATATATGTTGATTGGATGAAAGATTGAGTGAAAGCAGGAATTGTGGAATGTAAGAAGAGATGGAATAAAAAAAATATTGAATACAAAAAAAAATAAAGTGCTGAAGATTTTGAGATAGGCTTTCTGTTTTTCCGTAACATTTCAACCAAAAACAGCACATATAGATAGTGACAGTAAATGCAGGTGACTGCCTTTACAAAACTCTGTTTATTTCATATTTTTAAAAATAATCTTTTTGATTGTATGACTCTCGTCGGTTACTTGGGCTTGGGCGACTTCTACAGCCGTTTCATTTGTGAATTAGAACGGAGTGTTCTCTAACACTTGACTGAATTGTGATTTTTTGGTTGCCTTTTCTAGACAATGATCCTAGTAAGATAGAGCTGCAGTTTCCTTTCAAGAGACTTTAAATATGAAGGACTTAGCATCACCCAATTGTACTGACACTGATGATGATGATGATGATGATGATGATGATGATGATGATGATGAGGTTTCAGACAAAATCCCAGAAAGATAGAGCTGCAGAGTTTTTTTCAGAAGACTTTAAAGATGAAGGACTTTACATCACCCAATTGTACTGACACTGATGGTGATGATGATGATGATGATGATGATGATGATGATAATGATGATGATCACAATGATGGTGATGATAACATTGATTATAATGACGATTTTGATGATGATGATGACAATGATGATGACGATGATGATAACATTGATTATGATGATGATTTTGATGATGATGACACTGATGATGATTGTAATGCTAATGACGATGATGCTAATGATGATGATGATGATGATGATGATGATGATGATGTTTCAGACAACAATCCCAGGGAGATAGAACTGCAAAGTTTCCTTCAGGAGGCGCTGATCATGAAGGATTTCCACCACCCCAACGTACTGACGCTGATCGGGATCTGCCTCAACCTAGACGCTATGCCTCTGGTGGTCCTGCCCTTTATGAAGCACGGGGATCTGCTCACCTACATCAGGGATGAACAACATGTATGTGTGTGTCTGTGTGTGTGTGTGTGTGAGTTTGTCTCTGTGTGTGTGTGAGTGTGTATGTGTGTGAGTGTGAGAGAGAGAGGGAGAGAGAGAGTTTAACTTGCTATGCCTCTGGTGGTCCTGCCCTTTATGAAGCACGGGGATCTGCTGACCTACATCAGGGATGAACAATGTGTGTGAGTGTGTATGTGTGTATGAGTGAGAGAGAGAGGGAGAGAGACAGAACTTGCTATGCCTGGTGGTCCTGCTCTTTGTGAAGCACGGGGATCTGCTGACCTACATCAGGGATGAACAACATGTATGTGTGTGTGTGTGTGTGAGAGGGAGAGGGAGAGAGAGTTTAACTTGCTATGCCTCTGGTGGTCCTGCCCTTTATGAAGCATGGGGATCTGCTGACCTACATCAGGGATGAACAGTGTGAGTGTGCATGTGTGTATGAGAGAGAGAGAGAAAGAGAGGGAGAGAGAGAGAACTTGCTATGCCTCTGGTGGTCCTGCTTTTTGTGAAGCACGGGGATCTGCTGACCTACATCAGGGATGAACAACATGTATGTGTGTGTCTCTGTGTGTGTGTGAGTGTATGTGTGTGTGTGTGAGTGTGTATGCATGTGTGTGTGAGAGAGAGAGAGAGAGAGGGGAGAGAGTTTAGCTTGTTATGCCTCTGGTGGTCCTGCCCTTTATGAAGCATGGGGATCTGCTGACCTACATCAGGGATGAACAATGTGTATGTCTGTGTGTGTGTGTGTGAGAGGGAGAGGGAGAGTTTAACTTGCTATGCCTCTGGTGGTCCTGCCATTTATGAAGCACAGGGATCTGCTCACCTACATCAGAGATTAGCAACATGTATGTGTGCGTGTGTGTGTGTGACTGTGAGTGAGAGGGAGAAAGAGAGGGAGAGAGTTTAACTTGCTATGCCTCTGGTGGTCCTGCCATTTATGAAATGCAGGGATTTGTTGATCTATATCAGAGATGAACAACATGTGTGTGTGTGTGTGTGTGTGTGTGTGAGAGAGAGAGAGAGAGAGAGAGGGGAGGGAGAGAGAGAGTTTAATTTGCTATGCCTCTTGTGGTTCTGCCGTTTAAGAAGTACATTTATGAAGAACTAGGATCTGTTGACCCGATCAGAAATGAACTGCGTGTGTGTGTGTGTGTGTGAGTGAGAGAGAGAGTGAGAGAGAGAGAGAGAGAGAGAGAGAATGTGAGGAGACAGGAGAGAATGTGAGGAGTCAGGAATATTTTCGTTCTTAGGCCAATTTTCTAGCATTACTTTCAAATCATTAAAAACAAAAACAATTTTCTAACAATGCTTTTGTTTGTTTAAGAAACTAATAACTTTAGCTTAAATATTGAAGAGAGGGAGAGAGAGGAGTGTGTGTGTGTCACTGTGTGTGTGTGTGTCACTGTGTGTGTGTGTGTGTGTGTGTGTGTGTGTGTGTGTATGCATGACTCGACTATACTTTTTTATGCTACTCTCACAGTTGATTCTACCAAGTGTGTGTGTGTGTTTGTGCATGTGTGTGTGCATTTGTTTTTCGATAATGTTATTTTTGTTTGTTTGATTTTGCTTGTTATTATCAATGATGACTGTTTAGTTGTGTGGTTTTGTTTTTGCTTTTTTTGTTTGTTTTAGTTTGTAGCATGCTGCCAAAGTACCCACAAATGTTCTGTTAGTTCACCATTTTATCCTCACTACCCCATGGGTGAAAGTAGTTCAGGCATGCTCCTGAAATCAGAATAGATGATTTTCGGGGGAAAAACCTAGGGGAGAGCACTTCGTGAAAATTAGAGTTGATTACCTCGACTTACTCGGTCAAAACCATAGCAACCATGACGGCATGGCGTCGAAGCTTGAAACCGCAGGATGCGAGTCAGCGACTTGCAGTTTTTTTTTAATAGAAAAATGAGGGGTGACCAGTACCCATAAACTTATAGAACTTGCAAAACGTGACGTAAAAATATAAATGACACCAATTTTAAAATGACCCACAGTGTTCTAAGTGCTATATGTCCTCATAAACACACGAAGCGAAAGCTGGGGATCTACCTGATGGTAGAGTAATTTCTCCTGTTTGACCGATTGAATTAGGCAAGATCACTCCCACACACCATGAAATTACTCCCCTTCATTATTTCCGAACAATTTCTAATGAAAAAGCTGATAGAAAGAGTCTTCAGGATTGGCCATCTTGTCATCCGGATCCACAGTCTTATTAAATCAAACATTTTAGCCAAACATTGATGGCAGATTAAAACAGGATGATGAATACGCATTTCTAAGACTATCCCCACCCATCCTGTATACATATACACATTGGAAAAGTATTTTTAATGCGGTCACCGCTTCGGGATTGGGAAGATTGGGAGAACATTGAAACGTGTCGTTTCAGGATGGAGAGACTGCTTCACTTTCACCCATGCTTCCCGTTCGCTTTCCCCGCTGCACGCATGGTGTGCTGTGTGGTTTTTTTTCAGCAACTCACCTTCAAGGATTTAATCCTGTTTGGATTTTCAGCAACCCAGCTTCAAGGGTTTAATCCTGTTTGGATTTTCAGCAACCGACCATCAAGGATCTGATCCTGTTCGGGGTGGACATTGCGCGGGGCATGGACTACCTGGCAGAGTTGAAGTTTGTCCATAGGGACCTAGCCGCTCGAAACTGCATGTGAGTTGTATGATGATTCTTCCCGCTAATGTGCCTTGCTCATCACCTGCTGTACCCCCCCTCCTCCTCCATTCACCCTCCTTTCCTTTCTGCCCACTGCACACATACAGTGTAAAAAGCCTTGTGGCTTACAGTTTTTGGAGTGCAAAAACTTGTGGTTTCTCGATTTAGGAAGTCGAATTGTGTGAAAAAGCCCCCCACCCGCTCAACAAAAGTTTTGATGGTTGTGACAATTTAAGGCTGAATGTTTTCTTCTTCTTCTGCGTTCCCAGGGCCATAAGGCCACAATGGGTACGTATGTGTCTGTTTTCCAGTTTTCACTTAGTGTCCTCGCTTCATTCAGCAGACACATTCCGATTTCGGAGGAGCTCAAAGGAGAAAACTGTATGGAAGATTTTTTGGGGGAAAAAGGCAGGAGAATGGGCCAAAAAGTCAGAAAGATAGTAGATGACAAGGGAAAAGGCAGAGTCAAAGAGAGAAGCTACAAGCACAGAACTTCCACAAAGTTAGGAAACTATTTGTACGGAAGACCCCCCCCCCCACACCCGGTGTCCCCACAGGGGAGTTGAAGGTTTTGATGTCCAACAATTTTTGTAGGAAGTTTCAGGTTTTTGACTTAACCCTTTCACCGCCAACGTCGCATTTTTGCACCACAATGATTTAACCCTTTCACCGCCAACGTCGCATTTTTGCACCACAATGATTTAACACCCATGTCACTAAAAGGCATCAAATCAGGGTCTGTTATCCAAAGACCCTATTCTCTTCATTTTGGGAGGTAAGGATAGGCCTTGCTTTAAATATGTCACAGAGGAATACAGACATCATTTTTTCTCTACCCAGGTAAATTTAATGGACATTTTTTGCTGAAAAATGGATGGCGGCGAAAGGGTTAAATGATCTTTTATTTTAGGTTTTGGGGTTTTTTCAAAAATTCTAATTTCAGGATTTTTGACCTCCTCCCACTAGCACACCTGTATCTCCCTCCCCTCTCAAACTTTCCCCATATTTCTGACATCTTTTCCCACTTCTCTGAAATCTTTCCCATTCCTATTCCTTTCCCTATTCCTCTCCACCTTTTTTTCCCCTTCCCTCTTTCTCATTCCTTCCTTTCTTTTTCCTCCCCAACCTTTTCCATTCATCCAGAAACTTTCCCAGTTCTCAGATCTTTCCCTTTCCTATTCCTTTCCCTATTCCTCCCCAACCTTTTCCATTCATCCAGAAACTTTCCCAGTTCTCAGATCTTTCCCTTTCCTATTCCTTTCCCTATTCCTCCCCAACCTTTTCCATTCATCCAGAAACTTTCCCAGTTCTCATATCTTTCCCTTTCCTATTCCTTTCCCTATTCCTCCCCAACCTTTTCCATTCATCCAGAAACTTTCCCAGTTCTCGGATCTTTCCCATTCTTCTCGCAGATTTCCTCTTCCTCTGAAAACTTCTCCGTTCTTGTGGAATCTCTCAAATTTGTCCTCCTTTAATGATGTCTCTGTTTCTTTCAAACTCTCTCCATTTCCATTGGAACCCTCTCCTTTTAAGCAACAACAAAATCAAAGATAATGGTCTTTGAAATATCGATGTACGCAAGACATAGAGACGTAAGTTGAAAGACGTCACTTCACACGAGGAATGGAAGAAAACTCAATATTTCGGTTATTTCAGATCAAATTACGTCTTTCTTTTGCACGGGTGCAATGTTTCCTGGTTTACAAGGATTTCCTGTTTTTGAATTTTACCAGAAAAGGAAGTTCCTTTTTTTTTTACATTTGTCAAACAAGATCTTTGTGTGTCTACTGTATTTTTCCAACACTTTAAAATAAGCGTTTGTGTAACTTGTGGAAAAAGCAAACTAAAATACCTTCATAAATCAATTTTTGCCTCAGCTTCAGGGGGACATTGCCCCTGGACCCCGGCCTTTCAGTTTTTCTTCATTTTGTGTAGTTGCACCCATGCTTTTGTTCATTTAACAATGCCGGTGTGTTATCATTTTCAAATGGTTGATTTACAGCTTTGTTAGATGATGCAGCTTGTCTAGATCAACTGGTAAGTCCAACACATCGAAGTTGACTAATTTTGACCTACTTCTCTATGGTTTGCGCTCGGCGAAATGTTTACGGCTATGCATCCGCCTTTAGGACCGAAAGGGAGAGAAAGTGTTGACAGAAAAGAGCAACACAAGTATTTGGTATATTCTAGTCACATAGACTTATCTCTGAAATTCGGACTGCTCTCCCCCCGGAGAGCGCGTCGCCGCAAGTGCAGCGCCCACCTTTTTGTTGTTGCTTTTTATGTCACTGGATAATCTTCTTTTTGCGTGGTGGTTGGGTTTTTCAGGCTAGATGAGGAGTTTCACGTACGAGTGGCCGATTTCGGCTTGGCGAGGGACATCTACGAAAAGGAGTACTACAGCTCTGAAAACAAGAAGGCCAAGCTGCCGGTCAAATGGATGGCTCTGGAGAGCTTAGAGAAAGGGACATACAGCTCCAAGACTGATGTGGTGAGAGACAGACAGACAGACAGAGAGAGAGAGACTGTGTGTAAAATGGATGGCTCTGGAGAGCTTGGAGAAAGGGACATACAGCTCCAAGACTGATGTGGTGACAGACAGACAGACAGAGAGAGAGAGAGACTGTGTGTAAAATGGATGGCTCTGGAGAGCTTAGAGAAAGGGACGTACAGCTCCAAGACTGATGTGGTGAGAGACAGACAGACAGACAGACAGACAGAGAGAGAGACTGTGTGTCAAATGGATGGCTCTGGAGAGCTTAGAGAAAGGGACGTACAGCTCCAAGACTGATGTGGTGAGAGACAGACAGACAGACAGAGAGAAAGAGACTGTGTGTAAAATGGATGGCTCTGGAGAGCTTGGAACATACATCTGTAAAACTGATGTGGCCACAGACAGAGAGAGAGAGAAACTTAGGAACTCTGAAATGTTTAAATGATTTAGGCCCACAGCCCCTATCACGGCATGGCAAGAATAATGTAACAAATAATCAAATGAAGAAACCATTAAATGGATTAAAAAATAAATGCTACTTTAGTACATATACATTAACATAAATACATATACATTAACATAAATACATACATAATCTATTCTATCATGTTACCGTTTCACTACGAATGAGTTATCTCTTCCAATTTGGAGCTAATGCCAATTACCAAAGACCAAAAAAGTCTTAGTCTTCACAAGACTAACTTACTTCCCTTGGTCTGGTTTAGCAATACCACTGAGCTGCTGTGGATCCCCTTCCTGACGTCACTTCCGGGGAGCCAACTTTGAATCATAATAAATTTTTTCCAATTGGAGCTGCCATGTTCTTTTTTGCTCTGCAAATTTAATTCATTTTCAAGCTATTTTCCTTGCCATTCTACCTTCTTTGTGTTCCCTTTTGCCCCTTGGGTAACAGGTATTGTCAGTGTATAATTTTAATTTGATTTTTGGGATCGAATTTTGGTTAAAGTGAAATTATTTGATTGTTGTTTGACACCGGTTTTGTTAACATGTCGGACATCGGTGTCACTTCTGTGCCTTCTGCTTCTACTTCGTCGTCGTCGTCTAAGCAGTCTAGGGATGAGAAAGGGAAGTTCCTTTCTACCCCTACCCCTAGTTCTAGTTCTAGTTCGAAGAAAGAGTCTAGTTCTAAGTCTAGGTCGTCTTCTTCTTCTTCGTCTTCGAAGAAGAAAGTGCCCCCCCCTCCCCCCCTCCTTCCCACTCATTCTTCTTCTAGTACTTCTGCTGTGTCGGAGCCGTCTGTGGAGCAGACGGAACATGTCATTTCTTTAGTAGATTCCTCTACTTTAGTCTCCAATATGCTGGCAGAATTACAGAACAAGGGTTTAGTTTTGGTCCCGTCCTCTTCTTTGGTTTCGATGTCAGGTGGTTCAATGAGGCCCACCACGACTAGGACAAATACAAAACTTGACTGTGACTCAGTACCATTGGATGAACCGCCAAGTTTGGCGGATGAGAACCTCAGAGACAGAGTGCCTTACCATTCTCGAAGTTTCGACGGATTTGAAACGGCTGTTTCAACCTCTTTCTCGACGGACCAACTGGCCAGTTTGGAGAGGAAGACCGGCATACCGATCTTCTCAATGGATGAAAATCTCGACGGACACTTCTCTGACCGTCGGGAACGGACACGGACGGACACGGTACCGGTCTACGACTCCCGTTCACGTGAGTGTGTGATTCCACGGATGGATTCTCCCAGAAACTGGCAAATTCGTAACTCTAGACCTGTAAGTCCGCCCGGTTTGTCCGGGAGCGGCAGCATGGCGCGGGGCTGGAAGAAGTCCGGTCATGTGCGGTCCCAAACCGGTACCCGTCATGGGGACTCCGGCCGCCCGTGGGGCGAGGCCGATAACGGCTCCGTCATCCGTGAACCAATGAAACACGGTCACGTGACACTAGAAACTGCTACCCGTACCGGTAGCACCGTGCCCGTGGGCACTGGCGGCACGGACCGCATACGGACAACGTCCGTTGACCCGTCAGGACGAACTATGCTGTCACGGCGCAGAACAGTCTCTGCTACAGAGAGATTTTCAACGGATGAAACTCCGCATGGGCTTCCCTCTAGGAACTCTGGCCTGGGTCTACATGTTTCTCCTGTCGAAGATGATTTTCTTCCGCCTTACTCCGAGGATGACAGCGAATTTGACTCAGCAGTGAGAGACGAAGTTCGTCGGGTCATGCGCGAGAGATTTTCCGATCATCAACACCCTGGTGACGAAACAGATCAGGACGTTGATCGTTTCTCACGGGTGGAGCAGGGCAGCTTCTGTTCTGAGCCCCCTGTACAAGTGGAACCAGTTCCTTCTACCGGGAACTATCAAGGATACTTGGATATTCTCCGTCCATACTGTCAGGACATCAAACCGATGCCTCTTTCTGAGTCGAATTCCAGCAAGGAACAGCCACAGTTTTTCGGAGAATTACAGGCTCCGAAAGAAGCAAGACTTGCTCTTCACACTTCGCCGTTTATTCGCCAAGAGCTTCGACGTGCTGACTCTATTCTCTGGACTCAGCCTCAGATTCTGACCGAGGAGGACGACAGTCCCCCTCCACGTCAACCGGACCCAATTCCTTCTCGTGCGGGGACATTCCTGAAGAAAGACTTCTTCCCCCCGTTTCAGCTATCCAGTGCCTTTGTGCCTGTGCCTTCGCACTCGAGTGTGTCTCCTCAAGAGAAACAATCTCTGGATTTTAGGCCACAGAGAGGACAATCGACGGTCTCTTTCTCACAGTCCTCGTTTTACAACTTGGAAAGATCGTCTTACGCTGTTCTCCGAGCCGCTTCTCTCGCTACCTCCATGCTGCAGACTCTGTCCCAGATAGTGGGCTCCACCACAACGGCTAAACCAGAAGATTTCAGCCTGCTTGAGTCCATAGATGAACGTGCATTGGGTGTTTGTTTGGCTTCGCTCAACAAAGCAGTGAACTCGATTTCGTCAGTGGCTTCTAGCACCAGGGTTCAACTGGCTGCTACTTACAGAGACTCTGTGGTCCGGGCTTGTAAACTCCGACTGGACCTCGAAGAACGCTCCACGCTACGTTCCTGCCCGTCCCATCCTTCCGCCACCTTCCACCCGAACACGGTCAAGGACGTTCTGGAAGGCTCCAGGAAACGGAGGAACGATCTCTCTCAAGAACAGCTCATGATGTGGGCTCGTAAGGCTGCGAGTCAGAGTTTTGCCGCTCCTCAACCTAAGCGCGCACGCACAGAGTTCAAGCCAGCCAGTCACACTCCCTCCAGGATGATGTCTTCTAGGGGTCGTGTTTCTCGCTTCCCCTACAACCAGTCTTCAGGTCAGCGCCACCGTCCCGCTTTCCAGCCCACTCCCTCCTCTTCAGCCCGTGGTTCCTCGTTCTCAGGACGTGGATCGGCTGCTTCGGGTCCGCCCCGATTCATCCGTACCGCGTTCTCGGGTCGGAAACAGCCTTTTTTCATTTAAGCCCGCTCGATCTGTGGAGGGTCCAGGTTTTTCGGCCGATACAAGCGTTGGTTCTCTGTGGGAATGCCTTCCTTCATGGGAACGTTTGGTCGAAAATACTTGGATCCTTCAGGTCGTGCGGGCAGGCTACAGGTTCCAGTTTACTCAGGAACCTCCCCTGTCCTCTCACCCAATCTCCTTCCCAGCACCCCAAGACCGGGCAAAATTCGAAGCTCTCGACAAAGAAGTCGCCTCTCTACAGCAGAAGGGAGCCATCATTCCGGTGGACTCGGGGTTCTACTCTCGCCTGTTTGTAGTCCCCAAAAAGAACGGAGAGTTTCGCCCTGTCTTGGACCTTTCCCCTCTGAACAAGTACATCCGTACGGTCAAGTTCAAGATGGAGACAGCCGCTTCCATCCGTCTGTCCATTCTTCAGAACGATTGGGCTACATCCATCGACCTGCGCGACGCATATTTCCATGTGGGCATTCACCCGTCGCGGCAGAAGTTCCTTCGCTTTGTCTGGAGGCAACGGACGTTCCAGTTTGTGGCCCTGCCCTTCGGCCTGTCGCCAGCCCCTTGGATTTTTACGAGAGTCACCAAGGAACTTGTGCGGATTGCCAGGGCACAATCCATCCGCCTTCGCGTCTACCTGGACGGCTGGCTTCTACTGGCGTCCTCTCGCGCACTCTGCTTGAGTCAAACGGAAACCCTGGTTCAACTGTCCGCTTCTCTGGGGTTTCGTATCCACGACATCAAATCGGATCTGACTCCATCAACCTCTTTCAACTACCTGGGCATGTCTTTCAACACCGTCCAATTCACCGTTCGGCCGTCAGACAGCAGGATTCTAGCCCTCGTGGAGTCGGTCACTGCCCTCAGACAGAAAACCTCAGCTTCTGCCCGCCAGTTACTCCGTCTACTCGGGCTGATGGAATCAGTAGCGGACCTTCTTCCTCTGGCTCGGGTCCACAAACGGCCACTGCAACGCTTGCTGGCTCAGAGAAAGATCTCTCGCCTTCAGCTGGAACACCAAGTGATGCTAGGGGACTGGTTTCTAGAGGCAACCGAACAGTGGACAGACCGTGCCTGGGTCAACCAAACGGTTCCTATCAGACCTCTTCAGCAACAACTGTTCCTTCACACGGACGCTTCCAAAACTGGTTGGGGTGCACACCTCGACGACAGGGAGGCTTCAGGCAAGTGGACTCTCGCAGAGACACTCTTTCACATCAATCTGCTGGAATTGGAAGCGGTGGCGAGGGCCCTCAAGTCGTTTGCAGTTTGTCTCACCGGCAAGTGGGTCACCGTTTGCGGCGACAATATGACAGCCCTGTCTTACCTGCGCCGTCAAGGTGGAACACGATCGCCTGCTCTCTCGAGAAAAGCGGAGGAGATCCTTCTGTGGGCTCAAGCCAAACAAATCTCCCTGTCGGTGGAGTATGTCCCGGGAAAACTGAACGTTTTAGCGGACCAGCTCAGCAGAAAGGGCCAGATCCTACCCACGGAATGGACTTTTGCACATCAGTCTCTCCTCCCGCTGTGGTCCCTCTGGGGGAAACCGCACGTGGACCTGTTTGCCACGAGGTTCAACTGCAGGCTGCCGGTCTACGTATCACCTATGAGGGACCCTCAGGCACTAGCGCGCAACGCCTTCTCGATGCCCTGGACAGGAATGTCGGCGTATGCATACCCTCCAACGTCTCTCCTACCCAAGGTACTCGAGAAATACAGCCGCGATCTACCCCGGCTGATCATCATCGCCCCATTCTGGGAGACCAGCCCTTGGTTCCCGGAGCTCACCAGCCTCTCACACGTTCCAAGCGTCCCTCTTCGTCTCACAAAAGACACTCTGCTTCAGCCACGCACGGGAGTCGGCCACGCCAACCCCCAACTGTTTCAGCTGACCGCATGGCTACTATGCGGTCAGGCCTGCGAGCACGCGGACTCTCAGAACAAACTGTGGACTTAGTACTCAAGGCGAGACGACAGAGTACTAACAAACTATATGACATACGGTGGGCCTCATGGTATGGTTTCTGTTTGTCCCATGGCATTTCTCCGTTAGATCCTTCCGGTCCGGAGTTTACTCAGTTTTTGGCTCACCTCCACCAGAACCGCGACTTATCCGCTCAGACGTTAAATGGATACAAGGCTTCTGTTGTGCATACTATAACGGTAGCTACGGGCAAGAGAAATCCTTCTTTTTCCTTAGCTATTGAACTTTCACATCTGATTGATGCAGTCCGCAACAAGTCTGTGTCCTCAGGCGTTCGCCTTCCTCAGTGGGATTTGTTCGTTGTTCTGTCCTTTCTTCGGGATCAATGTGAACCTTTAGCATCGTTGTCTTTCAAGTTGTTGACATACAAGACAGTTTTTCTATTGTCTTTAGCTACGGCTAGGTGGGTTAGTGGCGTCCATGCTCTTAGCGGTCTAGGTTCGGATATTGAGTTCAATTCTTCGGATCAATCCATGACACTGTCTTTTCTTCCGGAGTTTCGTGCTAAGAACCAGTCCGCTCAGGCGTCCTCTCCTTCAGTGACAGTTCAGAGTCTTTGCACCATTCTGGCTCCTGATGACACCGACAGATTCCTATGTCCAGTTAGAGCCCTTCGGTTATACTTGAAGAGAACTTCTCAGTTCCGAGGGCACAAACGACGCCTGTTCGTTTCACTGAATGACAAATACATGAAAGACATTTCGAAATCCACCATTTCTAGGTGGCTGATAGATGCTATAAAATTAGCATACTCAAACGCTGACAAATCCTTGCCCCAAAACCCCCTGAGAGCCCATGAAATTCGGGCTATCAGCTCCTCCTTGGCCATGATCAAGGGTGTGGCCTTATCCAGCGTCTTGGAGGCCTCCTACTGGAAGTCAGAGACCACGTTCTTGAACTTCTATCTACGACATTTCTCCGCCAGGAGACAAAATGATACCTACGGCATCAGGAAGCTGGTGCTGGCACAGACCCCTGTCTCCTTGGTCTAACGGTAATTTATGTTGTTATTGTTTATTGGGATGCATATATATGTATATGCCTGTTGGGGGAATGAAATTATATGTTCATACGGATGCTTCCGGTGCTATCACGGGGATACCCTGGGTAATCCCGCTTTTTGGATATAATGGGTATGAAATGTTTGCTCTTTGTTGGAAAGTTAAAAATTCAACAATGTTTTTTCTTACCCACCTCCTCGTTGGGAAACAACTCATTCGTAGTGAAACGGTAACATGATAGAATAGATTGGATGATTTTAATTAATATAACTATCTATTCTATCTATATACTTACCGTTTCACTACGATCAAAGGTTCCCACCCACCTCCCTCCGACGAAAACATCGTTGCGAGTCGATTAGTCAAAAAATTTATCATGATTCAAAGTTGGCTCCCCGGAAGTGACGTCAGGAAGGGGATCCACAGCAGCTCAGTGGTATTGCTAAACCAGACCAAGGGAAGTAAGTTAGTCTTGTGAAGACTAAGACTTTTTGGTCTTTGGTAATTGGCATTAGCTCCAAATTGGAAGAGATAACTCATTCGTAGTGAAACGGTAAGTATATAGATAGAATAGATAGTTATATTAATTAAAATCATCCATTCACATATATACACATATATACACAATACACAACATTCATACATACATACATAATCTCTCACACTTGCAAACATACATGCACGCTCATCCTCACAAGAGAGAGAGAGTGTGTGTTCGAGTGTGCGTGCGAGCGTGTGTATATGTGATGATGACATTGATGACAATCTTCTGATGAGGGGGGACGTTTGTGTATGTGATGACGACATTGATGACAATCTTCTGATGAGGGGGGACGTTTGTGTATGTGATGACGACATTGATGACAATCTTCTGATGAGGGGGGACATTTGTGTATGATGACGACGTTGATGACAATCTTCTGATGAGGGGATGTTTCCCGTCGTTCCAGTGGTCCTACGGCGTGGTTTTGTGGGAGCTGCTTACCCGCGGCGTCACCCCTTACCCTGAGGTGGACAACTGGGACATCATCCGCTACCTGAAGGCTGGCAGACGCATGCCCCAGCCCAACTATTGTCCCAACATGCTGTGAGTCTGTCTGTGTGTGTCTGTATCATCTGTATCTTTATTTTAAGCACTGTCTGTACTATTTGTATCATCTGTAACTGATATCATCCAATACTCGAAGGCAGAATGATGCATGCTTCATCCCAACTGTTGCCCCAACATGCTGTGAGTCTGTCTGTGTGTGTCTGTATCATCTGTATCTTTATTTTAAGCACTGTCTGTACTATTTGTATCATCTGTAACTGATATCATCCAATACTCGAAGGCAGAATGATGCATGCTTCATCCCAACTGTTGCCCCAACATGCTGTGAGTCTGTCTGTGTGTGTCTGTATCATCTGTATCTTTATTTTAAGCACTGTCTGTAC
The DNA here is from genome assembly GCA_017654935.2 of Phymorhynchus buccinoides. NCBI lineage: Eukaryota > Metazoa > Mollusca > Gastropoda > Neogastropoda > Raphitomidae > Phymorhynchus > Phymorhynchus buccinoides. Next base: position 47,453,572 of record CM065692.1, on the reverse strand, counting down.
TATTTGTATCATCTGTAACTGATATCATCCAATACTCGAAGGCAGAATGATGCATGCTTCATCCCAACTGTTGCCCCAACATGCTGTGAGTCTGTCTGTGTGTGTCTGTATCATCTGTATCTTTATTTTAAGCACTGTCTGTACTATTTGTATCATCTGTAACTGATATCATCCAATACTCGAAGGCAGAATGATGCATGCTCCAGCCCAACTGTTGCCCCAACATGCTGTGAGTCTCTGTGTGTATTATATGTGTCTTTACTGTATGTAAGTATTGTTAAAACATTTGTCCTTGTTGAATAAAGTTGTTCAGTGTTCGGTGTTCCAATTGGGGATGTTTATCCTGCCCCACACCCACCGGTCTTCATTCAGACCATTATTGGCGCACAGGATGCGTGCTGTGTGAGTTCGTGTCATCCATCCCACCGGCACAACACGGCCTACTCCTACCGAGTAGTGGAATGGGCTTTAACGTGTGCGCAAGATCTTGTGTATGCGTTTGCACACGGAAGCTCGTTTTTAAGTCTCATCCGAAGGACTTTTCCCCCAACTGACGAACTCAGTATTATTCTCGTATTAGCATCATAGTTATCTATCTATACTAATAAAGGTCTCTGTACACGTTAACTTTATTCACAGAATATCTCTATTTCCCCATGGCAACACAGTGTTAGGCCGTGGACTCATAATATGACTTTCAACTCACTGTGTTGCCATGGGGAAATAGAGATATTTTGTGAATAATGTTAACGTGTACACAGACCTTTAAGGAGTAAGCAGAATCCTGTCTGCTTGTTAGTGGCTTTGTCCGCATTATTTTGAGGAAACCGTTAGGTCTTGACCCCAGGAATGCAGTGAAGGTCGTTTTAACTGCCATTTGACAATCCTGCTTCCATTCTTGCACCGTTTCAGATACACCATCATGATGCAGTGAAGGTCGTTTTAACTGCCATTTGACAATCCTGCTTCCATTCTTGCACCGTTTCAGATACACCATCATGATGCAGTGAAGGTCGTTTTAACTGCTGTTTGACAATCCTGCTTCCATTCTTACACCGTTTCAGATACACCATCATGATGCAGTGAAGGTCGTTTTAACTGCTGTTTGACAATCCTGCTTCCATTCTTACACCGTTTCAGATACACCATCATGATGCAGTGAAGGTCGTTTTAACTGCTGTTTGACAATCCTGCTTCCATTCATACACCGTTTCAGATACACCATCATGATGCAGTGAAGGTCGTTTTAACTGCTGTTTGACAATCCTGCTTCCATTCATACACCGTTTCAGATACACCATCATGATGCAGTGAAGGTCGTTTTAACTGCTGTTTGACAATCCTGCTTCCATTCTTACACCGTTTCAGATACACCATCATGATGCAGTGAAGGTCGTTTTAACTGCTGTTTGACAATCCTGCTTCCATTCTTACACCGTTTCAGATACACCATCATGATGCAGTGAAGGTCGTTTTAACTGCTGTTTGACAATCCTGCTTCCATTCTTACACCGTTTCAGATACACCATCATGATGCAGTGCTGGTCCGCAGACCCCAACAGCAGGCCCAGCTTCCACCAGGTATCAATGAAAGAAAGAATGAATGTATGAATTAATGAATGAATGAATGTGAATGAATGAATGTTTGAATAATGAATGTGTGAATGAATCAATGAATGTGTGAATGAATGTATGAATGAATGAATGCGTGAATGAATGAATGTGTGAATGAATGAATGTGTGAATGAATGAATGTGTGAATGCATGAATAATTAATGTGTGAATGAATGAATGTGTGAGTGAATGAATGTGTGAATGAATGAACGAATGAATGAATGTGTGAATGAATGAATGAATATGAATGAATGTGTGAATGAATGAATGTATGAATGAATGAATAAATGAATGAATGAATAAATGAATGAATGAATCAGGGCTAGCCTAAGCTGCTATCCCGGTAGCCCGTGGCTAGTACACAAATCTGTGGGCAATCAGATTTCAGAAGTCACTAGCCTGATGGTCGACTGTAAATTTCAGTACTGCACGGCCCAGGTTTTTTTATATTTTTTTTTTAACCAGCTCCCCACACCATCTGTCCCTTAGCTGTCTGCTAAGATAACAACATGCCAGCACTGGTACCAAAAAGAAAGGAAAGGCAGCCTCCTCAATCTCCTCCTCCCCCTTTCTCTCTCTCTCTCTCTGTCCCTCCCCCCACCTCTTTCCCTCGATCATTTCTCTTTCTCTTTACTTTTCTTCTTTCTTTCACGCTCTCTTTTTCCCTTTCTGTTCCTCTCTCCTTTCTCTTCTCTTCCACGGGGTGGTGGGGTGTGTGTGTGTGTGTGTGTGTGTGTGTGGACAGTTTTAACTTCTATCGCTGTGTATTTTTTTTACGCTCTTGGTTGGTTGTCCGTTGCATTTCAACCAACATGAGCAGAGTGATGTTGTTGGGTTTTTCCGAGTGTGCATGCATTGCTCTGACAGCAGAAGCTGTAACAAAAGGTCTCAAAACAAACACATGGCAAGGCGTTTGGCATTGAGCGTCTTTGCATTTCAACCAACCAGAGCAGAGTGATGTTGCTGGGGGTTTTCTGAGTGTGCATGCATTGCTCTGACAGCGGAAGCTGTAACAAAAGGTCTCAAAACAAACACATGGCAAGGCGTTTGGCATTGAGCGTCTTTGCATTTCAACCAACATGAGCAGAGTGATGTTGTTGGTTTTTTCCGAGTGTGCATGCATTGCTCTGACAGCAGAAGCTGTAACAAAAGGTCTCAAAACAAACACATGGCAAGGTGTTTGGCATTGAGCGTCTTTGCATTTCCATGGGTGCTACTCTTTCATTTGTACACTGATTTCAGTATTTTTAATTTGACCAGAAACTGAACTTCAGTGGGTTTTTAATTCATCCCCCCCAAAAAAAAAAAAATTGACCACAAGCGATTTGGGGCGTTTTGAACTTGGTTGTTCTATCTTGGAAATTTACAAAGGCAGTTTAATAATTTTACAAGGCTTATCAGACTCAAACTGTCCTTGTCTATCTTTTTAACTGTCTGTCTATCTCGTTATCTCTCTCTCTTAACCTGCCCCCCTGAATCGTCCGATGGGGCTCTGCCCCTGTACCCTGCCGGGGCCATGGGTCCCTGGACCCCTGCCTTTCATTTTTTTTCATTTTGGGGAGTTGCACCCATGCATTTGGTGGGAGTATAGAGTGATGTCATGGGTGAATGTATTCCCCCTTGGTGCTAGAAGAGTTGAATGTGCTGAATAGAAGCTGCATGCATGCCTTGGAACATACGTTACTTTGACGCTGTCACCAGGTGGAGCAGGACATCGTGTCCATGGTGGATCAGCTGGAGCACGCCACGGGCCAGCACCGGCGCAACATCCAGTCCACCTACGTCAACGTCAGCGAGTGCTCCAACTACCACTACCGAGACGATCTGGACGCCATGAGAGAGCGCGCCAAGAGTGCTGCCGAACCCACCTCCGAAGTGTGATTTGTTGAGGACTCTTACCACCGTTTATCACAAAACATTTGACAGATATCACGACAGATTGATTGCATTGGTGAGCCTACAACATCCAGTCCACCTATGTCAATGAGTGCACAGAAATTTGATTTTTGAGGACTCTCTAAAATCACGAAACATTGGACAAATATCATGACAGTTTGATTGCATTAGTGAGCCTACAACATCCAGTCCACCTATGTCAATGAGTGTACAGAAATGTGATTATGAGGACTCGAACCACCATGTATCATGAAGGAATGCGCCAAAATTGCTGCCAAAACCACCTCCGATGTGTGATAGGATTCTAAAGACCCACCATGCCAATGTGTGAAAATCAGCGTTTTCGCGTGTTTTCTCTCTCGCGCGGGTAAGAAATCTTAAGAAATATGCTGAGCAAGAGAGGGGGAAAATACACATCGGTGTGGTGGGTCTTTAGCAATTCATCATGAAAGTATGAAAGTATCATGACAGATTGTATTAGTGAGGCTACAAGATCCAGTCCACCTAAGTGCTCCAACTTCCACTTGCAGGGACAATCTCCACTCCATGGCCAAAAGTGCTGCCCAACCCACCTCCGAAGTGTGATTATGAGGAATGTAACCTACACCATTTATCATGAAACATTACATTGGACAAATATCCCAACAGTTTGATTGGATTACCGTAAAATGCGGACTATAAGCCGCTACTTTTCCCCTCAACTTTGGCCCATGCGGCTTATAGACTGATGCGGCTTATCTGTTGATTTATTTCCATTCTACATTTATCAGTATGCTTAAATCTGTTTCTGGCCACATTCTTCAGCCTATTTTGAGCTTCTTTGAGATTCAAAACTGGTTTTGGTAATCAATAGATTCAAATCTCATGTTTAAAGTATCTGAGAGCATTACACACTCATGTTCTGATAGAAGAATTTATATATTTGTTGCTTTGTGCACATTTAATTTTCTCTGCGGCTTATAAACTGGTGCGGCTTTTGTCAGTTTAAGAGATGCGGCTTATAGTCCGCATTTTACGGTACATTGATGATACCATCGGCTAAGCTTTTTGTTTGGGGCCCTCTCATATCCCTGTGCCTTGTAATGTGATCCTAAGTTGGACATTATACGCCTGAAGGCCCTGTCCAGTGGAAGGAAGAAGAAGAAGAAGACCATTCTGATGCCTGATGTCCAGTGGTGTACAGTTGGACATTATACGCCTGAAGGCCCTGTCCAGTGGAAGGAAGAAGAAGAAGATCATTCTGATGCCTGATGTCCAGTGGTGTACAGTTGGACATTATATGCCTGAAGGCCCTGTCCAGTGGAAGGAAGAAGAAGAAGACCATTCTGATGTCCAGTGGACATTATATGCCTGAAGGCCCTGTCCAGTGGAAGGAAGAAGAAGAAGATCATTCTGATGCCTGATGTCCAGTGGTGTACAGTTGGACATTATATGCCTGAAGGCCCTGTCCAGTGGAAGGAAGAAGAAGAAGACCATTCTGATGTCCAGTGGTGTACAGTTGGACATTATATGCCTGAAGGCCCTGTCCAGTGGAAGGAAGAAGAAGAAGACCATTCTGATGTCCAGTGGTGTACAGTTGGACATTATATGCCTGAAGGCCCTGTCCAGTGGAAGGAAGAAGAATAAGACAATTCTGATGTCCAGTGGTGTACAGTTGGACATTATATGCCTGAAGGCCCTGTCCAGTGGAAGGAAGAAGAATAAGACAATTCTGATGTCCAGTGGTGTACAGTTGGACATTATATGCCTGAAGGCCCTGTCCAGTGGAAGGAAGAAGAAGAAGACCATTCTGATGTTCAGTGGTGCACAGTTGGACATTATATGCCTGAAGGCCCTGTCCAGTGGAAGGAAGAAGAAGAAGACCATTCTGATGCCTGATGTCCAGTGGTGTACAGTTGGACATTATATGCCTGAAGGCCCTGTCCAGTGGAAGGAAGAAGAAGAAGACCATTCTGATGTCCAGTGGTGTACAGTTGGACATTATATGCCTGAAGGCCCTGTCCAGTGGAAGGAAGAAGAAGAAGACCATTCTGATGTTCAGTGGTGTACAGTTGTTAAAAGATGCACGTAGGTGAATGTATCAAAAAGTCTAATGTGCGCGTGTGTACAAATAGATGTAGTTATCAAACCAGCCATCGTGGCATATAGTGGTTAGCGTTGCGGACTACTGGCTGGGTGGTCTCGGGTTCGAATCCCATCAGAGGTGAGGTTTTTTTTCGGTCCTGGACCCACTCCTACCCTGAGTGAGTGGCTATGAGCTCAATGGGAAGACTGAAACCACACAGTCAAGCTTCATCCGCGTAACGGATGCGATTCTGAGAGTGTTGCTCTAATTTCAAGACCAACACTGCAGGTGTCTGTAACTCTCGGGCCTGGTTAACGCCAGGATATCATTATGAAAGGAAGCGTGGAATACAGCCCTGTCAGGTAGTCTCAGACCGATACGGAACTCCATAGCATCATCATCATCATAGTCATAGACATCCGCCTCATTTCTATCAATCATTAAAAAGAAAAAATGTCTCAAATTCTGTGGCTTTGCATGCCCTGCTCTCATGGTGACCTCAGTTTCAGTTTCCAATCCAGTCTATGCCTTGGTAAGTTCGTGTCAAAGTCATGGGGATCAGTGTGTTCTGGGGAGCTGTCGTTGGACGGTCGTGGTGGCGCCCTCGGAGGAGGACCTCACTCACGCTGGCTCCGCGACTAAGAGAATAGTGTCGTCAGTAGGGGGCTTAGTAGGTGGTGTCCTGAACAGGCTCCACTGAACTCCACCGAAATGACTCAGCAGCAGTGCAGTGTCTCCTCGGTTGGTTGCCTCCTGACGGCCTAACATAGATTTGCTCCCCTTGGACTGCTGGTCTCGGATTCTGCGACCTGAACAAGCCAACGTGTGGCTGCGAGTTGGGATTCGGAACTAGCAGCGTGGGAGCAACGCCACTGTACGGCCCAGAAGATGGGACAGCCAAAAAAAAGAAGAAAAAAAGATGTAGTCATTGCTTGTATGTTGGAACACTTTGAAATGTATTGAAACGGATGTGCATGTGTTCGAAATTGTAAAACATAAAATAGATCCTGTAATGTATATATCAGATCTAATGAAAAGAAAAATATACAAATTATGTACATAGGTACACATATGATGAATGGAGTACCATGTGGCTAGATATGAAAGAAATCTTGGGGAATGTGATTGAATTGGAATGAGAGAATGACTATGGAGTGAAAGAAATCAGTCGGAGAATGATTACGGAGTGAAAGAAATCAGTCAGAGAATGATTACAGAGTGAAATAAATCAGTCGGAGAATGATTACGGAGTGAAATAAATCAGTCGGAGAATGATTACGGAGTGAAATAAATCAGTCGGAGAATGATTACGGAGTGAAAGAAATCAGTCGGAGAATGATTACAGAGTGAAATAAATAAGTCGGAGAATGATTACGGAGTGAAAGAAATCAGTCGGAGAATGATTACGGAGTGAAATAAATCAGTCGGAGAATGATTACGGAGTGAAATAAATCAGTTGGAGAATGATTACAGAGTGAAAGAAATCAGTTGTTGAATGATAATGGAATGAAAGAAATCAGTCGGAGAATGATTATGGAGTGAAATAAATCAGTCGTTGAATGATTGTGCAGTGAAAGAAATCATTCGTTGAATGATTATGAATTGAAAGAAATAGTTGAAATGCGTGTGAAGCATTATGCCTATTTGTTGAAGCACCATTGTACGATTAGTGTTCATGTCCATTATGCACAGATGCCAAATTTTGCGTTGTTTGCTTTTCCCACCTTTCGTTCGTCCCACGCATGTGAACGTTATGTGTTTTTGTTCATTTGTTTTTGCTCTTCTGTGTCTTGGCTTCGTCCGTTGCTTTCGTTGTTCTTCTTGTGACTAGTTTCCATGGATGCTCCTGCTTTCAGGATGTCCTGAAGTTCAGGATTTGTGTTATTGCCTGGAGCCGGCGTCGCCGGATTATGAGAATTTGAAAAGATGCACTCTGCTGGTTAAAGACATCATAAAGTTTAAACAGAAGTGAAAGTGCAACGAGAGCCTGTCAATTACATTGGAAACTGTTGTTTCCCTTCAGCTTCCAGGGGGCATTGCCCCCCGGTACTCCCAGGAGGGGCGCTTTGTCCCTGCACTCCGCCGGGGCTTGCAGTATTTTTGAAATTTCCCAGGAACATCCGTGAGTTTGTGACGTGGATCTGTTTGTATTTTAGTTGTGTATGGTGTAATGTATGCTCAGTGAACTTTGACCGTGAAAGGTCATGGTCGAGAGGAGAGGTCAGGAAATGAATCGGCCCCGTTTGGCAGCTCTGATGTACAGGACGGAATAACTCTGTATCTTATCATTTTGGTTTTTTCCCCCCTTATTTCCCTTCACAATTTTGAGTTTTTCCCACTTCATTTTCTTCTGTGTTGTAGAGAACCGTTTTGATTTGCAAGTGTATTCTTTCTGGAAAATGTATAAAATCTTGTTCCGTTACTTACAAAATGTAGTCCCAAGTTAGGCGTGTAACTACCATGTTGTTTTTACTACTATAAGGCCAAACTTTTTTCCCATCCCAAGTTAGGCGTGTAGCTACCATATTTATTTTACGATAAGGCGATACTTTTTGTTCCTGGACTGAGATCCCTACACCTTATAATGTGACTGATAATATAGTATGAAAAATAATGTAATAAAAAAAAAATCAGAATTTTATGGAAAAATTTTTGGGGTGCGTCTTATGGTAAGCAGGCATGAAAGAATTCCGCGTTTCGCGGAAATGTTTCCAAACTTCCGCAGGGAAAAAAAAAAATTCCTCGTAAAGGACCGATCTTGCCGTATTCTTATATCTACAAGTCTCTATTTGGCGATTCTCAAACTGGTTAACCGGAAGTCGCTTTAGCTCACTCGCTTCAATTGTGCGAAGGAAGGCGAAATGAGTAGCTCCCGCTCAACAAAAGTAGCGATGTTAGCTGAAAATGTATGTGGAAGGCTATTTGTGCTGACCAAATTTTCGGACCTCCTCCTCGCTGAATAAAACTTGTGACGTGAGGTAGGTGAAAAGGTGGTTTGAAAAAAAATTTGGGAACGTAGTGCACGCGACCCCCCCCCCCCCCCATCAACAAAACATCGGACGTTAGGTGAAAATCCGGGTGGATGGATTTTTCTCGGCTGAAAAAACAAAACTTCCGACGTTAGGTGAAAATCCAGGTGGAAGGATTTCTCGGACGAAAATTTTTCCTCTTTTTTGATCTTCATCCACTTTCATGCCTGAGTTATAGTTAAAAAAATATGGTAATGATAATTTTGGTGTTGTTTTTTCTTCATTTTTTGGTATGATGCTTTGAGGTTTATTTTCCATTATTTGTGTTGTGTGTAGCATTGGGAACAGTTTCTAATAAGTGTGTGTGTTGTGTTTCTTTTTTAAAATGGCTACTTATTCGAAGTTGCCTTGCGAAAACCATGACAACGTTTGATAGAGCTGCTGCTTGTAAAACAAAAACTAAAAAAGGTAATAAGCTGGTTTGGGAATCAAACCCGGGACCTTCGCGTTTTGAGCAAGCTTTGTTACCTCATAGCCACCATTCTCTCCGTTGGTCAAAACCATTCCACCTGGTTGATTATGTTGTTTTCACGTCAACGATTTATTATGATAGGATATACATGGTACGATATATTTTGTGATATGATGCGTTAAATAGTTATATTATGATATTTATTAAATCACGCTGATTATGTTTTCGTTATTAATATTGGTTACACTACTTTTGGGCAAATGTACTGAATTTGTAAATTATGAAAAACTTGAAAACTATTTATAGTTTAAAGTGCCTATTTTTGTGGGGTGGTGGAGGTGGAGGGGGGCAAGCTAAATGCATTGTTTAATGGCACTTTATGTAGGCTGGAGGTTGACCATAATGTGTTTTTGCATGATCCACATTTTTGCGTTTTTAACTGCTTAAGGGTCAGCTACACGTCAACTAATATCGCATGACTGCATGATACGATTTGATCATGTCTCGAAGAACAAATTTGATTCGCGCTTCGAGACCATGTGATCGAATCGTATCGTACAGTCGTACGATATTAGTTGACGTGTAGCTGGCCCTTTAGTGTCCTAAGCACCCCAACTGTTCATCGAGTATTGAAAGATTTATAACAAAACTTTTGAAACCAAACTGTGAACTTTTTTTTCTTTTTCTTTGTTTATTTTTTGGGGGGTGGGGGTGGGGGCATGCGCAGCATAGTATTTAAATAAATTATAGGGGAATTTGGTTAAAGCAGTTCTTATCATATTTACTGAATTAGCGTCAGCTATTGGAGTTAAACTCGATGAAATTCCTTGGCTAATATTTTGGGCTAATTTGTTTTTAATAGCTTTCTTTCTTTCAGACAGATGACTCTTTAGGACTGGTTTTTTTAAACTTTGTTTGAAGTTGATATAATGTGAATTCCCACCAATGGTTTTTCTGTTTGACAGCATTCCAGTATTCCAGAAAAATGTTTGACCTCGTTTGAAATATTAACTAACTCAGGGGTGAAGCAGTTTGTATGTGTATGTCAGTAGCTTAGGAGCATTTTTTCTACAATTGAACTCCATGCATACATGGATATTCAGGCTTTTACTTACATGCAAATACACACACACACTCCCAACACACACACACACACACATTTCACAACTGTCTATGTGGAATGAATATCCACAATGAAAAAGGAAAAGATGCTTGAAAGTTCTTCACTTCTTGTAGCGCTGAAGCGTGTTCTTAGGAACGGACCCTTCGTAGAGTAGAGCTTTCTCATAAATTGAATATTTATTTGTGAATGTGACACTTCTTGCTGAGGTGACAGTCTTCAATAGTCAGTAGGATTATAGATTATGAACTTCTTCCTCTTTTCTGCGTTCCCAGGCCATGAATGAGGCACATATGTGTCTGGTTTTCACTGGTCTCCCCGCTGCATTCAGTAAACGCATTACAATTTCGAAGGAACTCGAAAGAGAAAATTATTTGGAAGATTTTTATTTTAAAGCACAAGACCAATAAGTTTACCGTCCATAAGGGTCTCTGATTGATTGGACGCTAATCTCATCATCATCACCAATAAGTCAGAAAAATAGTAGATTATACTATGAAAAGGAAAGGGCTGATTCAAAAGAGCGCTAGATTAGAAGAAGTTGCTAGCATAAAACTTTCCAGAAGGTGGAGAACTATTTGTAATGAAAGATCCCCCGGGGGGACGATTATGAGCATATGAATCATTTGCATGCAGGTGGAACCAGCGCCTTTGCTGATGTTGGTATTGTAGTGATAGCTGAGCACCACCTTTTTCCACTGAGCGCTCAACAGCTAGCTAAGTGCCTTGAAGACACACTGACGCACCACGATTAAGTCCCTTGGTTTTTTTCTGGGTAGCTGTGACCCACATATCGATGTCCCCAACAGCCTCTTAAAAATGATGTTTCGATTTCAATTTGGGGACATTTGTATGGGAGTCAAACCTGGTCAAAACAAGATTTCTTACCAGAGGGAAAACCCGTGAAACGTGTGATTTTGACATGTGGCCTGGTGGGTCTTTAAAGTGCCTTGTTTTTGGTCCGATGTGCAATGAATGAACGTTTATAATGTTATAGATTCTGTTTTAATGCTAAATGAATCTTTGCTTTAATCAAATTTGGCCGTGAATGCTAGTGACTGATTAAAACAAAACTATCTTAATGTCTCTAATAATGTCCATGCTTTAAGTGACTATTAATGAAGACATCCGCTTAGTTTTGCCTTTGTTTATAGCTGTATCTTTACACAGAATTGTTGTTAATTATTTGTTAAGTCGGTTATGCTTTACGTCCTTCCGCTCTTTAAAAGAACATATGGGACATTTATTTGTTAACCAAGTGCCTCTACTTATATCTGTAGCCTGATAAATGCAAACTATTTTTAATCTGGTGCTTTTGATAAAGAGTTTGTAGTTTTAATGATTGCGTTTTTACTGCTTGATCTAATGGCTTAGTTTATCTTTATTGTTTAATTGATGCAATGTTTATATTTTTAATCATGCCCCTTTGCAATTTAAAAAAATCTTCATTAACTTGTGTTTTAAAGAAGCTTTGTAACAGATATGTAGCTGTACACATTTTGAAGTACAGATTTTTGAGTGTTAAAGAATATGTTAGCAGTTTTATGGGTAATTATGTAATAATCATGATATTAAAAGCCAACTGTTCGTCTGTCCGTCCGAAACACAGAACGGGCCTTATAACTCCGCCGTTTTTCGACCGAATCGCTTCAAATTTGCTATCAGCCCTAACGTGGCGATGGCAACGGCAACCAAGGCGGCCGTGTCATTTGCGCGGTTTGGCAAATGCGGGAAACGCGTATCCTCCGGCCTCTTGGCGCCCGTATCTCCGGTATTTCTGGACGGATTGCCTTAAACTTGTGCTAAGTGCATGGGCACATGGGACCTGTGTTTATCGTCTCATCCGGAAGACTCCACGTTCAGACCGTAAGGCCTAGTGCAAAGTGAGAGGAAAAAATCCCCTGTACACAGGTTCGAACTCGGGTTTACTTGACACGAGGCGAACGCGCTACCACTGTGCCACTCATGTCCAGATGAGCTCGTTTTGTGTATATTTTATCACATGAAGAGAAACTGTTCACCGTGAAAGAAAGGTGCATTATGCTGACGGCGTTCCCATTGTATTGTTGATGTTGTTGAAAACTAGCCAGTTTTGAGCTTATTGTTGTAATTGATATGTTCATGCGAATGCAGCATACGCTTATTTTTAATTATCGAAAATCTTATGGTGTGTGTGACGAATGTGTGTGTGTGTGTGTGTGGGAGAGAGAGAGAGAGAGAGAGAGAGAGAGAGAGAGAGAGAGAGAGAGAGAGAGAGAGCAGGCATTATGTGTATTGTTTATAGGCTTATGTGTTTGCATCTTCAACAGCACATCTCCCTCGGGACGGATGAACGTCAATGTGTTTGCATGTATGCCTGTATGGACTTTCAGTAAACATTTCTTAGCATAAAATCTGTAAATAATATGCACAGTAGAACCTCCCTATTAAGACCTTGAAAAATCAGCCCCCAGAGGTCTTAACAGGGAGGGGTCTTAATAGGGAGGGGGACACTCAGTAGTCCAGATATGAAGGGGGAAGTAAATGAAGATCGGTGAAATGTTTGGGGTCACAACTTAGAGGGAATCTTGACAGGGAAGGTCTTCTTCTTCCTCTACTGCGTTCCCGGGCCATACGGCCATAATGGGTAAGGTACGTATGTGTCTAGTTTTCAGTTTTCACTGGTCTCCCCCGCGCTGCGTACAGTCAACACATTCCGATTTCGGAGGAGCTCAAAGGAGAAAATTGAGGATGGAAGTTCAGTTTAACGTCGCGTATCGGCTTTCGCCATGTACGACGGGCTGAACAAACCAAACCAGGGTATAAACAAAAAATCATGTTCCTGAATCAGTCTTAGCCAAAAGGCCGAGAAGCGATCAGAGTTCGCAAAATTGAGAAGATTTTCTTTTTTTTTAAAGGCAGGAGAATGGGCCAATAAGGCAGAAAGATAGTAGATGACAGAAAGCAAAGGGAAAAGGCAAAAGTGAAAGATTAGTGGAAGTTACAAGCTCAGAAGGTGGGGGAACTATTTGTACGAAAGACCCCCGGTATCCCCTCGGGGAAAAGGGGGAAGGTCTTAATAGGGAGGTTCTACTGTATGTACATTGTGAACGTAATGTCAGTTCTATCACGGCTTGTTCTTGGATCACTGTCGCTTCTACCATGTACTGATCTCTGTAGTTTTCTTTTCTGTTTGTGTAATGTCTTCTTCTTTTTTAGTCCCCGAGCCGAAGGTTCGGGGAGCTATTGTTTCTGTCTGATCCCTCCGGCGTGCCTCCGTCCGTCCGTCCGGCTATTCGTCCGTTTTTCTCAAAAACTATTCAGTCTATCATCATCAAATATGGTATGCTGGTTTGCCAAGATGCAAGCTATCCACTGATGTATTTAGTTTTACATTAAGGTCAAGGTCGCGCCAGTTACGGGGGGTTCAACCCCCCAAAACACATAATCGCTAATATCTCGCGAAGTTGTGCATGTATTTCAAGGCAGTTTTTTCCACAACATTTCTTGATGAATGGTCTATAACACAGTTGTCATGAATTTTTCTGTGCGCTCGTGTGCGCATGATCGCGCGCGCTCAAATCACGGGTCCGAACACACATGCGCCATGAAACAGCTTTGTAGCTCTGTGGTTGACGCTCTCTCTCTCTCTCTCTCTCTCTTTCGGAGTAGCTCGTCGATGCTGCGAGGGGACTTTGCAGCCGCTCGGCGTTGCACTTGTTAAAAATTAAAGTTGTGTTAGTGTTAAAAGCTCTTTTCTTTGTTTCGCTCAATGTCCGTACAGTTTCTTCGTCTTGGCGAGTTGTTTTTTTAGCCTCCTTTTAGAGGTTTTTATTGATTATATGTATAATCATGGATTCAACCCTGCCTCGGGTACGAGGCCATGCCAGTTTTTGAACATTGGGAAACCAGGCAATTCTGTTTAAAAAAAAAAAAAAATTGTTTGGTTTTGGTTCAAAGTCTTCTATTGAGAAGGAGCGAACAGCAACCGGAAGTTTGACTCACAGTTGCCGCTGCTAAAAGTGTTATCAGAGTAAACAGTGAAGGAAGAACAATGCCTTTACAAGCCTGGAATAAGCTTCAAATTGAGTACTCTTTTTTTCAGCTTCAGGGGGGGAAACACACACCCCTGACCCGTCAACAGGGGGCGCTGCCCCTGTACCCTGCCAGGGGCCTGGGCAGCCCCTGGACCCCTGCTTTGCCTGTTTTTTTTAAATTTCCACAGTTATGTATCTTTTGGAACCTCTGTTCTTATGTGTAGAAACACCCTGCACACATGTTAAAGCCGCACCAGGAGTATAAAAGGAATGGGAGCAAGCCACGTGGCTTACCATATAGGCCTCTGCAACTAGGGTTATTAACGCCCTTGACAGTGAGAGTGATTCCCTTGCTGGTCAGTACTGACGAGGGCATTCACTCTTGCGAAAGGCAGCCATTTAGTGGCATCAAATAGGGTTATTGGCGAGAGTTATCCCCCTGTTTGGTCAGTACTGAACCATCTTCCCCCACCCACCAAGGGCATTCACTCTTGCAAAAGGTGTTCGTTGCAGACCCCAATAATCTGTAATGTTAGAAATTCAGAACTTTCCTGGTGTTGTGCTGCTTCCGGGCATTGCCTCCAGGATCGTTCCCACCATCTTTATATCTACTAATGTCCCATATGTGTCGGTTCCAGACAGAATTTCTTCCTTTCCGCGTGGCTTCATTTTGTGTCGCTGCTGCCGATAACAGCCCTTCATCGTTGTGCAAGGCAGCTCGCCACACGCGCTGCCTCGCATGTGTCGGACTAGCGTGACCCGATTCTTGGGATCAAGTGTTATCGCTTTAACATTACATCTATGTTAATCCTTTTTCAATCGGATCACATTATCATTATTATAATTCATGGACATATTGAGGGTTATATGTGACCCAGCACCACGAAAGGTACATTAAGTGTCAAAATGACCATTCTGAGAAAATGGCACAGTAAAATGCTTCAGACAATTCTCTTTCTAATGATACAAGAACCATTCTTGTATCCTTTTCCGTTCCAGAGTTATGAGCGTTTAAAGTTGGTAGGAAGACTGATGGCCGTTTTGAGAAATCACAGTCTAAAGGCTAGCCTAGCTGAAGAAAATGCGACAATCTACTCATTTTATAGCACTTTTTGGAGTATTTAGGTATTATGGTATTATGTACTTTATAGTCACAGAGGCGTCTCTGTGAAATTCGGGTTGCTCCCACCTGGAGAGCGCGTCGCAGCCAGAGGCGCGCCACCAAATTTGGAGACCATACTAAGGATTATCCTGTATTAGTATGAAAGATGAGATGCTATAGAGCAAGAAAATACCCGTAACTCAAAATGGATTTAAAAAATTTTAGATTTGTAACTTTGCGAACCTGTTGTGAGAAACTAGCCCAGCAACCTACTGTCCCTTTCGTGGTGCTGGGTCACATTTTGAAGGAGAATTATAGTACCTTGTGGCATACAACGCTCGTAATTTTCAAGCATAATTTTCTTCAATAAATATGTCATCTTATTAGCCACTTCATTAGGGGTCTGCATTAACTGAGGGGGCAGCTGCTATTTTGGCGGGCTGAGCTAATATTTGTTTAAAGCGAAGAGGCCTTGCCCAAGGTACATCTCCAATCTCTCGTCCAAAGGGATTTTGAGGACAGATGAAGTTAGGGAAGGTCCCCAAAAGTCCAACCCATCCCTTTTGCTGCAGCACCAGAGCTTGCTTCCCCCCTAGTTAGAGAGTCACAGTCTTCCACAAAAGACTAAGCTGTACTCTAGTCCAGTAATGTAGAAAATCATTTATAGTACTCTCATTTACTATTGGCCCTTTCTACAGGCTAATATACAACCAATGGTAAAAGCCTTTTGAGTATTAAGGGTAAAGAGGTAGCAAGTCCAATCACAATCGTTAGCAGAATTTTGTGGGATTATTTGAAGCATCAAATGCCTCATAAATATCTGCATCTAAGCGTTCTGTTGGCTCAAATGAGGGGACTGTAACCTATCACTGTATGTATCGGTCGTTTCCGACCATGACTGCCAATGCAGAGTGTGCTATTCCGGCAGAGGGCAGTTTATTGTGGAGAGAGCCTAACCTTAGTGATAATAAAAAGAGTGTCTTGGTGAGGAATGTTGCTCAACGTTTCTAGACCGGCACTGCAAGCGTCTGCGTCTCTCAGATCTGGTTGACGCTAAAGAACAGAATATGACAGGAAACAGGCAAACTGTCTTGGAATTTATTGCTATTTTACGGACTATAAGGCCAAGACTGACAGATTGCGTAATAATATGACTATAAAATAGCAAGAAAATGAATAACAAAATCAGCCTAAAATCTTAATATCGCTTGTCAAAATAAATATCAATCTTTGTCTAGAATTCTGTCTGTATATTTCTCTCTCTCTCTTCTCTACCGTTCCTTCCTCCCTGCAACTCTCTCTCTCTCTCTCTCTCTCTCTCTCTCTCTCTCTCTCTCTCTCTATGTTTATATTTTATTTTTTTTTTAACACATCAATGTATGTGTGTATGAGAGAGAGAGAGTATGTTTGCAAACGTGGTTTTTTTCTTAAATTTGTTTTTCTTTTATCCAAGGACAGATTGTAAGAATAGGCATCGCCTAAAATCTTTATCCTTGTCAAATAAAGTTTTCCAGTCTGTCTGTCTCTCTCTCTCTCTCTTCCCCATCTCTTGTGTTTTCACTGTCACTCTCCTTGAAATTTTTGTTGTCATAATTATTCTCTCTCTTGTTCTGTGGTGGCGACCAACTTCTATTTACAGAACAAGATTTCTCATCTTTCTCTCCATCTGTCCGTCTTTCTCAATTCTGTTTGTCTGTCCGTCTTTCTCTCTCTCATACAGTGCATTGTCTGTGATTGTTCTTGTCAATAGATTTTTAAAGAAGAGTCACCACATTCCAATTCCATTCACACACTCTTAACACTTCTTACCGGTTTGTTGGTTGAATGATGTTATTGACCAAGGTTAATGCTGGTGTTGCTGACAGTGTTACATACTTGTATTTATCTTTTAACCCTTTCACCGCCAATGTCGCATTTTTGCACCACAATTATTTAACACCCATGTCACTAAAAGGCATCAAATCAGGGCCTCTTATCCGAAGACCCTATTTTTTTAATTTTTGGAGGTAAGGATAGGCCTAATGTTATGCATGTCACAGAGGAATTCCCAGTATTGCAGATTTTTTTGCTTCTCTACCCAGTAGAATACTTAATGGTATTTTTTGGGCTCAAAAATGGCTGGCGGCGAAAGGGTTAAGGCTTTACGCCCTCTTCGGCCTTTCGGCCATGTGGTATACATACTTGTACCTTTTTAATGTCTGATTGTTCGGTCAGTGGTTATAGGATCAATGGTTTCCGTTAAAAGTATATTGTTTATAATTTATGAACACTGTTTTCCAATTAATTTATTGTATTTATTATTGTATTTATTCTGCTTTTGTATTGCATATGTTGTCTTGTAGTGCTTTGCATTATGTTATACTGTAGTGTATGTTATTCTTATTGAATGTAATGTTTCATGTAATATACTGTGTTGTACTTATAGAGCTATTAATAAAAACAACTGTTTTATGTTGTTGTTGTCGTTCCCTGGCTTAAAGACTCCAGGGATCATCCCAACAGCCGAAGCACTTGAACACTATGGTACAAATGCAGCAGCTAGGGACGAGAACATTACATGTGCGACCATGTTTGATTACCCTGCCATGTGACTAGCCACACTCCGACTTCAGAGGATTTTAGACTGATGATGTTATGCTAGGAGCTTGTCATGGCTTAAGACAATCCCCGCACAACCATGCACAACATAACATTTTCATGTAGCCTTGGTGTTCTAGCTTGTTTTATAATGTTGGTTATTTTTTTAAAATTCTTCTGTCTGCTCCTTTTATCACACACCCTGTGACTTATTTGAAGATACACTGTTTATATTTTGCCTTATGATGTAATAAAACAGTATGCTTCTTAATAAAAACAATATGCTTGTTGTCCATTCAAGCCTTGCATTTATTACGTACGAACCAATTATAAACTGTCCAATTATAAACTTATGAATTGTCATAATATTGATGCCTTAATTTGTATTCCATTTTTAACCATGATTGGTACAGTGGAACCTCCCTTAGACCCCCCCATTATAAGACTCCCTCCCACGTCAGACCTATTTCTCTGAGACATTGCCCTTCTTTGTAAGTATTAAAATGACCTTATAAGACCCCTCCCTTATAAGACCTCATTTTGGATGATTTTTGAAGGTCTTACTGTACTTGTTTTTACATTTTATGAGTCCCTATTTTCCCTAGCTTTAACTCTATGGTTTCACTATTACATTTTACTTATATTTTGTCTATTTCTGAAATGTCTAGCCTTTCTCACTATATATTATCTTCAACTATGCATATGTAATAAAATGATCTTAAATGACTGGAGGATGTACTGAGAGTTGCTTTGTGTGTGTGTGTGTGTGTGTGTGCGCGCGCGCGTTCGTGTATGTGTTTTGATTAAAGATTCACCAACACCCCTTAGACTAGAGAGCACAAATTTTCGACTTATTAAGTCTTCATTCAACCTGATGCTGTAAACAAGACACTGTGTTTTCCGTTCGTGTATGTGTAATTGTTTAACTGTGAGTGTGTGTGTGTGCGCGCGTGTGTATGTGTCAAAGTCAAAGTAAAAAATACTTTATTATCACGTTAGATGAAATTACAGTGTGGTCTCGTACAAGCACAATGCAAACAAGGAAGCACATTTGCATGCATTAAAAATGGAAACAAAACTAAGGAAAAATGGACAACAAATCATGCTTCGCAGGAAGTTGGACATAGGGTCGATACAAGCGACTATTGAAACATTAAGAACTGCCCTCTTTCCCACCATTTCTATCCTCACATTCATTTATCCACCCCCACATCCCCACCCTCTCCAATTCACCTCAAGCTTTCACATATTTTGGGTCCCTTCCCGTTCCCAACATTTCATGCGCCTCCCTCTTTTCTCTCTCCCTCTTTCTCTCTCTCTCTCTCTCTCACGCACACGCATACACACAGAGACATATGGACAGACAGACAGACAGACACGCACGCACACACACATATACGTGTGTGCATATGTTTGTGCGTACGTATGTGTGTGTGTGAGGAAGAAAGCGTTGCGAGCAAGCATCATGTTTATTTTACTTTCTAGTGATTTATCATTTGTTTGCCTTTAATTTTCTTGTTCTCAATGGAAAGCGCACTGAGCTCCTGTGAGAAAGAGCGCTATATAAATTCACATTATTATTATTGTTAAAGACACTTCCACAATAAACAAATTGTAGCCAGCCCTCCCGAATAGCACCTACCTCCTTTGCTGTCTGGAAACCATAACAACAAACAAACAAAAACAGATTGGCATGTGTACACCTGTCTGTCGTTTCCGACTATGACTGCCAGATCGATAGCAGATAGGGCAGCTGCTATTCCGGCAGGCTGGGCTAATATTTGTTTATAGTGGAGAAGACTTGCCCAAGGTATATCCCCACTCTCTCGGCCAAAGGGATTTGAGGACAGATGGCATTGGGGACTCTTTTTTTTACTGCACTTGTGAAGACTTCTTTATTTATTATTATTTCTCCCCTCTCTTCTTTTCTTTTTTTTTCTCTTTCTTTCTTCTTCTTCTCTTGAAGGCCCACGGTCAATGAGCTGACCATTCTGGCTCCTTTTGAAGAAAAAAAAGACTGAAGAATGGTGTTCAAATTCCAGTTGGCAGTGGTGGTGAACTATGAAACTCAGATCGATTTTCTTTTGCAAATTGATCTATCCCCTTCTTCTTCTTGACTGTACGTGGCCACAATCAACACTTTGATTATTATGCCACGGAACCGGGGAGGTTCAAGGCCACTTTTGCCGGAAGAAAGGTTCAAGGCCTGAGAAGAAATAAAACAACAGAGAGCACAGATACGAAAACTACGAAACTGTTGATCCGTTGGGTTGTTGGAAGAGGGGAGGAGGGGGTGGGGGAAGATGGGGGACCAAAGGAGGAGGAGGGAGAGGGGGGGGGGGGCTGTTGGTGCTTGTTAGTCTGACGTCCCCAGAGTGGGGCCATCACTGCATCAGTGGCGGCTGCAGCAGGAGGTTTTCCAGTCAGGTGCTCCCAGACTCTAGTCGCGAAGCTCTCTGGAGTTCTGCCTTCCCCCCCCCCCCCCCCCCCCCCCCCCCCCCCCCCCCCCCCCCCCCCTCTCTCTCTCTCGAACCACACACACGCACACACCCTGCCACCCACCCTCCACCACCCCCGACCCCCCCCCCAAACAGAGCAAGAGTGACGTTGTTTGGAGCTCTCAGATGCTGAAGTTAAAAACCAACATTCTCCATGGCAACGAATGTACGCTCAACCGCTGGAAAAGCGGAAACAGACGGCGCTGCAGCGTGCGCCATATTTGAAGCTGACAAGCGGCGAGTCGAATCTTCTGCTCGACTTCGCTGAGTTGTCACTTGGCAGCAGGCAATTTTCCATCGTGCCGTAAACGAAAGAAAACCATCAAGGTTCGTATTGATGGTATCACATTGTAAAAATGGTTAAAACCTAGCGGTCTGTGTTGTAGAATCCAAATCAATCGAGCTGAGAGTGAGTGGCAGTTCCCAACTGACGTCGTGTCTCAAATCGGACGTTTGAGATTCCAAAACATGAGCATTCATTTCTAGCCCCTTATAATTAATAGGAAATACTGTGTATGTGAATGCATATTTAGCCTTGTATTCTGCAGTGCATTTTGTTTTGTGTGACCTTTTTCTAACGGTTTTCTGATGAAACTACACAAGATCTTGCGCGCACGTTAAAGCCCATTCCACTATTCGGTACGAGTAGGCCGTGTGTGCTTGTGGAATGGATGACGTGAACTCACAAAGCATGCATCCTATGTGTGGTGAGGGTCAAAGGGGGCAGGGCGAGAATGAGTGCGCAGGTATGAGAGCAGGTATGAATTGAATGACGCGAGAGAGAATGAGACGCGGGATAAAAGGCGTCAGTGTGTGCGAGAGACGCTGGAGAAGACCGGGGGCTGCAAGATGGGGACCAACTGGGAGGCAGAGTGACGAGGTGGCCGACGACGATGTAGGGGGAGGTAGATAGTTGCGGGGTTGGGGTGGGACTGGGAGGGTAGGGGGAGGTTGAGAGTAGGGATTCACTAAATATGCGCCAATAGCAGTCTTATCAAGGACTTTAGGCGTGGGGCAGGATAAACATCCCCAATCGGTCCGCGACTGGAACTCCCTACCATCAGAAAACGTCCAGTCCCCACACGCTCAGCTCCTTCATCTCGAAGATGCTGAAGCTCCCTGACTAAAAACAAGCCCCCCCCCCCCTTTTGTGTGTGTGCGGCTGGGTGTTCTCAAACTAGCCAGGGGTGCTCGGTCGTGCATGCCCTCTTATCTGTCTAGGTTTATTTTTATTTTGGTCTTTCCCGCGCTGCATAATTCTTTGAACCCCTGTACATGTCAGTAATTGCCGGTTACGGCAGGTGGACATTATTGGCAGAAGAAGAAAAACAAAGGAGCTCGCATACAAGGCCATGGTGAGACCTGTTGTAGAATACGCAAGCCCAATCTGGGATCCACACACCAAGAGGTTCATCGTGGAACTTGAAAAAGCCCCACCGCAGAGCAGCTAGGTTTTTCCTCAACAGACACTCACACAGAAACACCTCCAGTGTCGGTGCAGTGGCCATCCATAGCTGAATGCCGCCATGCCTCCAGGCTATCCATGTTCTTCAAGATCCTGAACGGATTGGCCTGCGTGCAATGCCCCGCCTTGAAGCCCTTCCCCCAGAGTGCCCCACCTACCATGACATCAGATGTTAAACCTGGCCGGATGGGATGGATCTCCCAACAGAAGCTGTGGGGACCCACAGAGGCATCCATGGGTGAAACCACATGGCAGGAAAAGCGTGAATCCTGATTTCGGCTTTATTTTTCCTAAAATCAGGAATTTGCAATGCTTTATTGAAGAATAATTACACTGGCATGAGAAAAAAATTGTTTAATTGTTTAAAAAAAAAGTGAAAGCTGGTTCTAAATACTCTTATTTTATTAGTAAAACTAAAAATGTACCCCAAAAACTTCAGCTGCAGGGGCTTCGCCCCCCGACCCCTACAAATGACTTTGCCCCATGACCCCACCAAGGCAGAATCTAGGCCTTCCTGCTTTTCATTTTATCCAGGTTTCACCCTTGCAGAGGTGCTGAAGAAGATGGCAGACTTCACCCTCAAGCAGTGATGCATGGAGGATCGAAAAATGATAGGACAAACTGCCCTGAGACGAAAGAAATCAATAGGACAACAGACCTGTTTACTCTACTCTTTTCGAGTAGCATTCTACTCAATTTGGACCTCTACTACTCTTCAAAATTGATAATAATGCTCTAATTACTCATTTTCAGTGAACATTATTTGATGGTTTAATGAACATAACTACACATTTCGCACCAAAACTACTCATTTCAGCTGTCCAGACTACTCAAGACTTGTGTAGGGGGTAAACAGGTCTGGGACAATGTCCTGGCTCTTGCAGAAATCAATAAGACAAAGCATGTCAGTGTTAAAAATATAATCAGATATTTGTCCCGACAAGGGAGAACACAATAGGACATTTTCAGTTTTAATTAGTCAATGTCCTATGGCCGGAGCCTCGGGACATCACTGCTCAAGACCGGATTGGCGATTTAGGCGTGGCCCGGGATCGCAGAAGAAGAATAAGTACCTTGAAAGGAAACTGAACACGGTAGTACTGAATTTGACTTTCTTTTAACACTGTCAGTATTCTTGGAAACTCATGTTGTAGTTTCAGTTTGCTGAGGCAAAAGAAAGGCTTCTGCAACTGTTCCAGACTGAAGTCCACCATGAAAGTTTTGCCATGGACTGTGTTGCAATCACAATCCGATTCTGTGTCATGTGTGTACATGTTGCATTGTCTTTGAGTTAATCTTAAACTAAGAAATCAACAGGATAAAGTCCACCAGTGTTGAATTTCAATACCTAAGGACATTTGTCCTGACATGGGTGAACACAGTAGCACATTTTCGATTGTTAGTGGACTGGACTATGTCCTAGAGCCGAGGCTCACAGGACATCATTGCACTGGTTAAAAAAACAAAACAACATAAATTGATTTTCATTTTCAACTTTTTTTATGACATAATATTAATAAAAACAAGTTAAATAAGTAATTGAGGATGGTGAGTGCCAGATCCTGTTAGGAAGATAATGAAGGAAAAGAAATGAAGAGACAGATCTAATCTGACCGGAGGAGGAAAACATGTGGAGCTTTGGACCTTTGTTCTTCTTCAGCAATCGAGAGGACAATGGCTGGCTGGGGACCAGGAAAGGATAAAGCCAGGGGGTGGGAAGTAGGGAGAGGGGGTCTGGGCCCAATGGGAAAGGTGAGCGCAAATCATATTATGCAGACAGAGAAAGAGAATTGAAGAGGTTAGCGGATAAAGAAGTTCTAAACATGTAGAAAAGCGAGGATAAAACCATGCAACTACAGTGTGTGTGTGTGTGATAAGTACGTTTTTATTTTGTTTTCTTTTTAAGGGGGTGCGTGCACACACATGCACGCACACACACAAGTGATGTCCCTTGGCCCAGGCCGTAGGAAGTATTCCTTTTTAAAACTGAAAATGTCCTATTCAGTTTTCCCCATGTCCTTTTGAAATTCTAGCACTGCAGACTTGTCCTGTTGATTTTTGCAGCAAGCGGCGCAACATTTTGGCTTCTTGGTTAAGCTTCTTGTTTCAGGAAATTTGTTCTGTTGTAATTGATTTTCCATTTTCGGTGCATCGCTGTACACATACAACACTGCTATATTATTGTATAGCACATGGTATTCTCTTTGAGGAATTTTTGTTTTGTCAAGCTATGTGTGTTGATTTGATGAATTTTGTAATGGAGACAATTTTCCCATTGGAAGCAAAAGACAGAGCATTGGTTAACTTATTTATACATTTGGTTATATAAATATGCTTATTTGTTGATATTCTGAATGTTCAATAATGGGGTCTTTATTTATGTTGCCTAGTGATGTCATCAAAGCATTGACCTCATACTCATTTGACGTCATTATCTTCAGTCCATGGATCAATAAAGAGGGTCAAGGCCCTCGAATTATCTCGCTCTGTTTAATATGGTTCTTTTGGTTATGTCTCTAAGATACAGTATATATTCTTCTTATTGTTGTTATTGATGGATCATTGTTATTTGCTGATGGTTTCCAGCATGTGTGAAATTATGAGCTATAGGGGGGTACAATGATGAAGATGCCATGTCGTGAGTTGTACTGTTTTTGTTGTTTTCAGGTTTTTGGACGTTGTTAAGAATCATTGATGTGCGTTTTGTTATAATACGTGGTTGAATTTTATGCGGTGACAGTCCTGAGATAACCATAGCTGTTGACGGGACTATAGTATAAAAGACTAACTAACTAAATAACTGACTAATTTGCTGATGGTTTGTGGGCAGATGTGTTCTGTGGGGGACCTGAAGAACAACGTGAGGATTCTGCAGAGCGAAGCCCGCGTCATGAAGTACAACAAGGACTTTGACCTGGAAGGGTGAGGCATAGCTTCAGCCTTTTGCTCTTTTTTTTTTTTGGGGGGGGTTCCTTTTTGTTCAGTTTTTTTCCCTTTAGGCCGTGTGTACACATAAGCGGATATTCCATGCGGAAACCCGTGCGCAATCCATAAATAAGTGAAGCAAAGAACGGAAAAGATTTGCGCACAAGTCCGAATTTCCCCATATGCGTAAACTTTTATCCTTCTTTCTTCCACTTATTTAGGGTTTTTCGTACGGAACTTACGCGTCTAATGTGAACCCGGCCTTACCGTCAATGTTATGTATTTACATAGTTGCGTATGGCTAACTTTTTATTATTAAATTATTATTGTTAATGTATGGAAATCTGAGCTCATATCTTGGTGAGATTTGCACTGCGATCTATGCATTTTCAGTGAATCGAATTGATGGTTCTAATAAATAGGAAATCACACCAACAATGCACATTTGAGCTGCCCAGACTGCTCGTGGCTTGTGCAAGGGGTAACCAGTGCTTTATAGTCTGTCCCTTAGTCGTGGCCTAATGTCTTTTCTTTTGCTGGCAGTGATCGTAGCTGCCGGTTTATAGTGTTACACAGCTTTTGGCTGTTATATAGTCTTCAGTGCTCCCAATCGTTCCGCAAAACAAGGGGTCCCAGGGACTCCTTCACTTACAGTATAGAGGGTCCTACTAGAGGCGGGATAGAGGGTCCCAGTGGCGTTGCGAATGCTAAAAAGATTTTTATAATGCGTCCCTGGGACACCCTGCACATTCTTTCAGAGGGTCCTGTAGAATTTTAGTACTTCATAGACCCCCAAATGGGGGTCCCTGGGAGTAACTAGGGCGTGTGCACATCGTGGTATATATGTGGAAACCCATGCACAAACCCCACCCGTAAATAAAGTAAGCAAAGTAAGAAATAAGTGGATGAGATATATGCGGATGTGTTTCCGCGCACATGTGCACTCTCCTTCATATTTCTTACTTCCAGAGGTGTTTAAAAAAAAGTTTCGTATGGGTTTCCGTACAGAATTTGCGCGTATGTGTGCACACAGCCTTATTATGTGTTGTGTGCGTGTGATTCCCTGTGTGGACAGGCTGACGAAGGGTGATCCCCAGGCCCTGCTGCCAATGTACAACCACATCTTCACCTTCTACAACAGCCAGTTTTCCACCAAAGTGCTGGAGGTCCTGGACGACTCCCTCTACATGAAATCGGACGTGCGCTTCATGGAGTCCGTCTACAAGGTGGGACACCGTTTTATTCTTCTTTGGGAACTTTTTTTTTTCTTCTCCTTTTTCTGTTTCTTCTTAATGCTTTTCTAATTTTTTCCTCCTCTTCTCTTTGTTTAGTTGGCGCCAATTTTTCTTGCGTAATATGAGTGTCTGCTTTTGCATTGATAACTAAGTCGCGTTATTATCATAGTTACATCTTACGCACTGCCTTTGTACTCGTTGCGCTCCTCAAGACTAAACCACACCAGTAGGATCAAAGCGAAACAAAAAACAACAACTGTGAAATCAATCAACAGTAAACTTGGTATGCTAAGGCTGCAAGTCCCGTTAAACTTGATAAAAATAGGGCTGTATGTATATGAAGCAGAAGAAAAAAAAGCCAGCATTTTACGGAGCATAGCGCTACGAAAGGGGTTAGTCTAATTATGAATACGAAGCGTTCTCTCATTTTGGGGTGTTGGTTTTTTTTTAAAGGTGCTGCGGGACCTGCTGAACTTCAAGCCGTCCATGACCAAGGAGCAGTTCTTCACGCTCAACAACTTTGCCGAGCGCAAGATCATCATGTGCGTGGACATCATGCGGCTGGTGCAGACCCACTGCCGCTACATGGGGCCCAAGAACCCCACCAACCCCCACATCAAGGTCACCTCCGTCGTCGACACCGGCCGATCCAACAAGGTCAGGACCTAACTTAGGACAGGGCTCGCATAAATTTTTCGTGTTTCTTTCCCCATTTCCATGTTTCCAATAAGGCGATTTTTTTTCCTCCCAGACTGAGACTTCTGCGCCTTATAATATGACTAATAATATGGTAAGAAAGTGTATTAACTCATTCGCATCGCAATGATTTTCAATTATTCAGAATCTCAACAAATCACTCCAGCCATACACACAAACAAAGCATAAACAAACAGAGAAATATGAAGGAAGATTACAGGCTTTTACTAGATAGCGGCAGAGCGCGTCTTTGACGTCAATCATTTTGACACAAACCCTGATTTTCATCATTTTCAACTGCTCGGATTCTAGCTATTTGAGCAAGGACTGGTGTCAAATTTGTTGCGTAATAAAAAATTTAGTTTTCCAACTTTTCAATGAATGTCTGTTTTTATGTGTTGAAAGCCTATAAAAATCAAGCAAATTAAAAACAACTACAAGACATTTAGCTACTTTTGTAAATTTGAGCCATCCGTTTCTAAAATAAGCTCATTCAGCACACTGTTTTCTCGGCTTTCTGGGAAAGGGATGCACATCGGATACGGCTAAACTTGGTATCTACTTATTCAGCCAAAACTGACGATTCCATTGATGTAAACCAGAAAAATATTTATTAACCCTCTTGTGCCTGACGCTCTGTGCTCTCAATCACCTCTGAAATCCTAACCCAAGGGACGTCACTCCGTACAAAAGGCGGGGTAGCATCAGAAAAATAATAAAATAAAATATACCCTACGAGATTTTTTGTTTTTTTTTGTTTTGAATGCGTTGCCGAGATGTCTGTCTGAGTTGCAAAAGGAATTTCAAGATGCTATGTGGATGCATGGCTCCACAAAAAAAATAAAAATGCCAAAGTGTATTAGTAAACTGCATTCACTAGTCATTCACTGCCTACTTTTGCAGACTGTTGAAGCCTAAGACGACTGAAATGGAAATGTAGATCAAAACCATTCACTTACCCTTTCACTTCACGATCTTATAATTCCTATCTTTCACAAAAAAGGGAATTTTCATCGCTGTCATCACTCAGTGGATACAATAACGACTCATCATCCATGATGTAAAAGTCGGGAAAA
Source organism: Phymorhynchus buccinoides (assembly GCA_017654935.2). NCBI lineage: Eukaryota > Metazoa > Mollusca > Gastropoda > Neogastropoda > Raphitomidae > Phymorhynchus > Phymorhynchus buccinoides. The sequence goes on along the minus strand of CM065692.1, from coordinate 47,425,846 downwards.
TGCCGATGTCAGTAACACGACTTCAAAAATTCGCATCGATCGAACAAACACAAGCTCGCTGCCGAAATAGGTCAGAATACACTCCTTACTCATCACTTCGCGATCTCATAAGTCCCATCGTTCACAAAAATAGGACTATTCATCGCTTTCCTCAGTCAATGGACGCCATAACTGTTCGTCATCCATATTGGAAAAATCGCGAAAATGCCGAAGTCAGTCGCTAATTTTCAAAAATTCATATCTTTCAAACCAATCGGCCTAGAAGCCATTGCAAGCAACAGGACGGAAGTGTAATCTGTAGCGAAAGTGAGGCTGAAGCGCTCACGTGACTGCCATGTGATAGAAACAAAATGGAAGCGCCCAAACCGGCCATGTGGAATCCGTACATTCCTGAACGTTCTAGACGTTTCCGATCCGATTTTTTTTTATAGCATTCACGACCGTTCACCGCACAAGAGAGTTAATGTCAGAAAAAACGGTCTTCAAAAATCTACTTTCAGCTTCACAGTTTCCGTAACTGAGTGAAAGCCAGGCCTAAAAAAAAACCTGTCACCCATGAAAAGACAGGATAATCTCCCTTCTATCCAACGGAATTAACTGAAAATCTATTTATAGCACATCCTTTCCCCACAAGTCAAGCAAACGAATCTAACCGATCCTAGCCGCAGTTTTTTTAAACGATGCGATTTGCCCACTTTGAAGCGTGATATCGGACAAAATACGAAGCTTGTAAGTTCAAAGTTTGCATTTTATTAGACAGATGGCTCAAATAAAAAGTGATGATATCGGTTTTTACACGTGTGCGACTTAGAAGAAGTCCAACAGCAATAACCATAGGTGCTGCGTTTAAAAAAAAAAAGTCAAATGGAAAAGGCCATGGATTTGAAGGTCCTGATTAGGGTTTTTGTTTTTTTGTTGCTTGTTCTTTGCTCACTTACTTAGCCCCATTAGCCAACCGGGGCTGAAGGGGCACCACTGATGATCTGACAACCCTTCTCCATCCGACCCTGTCCTCAGCTAGCCTCATAGTAGCTTGTTTCGTAGGACTTTTTATTTATTTATTTTTGTTAACTGGCTTGGAATACTCATTTTTGTGTTGATCCACTTTTTGAGCCATCCAGCGTTATTGCGCTAGTGCTACATACAGCCTACACACTGTAGGTCTCAGCTTTCAGGAATGACACTGGTGTGTCTAGTTCAAACCACAACCTTTTTTTTTTTTAAATGAAGGAGAACTCATTGTCAAAATAATATGTGCATCGACTGATCAAGGAATTGAGTGTAAGGGTCTTTCAGTGAATATAGGTTGGTGGTGTTTTCTTATGAGATGTTACGGTATAGAGCACCAAATTTGAAAACAAAAGTGGTCCAAGGTTATGAAAACATAAAAAATGAGTCAGAAATGTGTGTTTGTTGACACACTTCTGCGTGTGGATGTGTGTGAACATTTTGGTGAATATGTCTATCTGTTTTCTGTAATAAAGACAGCTACTAACCATTCCGAATTTCCCAGAATTTTTTCGTTTACAAACCGCGATTCCGCTTTTCCAATTATGACAACATTTCTGAATCCGAAATTGTAAGGAAATATAATCCACAGGAAAGCCAATGTGCATGCCAGTTCCACAGCCTTTCCAACATTTATAACCAGAAACCGTAATCTGCCGCATGTGCACAGTGCAGTAAGCCTAATCTTATCTGCTGATAAAAAAAATGGCGTCAAACAAAACTGCATGTTCACCGAGTTTACCAAAGTTTGTTCTTGGTATAGAGAAGAGTTTCCCTTCCATAATGTGTCCAACCAAGAAGGTAGTTACGCTTTCTGCACAGTTTGCAGATGCAACTTGGAAATTTCTTTCGGGAATCTAAATTAACACAGCTGTTCACGGGAAGCTTGTACTGTGAAACTGAAATTAGAAGTCTTCAGCTGACATGAAAATGCTTGCGATAGCATCGTCGTGATAAACTTAGTGCTTCGTTGTTAAAACGGACAATAGCACAGTCAGTGGAGAGGTAAGCATGCCATTTTATTGTTGTCTTGTCAGGAGATGAAGAGTTTGCTTCTTTAAGAAAAAAAGCTTCTGCTTTGGGGCTGTGCCCCCTGACCCCCGCTCTCTTGGGAGGGGGGATATTCCCCTCCTGTACCCACCACCCATCATTCCGGTTGGGGGGTCTGGAAAGTTTGTAAAGAACCTGCACTTTTCTGTCCACAGAAGTCTCCTGCTGAAACAGTTACATCAGAACCAGCTGCAGGTAAGAACTTGTTTTCAGTCACTGTTTTTGTTTTGTTGTTGTAATCCAGAGGATGAGTACTTTAATGTTCCCTTGGGAATACATTTTGTTCAAAAAGAACAAAAAATGTGAAAGTACAATGAAATAGAATAATCTGGCAGTAATAAATAATCCTCATTATTATTATTTTTAAAAGATCCAGCGGTGAGTCGCAAAGTGTAGAGAAATCCTCATTATTATTTTTTTCAAAAAAGATTCAGCGGTGAATCGCAAAGTGTCGAGAAATCTCTATTACTTTTTTTTTTTTTAAAGATTCAGCGGTGAGTCGCAAAGTGTCGAGCAAGTCTGCATCAGCAGCAGCGGCGCCACCCTCCAAGCCCAACAACGCCCTGATGGGGATCAGCGAGAACGGCTGGGAGCTGAAGCTGGGATACCTGCGCCCCAACCATTCCAACCCCCCCAAATCCAAAGACGTCAAGAAAGACCTCAAGAAAAAGGACGACGCCAGCGACAAGAACTCGGTGTCAGGGGAGAGAACTGGGCTTGTGGCTAGCGTGGTGCGAGAGTTCTCCCCTCCTGCCTTTGGTTTTGGTGGGGGCAAGCTGCAGCACCAGCAGCAGCGTGCGTCCAGTGTGGGTAAGCGTGTTTGTGTGTTTTGTAGGGTGTGTCACAACACCTGGGGGCCGTTTCACAAGGGCTAGCGTTTTGTCGCGCTCGCTCAAATCGGCAAAAACGTTCTAAGAAACACCCTTCGTTTGCCGATAGTTCGCGTGGCGTTTTGTTCTTGCCAAACACCGAGCATGCGGCGAACTATCCGGAACTAGTAGGGGGTGAATACGGTTCTTGTTGATTGGTCCATTGAAATTTGTTTAAAATACAGGGTTCGTACAGGGTCCTTGAAACCTTGAAAAGTCCTGGAAAATTGACATGGCCTTTTCCAGGGCTTGAAAAGTGCTTGAAAAACGGCAATGGCCCCAAAACTCCTGGAAAAGTCCTGGAATTTTCAGTATCGTCTGACCATGTCCTTAATCTCAATCCATTAAAGTCAAAATCTGTCCTCCACAAAAAATATTGAAGGTTAAAACTAAATTCTAATGAAAAAACCCCCCAAAACTTTCATGGTCATACCGATATCGCGATCATAGCAGACGACATTTGTGCGAGTTGTCTGCCGCTGAAGTTACTTCCCTTTACCGTACTCCCGTTCTCCGGTAAAGGCGACTGCATTTTCAACGATGTTTGGCTGCAAAAAAGAATATCAGAGCTGGTTAGCTCTGTCAACACATGGTTCAAAACTGAAAGCTTATTGCACAGTGTGCAAAAAGAACTTTGACATTGCCAGCATGGGCGAGAGTGCTGTAAAAAGCCATTGTCAAGGCCAGAAGTACAAGCAACACAGGCGAAACTCAGGCAGGAACGAAACCGGCATTGACTAGTATGCCAGATTGAGTCCTTGAAATTTAGTAAACTGGTCCTGGAAAAATCCTGGAATTTTTTGTACACAGATCTGTACGAACCCTGAAAGTAAAAAAATTGTTTGACCAATCAGACAAGAGCTTGAAATATTCTTCCGCAAACGTTTTCTAAAGTGTTTCAGTTTGGCGTAAGCGTTATTTGTGCGGCGACCGTTATCTAGAGAAACTCGACCCTGTTACAGGTGTTACAATTACTAGGGGATATGCAAATTTTTCGACAGTTGATGATTGATTGGTGCCTAAATTTCCATGAACACATTTTTACTCATCCGTACAGCCATGTTTATCTTCCCTGGCCCAGCTGTGCAGAGAGCTCTGAGCATAACTTTAGAAATGTGTAGAACATTTCCTACAACTTTGAAAAATATTCATTGTATCGCTTTAAATTTGTTTAAATTTTGTTGTCAAATGCATGTTTCTAAAATTTTGCAAAGTTTGATAGAATTGGAAATGCACGTTGTACTTGTAGTTCTAAAAATAGCTATGCTATTTTACACGCACAAAAAAACCAATTAGAAAATGTTTGTTCTTTATGTATTGATCGAAAGTACAGCTTTCTATTTAGCCTATATTCGCTATAAAAAAAACCTCGATAGAATCGTTATTTATGTCATTACAATTGTTTTCGATCTATTCAAACATGATTTTACTTGTCATTCATTCCTTAGAAGTCATGGTTTTCATTCCATCATTAACCCATTTACCACTGGAGCGGCTGCTAGCGCCCGGTAAAAAATCATGGTCCGTTACCGCGGAGCGCCCGCTAGCGCCTAACTTAGCCTTACGTATTAAATGATGAATTCACTGACCCTATGACTAGTATTCTGGAACCGTTACCGTTTCGCACTGTGTGTGAAGCACGGGAAATCACTGGTCTCGTTTGGTCATTGCTCACAGACCGTGGGCAGGGGCAGGGGCAGCTGCGAACGACGGAGGCGTCTCCCCCTAAGGCGGGCAGCGCTCACAGCGACTGGGACCCCTCGGAGGCCGTGGAGGTCATCCTGGCCAAGGTCAAGGACCTGCCCACCCAGCTCAACACCTTCATGAAGGTCTGTCTGTCTGTGTGTGTGGGGGGGGGGGGGGGGGGAGGGGGGGGGGGGGGGGGAGGGGTAGCACAGACCTGTTTTTCCTACGGATTTGTCCGTAATTATTACGTTTTGAGACCTCCAATTACGCTATTACAGTCAGCAACAAAAAAATCCGCATTTCCGCTGAACGAGTGCCAAAAAAAAAGAAGAAGAAATCAAAAGAAGGCATGGCGTTTGAGCCGTACTCGCTACTGTGTCGTCTGCTATCAAAGGTATCAATTTGAGTGATGTCCTTTGAATGAATACTTCCGGTTTATTTCTCCATGCCGCCATTTTTCTAAGGTACGAAGTGCAAAATTTTGGCAGTTGACGAAGTTCGGTTTGGATGGGAAGTTGTATCATGCGTGTACGCTCCCCCCCCCCCCCCCCCCCCCCTCAACAAAAAGTCAATGGACAATAAGGTTTGATGGCAGCGAAAAATTCTGGTGAAAGGATTTTGGACAGCAAAATGGCAGCGAAAAATTCTGGTGAAAGGATTTCTCGGACAGCAAAATTACGGACAGATGCCTGAAAATTACTGTTTTCAGAGCTTGGGATTACTGACAGTGAAGATTTGGGGTAAGCAGGTCTGTTAGCAATGTGCATGTCCCCTTGACAACTGATCAACATTTAAAAACAAACTGAACAAATATAGATAGCATAATAAACCCAATTTTATATTATTGTCAGTCTTTTTTTTCATGCCAGTAATTAGTTTTCGCAATAAAGTCAATGGACTTTCTTGAGATAAGTCTGTTTTGACTCCTGTCTAAGGCATCGCATCGTCAGGAAAACGGTTCCTTTACTTCAAGATAAACAGCGAAGAAAAAGTGGTTACTGCTGGGTCCTGTTCACAGACTCTGACCTTTGATGGAGGGTGGAGGATCCTTAGGAGACAGTTTGTTTAGTGACGCAGAGCTATGCTCCAAACTGTCTCTAAGCGAACTGTCTCTTGTTTAGTGACGCAGAGCTATGCTCCAAACTGTCTCTAAGCGAACTGTCTCTTGTTTAGTGACGCAGAGCTATGCTCGAAAATGTCTCTAAGCGAACTGTCTCTTGTTTAGTGACGCAGAGCTATGCTCGAAAATGTCTCTAAGCGAACTGTCTCTTGTTTAGTGACGCAGAGCTATGCTCGAAAATGTCTCTAAGCGAACTGTCTCTTGTTTAGTGACGCAGAGCTATGCTCCAAACTGTCTCTAAACAAACTGTCTCTTGTTTAGTGATGCAGAGCTATGCTCCAAACTGTCTCTAAGCGAACTGTCTATTGTTTAGTGACGCAGAGCTATGCTCCAAACTGTCTCTAAGCGAACTGTCTCTTGTTTAGTGACGCAGAGCTATGCTCGAAAATGTCTCTAAGCGAACTGTCTCTTGTTTAGTGACGCAGAGCTATGCTCCAAACTGTCTCTAAACGAACTGTCTATTGTTTAGTGACGCAGAGCTATGCTCCAAACTGTCTCTAAGCGAACTGTCTCTTGTTTAGTGATGCAGAGCTATGCTCCAAACTGTCTCTAAGCGAACTGTCTCTTGTTTTTAGTGACGCAGAGCTATGCTCCAAACTGTCTCTAAGCGAACTGTCTCTTGTTTAGTGACGCAGAGCTATGCTCCAAACTGTCTCTAAGCGAACTGTCTCTTGTTTAGTGACGCAGAGCTATGCTCCAAACTGTCTCTAAGCGAACTGTCTATTGTTTAGTGACGCAGAGCTATGCTCCAAACTGTCTCTAAGCGAACTGTCTCTTGTTTAGTGACGCAGAGCTATGCTCCAAACTGTCTCTAAGCGAACTGTCTATTGTTTAGTGACGCAGAGCTATGCTCCAAACTGTCTCTAAGCGAACTGTCTCTTGTTTAGTGACGCAGAGCTATGCTCCAAACTGTCTCTAAGCGAACTGTCTCTTGTTTAGTGACGCAGAGCTATGCTCCAAACTGTCTCTAAGCGAACTGTCTCTTGTTTAGTGACGCAGAGCTATGCTCCAAACTGTCTCTAAACGAACTGTCTCTTGTTTAGTGACGCAGAGCTATGCTCCAAACTGTCTCTAAACGAACTGTCTCTTGTTTAGTGACGCAGAGCTCTCCAAACTGTCTCTAAGCGAACTGTCTCTTGTTTAGTGACGCAGAGCTATGCTCCAAACTGTCTCTAAACGAACTGTCTCTTGTTTAGTGACGCAGAGCTATGCTCCAAACTGTCTCTAAGCGAACTGTCTCTTGTTTAGTGACGCAGAGCTATGCTCCAAACTGTCTCTAAACGAACTGTCTCTTGTTTAGTGACGCAGAGCTATGCTCCAAACTGTCTCTAAACAAACTGTCTATTGTTTAGTGACGCAGAGCTATGCTCCAAACTGTCTCTAAGCGAACTGTCTCTTGTTTAGTGACGCAGAGCTATGCTCCAAACTGTCTCTAAACAAACTGTCTCTTGTTTAGTGACGCAAGCTATGCTCCAAACTGTCTCTAAGCGAACTGTCTCTTGTTTAGTGACGCAGAGCTATGCTCCAAACTGTCTCTAAACGAACTGTCTCTTGTTTAGTGACGCAGAGCTATGCTCCAAACTGTCTCTAAGCGAACTGTCTATTGTTTAGTGACGCAGAGCTATGCTCCAAACTGTCTCTAAGCGAACTGTCTATTGTTTAGTGACGCAGAGCTATGCTCCAAACTGTCTCTAAAGAAACTGTCTCTTGTTTAGTGACGCAGAGCTATGCTCCAAACTGTCTCTAAGCGAACTGTCTCTTGTTTAGTGACGCAGAGCTATGCTCCAAACTGTCTCTAAGCGAACTGTCTATTGTTTAGTGACGCAGAGCTATGCTCCAAACTGTCTCTAAGCGAACTGTCTATTGTTTAGTGACGCAGAGCTATGCTCCAAACTGTCTCTAAACGAACTGTCTATTGTTTAGTGACGCAGAGCTATGCTCCAAACTGTCTCTAAACAAACTGTCTATTGTTTAGTGACGCAGAGCTATGCTCCAAACTGTCTCTAAGCGAACTGTCTCTTGTTTAGTGACGCAGAGCTATGCTCCAAACTGTCTCTAAGCAAACTGTCTCTTGTTTAGTGACGCAGAGCTATGCTCCAAACTGTCTCTAAACGAACTGTCTCTTGTTTAGTGACGCAGAGCTATGCTCCAAACTGTCTCTAAACGAACTGTCTCTTGTTTAGTGACGCAGAGCTATGCTCCAAACTGTCTCTAAGCGAACTGTCTATTGTTTAGTGACGCAGAGCTATGCTCCAAACTGTCTCTAAGCGAACTGTCTCTTGTTTAGTGACGCAGAGCTATGCTCCAAACTGTCTCTAAGCGAACTGTCTATTGTTTAGTGACGCAGAGCTATGCTCCAAACTGTCTCTAAACGAACTGTCTATTGTTTAGTGACGCAGAGCTATGCTCCAAACTGTCTCTAAGCGAACTGTCTATTGTTTAGTGACGCAGAGCTATGCTCCAAACTGTCTCTAAGCGAACTGTCTATTGTTTAGTGACGCAGAGCTATGCTCCAAACTGTCTCTAAGCGAACTGTCTATTGTTTAGTGACGCAGAGCTATGCTCCAAACTGTCTCTAAGCGAACTGTCTATTGTTTAGTGACGCAGAGCTATGCTCCAAACTGTCTCTAAGCGAACTGTCTCTTGTTTAGTGACGCAGAGCTATGCTCCAAACTGTCTCTAAGCGAACTGTCTCTTGTTTAGTGACGCAGAGCTATGCTCCAAACTGTCTCTAAGCGAACTGTCTCTTGTTTAGTGACGCAGAGCTATGCTCCAAACTGTCTCTAAGCGAACTGTCTCTTGTTTAGTGACGCAGAGCTATGCTCCAAACTGTCTCTAAGCAAACTGTCTCTTGTTTAGTGACGCAGAGCTATGCTCCAAACTGTCTCTAAACAAACTGTCTCTTGTTTAGTGACGCAGAGCTATGCTCCAAACTGTCTCTAAAGAAACTGTCTCTTGTTTAGTGACGCAGAGCTATGCTCCAAACTGTCTCTAAACAAACTGTCTCTTGTTTAGTGACGCAGAGCTATGCTCCAAACTGTCTCTAAAGAAACTGTCTCTTGTTTAGTGACGCAGAGCTATGCTCCAAACTGTCTCTAAACGAACTGTCTCTTGTTTAGTGACGCAGAGCTATGCTCCAAACTGTCTCTAAGCAAACTGTCTCTTGTTTAGTGACGCAGAGCTATGCTCCAAACTGTCTCTAAGCAAACTGTCTCTTGTTTAGTGACGCAGAGCTATGCTCCAAACTGTCTCTAAAGAAACTGTCTCTTGTTTAGTGACGCAGAGCTATGCTCCAAACTGTCTCTAAGCAAACTGTCTCTTGTTTAGTGACGCAGAGCTATGCTCCAAACTGTCTCTAAAGAAACTGTCTATTGTTTAGTGACGCAGAGCTATGCTCCAAACTGTCTCTAAGCAAACTGTCTCTTGTTTAGTGACGCAGAGCTATGCTCCAAACTGTCTCTAAGCAAACTGTCTCTTGTTTAGTGACGCAGAGCTATGCTCCAAACTGTCTCTAAGCAAACTGTCTCTTGTTTAGTGACGCAGAGCTATGCTCCAAACTGTCTCTAAAGAAGCTGTCTCTTGTTTAGTGACGCAGAGCTATGCTCCAAACTGTCTCTAAGCAAACTGTCTCTTGTTTAGTGACGCAGAGCTATGCTCCAAACTGTCTCTAAGCAAACTGTCTCTTGTTTAGTGACGCAGAGCTATGCTCCAAACTGTCTCTAAAGAAGCTGTCTCTTGTTTAGTGACGCAGAGCTATGCTCCAAACTGTCTCTAAACAAACTGTCTATTGTTTAGTGACGCAGAGCTATGCTCCAAACTGTCTCTAAGCGAACTGTCTCTTGTTTAGTGACGCAGAGCTATGCTCCAAACTGTCTCTAAGCGAACTGTCTCTTGTTTAGTGACGCAGAGCTATGCTCCAAACTGTCTCTAAACAAACTGTCTCTTGTTTAGTGACGCAGAGCTATGCTCCAAACTGTCTCTAAACAAACTGTCTCTTGTTTAGTGACGCAGAGCTATGCTCCAAACTGTCTCTAAACGAACTGTCTCTTGTTTAGTGACGCAGAGCTATGCTCCAAACTGTCTCTAAACGAACTGTCTCTTGTTTAGTGACGCAGAGCTATGCTCCAAACTGTCTCTAAACAAACTGTCTATTGTTTAGTGACGCAGAGCTATGCTCCAAACTGTCTCTAAACAAACTGTCTCTTGTTTAGTGACGCAGAGCTATGCTCCAAACTGTCTCTAAACAAACTGTCTCTTGTTTAGTGACGCAGAGCTATGCTCCAAACTGTCTCTAAACAAACTGTCTATTGTTTAGTGACGCAGAGCTATGCTCCAAACTGTCTCTAAACGAACTGTCTCTTGTTTAGTGACGCAGAGCTATGCTCCAAACTGTCTCTAAACAAACTGTCTCTTGTTTAGTGACGCAGAGCTATGCTCCAAACTGTCTCTAAACAAACTGTCTCTTGTTTAGTGACGCAGAGCTATGCTCCAAACTGTCTCTAAACGAACTGTCTCTTGTTTAGTGACGCAGAGCTATGCTCCAAACTGTCTCTAAACAAACTGTCTCTTGTTTAGTGATGCAGAGCTGTGCTCCAAGCTGTCTCTAAAGAAGCTGTCTCTTGTTTAGTGACGCAGAGCTGTGCTCCAAACTGTCTCTAAACGAACTGTCTCTTGTTTAGTGACGCAGAGCTATGCTCCAAACTGTCTCTAAACAAACTGTCTCTTGTTTAGTGATGCAGAGCTGTGCTCCAAGCTGTCTCTAAAGAAGCTGTCTCTTGTTTAGTGACGCAGAGCTGTGCTCCAAACTGTCTCTAAACGAACTGTCTCTTGTTTAGTGACGCAGAGCTATGCTCCAAACTGTCTCTAAACAAACTGTCTCTTGTTTAGTGACGCAGAGCTGTGCTCCAAACTGTCTCTAAACGAACTGTCTCTTGTTTAGTGACGCAGAGCTGTGCTCCAAACTGTCTCTAAACAAACTGTCTCTTGTTTAGTGATGCAGAGCTGTGCTCCAAGCTGTCTCTAAAGAAGCTGTCTCTTGTTTAGTGACGCAGAGCTGTGCTCCAAACTGTCTCTAAGCAAGCTGTCTCTTGTTTAGTGACACAGAGCTATGCTCCAAGCTGTCTCTTGTTTAGTGACGCAGAGCTGTGCTCCAAACTGTCTCTAAGCAAGCTGTCTCTTGTTTAGTGACACAGAGCTATGCTCCAAGCTGTCTCTTGTTTAGTGACGCAGAGCTGTGCTCCAAGCTGTCTCTTGTTTAGTGACGCAGAGCTATGCTCCAAGCTGTCTCTTGTTTAGTGACGCAGAGCTGTGCTCCAAACTGTCTCTTGTTTAGTGACGCAGAGCTATGCTCCAAGCTGTCTCTTGTTTAGTGACGCAGAGCTGTGCTCCAAGCTGTCTCTTGTTTAGTGACGCAGAGCTGTGCTCCAAGCTGTCTCTTGTTTAGTGACGCAGAGCTATGCTCCAAGCTGTCTCTTGTTTAGTGACGCAGAGCTGTGCTCCAAGCTGTCTCTTGTTTAGTGACGCAGAGCTGTGCTCCAAACTGTCTCTAAACAAACTGTGTCCTGAGGATACTTCACCCTCCATCAAAGGTCAGGGAAGATAAACAGCTCTTGTATTTTCTCTTTTACCAAAAAATGGGACCAAAAGCAAAAGAACATCACAGTCATGTTTTGGGTCATGGTGGGTTAGTAGGGGAAATTTGAAAATTGGCTTTTAAAAAAAAAAAGAATTTTAAACAGGCAGTCAATAATAATAATAATTAATAATGCTTATATAGCGCATAATCTTGCAAAGCAACTCAATGCGCTTTTCACTCACCATTCATACAAACATTTCTAACAGACTGGTTCACGTATCCTCACCATACATCTCTATGAAAATGGAATGCAGTGCATATAATCCCCCCGCCCCTGTCCCCCACTCCCCACCCCCACCCCATACACACACGCGCACGCGTTAACCTCATACTCAACGTCAGTGAGCTGGAAGACAAGAGTGGGGAAAGGATCATAGACTTTACAGAGAGAAAGCTTTCCAGAAGAAGTGGGTTTTTAGGACATAATTCAATACTCTGTTTCTACCTTCACAATTCTGCGCGGGTGCAACTTTTCCTGGTATACAAGGATTTCCTGTTTTTGAATTTTACCAGAAAAGGAATTTCCTTTTTATAAAAATTTGTCAAACAAGATCTTTGTGTGTCTACTGTATTAGTCAAGCACTTTAAAATAAGCATTTGTATGAATTGTGGAAAAAGCAAACTAAAATACCTTCATTTCATAAATCAATTTTGTCTTCAGCTGCAGGGGGACATTACCCCTAGACCCCGGCCTTTCAGTTTTTTTCATTTTGTGTAGTTGCACCCATGATTCTGTGTTTTCGCCCTTTACATCTGGAAACTGGGACATTGCATTTACTGAACCCGTCACACAAAAAACCATGTGCATGTAAATGCTTCTTGGAATCAGTGAGTTTGAAAAATCAAGGGCTATGCACACCAGGGCCTGTATTCACGTTGAGATAGCATGAGACTTAGCATCATGCTTACTTAGAAGCTCTTCCAAAAGTCCTATTAAATCCTATAGGACATTGGAAGAGCTTCTAAGTTAGCATCATGCTAAGTCTCATGCTGTCTCAACGTGAATACAGGCCCTGGTTACTCTAGACATTTGGAGCAGCATGCTAGCTACACAATTCCGACCTCTGCTTCTATTTAAAATCCATAATCATTTCAATTTTTCACTGTTAAACCTTTTTTTAACGAAAAAAAGTGCTTGATGGTTTTAATGAACAGGACTACACATTTCGAACAAGAGTATTCGTTCCTTCTATCTGGGCCACCCGTGGCTCGTGTTAAGGGGGGCAACCAGGTCTGGATATGTATATTTCCTTTTTTTTCAGGCGGTTGAGAGTCGTCTGGTGAGCATCGAGGATCGGCTGGGGAGCATGGAGAGCCGAGTGAGCAGCAGCGAGCAGCGACAGGCTGAGACCAAACCCAGTGAGCAGGTTGAGCTGAGCGGCGAGCTGAGGCAGCAGATGGACACGCTAAACCAGCGTCTGCTGCTGCTGGACAACAGGATGACCCTGCTGGAGGCCAAGGTGTGTGTGTGTGCATGTGTGTGTGCAGACCTGTTTACCATCCCGATTTTGCCGTAATTGTTACTGGAGAAAGTCAAATTACGGCTACGGAAAAACAACGGGAAAACAAAATCCTAAATATAAAAAAACCCCACTACAGACTACAGTTGCGTCGGTAAGCGAAGATTTTGAAATGATGCGGTGACAAGTCATGTAACAGGAAACTGTCTGAGCGATGGTAGAAGCAGAAGAAGAGGTGATAGTCATAAGTCTGTTCCATTGTGGTTGCAGGGGTCCAGTGCAGGGAAGGCGGTGTTGGGCGCCAAGCCAGCGCCGCTTGTGGAGGCGATCAAAGCAACCGTGGTGGTGGAGGAAAAGAAGCCCGACTTCACCCCCGGGCCCTTTGTGTCTCTGGAGAGGGGAGGTAGGTTGGGCCTGCCTGCATCTACAGCTTTAAACAGACGATGACTGTAGTTAAACTGGACCCAAAACGTTAAGCAACCTTTCGTAATTCAATACAAAATATTTCTCTGAGTGATTGGCACAGATTTTTTTTCTGTAAATCAATACAGGTTTAGCATATCTAGTTACCTACAGTGGAGTACATTTAACACGGAATTCAAGGGATACAGATTTTTTAGTGTGTTAATTAACCAGTGTTTTGTGTTGAGCATTATGTAACAAAGAGGGGTTTCGTCAGTTCAAACATATTTTTATGTTACAGGGATGTGAGAGATACGCATAAGCGCGTAAATGCGCTTTTTCTGTTTGACTAAAAAAGAAAAAAAGTACAGAGGGAGACGATTGTACAGATTGTCGAGTTCGGTAGACTTTCTTTGCACACACAGTGAAGACGAAAAGCAGTTTGTAGCGTGAGTACATTCCCTTGACTGAATTTCGTAAGCTTCTCTGTGGTTGGTCAGTTAACGTCCAATGGCAATGCGTCATTTTTATGCGTTCGGCTATGATTTCTAAGGAGGATTTGGATGTTTTCAAAGCTATTGAGTGACTGTTTAATCATCAACCATGAAAATTATTTATCACACCATAGATGTGAGGAAAGAGGAGGATGCGAGTCAAAGTTTTGTTTAAGTACGCTTTTTTGTTTGGGGCCTTCTCACATCCCTGATGTTATCCAGTTTTGTGTTTAAGAGTACTCCACTGTACCTGTATTACTGATTTCACTTTGTTTGGGGCCTTCTCACATCCCTGATGTTATCCAGTTTTGTGTTTAAGAGTACTCCACTGTACCTGTATTACTGATTTCACTTTGTTTGGGGCCTTCTCACATCCCTGATGTTATCCAGTTTTGTGTTTAAGAGTACTCCACTGTACCTGTATTACTGATTTCACTTTGTTTGGGGCCTTCTCACATCCCTGATGTTATCCAGTTTTGTGTTTAAGAGTACTCCACTGTACCTGTATTACTGATTTCACTTTGTTTGGGGCCTTCTCACATCCCTGATGTTATCCAGTTTTGTGTTTAAGAGTACTCCACTGTACCTGTATTACTGATTTCACTTTGTTTGGGGCCTTCTCACATCCCTGATGTTATCCAGTTTTGTGTTTAAGAGTACTCCACTGTACCTGTATTACTGATTTCACTTTGTTTGGGGCCTTCTCACATCCCTGATGTTATCCAGTTTTGTGTTTAAGAGTACTCCACTGTACCTGTATTACTGATTTCACTTTGTTTGGGGCCTTCTCACATCCCTGATGTTATCCAGTTTTGTGTTTAAGAGTACTCCACTGTACCTGTATTACTGATTTCACTTTGTTTGGGGCCTTCTCACATCCCTGATGTTATCCAGTTTTGTGTTTAAGAGTACTCCACTGTACCTGTATTACTGATTTCACTTTGTTTGGGGCCTTCTCACATCCCTGATGTTATCCAGTTTTGTGTTTAAGAGTACTCCACTGTACCTGTATTACTGATTTCACTTTGTTTGGGGCCTTCTCACATCCCTGATGTTATCCAGTTTTGTGTTTAAGAGTACTCCACTGTACCTATATTACTGATTTCGCTTTGTTTTCGTGCAAATTATGTTAGGGTAACGCCCACACCAATGTTAGGGGTTGTTTAACTTTTTGGCTCCAGTTAAAGACATGGGTACTACTATTTCACTTTTACACTGATTTCAGTATTTTTAATTTTACCAGAAACTGAACTTCAGTGGGTAATTCATCCCCCCCAAATGTTTTTGACCACAAGCGATTTGGGGCGTTTTGAACTTGGTTGTTCTATCTTGGAAGTTTACAAAGGCAATGTAATAGTTTTGCAAGGTTTATCAGACTCAAATTGTCTCTGTCACATTTTAACTGTCTGTCTGCCTCGTTATCTCTCTCTCTTAAGTTGCCCCCCCCCCCCCCCCCCCAAAATCGTCCAACAGGGCTTTGCCCCTATACCCTGCCGGGGCCATGAGTCCCTAGACCCCTGCCTTTCAGGTTTTTTTCATTTGGGGGAGTTGCACCCATAGGGTTCCTTTTTCTTTCCAACGATTTTACTGATTTCAAGCTAAAAAAATCAACATGACAAACCGGGGGGAAATGCACGGATGACAGAATTTGAAGGAGATATCTAATATATAAGTTCAGTTTTGGAATGAAGAAAACCAACACCCTAGAAAAATCATTTCAGTAGAATGAAACTCAAAGACAAAGATTAAGGTGAGATTATTTAGTTGAAAAATAAAAAGAGGTAAATAAAGACTAAAGTACCGGTACACAGTTTGAACTTTTCTGTGAACAGGCAAGTCTGTATGGAAAAGCAGGGGTGCATGTGGGTGTGCCTGTGAAAGCATGAATTGAGGCAATGTGATACACTTTTAGGGTGATGACTGCCTGAAATCAAGGCTCTTCAATAAGACACTGTGCTCTTTAATGTAGGCAGAGCTGTTTACCATTACGATTTGTCCGTAATTATTCCGTTTTGGGACCTCCGATTGCGCTGAATGAAACAAAAAGGAAGAACAAGAAAGCGAAATTAGCGGGCAGTAGTTGTCTGCCATCAAAAGGAGTAATGTCCCTTGATTCGTATTTCCAGTCATTTGACTCATGACGCCATTTTAGCGCGAAATGTCCACACAGATATGCTGAGGAAATGATGTTCGCAACCAGATTCTGAATCTGATCCTGAACTGACGCTAATGAAATATAAAATCTGTTCAACTTCGATGCAGACAAGACTACCGCAAAACCTGGCCTTGTTTGAAGGCGAGGGGTAGAAGTTTTGTAGGCTACGTTTTGTAGCCTGTGCTGCGTGTGCAATGTTTTGTAGGCTACGTTTTGTAGCCTGTGCAATGCGCACTGTTTTGTAGCCTGTGCAATGTGCACTTTGTTCCCATGGAGGAAAGAGTGAGATTGCAAAGTGACACATCGATTCGGCAAAGCATCGCGAATTTGAAGCTTCCACTCCAAGTCGGTTGTCTTTCCCTGTAAGTGTAAGTGCCATGCATTTCAATTGTCTTCCCTCACTCTCTCACTTAGTCTAGAATACACATCTTTGATTTACACAAGCAGACACAGGCTAAAAGTAATAACATATAGTGATATACACGTATACATTATCAGGTAACTTTTTTTTTGGGGTGTGTGTGGTTTAAAAAAAAATCAAATCGCAAAATAAATCAATGATTATCATAAATAGTCGTATTCATTACTGACCCATGCCTCAGATTACTGATTTCAAAGCTCGGGATTACTGACAGTGAAAATGTGGGGTATACAGCTGTGCGTAGGGTTTCAGTAAGAAAGTTCAGGCAAAAGTTTGTGTCACTGCATACGCCCAAGTGAAGATGACATTAATTGACCATTAATTTTGCCTAAAATCTATATCCTTGGATAATAAAGTTTAAGTTTTCAAGTTTCCACATTTACCGTTTCAGTAAAATTGATGATGCATTAAATCTTTCAAACTGGAATGGCCTTGGTGCTTTTGTTCCGTCTGTCAAATTGCAGGTAAAGGTAAAGATGTGCCACCCCCCCCCCCCCCCCCCCCCCCTGCATTTCTCGGTTAATTGTATTTTTTCATTTTTGCCTTTCTTACCATACATAAAGCTGTATTTTAGGAACATTTTCAGCTAATTCTCTATTTGGAATACTAACCCTAACCCTAGCCCTAAACATAACCCTACCCCCCACTATGTACTGCAGTACACCGCGATTTGTCACAGTTGTGGTTCGTTGCGTTTTTCCGTCTTATAGGGTGGGGGGTAGGGTTAGGGTTAGGGATAGGGTTAGTATTCCAAAAAGGTTATTAGCTAAAAATGTTCCTAAAATACAGCTTTATGTGTGGTAAGAAAGGCAAAAACGGAAAAATACAATTAACGGAGAAATGCAGGGGGGGTGGCACATCTTGACCTTTACCAAATTGCAAATGTGCTCTTGGTTTTATTTTACGATAAATACGCTTTTATTGTTCAACTTTGCTTTCAGATCTTTCCGTGGAATAAGGCCCTCCCTTTTTGTAAAAATGCTGCCCTCATCATCCTTTCACCATTGTACAGTTTAACAGTTTGTCAAATGTTTCTTCGTTCCGTCATCAAAAGTAATTTTAAATCATTCGCACTTGGTTTGCACCATGTTAGCATGTTTTTCGACTCGCCAGTTCTTTCGAATGATGTTTTTGACTCAAACGTTTGTTGGCATGAAACTGAATTGTCGGTTCTTTTGGATGAAAACAAAAATGAACGTAACAATTTGATGTGACAAATGTTTGCTTGCAAATTGTATGTAAAAGGGTAAAGTTTATTTATTATTATTGTTATTTGCTGCTTGGTTTCATTTATACAGTTTGAATGTCTTTTTAACGTTGAAATGCGAATAGTTTTCTTACTCGTCACTGTGACTTGTGATTAGAATTTCAGGTTTTTATTTTCCGAGTTTGGCATGGCTGGTGTGTGAGTTGGAGTAAAGCTAGAGACAGACTATGCGACTGCCTCATATGACTCGATCAGGTTGTGATGTTGACCAAATTTTGTTTCCTGCACAGAAGAGGTCACAAGCCTTCAGACTCGATCAGTGAAATTTAGAACCTGCCCTATGCGGCCCTGTCACCTGACTGGGCCCGACTGAGTCAGACTGATCAAGCAGGATGGTATGCAAATGAGGTGAAACGTCACGACCTGATCGAGTCACATGAGGCAGTCACATAGTCTGTCTCCCGCTTAAATGACATTGAAATCAGAATTTTACCAGTATAGGCTTATGTTTTGCGTTGTTTGAGAACAGTTTTGTTGACCATAGCAAAGGAATGAATGAAGACAAGCAAAGTAATAAACACAATGGACAAAATAACAAACAAAGCCAAACAACCAAACAGCAAAAGAAAAGTAACGAAGTCAAGACAGTAAGCCATTTAAAACTAGTTTCTAGAACGGTGATTCAGTTTGTAAGTTTTTTGTCAGTTTGTAAGTTTTTTGTAATTTATATATACTGTGCTTGGGATTCCACATTACATTTTCTTGAATGAAATAAGAAACACGCACCTCTGTAGTCAAGACCCAGTGTGTCAAAGATAATCATAAAATTTCTTGAACAAAAAATGACAGTATGAAGCAACAGGGTTAAGAACGTTAATTTTGTTTGATGGATGCCCCTTCTAATTTTATACACATTTTTTCCCTTTTAGCTTAAGCTGCTTATAAGTCAGAAGCAGCATTGACTATGCTTTTCCTGTATTACTTCTCTCTCTCTCTCTCTCTCTCTCTCTCTCTCTCTCTCTCTCTCCCTCCCTCCCTCTCTCTCTCTCTCTCTCTCTCTCTCTCTCTCTCTCTCTCTCTCCCTCCCTCTCTCTCTCTCTCTCTCTCTCTCTCTCTCTCTCCTCCCTCCCTCCCTCCCTCTCTCTCTCTCTCTCCCTCTCTCTCTCCCTCCCTCCCTCTCTCTCTCTCTTCCCCCTCTCTCTCTCTCCCCCCTCTCTCTCTCCCTCCCTCCCTCCCCCTCTCCCCCTCTCTCTCCCCTCCCCCTCTCTGTTTCATGTAGTAACTGGCATGCATTTAGACTATGGCAGACTGGTGCTTGCAGAAGAAGACCTGCTGTTCTCTGAAGAAAACCTGGCCACCACCACCTTCTCCCCCATCCGGCAAGAGCTAGGCGACTTTTCTCCCCTGCCTGCCGCCGTCAACACCACGGAAAACGACAGCCTGGCCGTGCTGCAGCCTGAGGGAGGAGGGGAGGAGAGGCGACTGTCCAGCACCCCCAACCAGTCGGGGAGCCTCAAACCGTTGCAGCCTTGTCGCGGTGCCAGCAGCAACAGCAGTGGGGTGGTGGGGAGGGAGAGGAATGGTGGCGTGGGTGTGGAAGACAGTACTGTGGTGGCTTGGGAAAACCTGGACAGCTCCACGGTGCAGCAGGTGGAGAGGATCAGGGACATGTGAGTTTTGTCATTTCAACAGCAAAAGTCAAAGTCGAAAATTCTGTGTTATCTGGTTAAGAGGAAATTACAGTTTGGTCTCATACAACTAGTCACAGTCTAAACAAGAAAACGTGTATATTCATGCATTAACTCACTCGGGACTGGCCAAATTATTTCCCCTTGTTCTATGGGGACTGGGCATTCGACTAGGTTCGTAAAATAATCACCAAAACCAAGTTATGAAGAGTTAGGGGACAATATTTTCAGACAAGATTAGCAACACTATGCACTAAACGATCGTAAAATATCAGATTCCTTACCTTCGTCGTTTGTCTCCTATTGACGAAAACAACTAACACATAGAAAGAAGGAAAATTTCACATTCCGATCTTTGACCCTCCTCTACAACCAAAGCTGAATGTAAAGTCTGCAATGATTGGTTGATTTCAAGAGAGGCAAGGTCAAAGCAAACTGAAAATAGGTTATGACTTCCCACCGGAAAGCTGGTTACACGCCAGAAATCAAAGCTTCTTGAAAACTCTTATGAGCCGGAGCCGGGCCATTCGTCCTTAACGGTTGTGCGAGTCATGAGCCGGATCTGGCTCATTCGTCCCGAGTGGGTTAAAGAATGAAAAGAAAACTAAGGAAAAGACTGGACAGCCAATGATGCTTCACAAAAAGTTGGACTTATTTGAAGTCGAGGACGTGTTTGAAGTGTGGGGGAGGTGTCTCACTTTCATCCTCTATCTCTTTCTCTGTGTCTCTTTTTGTCCTCTCTCTCTCTAAGCATGTATGCACGTGCGAGTATCATAAAAACACAAGAAAAAAATACATGCATAGTATACAAGTTTTATAAATCCATATTTTTAACCTACCTTTATATCATATCAACTGCTTTGCTACCTGTGTGTTCTATTTTGTATGTGTATCAAGGACAGATTGGAAGAATAGGCTTTGCCTGAAATCTATATCCTTGGAAAATAAAGTTCAAGTTTTCTCTTAATGTCTCTCTTATGTATCACTCACTGTATGTGTATGTTTCTTTCTTTGTCTCTCTCACTCTGCCTTCCTCTCATGGCTGTACCACTATCAGTCCTTCACTCTTATCTTATTTCTTGGATTTTCAAACGTTTCTATTGACTCTTGCGCAACCGTTTATTTTGAATATTTTCTAGACCTATTGGCAGTTTACAAGATGTCAAAGTAGATGCGTTTGACCTTTATTGTCCTTTTTCCTCGTCTGTATTTCGTAACATTGATTTTTATATCATCAGTGTGCTTAATTATTTTACTTTGCGTGTGCACGTGTGCGTGCGTGTGTATTTCAGGTTGAAAGCCACTCAGGGTTTGCTACCAACACCACCATCACCATCGTCATCCTCCTCCACACATCCGCAGCAAACAAACAGATGAAGAGGGTTGTGCTGTTCACATAAACTTTGAAAAACAACTATGACCACGGCCAGCCACCTTGCTGAACGGGAGAAAAAGGACTCTGTGGTATCCCGCCAAAATGTTCAGGCTGTTATTTGTCGTTATTTTGTTGTTGTTGCCTATTTAGAGCTGTTACCTTGCTCCCTTCTTCAAACGCAAGGCTCCAGCTATTTGATGAATGAGCCGATTTCAGTAACCATTCACAATGGAAAAGGTAGCGGAAACTTTTTTCTTAAGGAAAAGTTAAAAGAAGTGATGTGGATGAGTGGTATGTGGGGAGAATGAAGATCGTTGAACAGCGAGCGCATGCTCTTCAAGCTCAGAGACCACCTTGAAAGTGTTGTGTTGATCTTGTGTAAATACCATCTTTTTGCCTAATTGATCGGCCTAACACTGCTTTAAAGTTAAAAGAGGTTCATTAACGGATGATGCAGGAACCGGTCTGAGATTTGGGGGATTCGTGATGGGTTTTTTTCCCCCGAGTTTGTGTCACTGAGAGCATTTTAACGCTTGTTGGTATTTCACTGCCTGATGCTTTTGTAACTGGCCACATCGTGATGTCATATTGTTGATGAAGCCGCTGGTAGATGTTTATATATCTTTGCGGGTGTCAGTTCCTGTGCGTTTATGATGCATGAAAGAAAAACAGTTGTATGAAAATGATGATAGGGAAAAGGCCCATAGTTTCATGCACTGTAGTTCTGGGGCTGTTGCTTCCAACAAAGTTGTGATTTTAAGTTACTTTAGAGGTTTTCAGAGACACAGAGTAAACTTGATGTTCTGAAAATCCTGCATTATTGAGGGTAATAGGGGCACGTTAACATCAGTGTTTCACGCCTGTTCTGAACTGGTTGTAGTCAAACTTGTTAGCTTTATCCAAACTCAGAATACTGAATTTACTGCTAAAACAATGTGGTGAAAGGAACCCTTCAAAAAGCCTTTGGTATGTGCACATCTTGAACTGAATTGAAATCCATTTTCAAATATTATATGGAAAACACATGGTTCGCTGCATTCCGTCCAGCCAAATGTTAGGGTTGTATATATACTGTGCATATAATTTATTTGCTAAAACAAAATGTATGAATATTGAAATATTCAACTGTTTTGTATATACACAAAACTATGTTCAGATTACTATTGCCATGTTCAAACTATTCCTTGATTTTCCTTGTGTCTTATAAGATGCAGAGTTATACAATGGTCTGTTGACGTTACAATACATTTTCTAGCCCTGAAAAATAAAACGTCTGTTCCATAAACAGACTGTTGCCATTGGTTGTGCTGTGTGTGAAAGGCCAGTTTGATGTTTTGTATGTGTGTGGTCGAGGGACAGTGAAGGGTTGGGATGAAAGAGATATGGCAGAACATTACATGACAGCATTTTTCAAACAAACCTGCAATACAATTGATGGCCAAACGTAATCTTTATTAAAACAACAAGGGAAGGTTCCTTTGATAAAACTGTAAGGCCGGGTTCACATTAGACGCATAAGTTCCGTACGGAAAACCCCAAATAAGTGGAAGAAAGGATAAAAGTTTACGCATATAGGGGAAATTCGGACACGTGCGCAAATCTTTTCCCTTCTTTGTTTCACTTATTTATGGATTGCGCACGGGATTCTGCATGGAATATCCGCTTATGTGTGTACATGACCTTACCCTCCACCTAATTTTATTAAAATCTGTTCGTAAGTTAAGTCTTCCACAAAAGACTAAGCTGCATTATGATTTTCCACTACTGTAGAAATTCAGTCATCATATAGTAAAAAGCCAAGTGTCCGTGTGTGTGTCTGTCTGAAACACAAAACGGGCCTTATAACTCCGCCGTTTTTTGACCGAATCGTTTCAAATGCTGTGCGCCCTAACGGGGCGATGGCAACGGCAACCGAGGCGGCCGTATCATTTGCGCGGTTTCGCAAATGCGCGACACGCGCATCCGCCGGCCTCTCGGCGCCCGTATCTCCGGCATTTCTGGACCGATTGCCTTCACATTTGGTAGGTAGATGACCGGGGACGGTGACTATCGGTGTGCCAAACCGGAAGCGAATCGGTTCAGAAACGCGGCGAAACCTGTACGTGGCGTTACCAATACGGTGCATTGCCAGTACTAGGCGTTGCGCTAGTTGTAGGTAATTTTTGCAGCTGTCACTTTGCTTCTGGCCCTCAATGTTAGAATGATGCAAGCCATGCTGGCAGCATTGTACTATATCGAATGCCTGTCTGTCGTTTCCGACTATGACTGCAGAGTAGCAGAGGGGGCAGCTGCTATTCCAGTGGGTTGGGTTTTGTTTAATACAGTGGAGAAGCCTTGCCCGGGGTATATCCCCACTCGGCCAAAGGGATTTGAGGACAGCTGGCATTGGGGAAGTTCCCCCAGTGTTCATAGGGGCCTTACCAGTCCTTATAAGTCTAGACCAATTGAAATCTCCAAGTAAGGCCTTACAAGTGCTTACATTCACTTCAAGGTCCTTACAAGTCCTGACAGCTGCCACAAACTGCCCTGAGCAGCAAGACCATACTCAAAATGGATCGCAGAAGCAGCACTTTTAGACTTGAGAAACATCGCTCAGCACCTACTCCACCTTATCCCCCTCCCCCACCTTCCCGTTTCAACTGACCGCTTAGCAGACGAACGATGCACCGCGAGTTGTCAAGAGAAATTGGACTGAAATCTCGTTCTTTATCCTTGTGTCGTTTTGCGAGAAAACGCGTATATCTGTGTCGGCCATAGTTTTTGTATCTGCTTAGACATTGTTCACAATGCTGGGAAAGTGTTCCTTTCAAGATCGTTGGCTAAAAGATGCAGATTATCCTTAGGCCTACAGGTCCTTACTTGGGGATAGCTGGGAACCCTGCCAAAGGCCAACCAACCCCTTGGGTTGCAGCACTAGAGCTAATGCATGCGCCCCCTAGTTTGACAGTCATAGTCTTCCGCAAAAGACTAAGCTACCCTATGACTGATTGACTGATATTCTAGTACTGTAGAAAATCATTTATTGTACAGCTCTCATTTACTATTGGCCCTTAAGGGCAAGCCACACTGCATACGACTCGATGCAATGCGATAGTGACATTTGTGAGGCCTGATTCTCATGAAATTCTACTGTCTACATGAATCTGATGAAATCCTTCTAGTTAGGTTCACTCTATTTGCAGTCCCCTGTACACGGATCTGATGATTTATCTGTGTTTTCGTATCAGACTTCATTCGATTCGTGTATTGGGGTCTACTTGAGTGTAGTGAGCGAAAATAGAATTGTTTTTTGAACGGAAGTATTTCACATGAAACGTGACTCACAGACATCGTTAATCGTATGCAGTGTGGCTGGCCGTTTACTACAGGCAAACACTCTAAAAGGGTAAGATGGACTACTTAAGAGCTTGGCGAACCGGGCTGATAGAGTTATCGTTAGTGGCGACAGTACACCATTCACAGTGGAGGCTATCCAAAAACTCAGACTGGAACTTGAACGGAGAATTCAACTGGCCTATCGATGTGTAAAATGGTGAAAATGATGTTTTACGTCCTCTCAGTCATAGACACATATGGGACATTTGTAAATACAAAGATGGTGGGAACAATACTGGGTGCAATGCCCGGAGGCAGTGCAACACCAGTAAAGTCCCGAGTTTGCAACAATATAGATAGGTGTAGCAGTAACCATGCCTCAGTTAAACCTCATCGGCTATGGTACCGCCACGATTTTAATGAATATTTTAAATCGATGTGTAAAATGTGTCCTGTTTAAAAGGGACATAACCAGTGTTTCTGTCCTCACTACTCGTATAGGAAAAAGAGACCGGATGCTTGTCTTCCCCTATACAGTCTTTGCTACAGGCTAATGTTAACCAGTGAAAAGAGCCATTTGAGTACTAAGTCTAAAGTCATAATGTTTCTTTATTGTCCATTGTACAAATGCACATGGAAAATTGTCTTCCACCGTGTAAAATAAGATATTAAAGGTGGACCCTGACGGATGAGTTTTTGCAAGAAACACGTCGAGATCACCAGAAAGACGGCCTTTTCAAGGATCGGAACACTCACTTTTTAAATTAACCTTTACCGGATCATGCTTTTGACTACACAGACACGATGGCGGGGGTCTTCCACGACCCCCTACTCAGCAAAGAGCGAATTCCTAGGTGTTTATCCCTGTCCCGATGGCGGGGGTCTCCCACGACCCCTACTTGTCAATGAGTCACCATGTGTTTATCCCTGTCCGGATGGCGGGGGTCTCCCACGACCCCTACTCAATGCACTGCAGTGCTCTTTAAAGTAGGGGTCGTAGGAGACCCCCGTCATCCGGACAGGTATATCAAAATTACGTGTCATATTACGTCATTTATATTTTATACACATTAATGACATTTAACACGCTTAAAGCCATTTACGTTTTTGACAAAGTCATGAAATTTCATGAAGATTGTTTAAATAGTTTTAGAGATATAACATGTTTTGTGTGTCAAGGGGTCGTGGGCGACCCCAGAAGTCCGGTAAAGGTTAAGCCGTCAAAACGGCGATTCCTCTTTGGGCGGAGATGCCGGAGAGAGAATCCATTTTGGACGGGGTGGGATGGAAGTTCTTTTGTGGAGGTCACTCATTGTGGTTCAAGCGTTTTCTTTTTTTTTGTAGTGCAGTTTTAAAAAAATTGGACCTATTTCCTTTGTTGTGAGCGAAACTCCTTTTGATAAACGATCAATAAATTAAAAAAAGGCTTGTATTGTGGAAATTTTGTGCAAACGATTTGGTCTAAACGCAGGCGGCCATTAGAAAAGAGACGGCACACGCCTTCTCTTTGGGTGAAAGAATTTGACTTCCAGCACCTCCGCCAAGGAGGAATCGCCGATTTGACAGTTTGATTTCTATGAAACCAGAGCAAAGTGAGTGTTGCGATCTCTGTAAAGGGTGTTTTCCTGGTGATTTCGACGTGTTTCTTACAAAAACTCATCCGTCAGGGTGCCCCTTTAACAGTTGGTCTCTATTACTAGTATTAGCACAGGCGTATATTTGTCAGTACTTTATGTAGTTCTGTTAGTTATTTTGTCCTTGCTGACCTTTATGCAAGCTCATTATACTTATAGACAACATAAATCAGACTGTTAATTACCCGTGGACATCCCTTGTACAAGGGAGAAAAGCGTGACAGTGAATATCGGCGTTTGTATTAAATAGCTGCTCTGGGGGTCTTGGTGGGCTGTAGAGACAACGGGAAACGAGAGATGGAAAGCTATTGATTCTTCTGAGAGCTGATTGTAGGCGGTTCTTCTTCGTCTCTCTCTCTCTCTCTCTCTCTCTCTCTCTCTCTCTCTCTCTCTCTCTCTCTCTCTCTCTCTCTCTCTCTTTGACTGCTTGTCTCGTTCTATGTGTCTGTCTCAGCGTCTTCCTCACTCTCGGTCTCAGTCTCTCTCTCTCTCTCTTTGTCACTAATTTCGTCCACCCGTCCATGCTGAGTATCTGATTCTATTTTTGCTTGGATGAAACCACACGTCAGGAAATTAAAGGCATGAATCTTGAATTTGTCTTTGCTATTTTCCCAAGAAATCCTCAAATTGCAGTATTTAATTGACAAATAATTACACTAGAATGTAGCAAAAAAAAGAAGAAAAAAAAGAGAAAGTTTGTTTTGCTGTTTAAACATAGAAGTAAGCTGTCTATAAATGCTCTGATGTTATTACTATATTAGTAAAAGTGTACAAAAACCAACCTTCAGCTTCAGAGGCTTGTCCCCTGACTCCCACAAGCGACTCCGCTACTTGACCCCTCCTGGGCGACCTGCTGGAACCTTTGCCTACCTGCTTTGTCCAGGGTCGAGTGTCTCTAGATAACGACCTCCCCGCGAATAACGCTTACGCCAAACGGGTCCTAAGAAACACTTTAAAAAACGTTTGCGGAAGAATATTACGAGTCTGATGTGTGATTGGTCAATTTTTTTTAAACCAAACTTTAATGGACCAATCAACCAAAAAATGTATTATTTAAAAAACGTTTTAATGGACCAATCAACAACAAGAAATGTATTCACCCCATGCTAGTCACGTGATAGTTCGCCAAGAGATGCTTTGGGAGTAGCCACAAAACGTTTTTGGCAAACGTCGTCGATAGAGGTGTTTCTTAGTACCGGTTTTGCCGATTTGCGCTCACGCTACGTAACGTTAGCCCTTGTGAAACGGTCCCCAGGTTTCACCCTTGTTGACCAGCCGCGAGGCGAAAGCTGGTTAATGTTTTCAGGGCTCTCGGTTTGTTCCTACGTGTTTATGAGTATGCGACTATGTGTCTATCTATGTTAACACGATAACGTTTGAACGGAGGGACCTAGGAGGCTCAACTTTTGCATGCGGATAGATATTTAGGATATCCAGGCCAAGTTCTAAAATGAAGGTCAAAGGTCAAGGTCACTGGAGCCGAATATGCTGCCGCGCGAGATCCTCGCTGGCGCAGGGTTACTGTAAAATGCAGGTGTAGACTGTTTGATCGGACTTTATTTCAGTGTCTGTGTGTTCCTGCAAGGTCACTGGACCCGAAACTGGTGCCGCGCGGCTGGTTGATCTAGCTTTTTCACGCTCTAGTTTTTGTCTCAGTCCCTGTTTCTCTCTGTCTCCCTCTGTTCGTCTGCCTGTCTGTCTCTCTCTACCCCCTTCGCTTCCCACGATTTGCATTGATGGATCTAGGAATCGCCTTTTTGCACAGTTATCAATATTTTCTTCGAATAAGACTGTCAACCGAATCATTGAAAAAGAGCGTCAAAACGTTAGTTCACCAGCCGCGCAGCAGCATTTTTGGCTCCAGTTACCTTGACTTTTGACGAATGACCATCATCTTTTATTTTAGCCTAGATATCTCAAGTACCTATCCGCATGCAAAAGTTGAGGGTCCTGTGTCCCTCCGTGATAAGAAACCCACAAGTACCCATGCATTAATCAAAGACACGACTTCCACACAAAGGTAATATTGCAGCTCAACTTTTCAACAAAGTGATTTGCTTACTTCCAAAAAAGTGGTGTCGCACGAGTGAGTCTCAGAAAGTTACTGCAGGGGCGAGTGCCTCGCACATTGTGACTATGGCTTTATCATTTGTAAAGGCAGCACAAAGTGTCGGAGCTCTTTCAGCATAGCTTCCTCGAATATCAAGCTATCTGATGAAAACCTTACTACTACTACTAACCCATGAAACGACTACTATTTTTTTCAGCGGTTAGTCGTATTACTACTAAACGCTGAAAAAAATAGTAGTATTTTCATGGGTTAGTAGTAATACTAAGGTTTTCATCATATATACTGATGGAAAAAAGTTAGGGACCAGTCACACACACATGCACAACTTTCCAACCACGAATGGCAATGCAATTTTGTTTGGGCAAGCATTTAATTCATTATCTCGTCAATCAGAGTACCAAATTTCATTCCGATGTGATCATCCGTTTGCTTTCCACGAACCCTCAAACAACATAGGGGTTCAAAACAAAAATTGCAAGTCACCCGCCTATCAAGTTCATCCCATGCATGCTCTATGGGGTTGAGATCTGGGCTGCAGGCCAGCCAAACAAGCCTGACAACACCAGCCTGTTGGATCAAGTTGGTCACCACCCTGGCTCGGTGTGGGGTGGCGTTGTCATCTTGGAAGATGTCCTGGGGTCCCATCTGTTGGAGCATCGGCAGGACGACTGGGGCCACAATTTCGTCTCTGTAGCGCAGGCCTGCAAGATTGCCAGCCACGTGGTACAGGGGTGTCCTATGGCGAAGAATGAAAGCTCCCCATACCATGATGGAGCCCCCACCAAAGGCCACCCTCTCCTGGATGGTGTTGTCCTGGTAGCATTCCCCCTGCCGTCTCCAGACTCGCTCCCGCCCGTCAGAGTGGTGCAGATTGAACCTGGATTCGTCGCTGAAGAGCACCTGGGCTCAGTCTTGGCGATTCCACCCTCGTGTGGCGGCGACAGAAAGCTAGGCGAGCCTGCCGATGTGCCGCTGTCAGCCGTGGACGACGAGAACGGAGGCCAAACGCACGAAGGCGGTTTCCAACAGTCTTCTGGCTGACGTTGGTGTTAGTTGCCGTCCGCACATACTGAACATGTCGAAGGACTTGCAATTTTCGTTTTGAACCCCTATGTTGTTTGAAGGCTCGCGGAAAGCAAACGGATAATCAAATCGGAATGCAATTTGGTACTCTGATTGACGAAATAATGAATTAAATGCTTGCCCAACAAAATTGCATTGCCATTCGTGGTTGGAATGTTGTGCATGTGTGTGTGACTGGTCCCTAACTTTTTTTTCCCATCAGTGTAGTAGCTTGGCTTTACGACTATGACTGTAGTGAAATGATCCCTGTGGGAAATTATGTCCTCTCTCTCTCTCTCTCTCTCTCTCTCTCTCTCTCTCTCTCTCCTCTCTCTCTCTCCCTCTCTCTCTCTCTCTCTCTCTCTCTCTCTCTCTCTCTCTCTCTCTCTCTCTCTCTCTTTCTGTCTCTCTCTCTCTGTGTCTCTCTTGACAGACGTAGGATGGCGATAATCGTTGCTTTCACACATTTATTACCTCACCTTTTCCGATAGATACGGTCGTACTGCCATCCATACAACGTCGATGCGAGCGAAAATGGTGTTTTACGTCCTCTTGGTCTGAATCGGACACATATGGGACATTTGTAAATACAAATATGGTGGGAACAATACTGGAGGCAGTACGAAACCAGTAAACCAGTAAAGTCCCAATTTTTTTATTTATTAATACAGATAGCTGTAGGGGAAGACGGGGTAAAAAGCGCATGGGCGGGTAAGAAGCCCACCCCAATTATCTCATGAAATAAAGAAAATTTCAGTCAAATTTGCCCATGAGACGAATGCTAGACATTAACGCTCGTCTCATGGGCAAAATGAGACTGAAATTTGCTTCATTTCATGAGATAATTGGGGTGGGCTTCTTACCCGCCCATGCGCTTTTTACCCCGTCTTCCCCTACTACTATCCAATTGTGAGGCATGATTCTCGGTAAATACTACTGGTACTATCGAAATGAATTTGATGAAATTCTACTAGTTTCCTTCACTAGCCTGCATTTGTAGTACCCCATGGCTTGTACCCACGTGTCGTCATATCCGGCCACAAGGAGCGTGTCATATTATGGGAGACCACCATCTTAGTCAGTAACTTTGTTTAAAAAATGTCAGATCAATGCTGTTTAAACACAAATCTGACTAAGATGGCGACACTTCCGTTGGAAGGGTCGAGATGCGCACGCAGGTGGGGGGGGGGGGGGGGGGGGGGGGGGAGAGCCAGAGCCATACACGAATTTGACCAAAGATACACTGACGCACCACGATTATTGATGTATTGGCTCTTTTAGTTAATCAGAACAGTGATGGCTGATTTATTTGTCCAATCCCCCCCAAAAAAAAAACCCACCCCAAAAACAAGAGAAAAAAAGAACTTGAGTGGCCATTGTAATTGATTTGAATGATACAATATGTACCTTAGTGCTAAATGCGACAACTTAAAAAAATGTTTTCCACATCTACTTTTGTATAACATTTCAATAAGTCACTGGAATCCGTGATTTAACGTGCAGCTTGAATTTAAAAAAAAATCGCAGCAATTGTTTAATTAACGAATCAGAATGGAACAAGTCTGGAATATTCCAGCCTGTAACAAACTGCAGCACGCTGTGAGGTATTCCACACCTGGAACGAAGTAAACAGGTGTGGATGGGGGGAGGATGATTGTGATGATCGAGCAGGCGTCACTCAACACTCTTCATTGATTGGTTGGTGTGTGCATGGCTCGTGCAGTCTTCCGCGTGCAAGGAAGCCAACTGTAAGACGATAATGCCACGGACTACTTGTTTGTTTGTTGTGAAGTTGTTATACGGAATTGTGTCGCAATGGAAATAAATAACACGTAGGCCTACAGGTGACAACATTGATGTAAGGATCATTATAAAAAATGTGTAGAACCTACTTAAACAATTTTTTGGGGCATAAAAACTTGATAGGTGAAGACGGGGTAATTATCTCATGAAGAAGCAAATTTCGGTCCAATTTTGCCCATGAGACGAACGCTAAACATGAACACTCGTCTCATGGGCAAACTTTGACTGGAATTTGCTTCATTTCATGAGATAATTGGCATGGGCTTCTTACCCGCCCATGGGCTTTTTACCCCGTTTTCACCTACAATAGTAAAACGAACGACAATCAAAGTTCAAATTATGTGTAAACCTAAGTAACAAATTAAGCAATTACTGTGACGTAACATTTTAATTGAGATGCAATGTAAATGCAAAAAGCATCTTGCTAATAATGTTTTGGCAGTGCTTTGTGTTTCAGTTTCTGAGCATTTACAGCACTTTGAATGGTCGACTTATGGCGATTTTTTTCACGCCAGAGGCCAGTCAATGCACTAGGGGCTTATCACGCAATTTTCGTAGTTGGGCGTAGTGAGAGAGAGAGAGAGATGGTGGGACACCTCCCTCTCTCTCTCTCTCTCTCTCTCTCTCTCTCTCTCTCTTTCATTATCCCCAACTAAGAATATAAAGAGGATTAGCCCCACACGAGCGTCATGCATGCCCTCTGGCGTGAACAAAATCCCACTAAGTCTCTCATTTGGATATGTGAACTAGAGTAGTTTACGGTCGTGATTTGTATTTTTCTAAGGGACGAAAATGGTAGCGGAATGGGGAAACTCACCAGGGTTTGGGTTGGGTGATCAAGGTAGTAAAAGAGAAGAGATATTTTTTCTACTCATTATTTTGAATGCAAACCACCAACAGGATCCTGTACGAAAACTGGAAAAGAGTTAAGCTTACCGGTGTCATGAGAAATAAGTAGCTCCCATGAAATAAGTACCATTCGCATGCGAACTATAACCATCCTAACCCTAACCCTATCCCTAACCACGGAAAGAACCAAGAAATAGAGCAGGAGGGTGTAAATCTACATCTTTGCCGATAAATCGATGTACAAAGCTATGCCACTTAGTTTCGTAAAATTAGCAATGGCGGACGACATAAAAAATACAACAATAAATAATAATAAATATTAGAAAAATATCCCTGACTTATCTGTTCTTCCTGTATGCCAAAAGACGCCTCTGAATATATTTAGGGGCGAATCTTTCCCAAACAGCAAATAACAATTTGAATGAGGAATGGGTAATTATTTCATGAGGTAGAATATTCTCTTCACACCGGACTATATTTATCATCTTACGCATGCGCATAGGGCGCCGTGGCCTCCTGCATGCATGCTCTTCAAAAGGACTGGCTGGAGATCCATCTCTGTGCACGTGTGGACAGGATGATCAGACCCCATCTCAGATTCTCCAAGACTGCCCTCGGTTGCGTGGGAAGAACTGTGATGACAGCCCTGACATGGAAGGGCAGACCTCCGGACCAACAAGCTTTGGAAGGTGGCAGCCTCTGCGATAACTTTCCCCGGTGTTGCATAAAATATTTTACCCATAAAATAAATACTCTTTTCCTCATTCAAATTGTTTGCTGTTTTGGGAAAGATTCGCCCCTAGAATATTTCTTATTATTTATTTTTGTTTGCACGGATGGTTGTTTATATCGTCCGCCATTTTTGAAAATACGAAACTAAATGACATATGGCTTTGCATATCGATTTCTCGGCAAAACTGTAGATTTACACCCTCCCGCTCTATTACTTGGTTCTTTCCGTGTAGATTGAGCACTTAAATATCAATATTTTGAATAATAGTTGACTTATTTATCACATGAAAGAAGAATGGTTCTAGTGCGCTTTTGAAGGGTACTTATTTCACGGTATGTACTTATTTCTCATGACACCGTCCACCCACAAAGTTAATGTAGCTGTCTGCCTCAGACTTTGAAAATGGCATACCATCAGACTTTACATCACACTTTGATTGCTTAAACATCAAAATTACCCATTGGGGTGGTCTATTCTGTTCACGACAGTGACTCCCCATAACGACACGAAAGGGCGTGCATAAAGAGAGCGTTGTAACAGCAGCGGTTTAGTGATCACCACATTGCTGAGGCTTGGCTTTCATATTAGGTGACCACCGCCCTGTCAGGTTGCCTTCCTGATTCATATTCCTGTGTCAACGGAATTTTTGGAAGCAATTTTGGCCATAATCATGATCGTCATCATTGACGTCTGTCAATTTCTTAGATCCTAAAAATGGTCACTAAATATCGACCTACCTTTTACCGGAATCCATCCAAATGGATGGATTGTTTTGTGACGAGAGAGTGACAGCAGACGACAATAAGTCCTTGATTACGTCAATGGAAGAAATGGTTGACTAATGCGGGTTATAATGATGTCTAAAAGTAAGGCTGGCGTGTCACGGTGTGTGTGTGTGTGTTGTAAAAAGAGTGTTCTGGGTTTTGTTGTGCTTTAGCCGACATAAAGAGATGTAACGTGGAATGGAGAGATATTTTGTCTTGAGAAGTTGGATCTGAATGCCTGAGGCTAAGGTAAGTATGAAAGTTCAGAGTCAGCTTCAAATTGAGATTAATTAATTACCATTCTGCGAAGTTATTTTATGAAGTTAGTGTTGATTAATGACAGTTAAACGCGTTAGCATGCACATACTAGGTCTGTCCGTCTGACTTTCTGTCTCTGGCTCCCTCCTCTCTCTTTCTATCTCTGAAGTGAATTTTGAAAGTAAACACTCCTCTCTCTTTCTCTATCTGAAGTGAATTTTGAAAGTAAACACTCCTCTCTCTTTCTCCCTCTGAAGTGAATTTTGAAAGTAAACACTCCTCTCTCTTTCTCTCTCTGAAGTGAATTTTGAAAGTAAACACTCCTCTCTCTTTCTCTCTCTGAAGTGAATTTTGAAAGTAAAGTTAGAAAACATCAAATCAAACGGCCTAATCTGTTTCCTCTCTCCCCCCGTGTGGATACCAGGGGGGTCTTTTGTATAAATAGTTCCCCCACCTTCTGGAAGTTCTGGGCTTGTAACTTCCTCTAATCTGTCACTCTCTTTGACTCTATCTTTCTGCCTTATTTTAACTACAACAATAAATTTAGTGTCGCCCAAAAACAACTCTATGACAAAGCATCACGAGCTATGTTTTGCCTCTTAAAAAAGTGTAAAAAGATTATGTTACCTATAGATATAAAAATAGAGTTATTCGACAAAATGATTACTCCCATTCTTCTTTACGGAAGTGAGGTATGGTGCCATAACATGACAGATTTAGCTTCAAAACTACAACTTCGTTACTATAAAATTGTTCTCAAATTAAATAAAAGTACACCAAGCTGTATGGTTTATGGAGAATTGGGGCAGTACCCTTTAGAGATTCAAGCGAAGAGCAGAATGCTGCATTTTTGGTTTAAGCTTGTCAATGATGCTAACCAGTCCAAATTATCATGTACCATGTATCGTTTTATGTTACATTTGTATAAAGAAAACAAACATGTGTCACCTTTCATTTTATCTGTCAAAACTTTATTAGATAACCTTGGATTGAGTGGTTTGTGGCTACAGCAACCACACACCAATATTTCACAAAACTGGTTTAAATCTAAAGTTTTACTCACCCTAAAAGATCAATTTATCCAACAGTGGTTCTCGCAGCTGGAAGAAAAACAAATATTCAGTAACTATAAATTGTATAAAGATATGTTTTCTTGTGAGGATTACTTCAAAATGTTACCCGAAAACTTATTATTGTTTTTTGTAAAATTTAGAACATTAAATCATAGATTACCCATTCAAACGGGGAGAATCCAAAATATCCCACATAGTGAAAGGTTTTGCTCGAAGTGCGACCACCAAGCTCTAGGAGATGAATTTCATTATGTTTTTGAATGTCAAACGTTTCAGGATGCTAGAAAACGTTATTTTCCAAATTATTGTTTACAAAACCCAAACGTAATAAAGTTTAATTCCTTATTTCAGTCAAAAAATAAAAGAACTCTCAGTCGTTTAGTTTGTTTCATAAAGGTTATCTTAAAAGAGTTCTGAACCTTAGATGATACCACGTACCTCATTACCACATTCACATTTTTTAAATATTTTTTTCTTCTATTATTCACACATCTTGGTCACCATGTCTGAGTTTATGTCCTACTTGTTTCTTGTCTTGTTTCATATGTCAATATTTGTTAATGGAGATAAGTTAATTAGCGGTTTAAAAAAAAGGATTCATATGTGAAATTCCAGCAACTGTGTTGTGCATGTATATGTGTGTGTGTGTGTGTATGAAGGTGTATCTATGCATGATGGTATAATGTGCCTGTCTATATGGTGATGAGTACTGTTAAAAAAAAGAAGAAGTGTTTTTGTTGGTTTTTGTTGTTGTTGTTTTTGTTTGGAGCCTATGTAATACTATGTTGATGTGTACTGTTATGGTGTCTTTTGGGCTATTGTTTGTAATGTTTGATGCCGCAGGTGTGAATGGTACGTGTATGCATTTTCTTGTGCCCCCAGGGTTTTTTGAAATAAAGTTGATTTGATTTGATTTGACTTACCAGTCCATTCTCCTGCCTTATTTTTTTTCTTCACGAAACACTTTCAAAAACATTTCCTCCAGCCGAAGTCGGACTACTTGCTGGGCCTAACTGTTTCTTAGTTAGGCGCATAACGGCAGCATGACGCATCTGCGCTCATAATTGACAGGAAACAGTCTGAGCGATCGAAGAAGAAGATGCTTCCTCTCTGTTACTCCACCTGACTGTCTATCTGCGAGTCCGTCTGCCCACATTGTCTGTTTTTGCCCTCTCTCTCTCTCTCTCTCTCTCTCTCTCTCTCTCTCTCTCTCTCTCTCTCTCTCTCTCTCTCTCTCTCTCTCTCTCTCTCTCTCTCTCTCTCTCTCTCTCTTGATTCTATTTATTTGATTATGATGTAGGAAGTTACATTCCTTTTTCGTTATTCGTTTTTGGTTCTCCCATGATAACGTGTACCCATTGTATACAGGCCGGTGGCCTTACGATTAAACTTTCCGACTTCTCTCTCTCTCTCTCTCTCTCTCTCTCTCTCTCTCTCTCTCTCTCTCTCTCTCTCTCTCTCTCTCTCTCTCTCTCTCTCTCTCTCTCTCTCTCTCTCTCTCTCTCTCTCTCTCTCTCTCTCTCTCTCTCTCTCTCTCTCTCTCTCTCTCTCTTGATTCTATTTGATTATGATGTAGGAAGTTACATTCCTTTTTCGTTATTCGTTTTTGGTTCTCCCATGATAACGTGTACCCATTGTATACAGGCCGGTGGCCTTACGATTAAACTTTCCGACTTCTCTCTCTCTCTCTCTCTCTCTCTCTCTCTCTCTCTCTCTCTCTCTCTCTCTCTCTCTCTCTCTCTCTCTCTCTCTCTCTCTCTCTCTCTCTCTCTCTCTCTCTCTCTCTCTCTCTCTCTCTCTCTCTCTCTCTCTCTCTCTCTCTCTCTCTCGCTCTCCCATTCATTCTCTGTATCGGTATGATTAAGAAAAACAGTTTCTGATTTACGTACATTTTTTTTTCTTTGACAAGTTCAGTCGGCGTCCTCTGTCTTTGTTGTTGTCTTTATTCCGTTGGTTTATAGCAAAATTGTAGCAGGGTACTGCTCCCCGTGGGGATACTGGGGGATCTTTCGCACAAAATAGTCCCCCCACATTCTGGAAGTTTTGTGCTTGTAGCTTCCTCAAATCTGTCACTCTCTTTGACTCTGCCTTTTCCCTTTGCTTTCGATCTATCTTTCTGGCTTATTGGCTCATTCCGGCTCCTGCCTTTAAAAACAAAATCCAAATCATTTTCTCCTCTTAGCTCCTCTGAAATGGGAATGTATGCAGCGGGGAGACCAGTGAAAACTGAAAACCGGACACATACGTACCTTACCCATTATGGCCATATGGCATGGGAACGCAGAAGAAGAAGAAGAAGAGAAGAAGTAGCCTGGTATTGTAATGGCAGAGGCTCGGGGTACGGGCCCGTATCTCACATTCTCCAGGCTACGGGTACGGCGCTCAATCACGGGACGCATAAATTGTGCGCAAATGTCTTCCAAGACTACTAACATTTAACTCTGACATGTTCCTAACCCTATTATTTACCAAGATGCGTTAAATAATATTACGAAATAAGAAAATGCATTTGTTGACGAAAACTTCGACTAGGAACATGGTCTGAGTGTTGCAACAATGACGTATCCGTAGCCACTGTGATTTAGGATAGCATACAGACACACTGTTGGATGGAAGTTCAGTTTAACGTCGCGTATCGGCTTTCGCCATGTACGACGGGCTGAACAAACCAACCAGGGTATAAACAAAAATTTATGTTCCCGAATCACTGTCTTAGCCAAAAGGCCGAGAAGCGATCAGAATTCCATGTTCGTTCTATCTGCAAATTTATATGAATTTGTCTTTGGCATTTTCTGTCTGTCTGTCTTTTTCTCCGTGTCTTTGCATTGGTCACCTTGACTGTTGTTTGAGTCAGTGTCTGCTGACTGATATTCTGTGTCTCCCTCACTCCCTCTTTTTCTGTCTCTCCTAGAACCCTCCGTTATCGTGCCAGGTATTCGGCAGCATTTTCGGCTCCAGTGACCTTGACCTTTGACCTATGACATTCATTCTCGGACATGGCCTCGATACTCTTAGTACCTATCCGCATGCAAATTTTGAGCGTCCTAGGTCCCTTTGTGCAAACGTTATTTCTCGCTCCCCCCCCCCCCCCCCCCCCCCCCCTCTTTGTCCCTCTCTTCTGTGTCTCTTTAACTTACTGTGTGCATATGAATGTAAGCCTAACCATGTGATTAATATTCAGCATGTAGGTCCCTAATATGTACATGTATTTGTCGCTCTGCTGATTACAGTATGTTACCTTTCATCGCCACTGTCGAACGAAAACTTAGCTTTACTTCCTCCCGGCCGTAGCCATATGGGACATTACTTTTTATTTAGTTGGGGAAAAACCTCTTGGCACCACAATGATTGAACACCCATGTCACTAAAAGGCATCAAATGAGGGTCTGGTGTCCAATTACCTTATGTTCTTAATTTTGGGAGGTAAGGATAGGCCCTATTTTATGCATGTCACAAAGGAATTCCCAATATTGCAGACAGAATCTTTTCTCTACCCAGGTAAGTTTAATGGAAAGTTTTAGCTGAAAAATGGCTGGCGTTGAAAGGGTTATATGATGTGTTAAAAACAAAGTTCACCCATACTTGCGAGCGCGCTCGTATGTAAGTATATGTGAGTGTGTGTGTGTGTGTGTGTGTGTGTGTGTGTGTGTGTGTGTGTGTGTGTGTGTGTGTGTGTGTGTGTGTGTGTGTGTGCATGTGCGCGCGCGCGCATGTGATACTGTAAATAAAAGATAATGTATTGATAAAGGTGGTTTATTTTGAGTAACAGATTATCAGAGAAATTACAAGTAAGGTACATATAAATGAATATAGGCATGCTATATGTCATTCACACACACACACACACACACACACACACACACACACACACACACACACACACATACTCATGCACATACACACACACACGCGCGCGCGCGCACACACACACACACACACACACACACACACGCGCACGCACGCACGCACGCACGCACGCACGCACGCACGCACGCACGCACGCACGCACGCACACGCGCACACACACACACACACACACACACACACACACACACACACACACACACAGCTGTCGGACTATTGCCACGTCGGACAAAATGTTTCAAAACAGCTGCGTGTTGAACCATTGCTACATCGGAACAATGAACGTCGGACTATCGAGAGGGGCAGTGGGTGGATGCCTCGTGCCTCCATACTGGGAGCCGGACGACCCCGTTGGGATTCTGGGGGTCTGTTATAAAAATAGTTCCCCCACCTTCTGGAAGTTCTGTACTTGTAACTTCTTCTAATCTGCCATTCTCTTTGACTATGCCTTTTCATTTTGCTTTCCGAATTCCATAGTCTACTATCTTTTTGACTTATTGGCCCATGGCTCTTGCCTTTAAAAAAAAATCTTCCAAATAAGTTTTCTCCCTTGAACTCCTCCGAAATCGGAATGTGTCGGCTGTACGCAGCGGGGAGACCAGTAAAAACTGAAAACCGGGCACATATTAGTTTTTTACGTACCTTATCCGCTATGGCCATATGGCCTGGGAACGCGGAAGAAGAAGAAGGACTATCGTGATGTACCTTATGAGTTCTTTTGGTGGAAGTTGGAGTTCCAGACTTCGCCTTAGCAGCCTAACCGATATGAGGGCGTTGGTTTTCAACGTGGTTCAGTCATAACAAAATCTAGAACATAAGCAGACGTGGTTTCTTACCAGTGACGTCACGTGCTTTGGCTGCACGTGCCCTGGTGTTTTTCCCCGTTGATGTTATGACCCGATCCCTGTGATCGATAGTCAGAGAGAGAGAGAGAGAGAGAGAGAGAGACTGAGACAGAGACAGAGACAGAGACAGAGACGGAGAGAGAGAGAGATTCTATGAAATGTGATTCCTGTATACCTTTTTTCTGTTAACTCGATCTGATTCTGTAGTCAGTCTATCTAATGTGCATTTAAATGTACATAGCAACACTCGCTTATAGGGATTAAATGATAGAAGCAGACGAGTAAAGTAATGAGAGACTTAGTGCGATTTGTTTCACGCCAGAGGGCATGACGCTCGTGTGGGGCTAATCCTCTCTATATTCTTAGTTGGGGATAAAGAAAGAGAGAGAGAGTGAGCGGTCCTACCATCTCTCTCTCTCTCTTACTACGCCCAAGTAAGAAAATCGCGTGATAAGCCCCTAGTGCATTGACTGCCCTCTGGCGTGACAATATCGCCATAGGTCGACCATTGTCGTTCTTTACGCGATACAGTTTTTAAAAAATGGAGTGAGTTTGAATGAAATAATGCCCAAAGAACTTGATTCGACAGTTTCGAAAACAGTATAATTGTTTTTAGACGGAAGTATTTCACGTGAATCATGACCAACAGACATCGTCACAGTCGGATCGTATGCAGTGTAGGCCCTTATCTGCCCCTTAAGATTCCTGGTAAATGCACAGAAACCTGGATTTAGATATGCTACATTTGAACTTGGCCTGGTTTATATAATTTTTATTGAGTTCAACAGGACATGTGCATAGGGGAAGACGGGGTAAAAAGCGCATGGGCGGGTAAGAAGCCCACCCCAATTATCTCATGAAATAAAGAGAATTTCAGTCAAATTTGCCCATGAGACGAATGCTAGACATTAACGCTCGTCTCATGGGGAAAATGAGACTGAAATTTGCTTAATTTCATGAGATAATTGGGGTGGGCTTCTTACCCGCCCATGCGCTTTTTACCCCGTCTTCCCCTAAATACATTAACGAAGGAATGAGCAACAACAAGCTTCGAGCTTATAGCGTGCTCACTATCAACATGAATATTACATATTATGACGACTGTTGAAAAACTATGACCTATTAGTAGTCATTTTAAGAGGAAAGAAAACAAACAACTAATTAGAAATTAATAAAAAGTAAACAAATCTAAGAAATGAACTGATTTGACAAAATTAATTAGCAATAAATTTCCAGAACAATTTCCCAGCTCAAGTCAAAGGATTGAAAATCAAACCACAAATTATTTTAAACATTAGCAAATTTGATAATCAATGGAGAAGAAAAAACAACAACAAACAAACAAAACAAAAAAACCACATCAACAACATTGCCTATGAACAAACAAACAAAGCAAAAAATAGTAAAATCAACACACACAAAATAGTAACTTGGACTCTTGCTGGTTGCACGCGGAACGTGCGCTGGCTGGCCAGGTCATTAAAAACTTTAGATTAGGGCGCGCTCTCCCCAAGTTTGTTGATGATTATGCCATGGTGTGGCCCCTATCAACCATGAATGCAGATGCAGATGCAGAATGAATTTAGAGTGATTTGAAGTTTGTCATCCAAGAAACACCTCTGCAGAAATCTAACGTCAAAGAGACCTTTACAATTTGTTTCTATGGATTTGGTTTCAAAAACGATGAAATGAACAAAGAAACCATTCAGCATTTTTAGTCCGTCACCAAGACGGACTATTGCGATCGTCTGATTTGTCTCTTATTTTTTTCTTTATTTTTTTATTTTATTTTTTCTTTATTGTCTGTCCCAAGGATATCTCCCGAACCGCTTGACCGAATCGCGTCAAATATTGTGTGAAGGTGTGCCTCCTTAATAGGAAGAGATCGGCGCAAACCATTTTGCCGTCGTGACCTTGCCCTTGACGTACGACCTTGAAAACCGAAAATCTATTTTTAGCCATATCTCGGGCACCGATCAACATAGGATGTTGAAATTTGGTATGAAGGTGGTTTGGCTTATGCCCGTTCTGATGATGGTCAAGGTCAAGGTCAAAAAGATCGCTGGAGCCTGGAAATCGGAGGGTCATTTTTTTCTCCTTCTGTCTGTCCCAAGGATATCTTTCGAACGGGTTGACAGAATCACGTCAAATTGTGTGTGCTGGTGTGTCACCATGAGAGGAAGGCATCCGCGCAAACCATATTGCCGTCGTGACCTTGACCTTGGCGTACGACCTTGAAAACCGAACATCTTTCAGGGGCCATAACTCCCACACCATTAGTGTTAGAGTCTTCAAATGTGGCATGAAGGTACTTTGGCTTATGCCCGTTCTGATGGTGGCATACCGATCAAGGTCAAGGTCACGGTCCGGGCGATCCGTAGGCCTTGAAAGTGATAGGGGTCTACACATTGGGTTTTAAGCCATATTTTCCACATTGGTACTTGACAGAAGCGCTTCAGATTGTGTGTGGTACTGTATACCCTAGAGAAGAAAACATCCGAGCATAAATTATCACCATGCTGACCTTGACCTTGAAGTGTGACCTTGAAAACCGAAATTTCCTTTGCGCTATATGTTTCTTCTTCAAGCTGTATCTCGTGAACTAGAAGACAGAATCCCTTCCAATTTTGTGTCAGGATGTGACACTCTACGGGGTGTCGCAAGTGCGTGGCATTGCTGGTGACGGACATGTCTGCCGCTCGGCGACGCCCTTGTTTATTTTTTATTTTGGATATTGGTAGAATAGACTACTAAAAAAATGAGGATAACTAAGCCTGTTCATTGAAAGAAATTTGATTTTTTTTTTTAAATTGTTGACTTTTTGTTCAAAAACATGCTCAGCGACTTATGTAGACATTTTCTATGCACCATCATTTTTTGGCTCACTCACGAAGTGAGTCTATAGTAATTAGTATAGTAATAGTATCATTAATGATAGTTGTTCGGTTGTGTGTATGTGTGTGTGTGTGTTGTGTCTGTGGTCTAATCTCCAAACTTTAACGTTGGCATTTTCCCGGGAAATAGAAGGCGTACATTGTTCAAACTTTGCATACACATAAATGTTTATGCAAGCTTTCAAACAATAATGATTTGAATAATGAAATACTTAAAACAACACTGTAAACAGATAACAAATTAGATAACATTTTAGATTATTGGGTTAGAGAGTATTCAACAGGCAACATGAGTTAAGAAACATACAGAGACAGGGGCGCATAGAGACGGGGGCACAATGAGGGTGACACATAGAGACCGTGACACATAGCGACGGGGGCACAATGAGGGTGACACATAGAGACCGTGACACATAGAGACGGGGGCACAATGAGGGTGACACATAGAGACCGTGACACATAGAGACGGGAGCACAATGAGGGTGACACATAGAGACCGTGACACATAGAGACGGGGGCACAATGAGGGTGACACATAGAGACGGGGACACACAGAGACAGTGACACATAGAGACGGGGGCACAATGAGGGTGACACATAGAGACGGGGACACACAGAGACAGTGACACATAGAGACGGGGCCACAATGAGGGTGACACATAGAGACGGGGACACACAGAGACAGTGACACATAGAGACGGGGGCATAATGAGGGTGACACATAGAGACGGGGACACACAGAGACAGTGACACATAGAGACGGGGGGCACAATGAGGGTGACACATAGAGACGGGGACACACAGAGACAGTGACACATAGAGACGGGGGCACAATGAGGGTGACACATAGAGACGGGGACACACAGAGACAGTGACACATAGAGACGGGGGCATAATGAGGGTGACACATAGAGACGGGGACACACAGAGACAGTGACACATAGAGACGGGGGCACAATGAGGGTGACACATA
>CM065692.1:47355638-47370638 GCA_017654935.2 Phymorhynchus buccinoides | reverse complement strand
GTTTATCTGTCTCTCTCGGCTTTCACTCCCCCCCCCCTCCCCCCCCCCCTCTCTCTCTCTCTTTCCATGACTGTGTGTGTGTGCGCGCGTGTGTGCGTTCGTGCGGGCGGTGCGTGTATGTGTGTATGTGTGCGCGCGTGAGTGTGTGTGTGCGTGTGCGCGCGCCGCGTGCGTGCGTGTACGTGTGTTTGTGTGTGTGTGTGCGTGCGTGTGCGTGTGCGTGTGCGTGTGCGTGCGTGTGCGCATGTGTGTGCGCGTGCGCGCGCCGCGTGCGTGCTTGTACGTGTGTGTGTGTGTGTGTGTGTGTGTGTGTGTGTGTGTGTGTGTGTGTGTGTGTGTGTGTGTGTGTGTGTGTGTGTGTGTGTGTGTGTGTGTGTGTGTATGTGTGTGTGTGTGTGTGATCTATTGCATCCAAGATATTCTCACTGCAGGTTGAAACGGACTCTTTCTAAAATAAAATGTCACGAGTCTTCACCTGTGCGTAAGATGTTAGCTCTATCCTGCTAAAAAAAAAGCTATCGCAGTATCTCCAGGATCGACCCACTGTCTTTACATATAAAAATGTCCCACATGTACTGTTCCAGGTCAGAGAACGTTAAGCTCATT
Source organism: Phymorhynchus buccinoides (assembly GCA_017654935.2). Taxonomy (NCBI): domain Eukaryota; kingdom Metazoa; phylum Mollusca; class Gastropoda; order Neogastropoda; family Raphitomidae; genus Phymorhynchus; species Phymorhynchus buccinoides. Next base: position 47,370,032 of record CM065692.1, on the reverse strand, counting down.
TGTTTCAATCATTCCAGTCCTCCGGAATAGAGGTTGCCTCATAGCACAGACGACAGATTGGCCTCATAACACCAGCACAGAGATCACAGGGGCGGATCACATCATTTCTAAGGGTTTGCTAAGGGGATCCGGGGGCATGGTATTTTTTGAGAGAGAGAGAGAGAGAGAGAGAGAGAGAGAGAGAGAGAGAGAGAGAGAGAGAGAGAGAGAGAGAGAGAGAGAGAGAGAGAGAGAGAGAGAGAGAGAGAGAGAGAGAGAGAGGACTTCATTTCCATGACAGGAAGTTGCCTGTATTCATACGCCATGAACTACGTCATCATCACTTAACAGCTCGCGTGCAGGACAGGAAGTGATCAGAAAGACTGAGGACGAGCATGGGACAAGATCATTTCATTGACACACCTTGATTGGAACTCGTCACGACACCTCGGTTCCCGTCACGCCCTATTTCCACGGTCACGCCATACAAATTATTATCCTATGTTACGCCCTACTTTCAGCACGCACGCACGCACGACACATGCGTGCACATGCATGTAGTTAGGCCTTGATACATATTGAAGGGCCACGCGTCAACATGAAACATATATTGCGAAATATTGGACATAATAAGCAAAAGTAGCAACGAACAAAAACAACCCCCCCAAAAACACACACCAAAAAACCCAACAACAAAGAAACAAGTGCGCGAGTGTGTGTGTGTGTGTGTGTGTGTGTGTGTGTGTGTGTGTGTGTGTGTGTGTGTGTGTGTGTGTGTGTGTGTGTGTGTGTGTGTGTGTGTGCGTGCGTGCGTGCGCGCGCGCGCGTGAGTGTGTGCGTGCGCGCGTGTGTGTGTGTGTGTGCGCGCGCGCTAAAGTGTCTTGGCGTGTGCGTGAATAATTAAGAATAGCTAACAATAGGCAAGCACGTTAATTAATCGTAAATGAAAATGCATAACAACAGAACCAATTGAATGAAAATCTGCGTAACGTCCTCCGGTCTGAAACAGACACATAATTATGGGACATTAGTAGATATAAAAGATGGTGGGGACGATCCTGGAGGCAATGCCCGGAGGCAGTGCAACTCCAGGAGGGTCCCGAGTTTTGAACAATACAGATGTGAGTTACATACTGCGATTAGAACCAACTAAAGGCAGGCAAGTGTACATAAAGCATAGGCCACTTTCTGCGGTGCCCTTCTTGTGGCTTAAGGCCCCGCCACACTGCATACGATTTGACCCCAATACGAAACGATTGTGATGATGTCTGTGAGTCATGATTCACGTGAAATATTTCCGTGTCAAAATAACTCTACTGTTTTCGTTCACTGCACTCATGTAGGCCCCACTACACGAATCAACTAAAATGTCCGATACAACATTACAGATATTTTATCAGATTCGTGTACGGGAGACTACAAATTATAGTGAGCACCAGAGCGTGAAAAACGCTAGAACACCAGCCGCGCGGCAGCATTTACGGCCTCAGTGAACTCGACCTTCACCTTCAATATTGGCCTGGATATCCTAACTACCTATCCACGTGCAAACCCAAATTTGATACACACTGTCTTTGATCAGATTTAGCAAGTGTGTGTGTGTGTGTGTGCGCGTGCGTGTGCGTGCGTGCGTGTGCGTGTGCATGTGCGTGCGTGCGTGCGTGCGTGCGTGCGTGCGTATGTGTGTGTGCGTGTGCGTGTGTGAGTGTGTGTGTGTGTGTGTGTGTGTGTGCGTGCGTGTGCGTGTGCGTGTATTATGTGTGTGTTGCTGGTAAGTGGAACTTCATGTTTAAACGGTTAATTATCAGATGTTGATGGTGGTTGGTTGATGGTTTTTCTCACATGTGCTGCTTGCAGCCCCGCGAGCGGACGTCAAACCCCATTTTTATTCAAATGGAGCTTCATTAATATGGCGTTGCCATCTTGTTTCTTTTTCACGAGCGTGTCTTTTCTTTTTTTCTTTTTTGAGTCAGCCGTTTGGAGGGTGGGGGGAGGGGGGGGGGCGAAGGAGGTTCGTGCAACCAGGAGACCCCCCCCCCTCCCCCAATCCGCATCAGCCCCTTTCTCCTTTCTTTAACCATGACATTTATTATTTCATTTTTGTGACAAAATGAAACAGTTTGCACGTGAGCCTCCTCAACACCCTCCTTGTAAGAAAAAAAAGAACCCCGATTTGAACGGATTGTACTGAGCTAACTTTAATGATAAGAAATATGACGTACATGGTGTCAATGTGAAAGTTATTCCGTGTACATCGTATCACGTGTACATTTATGATAAGCACTTTTTGTTGCACTAAGTCTTATTGAGAAAAAAAAAAAGAAAAAAAAAAAATTTAAACAACAAAAGAATCACTCCAAAAGAAAAACCCGATTTGTGTGGGCTAACTAACTAAATAAGATATTATAAAGTGTTTGGTGTTGATTTAAAGCTTATTGCATGTACTAACTGAATGTTTGTATTTTCTAGGAAACAGGACGATTCATTTCCTGTCTTTATAATCATCAGCATATTTATACAAACAGTAGCACAACAGACACAATAGCATCGCGGACTGAGGCCACAACAAGTGCCTGCCAGTCAGTCGTTTTAGAGGGTTGGGGCCAGAATTTGTTCGTTCACATTATTGGAATCCTTGCCCATGATACACCCTCACTCTGTGTGCCAAGAAATGTCGAGGGAACTACACGGTATAGAAATACAGATATTTCATCAGACTCGTACATTATATGATAATGGTAAACTAAACGAGTAGGATTTCATCGAATTCGTGCAGACAGTAGTATTTCACGAGAATCATGCCTCACACCATGTCACAGGTGGATGATGAAAATCCGCTTAACGTCCTCCGGTCTGAAACAGACACACATATATATATATGGGACATTATTAGATATAAAGATGGTGGGAACGATCCTGGAGGCAATGCCCGGAGGCAGTGCAACTCCAGGAAAGTCCCGAATTTTTAGCGATACAGATAGTATAACTCTCTCGTCACAGGTGGATGGTCGTACGTTTGCAGTTGCATGTGTGGGTCGGCCCCATCAGAAACCAATGCCAATGCTTCCTAGTTGGAGAGTCATAGTCTTTCACAGAAGGCTAAACTGTACCTTGGTTTTTCATTGATTTTGTGTAGGTCCCGATTGGCCCTTTCTCTTCTCGCCCTTTCTTTGATCTATGCCGCATGCCCCCTCACGTGAGCTATCTTAGGCGAGGAGTGCCATGTTGCCCTTTCAAGGAATGCCCTTTCGCCCTTTCAAGGAGTGCCCTTTCGCCCTTTCAAGGAGTGCCATTTTGCCCTTTCAAGGAGTGCCCTTTCGCCCTTTCAAGGAGTGCCCTTTCACCCTTTCAAGGAGTGCCATTTTGCCCTTTCAAGGAATGCCCTTCTCGCCCTTTCTTTGATCTATGCCGCATGCCTCCTCACGTGAGCTATCTTAGGCGAGGAGTGCCCTTTCGCCCTTTCAAGGAATGCCCTTTCGCCCTTTCAAGGAGTCCCATTTCGCCCTTTCAAGGAGTGCCCTTTCACCCTTTCAAGGAGTGCCATTTTGCCCTTTCAAGGAGTGCCCTTTCGCCCTTTCAAGGAGTGCCCTTTCACCCTTTCAGGGAGTGCCATTTTGCCCTTTCAAGGAGTGCCCTTTCGCCCTTTCAAGGAGTGCCCTTTCACCCTTTCAAGGAGTGCCATTTCGCCCTTTCAAGGAGTCCCATTTCGCCCTTTCAAGGAGTCCCATTTCGCCCTTTCAAGGAGTGCCCTTTCGCCCTTTCAAGGAGTGCCCTTTCGCCCTTTCAAGGAGTGCCCTTTCACCCTTTCAAGGAGTGCCATTTTGCCCTTTCAAGGAGTCCCATTTCGCCCTTTTTAAAAACTCAAATTCATAACCTCTTGTCTTTGGATGTATTGGAGAAACATGTATGTGCATCTGTACGTGTGTGTGTGTGTGTGTGTGTGTGTGTGTGTGTGTGTGTGTGTGTGTGTGTGTGTGTGTGTGTGTGTGTGTGTGTGTGTGTGTGTGTGTGTGTGTGTGTGAAAGAGAGAGAGAGAGCTAGAGAGAGAGAGAGAGCTAGAGAGAGAGAGAGAGAGAGAGAGAGAGAGAGAGAGAGAGAGAGAGAGAGAGAGAGAGAGAGAGAGAGAGAGAGAGAGCGAAAAAGAGAGAGAGAGAGCGAAAGAGAGAAAGAGAGTGGTCTTAGCCAAAGAATTAAAAGGACGAAACGGCACATCCACTTAATATGATGCGTTACACGAAGGGCCAAATTGGAAAAGGGCAAAGTGGGAAAGGGTCAATCGGGACCTTCCCGATTCCGATTGTTGTTGTTGCAAGCCCTCATTACACTAATTGTCCAAACTGAATGCTAGTTTCATCCAATGATTACAACCCATTTTGAGTAAAGGGCACAGAAGATGCATTCTGTGGTCTGCGGTGATCACTAATTTAAAGGGCCAGCCACACGCCCACTAACAAATGTGATTCGCCCTTCCAGACCACGCGATCGAATCGCATCGTACAGTTGTGCGATTTCAGTGGACGTGTGGCTGGCCCTTAACCTTTCCACCGCCAAAGTCGCATTTTTAGCAGCATATAGTGATTGTAACACCTATGTCACTGAAAGGCGTCACATCGGGGTCTATTATCCAAAGACAGACAGACAGACAGACAGAAACACACACGCATGCATACACAGAAAAGAGAGAGGGGAGGGAGGGAGGGAGGGAGAGAGAGAGAGAGAGAGAGAGAGAGAGAGAGAGAGAGAGAGAGAGAGAGAGAGAGAGAGAGAGAGAGAGAGACTGGGACAAAGAGAGAGAGAGAGAGAGAGAGAGAGAGAGAGAGAGAGAGAGAGAGAGAGAGAGAGAGAGAGAGAGAGAGAGAGATGTCTTAGTTTTGGGAAGTAAGGATAGACCCTTATTTTATAGATATGTCACAGAAGAATCCCCAATACTGCAGATGGATTTTGTTCTCTACACAGATACATTTAATGGGAAATTTTGGCCGAAATATGGCTGGCGGTGAAAGGGTTAAAGGCTTAAACTAGGTGTCCCACAAACACAAGACATTATCCCAGACAGATATTTAGACAGCCAGACATTTTGTTTTTGCAGTCAAACAGAGACAAAGACATCAAACAGGGCATTCTGAACTAGCCAAAGCATTGTAGCAGTTGCCGCTATTAATGACTTAAACTAGGTGTCCCACAAGCACCAGACATTATCCTTGACAGACAGACAGACAGACAGATAGATAGACAGATATTTAGACAGCCAGACATGTTTTGCAGTCAAACAGAGACAAAGACATCAAACAGGGCATTCTGAACTAGCCAAAGCATTGTAGCAGTTGCCGCTATTAATTGTCAACCGACGTCAGCTAATAATATAACGTCAAAGGTACTTAGCCTACTAGGTGATGACTGGAAGTTACGTAGATAAATCAGCTTAACTATCATGCTGGTAGTAATACAAAGCCGACCCCACCTTGCTACTTCTATGAAGGACGCTCTCTCTCTCTCTCTCTCTCTCTCTCTCTCTCTCTCTCTCTCTCTCTCTCTCTCTCTCTCCCCCTATATATATCTCTCTCTCTAATGGGCCCGGCCCAAAATCTTAATCCTTATGTAATAAAGTTTTTTAGTCTTCAGTCTCACACACACACACTTGTGAAATCTATGCACTTCCATGGCGATTAACATCTAAGTAACCATTACAATATTCCTAACCTTTTTGCCAGGGCTTGCAAATCCGAACGGGTCTCTTTCCAGCATGGTACACCGATAAAATAAAACAAATTGCACGTGCGTTTCTTTAGGACTTACTGGAGGGTGGTTGCGCGCTTAGGGCACTGGGTGTAACTGTGGATAGAGCCAAATGCTGTGATTGTGGAGTGCAGCCAATGGTCATAGGTAAGCTGTGATTGTAAAGTTATTGACAACGGTTTAACCCTTTCGCCGCCAGCCATTTTTCAGCCAAAGAATACCATTAAACTTAACTAGGTAGAGAAAATAAAATATCTGCAATATTGCGAATTCTTCTGTGACATGTATAACATTAGGCCTATCCGTACGTCCCAAAAATTAAGAAAACAGGGTCTTTGGATAACAAGTCCTGATTTGATGCCTTTTAGTGACATGGGTGCTAAACCGCTGTGGTTCTAAAATGCAACATTGGCGGTGAAAGGGTTAACTAAAAGTGAGATGATAATTTAAAAACAAATACAAATAGCGTCTCCAAAAGGTGAGACGGGGACCACTCTCTTTCCATTTCGTTGTCTTTAATTTTCACGTTCATTCGTTGTTTGTTTACTCCCTCCCTTTATGTTTTCCCAGTTAAGAAAAAGAAGACCAAGAGCGTTTTGGCACTTAAACAAAAAAAACCACCAAACGCTTGTTTGTGTGGTTAATTACACTATTGTTGAAAACTATGCTGTTGCAACTGATACCCTTGTTGTTGTTGCTGTTGTTGTTGTTGTTGTTGTTGTTGTTGTTGTTGTTGTTGTTGTTGTTGTTGTTGTTCTTCTTCTTCTTCTTCTTCTTCTTCTTCTTCTTCTTCTTCTTCTTCTTCTTCTTCTTCTTCTTCTTCTTCTTTTTATTCTTCTTCTTTTTCTTCCTTTCCTTTCTTTTATTTATTTATTTATTTTATTTATACTACTTCATTGGTTCGTTTTGTAATCCAACACAGATGCCTAACAATACATATAACATCATCGTCATCGTTTTGCAATCCAACACAGATGCCTAACATATAACATCATCATCATCGTTTTGTAATCCAACACAGATGCCTAACATATAACATCATCATCATCGTGTTGTAATCCAACACAGATACCTAACATATAACATCATCATCATCATCATCGTTTTGTAATCCAACACAGATGCCTAGCATATAACATCACCATCATTTTTGTTTTCCACAGGCACACAGTGACAGTGAGCGGCAGGCCCCGGCAAACAACCGTCAGCTCATTTCAGGGACTTCAGCTGACTTCAAGGACTTCAGCTGCCTTCAAGGACTTCAGTTGACTTAGAGGATTTCAGCTGATTTCAGCTGACGTCAGGGACTTCAGCTGACTTCAAGGACTTTAGCTGACTTCTTGGACTTCATATGACTTCACGGACTAGGCTCAGTGACCAGAAAGTTGGGGGTGTATCTTGTGATAAGCAACCTCCACAATGAAAGCAAAAACTCAGTCCAGTTTCATGGACTAACAACTCCCTGTTTCCTGTTTTGTCCGTTTTGTCCCTGGGCAGGCGTGGTCCATTTCAAAGCAAATCCTTGCGGAGTTCTTGTCCGGAACGACGCTTCCCTGTGGCGCTGCTGTTTTGCGGTTCTACTTGCGCACGAGTCCCTAATGACGTACACGAAGGATGGGGATGCGCCTTGGGCAAAAAGCTTTTTTTACTTTAAAAACTAGCCTGTCAGTTTAAATGAAGATGACAATAATCAACATGGATTTGAAATATTTCCCGCCTTAGATAGAATCATCCCGAAATTGTTATCATGGAGCGAACTCTAGAAACTCAGTCTTGTTGTGTCATGGATATCAGACTCTGTGGAAAAAGTCAAACGAAAAGAAACTGACGCAGGATACTTAAAAACCTCCCAAGACAATTTCAGGAATTTGTACTTCTTCTTCTTCTTCTTCTTCTTCTTCTTCTTCTTCTTCTTCTTCTTCTTCTTCTTCTTCTTCTTCTTCTTCTTCTTCTCCTTCTTCTTCTTCTTTTCCTTCTTCTGTTCCTCCTCCTCCTCCTCCTCCTCCTTCTTCTTCTTCTTCTTCTTCTTCTTCTTCTTCTTCTTCTTCTTCTTCTTCTTCTTCTTCTTCTTCTTCTTCTTCTTCTTCTTCTTCTTCTTCTTCTTCTTCTTCTTCTTCTTCTTCTTCTTCTTTCTCCTTCCTCGTAGTGCTTTCTCGACTTTGCGCTTAAAACATGATGGGTCAAGCGATGACTGCGACGTCCTCGTTTACCAAAAGGGCCCCTGGTACCTGGCGGGGGAGAAGGAAGGGGGCGGGGGGAGGAGAGGGGGGCAGTGGTCGTCAGGTGACCGCCACGATTCCCTTGAAGACCATCAAACATAGCCACGCCATGGACCCCAAGGAAAGACAATTCTTGGAAGCCGTGGAGAAGGGAGATAAGCCCACCGTCGTCCGGTGTCTGCAAGGTCAGGGTCACAGCTATTAATATTACTAAATTGAACCAAGGGGGGAATACTCTCTTTTTCTAATTAACTCCCCTCCACCAAAGTTGATTACGATACCAATCATCTAGCCAATGCGTGGGTCAGAACCAAAGTGAGACAAGCAAAGCATCATTCTCAAAAAAGAATGTGCCGAGTTCGCGTTTATGACCCTTACCAGTTTATTAATATTACTATAGAGATCGAAATCCACGTTGTTAGTTTTCTACACTTTCCCCATGGCAACACGGTGATGAGCAAGCAACATCGTTACTAGAGAATCACTGTGTTGCCATGGGGAAAGAGTGAAAACTATCAACGTGTATCTAACTTGAAAAAATGTCGATTTGTTGTACACCGTTCTCTCCACCAACGTTGATGTGTACTGATGTGGGTGAAGGGTCATAAAAGACGAACCTGGCACATCCTATTTTGATGATGATGCTTTGTTTGCTTCCCTTGGGCTCTGATCCACTCGTTGCTAGGTGATTAGCATCGTGATCAACTTTGGTGGAGGGGAGTTAATTGTAGAGAGTTCTACCCCCTTTGTTGAATTTCGTGATCTCCTCTCTTAGCCTCACTATTTCCATCTTTAAGAACGTCTATATCGACCTTAACCCTTTCACCGCCAATGTTGCATTTTTGCACCACAATGGTTTAACACCCGTGTCATTACGATCCTTGAAATCTGTGTCTGTTAATCATTGATCTTGTGTTCTTAATCTTGGGAGGTAAGGGTAGGTAGGCCCTATTTTAAACATGTCACAAAGGAACCCCCAATATTGCAGATGGAATCTTTTCTGTACCCATGTAAATTTAATGGAAAATGTGACTCAAAAATGACTGGCGGCAAAAGGGTTAACTCTAGTGCTCGAATTATTGATGCTCATTCTAATGCTACTTGTGCTAGGCTAAATGGTTGGGGTTTTAATCATTAGTTGACAAAGTCAAAAGCCTGTAGTAGGGGCAAATAGTAGAGTACAGAGAGTCGTGCAATAAACGGTTTTTCCCCCCACAGTTCTGGAAAATCATGGTACAAGTTAGTCTGTCGTGAAAGATGATCAAACCAGAAGACTGTAGCTGTGGCTCTTAGTGGTGAAGCCTTAGGGATATACAGTATTGGCTTTAGGGGATCTTCCCCAACGCCAGCTGTTTTCAAATCCCCTTGGCCGACCGAGAGAGTGGGGATGTACCCTGGGCAAGGCATCTCCATAATAGACAAAATTTTAGCTTAGCCCTCCGGAATAGCATCTATCATTTCTGCTCTCTTGAAGCCATAGTCGGAAACGGCAGACTGGCACGCGCAGATGCACACCTATGATATTATCAATACTACTACTAACAATTTGAATCATTTTAGAAAGTGACGCCTGTCCTTCGCGAGGCTCCAGGCGCCATTACAATGTGACAGCCAACAGGTTTAAGAAGGAAGAAAGAGGTGAACAGTACGGGCATGTTGGGCTGGTCGATCAACCTGAGATTGCCATGGTCTGCAGGAACACAGAGATAGTGGAACTGTCGATACAACTCTCGATCTCAAAGTCTGCTTCTTTCAGCTTAGCTATGCAAATTATAACCATGGACTGATTCTAACCCGAAAAGGGCAGAACTTTTCTTCTCACTGGCAGAACTTTTTTCTCAGTGGCAGAATTCTCAATGCGAAAATGTGATACAACTTAGCTTACTTCTTCTTCTTCTTCTTCGATCGCTCACACAGCTTCCTGTTCAATTATAAGCGCAGATGCGTCATACTGCCATTATGCGCCTAACCACCAAATAGCTAGGCCCAGCAAAAATCCGACTTTGGCTGGAGAAAATCTTTTTTGAAAGTGTTTCTTTTTTTTAAAAAAGGCAGGAGAATGGACCGGTAAGGCAGACAGATAGTACAAGACAGTAAGCCAAGGGAAAAGGCAGAGTCAAAGAGAGCGATAGATTAGAGGAAGTTACAAGCACAGAACTTCAAGAAAGTGGGGGAACTATTTATGCCAAAGATCCCCACGGTATCCCCACGAGGTGGGGTGGGGTGGGGTGACTTAGCTTACAACCCTGATGTACACAAACGTTATGTAAAGGCCTTCTGTGTCATAGTTGGACTGTATTCTGTTTTGTTTTGTTCGACAGGGGGCCAGGTGGAGGTGAACTGTGTCATAGTTGGGCTGTATTCTGTTTGGTTTTGTTCGACAGAGGGCCAGGTGGAGGTGAACTGTGTCATAGTTGGGCTGTATTCTGTTTGGTTTTGTTCGACAGAGGGCCAGGTGGAGGTGAACTGTGTCATAGTTGGGCTGTATTGTTTTGCGTTGTTTGACAGGGGGCCAGGTGGAGGTGAACTGTGTCATAGTTGGGCTGTATTGTTTTGCGTTGTTTGACAGGGGGCCAGGTGGAGGTGAACTGTGTCATAGTTGGGCTGTATTGTTTTGCGTTGTTTGACAGGGGGCCAGGTGGAGGTGAACTGTGTCATAGTTGGGCTGTATTGTTTTGCGTTGTTTGACAGGGGGCCAGGTGGAGGTGAACTGTGTCATAGTTGGGCTGTATTGTTTTGCGTTGTTTGACAGGGGGCCAGGTGGAGGTGAACTGTGTCATAGCTGGGCTGTATTGTTTTGCGTTGTTTGACAGGGGGCCAGGTGGAGGTGAACTGTGTCATAGTTGGGCTGTATTGTTTTGCGTTGTTTGACAGGGGGCCAGGTGGAGGTGAACTGTGTCATAGTTGGGCTGTATTGTTTTGCGTTGTTTGACAGGGGGCCAGGTGGAGGTGAACTGTGTCATAGCTGGGCTGTATTGTTTTGCGTTGTTTGACAGGGGGCCAGGTGGAGGTGAACTGTGTCATAATTGGGCTGTATTGTTTTGCGTTGTTTGACAGGGGGCCAGGTGGAGGTGAACTGTGTCATAGCTGGGCTGTATTGTTTTGCGTTGTTTGACAGGGGGCCAGGTGGAGGTGAACTGTGTCATAGCTGGGCTGTATTGTTTTGCGTTGTTCGACAGGGGGTTGGAGGTGAACTGTTAGCTGTATTGTTTTGCGTTGTTGGACAGGGGGCCAGGTGGAGGTGAACTGTGTCATAGCTGGGCTGTATTGTTTTGCGTTGTTTGACAGGGGGCCAGGTGGAGGTGAACTGTGTCATAGCTGGGCTGTATTGTTTTGCGTTGTTTGACAGGGGGCCAGGTGGAGGTGAACTGTGTCATAGCTGGGCTGTATTGTTTTGCGTTGTTTGACAGGGGGCCAGGTGGAGGTGAACTGTGTCATAGTTGGGCTGTATTGTTTTGCGTTGTTCGACAGGGGGCCAGGTGGAGGTGAACTGTGTCATAGTTGGGCTGTATTGTTTTGCGTTGTTGGACAGGGGGCCAGGTGGAGGTGAACTGTGTCATAGCTGGGCTGTATTGTTTTGCGTTGTTCGACAGGGGGCCAGGTGGAGGTGAACTGTGTCATAGTTGGGCTGTATTGTTTTGCGTTGTTTGACAGGGGGCCAGGTGGAGGTGAACTGTGTCATAGCTGGGCTGTATTGTTTTGCGTTGTTTGACAGGGGGCCAGGTGGAGGTGAACTGTGTCATAGTTGGGCTGTATTGTTTTGCGTTGTTTGACAGGGGGCCGGCCAGGTGGAGGTGAACTGTGTCATAGCTGGGCTGTATTGTTTTGCGTTGTTTGACAGGGGGCCAGGTGGAGGTGAACTGTGTCATAGCTGGGCTGTATTGTTTTGCGTTGTTCGACAGGGGGTCAGGTGGAGGTGAACTGTCATAGTTGGGCTGTATTGTTTTGCGTTGTTTGACAGGGGGCCAGGTGGAGGTGAACTGTGTCATAGCTGGGCTGTATTGTTTTGCGTTGTTTGACAGGGGGCCAGGTGGAGGTGAACTGTGTCATAGCTGGGCTGTATTGTTTTGCGTTGTTGGACAGGGGGCCAGGTGGAGGTGAACTGTGTCATAGCTGTATTGTTTTGCGTTGTTGTCATAGTTGACAGGGGGCCAGGTGGAGGTGAACTGTGTCATAGTTGGGCTGTATTGTTTTGCGTTGTTGGACAGGGGGCCAGGTGGAGGTGAACTGTGTCATAGCTGGGCTGTATTGTTTTGCGTTGTTTGACAGGGGGCCAGGTGGAGGTGAACTGTGTCATAGTTGGGCTGTATTGTTTTGCGTTGTTTGACAGGGGGCCAGGTGGAGGTGAACTGTGTCATAGTTGGGCTGTATTGTTGTGCGTTGTTCGACAGGGGGCCAGGTGGAGGTGAACTGTGTCATAGTTGGGCTGTATTGTTTTGCGTTGTTGGACAGGGGGCCAGGTGGAGGTGAACTGTGTCATAGGTTGGGCTGTATTGTTTTGCGTTGTTTGACAGGGGGCCAGGTGGAGGTGAACTGTGTCATAGTTGGGCTGTATTGTTTTGCGTTGTTCGACAGGGGGCCAGGTGGAGGTGAACTGTGTCATAGTTGGGCTGTATTGTTTTGCGTTGTTCGACAGGGGGCCAGGTGGAGGTGAACTGTGTCATAGTTGGGCTGTATTGTTTTGCGTTGTTTGACAGGGGGCCAGGTGGAGGTGAACTGTGTCATAGTTGGGCTGTATTGTTTTGCGTTGTTTGACAGGGGGCCAGGTGGAGGTGAACTGTGTCATAGTTGGGCTGTATTGTTTTGCGTTGTTTGACAGGGGGCCAGGTGGAGGTGAACTGTGTCATAGCTGGGCTGTATTGTTTTGCGTTGTTGGACAGGGGGCCAGGTGGAGGTGAACTGTGTCATAGTTGGGCTGTATTGTTTTGCGTTGTTCGACAGGGGGCCAGGTGGAGGTGAACTGTGTCATAGCTGGGCTGTATTGGGCTGTATTGTTGGAGGTGAACTGCGTTGTTATTGACAGGGGGCCAGGTGGAGGTGAACTGTGTCATAGTTGGGCTGTATTGTTTTGCGTTGTTCGACAGGGGGCCAGGTGGAGGTGAACTGCACGGACATGCTGGGCCGGTCGGCCATGCAGATCGCCGTGGACAACGAGAACACGGAGATCGTGGAACTGCTGCTGGGGCAGGAGGGGGTGCAGATCGGGGACGCCCTGCTCTACGCCATCAGGGAAGGCGTCTACAAAATTGTGGAGGTAAAGGGTAGGCGCTGCGCTTGCGGCGACGCGATCTCCGGGGAAGAGCAGCCCGAATTTCACAGAGACTCTGTGACCAGAATATACCAAATACCCGTTAACCCCACCCCCCCCCCAAAAATACCGTAAGAAGCTCCATCTATGTTCAAATAAGTTGCCCTCATGCCACTCATTCCGAGTCTCTACCCCGGGACCACACCCTGGATTGTCCAGTTGCGGAAACCGCAACCGATGGACCATATTAAGAAGGCGATCAATGTAAGAGGCAACCAGCAGAGGAGACACTGCACTGCTGCTGAGTCACTTTGGTGGCGGAGTTCAGCGGATTGAAGCATAAGCATTACATCCCAAATATCTTTTTGAGCTGCCGCCCAAGCACAGTGGAGCTTATTCTGAGCAAACATCATGTGTAGGACACCATCCACTAAGCCCCGTAAGGACGACGATGGCTTATTCGCGGAGCCAGCGTGAGTGAGGTCATGCTCCTCATGTGAGTGAGAGTTCGTTTAGCGTCCTCCGGTCTGGAACAGGCACACATGGGACATAAATAACTGTAAATATAGTGGGACGATCCTGGAGGCACTGCAATGCCAGAACAGTCCCGAAGTTTTTAAGTGATCAAGATAGCATCGCCTATTAGCTACATTGACCACAGGTGCTGATCGAGCACCCATTTATAAGTTGAGCCATGCTGGGGTCGGCATAGTGACGACGACGACGATGATGGTGATGATGGTGGTGGTGATGATCATGATGGTGGTGATGATGATGGTGATGGTGATGATGATGATGATGATGGTGATGGTGATGATGATGATGATGATGATGATCATGATGATGATGATGATGATGGTGATGATGATGATGATGATAGTGATGAGGATGATCATAATCATCATGATGGTGATGAGGATGGTGATTGTAATGACGACGACGAGAAGGACGACAATAATAATAATAATAATAATAATAATAATAATAATAATAATAAATAAAGCTTCTATAGCGCTCTTCGATAATAAAAATTCATCCTCAGAGCGCTTTACAAATATTACGAGAGAAAACAATCAAGAACAAAAACATTATTACAAAACAATATAAAAAAATATTTAAAAAAAACAAATGCTCACGCCGTTCATCCCCACCCACCACCCTTTTTTACATACACATTATAGACACCGTTTTAAAAAAAAACTTTAAAAAGAA
>CM065692.1:47258138-47343138 GCA_017654935.2 Phymorhynchus buccinoides | reverse complement strand
CACTCTTTGCAACATTTAGGCTTTTTGGTGCTGCCTTGCCCTTTTCTCAAATGGCTGTTATCATTGGTTGACGTTAGCTTGTCGCAGGGGCCAACTGTATCATGAGAGCTGTACGATAGATGATTTTCTACCGTAACGTAAAATCATGATACATGTTAGACTATGACTCTCAAAGGAGGGGGCCTTTGCATTGGCTCTAGTGCTGCAGCCAAAGGGATTGGTTGGCCTTTGGGGACCTTCCCCCAACGCCAGCTGTCCTCAGATCCCTTTGGCTGAAAGAGTGGGGTGTACCCTGGGCAAGACATCTCCACTATAAGCAAATTCTAGCCCAGCCCGCCAGTATAGCATCTGCCCCCTCTGCTATCTGGCAGTCATGGTCGGAAACGACCGACTGGCATAATATACTGGTACCACCAAGGGATTTCAGACCCTGGTAATTTATCCTCCACGTAAGCAGTAAGGTTTTGTTAATAACTAACCAATGATCTGATATTTGGAAGTCATCGTCGGAGACGACAGACTGTCCTCTCTCTCTCTCTCTCTCTCTCTCTCTCTCTCTCTCTCTCTCTCTCTCTCTCTCTCTCTCTCTCTCTCTCTCTCTCTCTCTCTCTCTCTCTCTCTCTCTCTCTCTCTCTGTGGTTTAACCCTTTCACCGCCAGCCATCTCTGAGCCCAAAAATTTCATTAGACTTACTGGGCTACAGAAAAGATTTTGTATGTAATATTGTGGGATTTATTTATGATACATTTAGAATAGGGTCAATCCTGACTGCCCAAATTTAGAAACACAACATTATTGAACAACAGACCCTGATTTCAAGGGTTTTAATGACATGGGTATTAAGTAATTGTGGTGCAAAAATGCGACATTGGCGGTGAAAGGGTTAAACATTTGTTATTGTCCAATAACAAAAGATCACACAATACAAAATAACTGAAGCAACAACAAGCAGAGCTTAAGGTGTGCTCCCTCTCTCGTCCGTATTCAGCATCCTTGTCTCTTTTTTTCTTTACCTAAATGTTCAGAGACCTTGCAATTGTAATCAATTACATAACAAGGTCTCTGGTATGATGCTATGACAAGCTTAAAATAGACCCTACTTTCTATTTGTCTTATTATTCCCCCTCCCCTTTGTCCCCTCTCTCTCTCTCTCTCTCTCTCTCTCTCTCTCTCTCTCTCTCTCTCTCTCTCTCTCTCTCTCTCTCTCTCTCTCTCTCTCTCTCTCTCTCTTTTTTTTCTCTCTCTCCCCCCCCCCTCTCTCTCTCTCTCTCTTACTGGGCCTAGCTACTAATCTTCTTTGTTAGGCAGCATGACGCATCTGCACCCATGTGGCAGGAAAAAGGTCTGAACGACCGACGACGACGACGAAGAAGAAAAAGAAAAAGAAGAAGAAATAGAAGAAGAACTCGTTTTCTATGTGGCTCAAGGGCCTGCTACACTACATACGATTCGCCGTCAATACGATGCGATTGTGACGATGTGAGTCATGATTCGCGTGAAATTAATGTATTAGGTCCACTTGAGTAGATAGAAGCGAAAGTAGTAGAATTAATTTTAGACGGAAGTATTTCACGTGAATCATGAGTACTCGCATCGTCACAATCGCATCGCATTCAGATCGGGATCGTATGTAGTGTAGCAGGCCCTTTACAGTGTGTGTTGTTGTTGTTGTTGTTGTTGTTGTTGCAGACTCTCCGCCAGCTACATCACGTTGTTCTGGTCCATGTTCTCGCTGACCCCGCCCAGCTCCATCAAGATCACCAACGGCCAGAGCTTCACCCAGACTGTGGCCGAGCTGATGTTCATCGCCTACCACGGCATGGCCATCATACTGCTGCTCAACATGCTCATCGCCATGATGTCCAACTCCTTCCAGGACATCGAGGTAAGCTTCACCCAGACTGTGGCCGAACTGATGTTCATCGCCTACCACGGCATGGCCATCATACTGCTGCTCAACATGCTCATCGCCATGATGTCCAACTCCTTCCAGGACATCGAGGTAAGCTTCACCCAGACTGTGGCCGAACTGATGTTCATCGCCTACCACGGCATGGCCATCATACTGCTGCTCAACATGCTCATCGCCATGATGTCCAACTCCTTCCAGGACATCGAGGTAAGCTTCACCCAGACTGTGGCCGAGCTGATGTTCATCGCCTACCACGGCATGGCCATCATACTGCTGCTTAACATGCTCATCGCCATGATGTCCAACTCCTTCCAGGACATCGAGGTAAGCTTCACCCAGACTGTGGCCGAGCTGATGTTCGTCGCCTACCACGGCATGGCCATCATACTGCTGCTCAACATGCTCATCGCCATGATGTCCAACTCCTTCCAGGACATCGAGGTAAGCTTCACCCAGACTGTGGCCGAGCTGATGTTCGTCGCCTACCACGGCATGGCCATCATACTGCTGCTTAACATGCTCATCGCCATGATGTCCAACTCCTTCCAGGACATCGAGGTAAGCTTCACCCAGACTGTGGCCGAGCTGATGTTCGTCGCCTACCACGGCATGGCCATCATACTGCTGCTCAACATGCTCATCGCCATGATGTCCAACTCCTTCCAGGACATCGAGGTAAGCTTCACCCAGACTGTGGCCGAACTGATGTTCATCGCCTACCACGGCATGGCCATCATACTGCTGCTCAACATGCTCATCGCCATGATGTCCAACTCCTTCCAGGACATTGAGGTAAGCTTCACCCAGACTGTGGCCGAGCTGAAGTTCATCGCCTACCACGGCATGGCCATCATACTGCTGCTCAACATGCTCATCGCCATGATGTCCAACTCCTTCCAGGACATTGAGGTAAGCTTCACCCAGACTGTGGCCGAGCTGAAGTTCATCGCCTACCACGGCATGGCCATCATACTGCTGCTCAACATGCTCATTGCCATGATGTCCAACTCCTTCCAGGACATCGAGATATGCGAATGAATGCAAATTAAAGGTTAATCATGATGAACAGAGGACTGAGCTCCTTGTAGACAGTGGACAAACTGAAGTTCGTCGTTTGCCATGGTTTGGTTATTTGGTGTTTGGTATATTCTAGTCACAGAGACTTATATCTGAAATTCGGGTTGCTCTCCCCCGGAGAGCGCCGTAAGTGCAGCGCCTACTCATTGTTTTTTGGGAGGGGGAGGAGGGAGTGGGGACAGACTTGGGAAAACTAGCTATCAATTTGGTCATACCAGGCAGCGGGATTTTTCCCTGCTCTTACCGGCTTTTAACTGCCGTGGGATTATTACGTGCATAAAGCGCACGGGTCAGACTAGCTTTAAGTCCCCATCCGAAGGACTCGACGTTCAGTTCGATTTTCCTGTCGAACTAGAAAGAAAGGGCAACGCCGGGATTCGAACCGGGGTCATTCACGCTACTAAGTCACGCATTGAATTTGGCAGGCGAACGTCTTAGCGACTCTGCCACCTTTCTCCCTTGTTCTTGTTGTTGTGTTAAAGCTTTGTTTCAATCTATAATATTCCAGAACCACGCGGACATGGAGTGGAAGTTCTCTCGCTCCAAACTGTGGATGGGATATTTTGACGAAGGGTCCACCCTTCCCTCGCCCTTCAACCTGATCATCAGCCCCAAGTCAGTGTACTACCTGGGCAGAGCTGTCTACAGGACAGCCACAACTCTGCTGCTCTGCTTGCGGTGCTGTCGGCCAAACAAAGAGCACGATAGCGTGCAACAAAGAAGAAGAAAGACTTCTGAAACTAGGGTAAGTAAGGTCTTCCTGTTTGTCTAAACAAAGAGCACAGTAGTGTGCAACAAAGAAGAAGAAAGGCTTCTGAAACTAGGGTAAGTAAGGTCTTCCTGTTTGTCTGAACAAAGAGCACAGTAGTGTGCAACAAAGAAGAAGAAAGGCGTCTGAAACCAGGGTAAGTAAGGTCTTCCTGTTTGTCTAAACAAAGAGCACAGTAGTGTGGAACAAAGAAGAAGAACGTCTTCTGAAACTAGGGTAAGGAAGGTCTTCATGTTTGTCTAAACAAAGAGCACAGTAGTGTGCAACAAAGAAGAAGAAAGGCTTCTGAAACTAGGGTAAGGAAGGTCTTCATGTTTGTCTAAACAAAGAGCACAGTAGTGTGGAACAAAGAAGAAGAACGTCTTCTGAAACTAGGGTAAGTAAGCTCTTCCTGTTTGTCTGAACAAATAGCACAGTAGTGTGGAACAAAGAAGAAGAAAGACTTCTGAAACTAGGGTAAGGAAGGTCTTCATGTGTGTCTGAACAAAGAGCACAGTAGTGTGCAACAAAGAAGAAGAAAGGCTTCTGAAACTAGGGTAAGGAAGGTCTTCCTGTGTGTCTGAACAAAGAGCACAGTAGTAGTGTGCAACAAAGAAGAAGAAAGGCTTCTGAAACTAGGGTATGTAAGGTATTTCTGTTTGTCTCTCTTTTTCTTTGTTTCTTCTTGTCTGTTTTGTGTGTGTTCGTGTTCTGTATCTCTGTCTTACTAACCCTATATCTGTCTCTGTCCATTGATATCTCTATCTCTGTCTCTTTCTCTGTCTCTCTCTCTCTCCCTCTCTCTCTCATTCTCTCTCTCTCTCCACTTTCAAGTGTCAAGTGTCAAGAAGTCTCGCTCTCTCTCTCTCTCTCTCTCTCTCTCTCTCTCTCTCTCTCTCTCTCTCTCTCTCTCTCTCTCCCTCTCTCTGCTCTCTCTTTCTCTGTCGGTCTGTCTCTCCCTCCCTCTCTTTCTCTATCTCTTTCTCTGTCTCTCTCTCTCTCTCTCTCTCTCTCTCTCTCTCTCTCTTTCTATCTCTCTCCTCTCTTTGTCTCTCCCTCTTTCTCTCTCTCTCTCTCTCTCTCTCTTCTCTCTGTCTGTCTCTCTCTCCCTCCCTCTCTCTCTCTATCTCTCTCTCTGTCTCTCTTTCTCTCTCTCTCTCTCTCTCTCTCTTTCTCTGTCTCTCTTTCTATCTCCCACTCTCTTTGTCTCTCCCTCTCTCTCTCTCTCTCTCTCTCTCTCTCTCTCTCTCTCTCTCTCTCTCTCTCTCTCTCTCTCTCTCCCTCTCCTGGGTACAGATGTTTATCACAAAGCGAAGACATTGCTGTTGTGTGCTGTTGGCGGAAGAAAGAGGGGTATGCTGTATTTAGGGAGCAAAGACGAAGAAGTGTTTCGGAAACTAGGGTAAGAGATGTGACTCTCTCTCTCTCTCTCTCTCTCTCTCTCTCTCTCTCTCTCTCTCTCTCTCTCTCTCTCTCTCCCCCTCTCTCTCTCCCCCTCTCTCTCTCTCTGTCTCTCTCTCTCTCTGTCTCGTGCGCGCGTGTGTGCATATGTATGTATGTGTGTGCGAGTGCGTGCGTGCGTGTGTGTGTCAAGCCAAGTCGAGTCAAAATGTTATGTGTGCGTGTGTGTCTGTCTGTCTACGTTAAATGACAGTTTCTATTTTCCTGTTGTTTTCAGTCCCGCCAGACTGTTGGTCCTGCAGAATTCGACATTTTCAAGGTAAGCACGTAATTTTATATAGAATCCTTTTAATTTTAACCCTTTCAACGCTAGCCCTTCTTCGGCCAAAATTTACCATTAAACTTACCCGGGTAGAGAATAGATTTCGTCCGCAATATTGGGGATTCCTCTGTGACGTGCATAAAATAGGGCCTGTCCTTACCTCCCAAAATTAAGAACATGTTAAGGTCACTGGATACCAGACCCTCATTATATGCCTTCTAGTGACATGGGTGTCAAATCACTGTGGTGCCAAGAGGCGACAGTGGCGACGAAAGGGTTTAAATTATCTTGTTCTTTTATTTTCATTTTCTGAATTGGTCTATGTCGACACAATGCTATTCATCTTCTTTTCCAAAGTTTCACTTATGCCGAGCTGTTTTACTGGAATTTCGAAATGGCTCTAAATGCTAGTACACTAGTAATTAATTAAGCTCCTTTTTTTAATTTCTAAATGTTCTTTTGTAGCATAATTTTGGTCTTCATTGCTTAAACCCCTGAGACAACCGTTTTCCAGAATACGGTATTAGGTACATATCTAACATCCCATTAGCATAACAACGCTTGTTCTATTCTCCCAGCTGATACTAGATATGGAATCAGCAGTGCTTGGACTATTACTGTGCCAAATATTATTGAAATTGGTTGATATCTAGTGGGTATAGCAGGGTAATGAAAATGAACGATTTTACACGTTTCGACTGGTAGAAGCTTGCCTTAAATAATTTCATTCCAGCTTCATATTTGCGTTGGTTATTTTCCTTCTTGCTAAAAAAAGGTCTCGCCACACTGCATACGATTCGATTCAGTGTGATCCGGTTTTGACATTTCTGAGGCAAGGATGCACGTGAAATTCTTCTGTCTAAAGACATCTGATGAAATCCTACTAGGGTTATGTTCACTGTATTTGTAGTCTCCCGTACACGAATCTGATAAAATATCTTATTTTTGTATCCAACATTTTACTTGATTCGTGTTTTGGGGTCTACATGAGTATAGTGAACGAAAACAGTATAGTTATTTTCAGACGGAAGCATTTCATATGAATCATGACTCACAGACATCGTCACAATCGCATCGTATTGGGGTCAAATCGTATGCGGTGTGGTGCCGGCTTAAAGACTCCCCACGTCACGTGTCACATTCCCTCTTATGCTTGGAAGATTTCTTAAGATTTCTTACCAGCTATAAGAGGGAAAACACGTGAAAACCGTGATTTTGACACGTGACGTGGTGGGGTTTTAAGGGATGCATTGGCCTACTGCTTTCTGATGTGACTTGATCGTGAAAAGACGTGTTGAGCCTTTTAATTGCAAATGGTTATTCTGTTTAACACACACAAATACGTACAAAACACACCAATCACACACACACGCTGACTCACAACAGGCACAAAACGACACACACACACATACACTCTGATGCACACGCAGGTATACCTACGCGTGCGCGCTTGCACACGCACCACAAACATAGGCTACAAGAAATAAATCTCTGACTAATGACATTGAAAAAGACACGGAGCCAGAGATATGCAGTTTAAATGTTAGATCTAACAATGAGTTAGTAGGCTACTGGGATTGAAAACGTAATTGAAACATGAAGTAACGCAACAAATATGTAGATTTATTTAAATCAGAAGCAAGCAAGGATACTGGAATTCTTTTGAAATTTGGTCAGATGAGGGCTCCCAATCGTGCAGCAAAACAAGGGGTCCCATGGACTCCTTCACTTACGGTATAGAGGGTCCTAGAGGTGGGATAGAGGGTCCTAGAGGCGGGATAGAGGGTCCCAGTGGCATTGCGAATGCTAAAAAGGATTTTTCTAGTACATCCCTGGGACCCCTGTGCATTATTTTAGAGGGTCCTTTAGAATTTTAGTGCTTCACAGACCCCCAAACGGGGGTCCCTGGGAGCTCTGGGTCTCGAAGCCTTTTGTATATGTCGTTGTTGTTGACGTACCCTGGCTAAAAGACTCCAGGATTCATCCCAACTAGAGTACCTTCATAAAGGTACTCTACTCCCAGCAGCCGAAGCACTTGAACAAATGCATCAGCGAGGGATGAGAAGATTAGGTGTGTGAGTGTTTTGATCACCCTGCCACGTGGGCAGCCACACTCCGTCTTCAGGGAATTTTGGAGACTGATGGTGTTATGCTAGGAGCTTGTCATGGCTAAAGACAATCCCCGCATAACTATGCATAGCATAACAGTGTTTTGATGTACATAATAATAATAATAATAATAATAATAATAATAATAATAATAATACATTTATATAGCGCTTTACCTCAGATGAGCCCAAAGCGCTTTACAATCAATTATTCATCAACAGACAACAAAAACAACATTCAAGAGTGACACCAACCAGCAACAGCGCATATACAAAGCAACTCTCTCTCTCTCTCTAACACACACACACACACACACGCGAATAATAATACATCGTTTTTATATTGCGCCTTTCTTTAGAATTAAACTCAAGGCGCTCACATTCACTGATTCACACACAATTGGGCTAACATACACATTCCGCATTCGTTCATCATCTAATTAATGTGAAACGCTACAGAGAGAACGCTCTTTGAAACAAGTGAGTTTTCATTGGGGTTTTGAAAGCGTGAAGTGATGAATTGTGACAGAGGTGAACAGAGAAGGAGTTCCAATAATCATGTTGTATGCGCTGTTATTGTGTTTTTTAGACGGAAGGAAGCAGACGCATGTTTAACTCCATTGGCTCACTGGATGATCCGGGCAGAACGGTGAGTTATCTTTTCCTTTAATTGACATGAACACGAAAACACTCGTCTCCTATCTATTTCGTCTTTTGAAAACAAATCCCACTCTTATTTCTTGACTGAAATAAACATTGAAAGCACATCTCTTCCTCAGCCCAGAGAGTAGCCTATTGGAAACGCGTCGGTTATTTTGTGTCTCTTACATCCGCACAAAATGTTGTCACAAGTCATTGATCACACCATGATTTAGAGTGAGATTGGGCAACTTTATTATATAAAACGCCAAAACGGCGATGCCAATTTCAGTTATAATATAACAACCAACAATTAGCTTACAACCAATTGATAAAATTCACAAGAACTTCTATGACTTGTCATGATGTAAGATTTTTAGCTGCATAACACTAATAACCTTATGACAACTTGATTGAGTTAAATGCACGATAATTGACTTAATTGGTAATGAATTAATTAGCTTAGTACTGTGATTGCAACAAACTAATATTTATGAGTTTACAAAATGGCCAGATGTTACATAATGTGAAGACAAGTGTTACTAAAAAACAAATTCAAAAAATTAAAGAAAAAAGAAAAAGAAAAGAAAACAAAAAAGAGAGACCAAAAAAAAAAATGAAAAGAAAGGCGGGGACAGTGGAGGGTCAAAAAAAAAAAAAAAGACAAAAAAGACAAGTGTTACTTTATCAAGAAGCATTTTACTTTAAGAGTGTGGGGCTGACCGCCACAGCTGGCAGAACTCTTCTAACAGCAGCCTCACACTATTGTGAGTTTTTAATCGAACTGAAATAGGCTACATCTTATTGGGGTCTGCAACGAACACCTTTTGCAAGAGTGAATGCCCTTGGTGGGTGGGGGAAGATGGTTCAGTACTGACCAAACAGGGGGATAAATCTCGCCAATTACCCTATTTGATGCCACTGAATGGCTGCCTTTCGCAAGAGTGAATGCCCTTGTCAGTACTGACCAGCAAGGGCATCACTCTCACTGTCAAGGGCGTTAGTAACCCTAGTTGCAGAGGCCTATATCGATTTCAATGTTTAACGAACAAATCATATGCATTGCATAACAACAACAAATACCAGTAGCGAAACGCACTGTGTGTATGTGTTACGTGTAATATGTTTTCGTGCGCAGTTCACGTACTGCGCAGCTTTTTTTGGGCGTAATATGTGAACTGAGCAACTATGCAGAATGTTTTTGCGCATTACACGAGCGAGTGAAATGACACTAAAACTGTCAGTTTGGAAATACACGAACTATGCAAGGCAAGGCAAGGCAAGGCAAGGCAAGGCAAGGCAAGGCAAGGCAAATGTTTTATTTCATACCCACTTGGGGCACAGAAATATAAAACAAAGTACACACATAGTTAAACAATCGAACATCAAAACAGAGTGATGTCTATATTATGAAAAACGACAAGTAGATAACTAGGACAAATATACCTATACCATATTACAGAAAACAAAACATGTGACATTTTGTCCATACAAATCCTCGAAAAGAACTGTTTATAACTGTAACAAAGTGCGTTTAATCAAAAGTTTCTTATTTTTCGAGGAAAACACATGCAAAAGTATAACTTTATGTAACGAAGAACTTTACATGGTAAGAATAAATGAATGAATGAATCTCTTATTTCACGTGTGTTCACTTTACAATGATATTACACGAACAGAATTTCAATCAACCACAAAAACATAACAAAAATACCGAAACTCAATACTAGCATGCAATGGTCAACCTATGGCGATATTTTTCACGCCATAGGGCAGTCAATGCACTAGGGGCTTATCACGAGATTTTCTTACTTGGGCGTAGTGAAAGAGAGAGAGTGATAGTAGGACCACTCACTGTCTCTCTCTCTTTCTTTATCCCCAACTAATAATATAGAGAGGATTAGCCCCACACGAGCGTCATGCCCTCTGGTGTGAGAAAAATCGCACTAAGTCTCTCATTGAAAACCCGTTGTAACAAGTATCCTACTGAACTATGTGAAATGTTTTGTCCTAGATTGGTCAAAAATGAATTATTTGTAGGTAGAATATTCAATTTAGAGCAATTTAGTATATGTTCAATAAAAATTCTGTTTTGACAAATACAGTGCAACCTCCCTTATAAGACCTCCCATTATAAGACTCCCTCCCACATAAGACCTACTTCTCTGAGTAAGACCTCATTTTGGATGATTTTTTGAGGTTCTACTGCATAGTTAATATCCTTGGAATATTGTGTTTTGTATGCATTAAGTCTCAGCCTATGCATTAAGCTAGTTACATGTCTGTTACTCGATGGGATGTATGTTTTAGAATGGTAGATTATTCGATTAGATTTTTGTCCTGTTTATGATTGACTGTATTTACTGTTTAATATAAAGCAACAAAGAAATATGAAAGAGGGAAAGAGGGATAAAAGAGTAAGCAAACAATAAAGCAATAACAAACAGAAATCTTCGATACTTTTTCTACTGTCAAAAGATTCAAAGCAACGTCAAAACGTAGTAATTAAACTTAAGGTTAATTGAAAAAATAGTAATTTGTTTAATCATGCAATTAAATACTTGTAGCGGTGCCATAGCCGATGAGGTTTAACCGAGGCGTGGTTACCGCTACACCTATCTGTATTAATAAAAAAAATCGGGACTTTACTGGTTTCGTACTGCCTCCGGGCATTGCCTCCAATATTGTTCCCACCATATTTGTATTTACAAATGTCCTATATGTGTCTGATTCAGACCAAGAGGACGTAAAACACCATTTTCGTCGTCGTAATTTGTTTAATTTTATTTATTATATGCATACATCTGTATCGTTACAAAATTCGGGACTTTCCTGGAGTTGCACTGCCTCCGGGCATTGCCTCCAGGATCGTTCCCACCATCTTTATATCTACTAATGTCCCATATGTGTCTGTTTCAGACCGGAGGACGTTAAACGGATTTTCATTCCGTAATTTGTTTAAAACAATAACAAAAGATGTTCTAATTAATTTACCGTATTTGATAGTACATGTGTAGAGTGGTGTAGTTGTGGTATGAGAGTATTTTGCTTGTTACGGTGTGTGTGTGTGTGTGTGTGTGTGTGTGTGTGTGTGTGTGTGTGTGCGTGTGTGTGTGCGTGTGCGTGTGCGCGTGTGCGTGTGCGCGCTCATTCTTTAGTTTTACGTCTGTTCACCTGTAAGTGATATTAGACAATATGACTCTCTCTCTCTCTCTCTCTCTCTCTCTCTCTCTCTCTCTGTGTGTGTGTGTGTGTGTGTGTGTGTGTGTGTGTGTGTGTTCATTCTTTAGTTTTACGTCTGTTCACCCGTAAGTGATATTAGACAATATGACTCTGTGTGTGTGTGTGTGTGTGTGTGTGTGTGTGTGTGTGTGTGTGTGTGTGTGTGTGTTTCATTCTTTAGTTTTACGTCTGTTCACCCGTAAGTGATATTAGACAATATGACTCTGTGTGTGTGTGTGTGTGTGTGTGTGTGTGTGTGTGTGTGTGTGTGTGTGTGTGTGTGTGTGTGTCTGTCTGTCTGTCTGTCTGTCTGTCTGTGTGTGTGTGTGTGTGTGTGTGTGTATGTGCGTGCGTGCGCGCATGTGTGCGCGTGTGTGTGTGCAGCGATCAACGTTGGGTGCAGACAACAGACTCGAACCTTTAACCCCTTTGATGCAATACCAGGTTAGTAAGAAATCAATTGCGACTACAAGATTCCAGAAAATATCATCATTTCTTTTTGTTGCCTAGGTGACCACACGTCGTCTCCGTAACATTGTCACAACCAATGATAAGAGAGTTGTATTTATTAACGAACTAGTCTTATAAATGAAGGTTGCGCCCTTACACGCACATGCGATGTATGCAGACACGCTCGCGCGCGTGCACACACACACACACACACACACACATAGATGTAGGCCTACACACACACACACACACACACACACACACACACACACACACACACACACACACACACACACACACACACACACACACAGTGACACACACAGTGACACACACACACACACACACACACACACAGAGTGACACACACACACACACACACACACACACACACACACACACACACACACACACACACACACACACACACACAGTGACACACACACACGAATTGTCGTGCCTAACTCGCAGAATTGCCTAGTCTGTAGATTATATTAGGCAGCCACTTTGCCTAGTTCGTGAACTAGGAACTCGGACTGCCTAATTTGGAAACTAACTTTTCAAACGTGCCTAATCTACAGACTAGGCAGCCTAATCTAATTTGCATGGCAATTCGCGCGTGCTGTTCAGGAGGTGATGCGGAGACTGATCTGCCGCTACATCCACCAGACCAAGAAGCAACTCAGACAGGACGGCGTCAACGAAGACGACCTCATGGAAATCAAACAGGACATCTCCAGTCTACGGTAAGGGCCTAGCCAAACTGCACACGATTTGAGCCCAATACTTCCCCCGAAGATGGAGTGTGGCTGCCCTCCGTACTCAAAAACGGTCGCACACGTAATGTTCTCATCCGTCAGTATCATAGTGTTCAAGAGTGCTTCCGCTGTTGGGATGATCCCTGGAGTCTTTTAGCCAGGGTAAGCCAACAACAACAACAACAACGACCCCAATACTGGGGCAGTGAGTGGATGTCTCGTGCCTCCGTACGGGGAGCTGGACGACCCCTCCCCCTCTACGAGTCTCTCCCCGTGGGGATATTTCGTAAAAATAATTCCCCCACCTTCTGGAAGTTCTGTGCTTGTAACTTCCTCTAATCTGCCACTCTCTTTGACTCTGCCTTTTTCCTTTGCTTTCTGTCATCTACTATCTTTCTGACTTATTGGCCTATTCTCCTGCCTTTTTTCAAAAAAATCTTCCAACTCAGTTTTCTCTTCAAGCTCCTCCGAAATCGGAATGTGTTGGCTGTACGCAGCGGGGAGACCAGTGAAAACTGAAAACCGGACACATACGTACCTTACCCATTATGGCCATATGGCATGGGAACGCAGAAGAAGAAGAAGAAGACCCCAATACCATACGATTGTGACGATGTCTGTGAGTCATGATTCACGGTGAAATATTTCCGTCTAAAATATAACTACTATTTCCGTTCACTATGCTATACTCATGTACACGAATGAAATACAAAAAAATGTCCGATACAAAAGTAAGACAATGTTATCAGATTTGTGTATACGGGAGACTAGGGGAAGACGGGGTAAAAAGCGCATGGGCGGGTAAGAAGCCCACCCCAATTATCTCATGAAATGAAGAAAATTTCAGTCAAATTTGCCCATGAGACGAATGCTAGACATTAACGCTCGTCTCATGGGCAAAATGAGACAGAAATTTGCTTAATTTCATGAGATAATTGGGGTGGGCTTCTTACCCGCCCATGCGCTTTTTACCCCGTCTTCCCCTACAGATTTATTTAGATCGTAGCATTTCACGTCAATCATGCCTTACAAATGTCAAAATTGGACCGTAGTGAATCGAATCGTATGCAGTGTATTAGGCCCTTAATGCTATTGGTTGATTTGGGTTAAGAAATCGGCATATTGAACACCCTTTTACATTTCTGCCCAAACAAAAAAGACAAAGACTAAGAAGAAGAAGAAACATCAATTACTAGACTCGTTCAAGATTGAAAAACCCCAATCCATCCAACAACGTAAAGGCATCGATAACAAAATGATTGTACAATTCATCTCCCCTACAGGTACGAACTTCGTGAGGACCGCAAGAAGGAGGCTCAGCGCAGTTCGGGCCACATGGACTCCCTCCGCCAGGACCTGAGAAGGAACTTCCTCCACTTCTCCCCTACCCCCCACCCCTTGCACCACCCTCACCCCACCCCCTCTTCCTTCCACCGCTACCCCCGTCAGGACCCACCCTACCCTCCCTCCTGCTACCCCCACTACTACCCCCCTCCGGGCCCGGGACCCGGCAATGGAGGAGGAGGAAGCAACAGCAACACTAGCAGTCACTCCTCCTTTTCGCCAAACCACCCCCAAGGTCTCCTCAGCCGCTGGGAGCTAGAGGCGCTGAAAAGGGAGCTGGCCAAGGAGCTGAGAGAAGAGGTGAGGGCCCTTAGCAAGCAGATTCTCCATGCTGCTTGCTCTGCCGCTCCTCGAAGGAACGGGGTGGTGGCGGCGGAGGAGGCAACAAGGGCGGGGCCGACTACTTCCTGGGGAGTCCGGGAGAGGGAGAGGGAGAGGGGAGGAGACGAGGAGGGGGAGAGGGGGGGTTACTACAATTCCGGGATGGTGCCCGAACCCCAAACCCCCTCCGCCTCCACCACCACCGCAGCAGCAGCCGTTGTGCCGCAACTTCGTTCCGAGCTGTACCACACGCATCTGTACACTCAGTTGTGAGGGGGCCAACAGTAACGCCAGAGCTGTACAGTTCATGAAGGAACAAAACTCACATTATCTTGCAATTCAAACTTCAAGAACTAACTTACATTGCACTTGTGTGATTATGAGCGGTGATCAGTGAGAGCACTGGGACCTCTTTTCACAGCCTTGGGTTCCGAGTTGTACCACATCCCATCTGTACGCTCAGTTGTGAGGGGGCCAACGGTAACGCCAGAGCTGTACAGGTGATGAAGGAATGAAGTGGTCACTTGTGTGATTATGAGCGGTGATCAGTGATAGCACTGGGACCTCTTTCCACAGCTTCGGGTTCTGAGTTGTACCACATCCCATCTGTACACTCAGGCGCGTTGACATTTTTTCCTTCTACATCACAAGTAACAACGTCACAAGTCTAACATTTTCTCGAACACACCCCTGAGTTGAAATTCTTGAAATTCGATGAACCAGACGACATCAAACCCCGAACTTCAAACAAATAAAACATTCTTTCAATGACTTAGAGACGAAAAAGACATAGCCAAGAAAGGTGAGAGAACCGTATTGTTCAAACTACAGCAGTCAACACAAGCGTATTTTTACCATGAGAGCCGATTTGAAACGATTTTTGTTATTAGCAAAACGAGCCTGTTCTTATCCTTTAAAGGTGGACCCTGACGGATTGGTTTTTGCAAGAAACACGTCGAGATCACCAGAAAGACAGCCTTTTCAAGGATCGGAACACTCACTTTGCTCTGGTTTCCTAGAAATTAAACCGTCAAAACGGCGATTCCTCCTTGGCGGAGATGCTGGAGAGAGTAGCCATTTTGGATGGGGTGGGAGGAGGTCACTCATTGTGGTTCAAGCGTTTTCCTTGTTGTAGTGCAGTAAAAAAAAAAGAGGAGATATTTTCTTTGTTGTGAGCGAAACTCCTTTAGATAAGCTGTATGAATTTGTTTTTAAAGAAAGAAAGAAGAAGCTTGTATTGCGAAATTTTCGTGCCAACGATTTGGCGGCCAATAGAAAAGAGACGACACACGCCTTCTCTTTGGGTGAAAGAATTTGACTTCCAGGACCTCCGCCAAGTAGGAATCGACGATTTGACTTATAGGAAACCAGAGCAAAGTGAGTGTTGCAATCTCTGTAAAGGGTGTTTTCCTGGTGATCTCGACGTGTTTGTTACAAAAAACTCATCCGTCAGGGTGCCCCTTTAAAGGCGAAATGGATTTCCGTACGGAACTCGCGGATTTAATGTGCGCAAGCCCTAACAGTGTGTGTGCGTGTGCGCGTGAGATGAGGGGGGTCGAATAGAGGAGGAAGGGATTAATTACCTACTTAATACATATCACTGTTTTGTATTTTTGGCTTTTGATAATTATGATTATGTGCCGTGATATTTATCATGCCGGAAAATATTTGCCAGTATTGCTGACTTTCACCCCCCCCCCCCCCTCCTCTCCCTATTTCTAAGTTTGTGTCGTCCTACAGTCATTTTTATAATAATAATAATAATAATAACGCGTATTTTTATAGCGCCTATTCTCAGTAAGGGCTCTAAGCGCTTTAGAAAACATATTTACATGTACATAGATTAAAAAGAAAACAATACACAATAGATATTAAACAAGAAAACAAACAACCAAAGAACTAACGCGAAGTAGCCTTGCACCCACCCACACCCACAACACACCACCACACATTCTCAGGACACACACGCCCACACGCGATTGCACACACAGACAGACGCACGAACACACACACGCACATACACACGCGCACATCCACCCACCCAGACGCATGAATACGCACGCACACACACACACACACACACACACGAGATAATGAGAGTGTTAATTTATTATTTGTGTCGACGTTCTTGTTCGTATGGGTCTCTTGTCACTAATATGATCGTACTCTTGATGTGATTATTAATATGACCACTACAGGTTAATAATGTTACAATCGTTATATATTATCAATCATATATTAATTATTTTACCCCCCAGAATACACCACAATAATGTATTCATTATCTTACCCATCAGAACGCACAATTATTTACCCCCCAGAATTATCTGACCCCTCAGAACACACCACAATTATCCTACCCCTCAGAACACACCACAGTTATCTTACCCCTCAGAACACGCAATTATTTTACCCCTAAGAACACACCACAATTATCTTACTCCTCAGAACACACAATTATCTTACTCCTCAGAACACACAATTATCTTACCCCTCAGAGCACACCACAATTATCTTACCCCTCAGAGCACACCACAATTATCTTACCCCTCAGAACACACCACAATTATCTTACCACTCAGAACACACCACAATTATCTTACCCCTCAGAACAACCACAATTATCTTACCCCTCAGAACACACCACAATTATCTTACCACTCAGAACACACAATTATCTTACCCCTCAGAACACACCACAATTATCTGCCGCCTCAGAACACACCACAATTATCTTACCCCTCAGAACACACCACAATTATCTTATCCCTCAGAACACACCACAATTATCTTACCCCTCAGAACACACCACAATGATCTTACCCCTCAGAACACACAATTATCTTAACCCCCCCCCCCCCCCCCCCCCCCCCCCCCCCCCCCCCCCCGAAAAAACCCGCATAGAAAGTAAAGGAGAGAGAGACGGTGGAGAGAGAGAGAGAGAGAGAGAGAGAGAGAGAGAGAGAGAGAGAGAGAGAGAGAGAGAGAGAGAGAGAGAGAGAGAGACTGGACACTGGACCATTTCAATGTCATGAGAGAGAGAGAGAGAGAGAGAAGAGAGAGAGAGAGAGAGAGAGAGAGAGAGAGAGAGAGACTGGACACTGGACCATTTTAATGTCATTAGAGAGAGAGGGGGGGAGAGGGAGCGAGCGAGCGAGAGAGAGAGAGAGAGAGAGAGAGAGAGAGAGAGAGAGAGAGAGAGAGAGAGAGAGAGAGAGAGAGAGAGAGAGAGAGAGAGAGAGAGAGAGAGAGAGAGAGAGAGAGAAGAGTCTGCTGTTGCTTTTTACATTTGATGTATTTTTTACTTAGTTCTTTGACAATTTCCTGTGTGGGTCATTTCAAAAAGACAATCTAGTCTATCAGTATATGATAATCCGACATCGTTGGAGATTATTTTGAAGTCTCTGACGTCAGAATGGTATAGTTATGCTCAATACCATTTGCCGGCATTGTCTTTTTTCGCAAATCTACCGGCTCTGTGCGTTTGTTTGTGTACAGAAATCAATTCGCAAATCTGCTTTAAAATACGAAAATAAACGCTTGTCATTATTGCAATTTAGTAATTTATAATGTGATATCTTTTGTGATATTTCTACTGTGATAATCTTATCATCATCATCGTCATCATCCCCCCCCCCCCCGTGGGGATACCGGGGGGTCTTTTGTATAAATAGTTCCCCCACCTTCTGGAAGTTTTGCGCTTGTAACTTCCTCTAATCTGTCACTCTCTTTGACTCTGCCTTTACCCTTTGCTTACCGTCATCTACTATCTTTCTGCCTTACCGGTCCATCCATTCTCCTGCCTTTTTTCAAGAAACACTTTGAAAAACATTTCCTCCAGCCAAAGTCGGACTTGCTGGGCCTAACTATTTCTTAGTTAGGCGCATAACGGCAGCATGACGCATCTGCGCTCATAATTGACAGGAAACTGTCTGAGCGATCGAAGAAGAAGAAGAATCATCATCATCATCATCGTTGCGACCGTCGTCATCGTTAATCATATCTTTATTCGCATTCGTTATAATAATCTGTTGCACCTTTTTGATCTGTTTGAATTTTGCGGAGTTTGGTCTTTGGAAGGACGAGATATTTTATTCGATAGCAGTGAATTATAATTTTGAAATCATCACCGTATTCTTTAAAATGAACATTGTTGTGGCAATAACAAATTTTAAAATTCTTTACGTCTACGTATATGCTTTTTTGGTTGTTTTAAAAAAATGCCTAGGGGCTTTTCTTAAGGGCCTGCTACACTGCATACGATTCGCTATCAAAACTGATGCGATTGTGACGATGCGAGTCATGATTCACGTGAAATTCATGTATTGGGTCTACTTGAGTCTGTAGAGCGAAAGTAGTAGAATTATTTTTAGACTGAAGTATTTTACGTGAATCATGAATCGCGTCGTCACAATCGCATCGCATCGCCACAGAATCGTATGTAGTGTAGCAGGCCCTTTAATTGGTTGGCAAAAATGTCTGAAGTCGGGACCAGCAGTAATCCTCCGAAATCGGAATGTGTCGCCTGAATGCAGCGGGAAAATCAGTGAAAAGTGAAAAGCGGACTCATTTGAGTACCATGTAAATGATGTGTGATAAGCATTGCTTGTTGTGCTCTAATTTAAGTTCATGTTGATGCTTCTGTATTGCGTCATTTTAAAAATAATAAATTCTTGTTTAACCCTTTCACCGCCAAAGTCACATTGTAGCACCATAGTGATTTGACACCTATGTCACTAAAAGGCATCAAAATTGGGGTCTATTATCCAAAGACCCTATTGTCTTAGTTTTGGGAAGTAAGGATAGACCTTATTGTATATGTTACAGAACAATCCCCAATACTGCAGGTGGATTTTGCTCTCTACCCAGGTAAATTTAATGGCAATTTTTGGCTGAAATATGGCTGGCGGTGAAAGGGTTAAACCAAAACCGGACACATACCGCACCTCACCCATTATGGCCATACGGTCTGGGAACGCGGAAGAAGAAGAAGAAGAAGAAGGGATCAACAGTACAGCGAGAGGGGAAAGAAACTGTATGATTAATTGATGTATTATTATATTCGATAGCTGTGGAAAATAATAATTTGACACAGTAGGGGAAGACGGGGTAAAAAGCGCATGGGCGGGTATGAAGCCCACCCCAATTATCTCATGAAATAAAGAAAATTTCAGTCAAATTTGCCCATGAGACGAATGGTAGACATTAAGGCTCGTCTCATGGGCAAAATGAGACTGAAATTTGCTTCATTTCATGAGATAATTGGGGTGGGCTTCTTACCCGCCCATGCGCTTTTTACCCCGTCTTCCCCTAGTCTTTATTTTTGGTATATTCTAGTCACAGAGACTTATCTCTGTGAAATTTGGGCTGCTGCCATCTGGAGAGCGCGTCGCCGCAAGAGCAGCGCCACAATTGGGGTGGGGGGTGGGGGGGTGGAGGCGGACTTAGAAAACCTAGCTATCAATCTGGTCATACCAGGCATTGTTCCCTGCTCTTACTGACTTTTAACTGCCGTGGGATTTTTTACGTGCGTTAAAGCGCACGGGTCAGACTAGCTTTAATATAAGTAGGCCTACGTCCCCCCATCCGAAGGACTGGACGTTCAGTTCGATTTCCCCGTCAAACTAGAAAGAAAGGGCAAGGCCGGGATTGGAACCCGCGTCACTCACGCACTGAAATTGGCAGGCGAACGTCTGACCTACTCTGCCACCTTCTGTCTGGCTATATATGGCTCTTCAACTAGGAGACATAGCACGGGTTGCTAGTGCTTGAGACTCGGGGGTGAGTTGAATGAAAATCCGTTTAATGTGCTCCGGTCTGAAACAGACACATATGGGACATTAGTAGATATAAAGATGGTGGGAACGATCCTGGAGGCAATGCCCGGCCGGAGGCAGTGCAACTCCAGGAAAGTCCCGAATTTTTAACGATACAGATAAGTCGGGTGAGTTGCTCTTTGGGAACAATACCCAACGCCCAAAACAATGATTTTTTAAAAATGTCCTGAGGTCCTGTTTGGCTGAGACAGTGTGGAGGTATTTCCATTATCAACAAATGTCAGCACAGTTAAGTTTTTGTGGGTTTGTTTTTAGAATAGCAGTGGCCTTGTCTTGCTATCTGGATGACACAATCGGATACTTCCCCCGTGGGGATACCGGGGAGGGGGTCTTTCGTACAAAAAGTTCCCCCACCTTCTGGAAGTTCGGTGCTTGTAACTCCCTCTAATCTGTCACTCTCTTTGACTCTTGCCTTTTCCCTTTGCTTTACTTGTCATCTACTGTCTTTTTGACTCACTGGTCCATTCTCCTGCCTCTGGTCTAGACATTCTTACAACAAAATGTCATCAAGCCGAAGATGGACATGTAATGCTGAACACAACTACTTCTTAGTTAGGCGCATGCCAGCAGCATGACGCATCTGCGCTCATATGACAGGAGACTGTCTGGGCGATCGTAGAAGAAGACAATCGGATGCGACTGAGACACACACACACAGAGATAAAATTTCACATTTGATTGAGAAGCATCTTGATTTTCCGGATGACAAGAAAGGTAGGTAGGGAGAGAAGGGAGGGTGGGAAACATGGGGGAAGGGGGGGGGTGTGCTATTTTGTATTAAGCTTAATTTATTTCATTTTGTATGTCCATGTTTTATACTGAATTAAATGCTTGTTGCTTATAAACGTGTGTGTGTGTGTGTGTGTGTGTGTGTGTGTGTGTGTGTGTGTGTGTGAAAGAGAGTGTGTGAGTGTGTGCATGCACGCGCGCGTGCGCGTGTGTGTGTCTTCGGTTTAACAGCTACATTTCTGTAAAGTTTAAAATAACATTGTGAAAGCACACCACAAATAAACGCAGCTGATGTTTGACAGCCCATTTTATTACTCTCTGTCTCTCTCTCTCTCTCTCCCTATCACACAGTGTTCAGTTGGCCAATAGTTGAGCCTTCCTGTCTCCCCCGTTGTCCATATACCTATGATTTCTATCATGGCGGATAGGAAAGATTTCCAAGACCTTGGTTCTCTCTCTCTCTCTCCGCCCCCCTCTCTCTCCCTCTCACAGTGTTCAGTTGGCCAATAGTTGGGCCTGACTGTCCCTTCTATTGTCCACATTCCTATGGTTTATATCGTGCCGGTTGGGAAAGATTTCCAAACCCTGGCTCTCTCTCTCTCTCCCTCTCACACAGTGTTCAGTTGGCCAATAGTTGAGCCCCTGTCTCCCCCGTTGTCCATATACCTATGATTTCACAGCGGATAGGAAAGATTTCCAAGACCTTGGTTCTCTCTCTCCCCCCCACCCGCTCTCTCTCTCTCTCTCTCTCTCTCTCCCCTCTCACACAGTGTTCAGTTGGCCAATAGTTGGGCCTGCCTGTCCCCTCCATTGTCTATTTCCTATGGTTTCTATCGTGCCGGCTGGGAAAGATTTCCAAGACCTTGGTTCTCTCTCTCTCTCTCCCCCCCCCCCCCCCCCTCCCTCTCTCTCTCCTCTCACACAGTGTTCAGTTGGCCAATAGTTGAGCCTGCCTGTCCCCTCCATTGTCTATGTTCCTATGATTTCTATCATGGCGGTTGGGAAAGATTTCCAAACCCTGGGCTCGTCGGCTGACATCCAGACGTTTGTTCACATCACCCATGCCCCCTGAAAGAACGACAGAAACATGCAGAGAGTTGAGGACAAGGTTCCTCTTTTATATTTACATCGAGTTTAGGAATTATGGGTCCGCTGCACTGCATACGACTCAATCCAAATGAGATACGATTGTGACAATGTCTGTAAGACATGATTCACGTGAAATACTTCCATCTATAAATAATTCTACTATTTTCGTTCACTACACTCAATGTAGACCCCAATACACGAATCAAATAAAATGTCTGATACAAAAATACAGATATTTCATCAGATTCGTG
This sequence comes from Phymorhynchus buccinoides, assembly GCA_017654935.2. NCBI lineage: Eukaryota > Metazoa > Mollusca > Gastropoda > Neogastropoda > Raphitomidae > Phymorhynchus > Phymorhynchus buccinoides. Next base: position 47,320,930 of record CM065692.1, on the reverse strand, counting down.
TACGGGGGCAGGGCTCCCAATCGTCCCGCAAAACAAGGGGTCCCAGGGACTCCTTCACTTACAGTATAGAGGGTCCTAGAGGCGGGATAGAGGGTCCCAGTGGCATTGCGAATGCTAAAAAGAGTTCTTCTAGTGCATCCCTGGGACCCCCTGCACATTCTTTTAGAGGGTCCTTTAGAATTCTAGTACTTCATATATAGACCCCCAAATGGGGGTCCCCTGGGAGCCCTGGGGGGTAACTACAAATAGAGTGAACAAAATCCAGTAGGATTTCATCAGATTCGTTCAGGCAGTAGAATTTCACGTGAATCATGCCTCACAAATGTCACAATCGTATCGCAGTCAGTGAATCGAATCTCTTCAACGTCCTCCGGTCTGGAACAGACACGTATGGGACAATTAGTAGATATATAAAAGATGGTGGGAACGATCCTGGAGGCAATGCCCGGAGACAGTGCAACACTAGGAAAGTCCCGAATTTGTAACAATACAGATGTGTATTCGGTGATGTGTTATTAGCAACGAAAGGACACTCGCGAGCCCTAAATACCTGACCTGACTTGACCTGACAACACGAAGTCACGTGCAATCTAATAAACTCTATGGAAACATGAAGGGGAATAACCCTGAATGCCGCGTTCATGTCCCATTTAAGCGTGAGAACAGGGGGTTCGTTTCTCAAGGGCTAACGTTACGTTGCGCTCGCTCAAATCGGCAAAAACGGTCTAAGAAACACCCTTCGTTTGCCGATAGTTCGCGTGGCGTTTTGTTCTTAACAAACACCGAGCAAGCGGCGAATTATCCGGACCTAGTAGGGGGTGAATACATTTCTTCTTGTTGATTGGTCCAATTAGTTTGTTTAAAAAAGAAATGTTTGACCAATCAGACAAGAGCTTGTAATATTCTTCCGCAAACGTTGTCTAAAGTGTTTCTTAGGCCCCCAGTTTGCCGTAAGCGTTATTCGCGCGGCGACCGTTATCTAGAGAAACTCAACCCTGAGCACACTACTTCTTTCATTCATGAATATACACATTATTGTCATATCCACTCAATTATTGTGCAAGCTTGTGGTGAATATCTATGCCTACATAATAGTACATTGCTCTCTGTCTCTCTCTCTCTCTAAAGTATTCCAGTGTCCAGTGTCTCTCCCCCCCCCCCCTCTCTCTCTTTCTCTCTCAGACAGAATGGAAGAATAGGCCTAGCCTAAATTCTCATCCTTGCAAAATAAAATATATGAAGTCTGAAGGTATCTCACACACACACGCACGCACATATACACTGCACTCTCATACACAAACGCTTACGCACTCATGCACACACGAACGACACATACAGTGCAACCCCCCTTATAAGACTCCCTCCCACTTAAGACCTATGTAGGGGAAGACGGGGTAAAAAGCGCATGGGCGGGTAAGAAGCCCACCCCAATTATCTCTTGAAATGAAGCAAATTTCAGTCTCATTTTGCCCATGAGACGAGCGTTAATGTCTAGCATTCGTCTCATGGGCAAATTTGACTGACATTTTCTTTATTTCATGAGATAATTGGGGTGGGCTTCTTACCCGCCCATGCGCTTTTTACCCCGTCTTCCCCTACTTCTCTGAGACATTGCCCTTCTTCGTAAGCATTAAAATGGCTCTCGAAACCCAAAGGTGAAAGATATTTATGTACAAAAAAAAAAAGGAAATTCTTTACTTATTTAAAAAACATCATGGACTTATTGACCAGCGGAATGATACAACCGCATTGCGACAAAGGGAGGTAATGCTCCACACTGTGACGTCTTTGAGACAAAAATAGTGACCATGCGATGTTTCACACCAAAACAAACCAGACTGTCAAGACATTCTCACAGAATAACCAAGGTAAATAAATCTAGATCACACTTATGGTTTGTCCAACTTAAAATAGATTAAAACATTGCTCACAAAATCGACAAACAGAGCTTCTCATTAAAAGTTAATCCAACATCTATAACGGCAGTAACACGTCTCATGGGCAAATTTGACTGACATTTTCTTTATTTCATGAGATAATTGGGGTGGGCTTCTTACCCGCCCATGCGCTTTTTACCCCGTCTTCCCCTACTTCTCTGAGACATTGCCCTTCTTCGTAAGCATTAAAATCACCTCCCTTATACAATCCCAACCCATTTTAAAGGTGGAACCCGACAGATGAGTTTTTTGTGCAAGAAACACGTCGAGATCACCAGAAAGACATCCTATTCAAGGATCGGAACACTCACTTTGCTCTGGTTTCCTAGAAATCAAACCATCAAAACGGCGATTCCTCCTTGGCGGAGATGCCGGAGAGATAAGCCATTTTGGATGGGTGGGTGGAGGCCACTAATTGCGGTTGAAGTTTTCTTTCTTTTTTATAGTGCAGCAAAATCAAAATTGGAGCTATTTCCTTCGTTGTGAGCCTTTAGGTAAACTGTATAAAATTAAAAACAAAATAGATTTAAAAAAAAAGCTTGTATTGTGAACATTTCGTGCAAACGATTTGGTCTAAACTCAGGCGGCCATTAGAAAAGAGAAGTCACAAGCATTCTCTTTCACTGAAAGAATTTGACTTCCAGCACCTCCGCCAAGGAGGAATCGCCGATTTGACGGTTCGATTTCTAGGAAACCAGAGCAAAGTGAGTGTTGCGATCTCTGTAAAGGGTGTTTTCCTGGTGATCTCCACGTGTTTCTTGCAAAAAAAACCTCATCCGTCAGGGTACCCCTTTAAAGATCCCCCACGTCACGTGTCATGTTCCCTCTTATGCTATGAAGATTTCTTACTAGCGATAAGAGGGAAAACACGAGAGAAACGTGATTTTGACACGTGACGTGGTGGGTCTTTAAGACCTTATTTCGGATGATTTTTCGAGGTCTTCAAAGGGAGGTTTCCACTGTACTTAAAACACGCAATGACAGCGGTTGACCTAATAAAGCGTGACGAGACAGACACAGACAGACAGACAGACGGACGGACAACTGACGGGCTCTGCGGGGGTAGGAGGAGGGTGTCTCGGTGTCTGACAACCCGATCCAGCGAACCCTGAGAGGCTTGGTGTACGGCCTTCTGTGCATCAGCGTGGAGAGATCCCTGCACACGGCACAACGAGAGAGAGAGACTGCAGCAAAGATATTCTAAAAGGGTAAGATGGACTACTTAAGAGCTCGGCGAACCGGGCTGATAGAGTTATCGTTAGTGGGGACAGTACACTATTCACAGTGCAGGCTATCCAAAAACTCAGACTGGAACTTGAACGGAGAATTCAACTGGCCTATCCACGTGTAAAATGTGTCCTGTTTAAAAGGGACATAACCAGTGTTTCTGTCCTCACTACTCATATAGGGGAAGACGGGGTAAAAAGCGCATGGGCGGGTAAGAAGCCCATCCCAATTATCTCATGAAATAAAGAAAATTTCAGTCAAATTTGCCCATGAGACGAATGCTAGACATTAACGCTCGTCTCATGGGCCAAATGAGACTGAAATTTGCTTCATTTCATGAGATAATTGGGGTGGGCTTCTTACCCGCCCATGCGCTTTTTACCCCGTCTTCCCCTAGGGAAAAGAGACCGGATGCTTATCTTCCCCTATACAGTCTTTGACTGCATGAGGACACTCCACGATGATCAGAGGTCATGTAGAAAGGTCTGTGTCTCTGGTACACATTTCTGACCATATCGTCGTACACGTTGCATCAATTCTCCGTCTCCGTCTATGTATCTCTTTCTTTAATAATTGATTATGCCGTATTGTGGCAACTCTCTCTCTTCTGTTGTTGCAATTTGTTCTCAATATATTATGTATTGACTGTTCGATATTTCATGTGTTTGAATGTCTGTGCGAGAGAGCGCATGTGCGCGCTTGTGTGTGTGTGTGTTTGTGTGTGCGTGTATATGTGCGCTTGCGTGTGTGTAGGGGAAGACGGGGTAAAAAGCGCATGGGCGGGTAAGAAGCCCACCCCAATTATCTCATGAAATGAAGCAAATTTCAGTCTCATTTTGCCCATGAGACGAGCGTTAATGTCTAGCATTCAACTCATGGGCAAATTTGACTGAAATTTTCTTTATTTCATGATAATTGGGGTGGGCTTCTTACCCGCCCATGCGCTTTTTACCCCGTCTTCCCCTACGTGTTTGCGTGTACATGTGCGTTGCGTGCGTGTGTGTACGTGTGTTTGTGTGTGTATATGTGCGCACACGTATGTGTGTGCCGTGTGTGTGTGTGTGTGTGTGTGTGTGTGTGTGTGTGTGTGTGTTTCGTTTACCAAAAAAATAAATTATTTGCTAACTCTTTGTGATGCCTTTTGCATGCTTGATAATAGGGGAAGACGGGGTAAAAAGCGCATGGGCGGGTAAGAAGCCCACCCCAATTATCTCATGAAATAAAGAAAATTTCAGTCAAATTTGCCCATAAGACGAATGCTAGACATTAACGCTCGTCACATGGGCAAAATGAGACTGAAATTTGCTTCATTTCAAGAGATAATTGGGGTGGGCTTCTTACCCGCCCATGCGCTTTTTACCCCGTCTTCCCCTATACATTTCTTCCCTTCTGTTGCTCTTCTCTTGTCTGAGGGCAAGATGTGTGTGCTTATTCTCTTTCTTCCCTCATTAAAAGATTATCTCACCCCCCCCCCCCCCCCCCATACCTGACATCATAGCTGTGAAGTTTGAAGGCCAGTGGCACTCGGTGGAATATCTTGACGTCATCACGGTTGATGCTGACGCGCACGCTGACGTGGAACTCCTGCGCGTAGATCACCTCTGTGATGACGTAGATACGGTCTGTTCTGTAACGGCCTGCTGTTAGAACAAAGAGACTTCTTCTTCTTCTTCTGCGTTCCCAGGCCATATGGCCATAAAGGGTAAGGAAAGAAAGAAAGAAAAAAAAGATGGAAAGAAAGAACTGCCTCAAGGTGAAAGTCATGAAAAAAGTTATTTGAGCTGGTTTACTGGTATCCCAATGTATTGACTAATAGGCCCTTTGTTCAAATGGCTTTTATCATTGATTGAAGGTACGTATGTGTCCGGTTTTCAGTTTTCACTGGTCTCCCTGCTGCGTACAGCCGACACATTCCGATTTCGGAGGAGCTCAGAGGAGAAAAGTTATGTGGAAGATTTTGTTGAAAAAAGGGCAAGAGAATGGGTCAATAAGTCCGAGCAGAAAGATAGTAGATGACAGAAAGTAAAGGGAAAAGGCAGAGTCAAAGAGAGTGGGCAGATTAGAGGAAGTTACAAGCACATAACTTCCAGAAGGTGGGGGAACTATTTATACGAAAGACCCCCCCGGCATCCCCACGGGGAGAGACTCATGGAGGGGGCGGGGGTCGTCCAGCTCCCCGTATGGAGGTACGAGGCACCCACCCACTACCCCAATCCGGCAGCAACAAGGTGCACAGAACTTCCAGAAGGTGGGGGAACTATTACATTTCGAACTAAAAATGCAAACTGAATTAAATACAAAAATATACATAATTATTTTCTTATATTTTTGTATTGAATTCAGTTTGTATTTAGCTTTTCTGCTGTGTTTTATGCTAATAAATATATTGATGACTGTGACTGCTTTTAGTCTAACTAATTTTTCATTCTGTTATCTTTTATTAGGCATGTACATGTGTACGTATAAATTTTTTTTATTCATTTTAGTTCATTGTATTACTGCGGAAGAGAAGGGTGGGTTTGGAGAAAGGGGGTAGATGGTGGGAGAGGGTGAGGGAGAGACGGGGAGAGGGTTCACCACTTACAATATCTGTACAAGTTGAGCACAAATTAAAATTACTGATTCGGTGCGGCAAGGCCAATTCCAGAAGGCGGGGGAATTATTAACTTATTTGTACTGAAAGGCACCCCACCCTCCTCATACACCCAAGAGAGAGGGTGGGAAGGTGGGTGAGGGGAGCCCACTTACAATGTGTACAAGTTAGGTGGAGAGGGGGGGGGGGGCTGACACAAAACTTCCAGAAGGCGGGAAAACCATTAACTTTTGTACTTAAGAGACACCCATCCTAGCTCATCAAGAGGGGGTGGTGGGGGTCGAGTGTGTGTAGGTATGGGGGTGTGTGGGCATGACCTACAATATTGGTACAAGTTGAGCTCGAGGCATCCGGGGGGCGGCGAGGCACGCAGAACTTCCAGAAGGTGGAGGCACTACTTACAATATCGGTACAAGTTGAGCACGAGGCTAGTATAATCCGGGGGGGGGGGGGGGCGGCAAGGCACACAGAACTTCCAGAAGGCGGGGGGCACTACTTACAATATCGTTACAAGTTGAGCTCGAGGCTATAATCCGGGGGGGGGGGGGGGGGGGGGGCGGCAAGGCACACAGAACTTCCAGAAGGCGGGGGCACTACTTACAATATCGGTACAAGTTGAGCACGAGGCTATCCGGGGGCGGCAAGGCGCGGGGCATAACTCTGTGGCAGCCTGATGCAGTGACCGTCACCTGCCTGCAGTAGCCTCCCTTGAGCAGCAGGCCGTGAAAGCGGTGGTTGGGCCACACACTGTCGTCTGCCAGACGAACTGGAGCCGCCATCTCCTGAGATAATAACAATGACGACGATAATGCTGCAGTCAAGCCGTGGAAGCAAGTAAAGTCACAAACAAATAATGTTATTAAGATTGAAAGGAGCGTTTGGGAATGGGGTGTCGACCACTCCTTCTACTACTAATTTGATAAAAATTCGTCCAGTCGTTATTGAAAAAAAAAAAGTGGGACAGACGCACACTACCCACCCACACACCACTGCAGCATGGTTAGTTAAGTCGTAGTTCCGGATAAGGCCTGACATTTTGGACCACGATATTACGATATTTGTCTCTCTCTGTGTGCCTCTCTCTCCCTCTCTGTCTCCGTGACCCCACCTCTCTCTCTCTCTCTGTCTCCGTGACCCCACCTTTCCCCTCTCTCTCTCCCACTCACCACAGCAGCATCTACGATGAGATCATGGTCCCAAATGAGGTCGCATAAATGGAGACCTGACATTTAGGAGAGAAGTTACCCCCACTTCTCTCCCCCTCCTCCCCCACCCCATCCCCTTTCCACCGCAGCATCAACAGTGGAGACAGGGTCCCAAATCAGGTCGTAGACGGACATCAAATCCTGACGTTTGGCTGGAACACATCTCCACTTCTCTTCCTGTCTCTCCCCTCTCTTTCTCTGTCTGTCTGTCTGTCTGTCTCTCTCTCTCTCTCTCTCTCTCTCTCTCTCTCTCTCTCTCTCTCTCTCTCTCTCTCTCTCTCTCACACACAAACACACATACACGCGTCCGCGCGCGAGCACACACAGAGAGAAATAGACAGGGACAGAGACAAAGAGACAGTTGGGATACAGAAAGACAGGGACAGACAGACAGACAGATTCAACTTGGCTTATTAAGGCTGTGTCAGACCAACTGACACAGGTTAGAACACCAAGGCTACATCAAAACGTTGTTATGATATGCTATGCATAGTTATATGCGGGGATTGTCTTAAGCCATGACAAGCTCCTCGCTTAACAACATCATCAGTCTCCAAAATCCCCCGAAGACGGAGTGTGGCGGGGTAATCGAAAACGGTCACAGACGTACGTAATGTTCTCATCCGTAGCTGATGCACTTGTACCGCAATGTTCAAGTGCTTCCGGCCGCTGTTGGGATGATCCCCGGAGTCTTTTAGCCAGGGTAAGCCAACAACAACAACAAACAGACGGATCTCCCCCCCGTGGGGATACCGGGGGGTCTTTTGTATAATAGTTCCCTCACCTTCTGGAAGTTCTGTGCTTGTAACTTCCTTTAATCTGTCACTCTCTTTGACTCTGCCTTTTCCCTTTGCTTTCTATCATCTATCTTTCTGACTTATCAGTTGGCCCATTCTCCTGCCTTTTTTCAAAATATTTTTTTCTCCATTGAGCTCCTCCGAAATCGGAATGTGTCGGCTGTACGCAGCGGGGAGACCAGTGAAATCTGAAAACCGGACACACATGTACCTTACCCATTATGGCCTGGGAACGCAGAAGAAGAAGAAGAAGAAGAAGAAGACGGATCTCAACTGACCACAGCAGCTTCTACAGTGAGGTCGTGGTCCCAGATAAGGTCGTAGATGGACACGAGGGCCTGACATTTGGGGGGAAGACACCTCCACTTCTCTCTCGGGGTCCGGCGGCTCTTGAACAGCACCGCTCCCAGTTCGTACCTGTCCATGGCCCCTTCCACCACCGTGGGCACGGGTTCGAATCTTTCTGTGCCTGTGTATAGGGGAGGGGGAGAGAGAGAGAGAGAGAGAGAGAGAGAGAGAGAGAGAGAGAGAGAGAGAGAGAGAGAGAGAGAGAGAGAGAGAGAGAGAGAGAGAGAAATGGAGGGTATGCATACATCATCTCTGTGTGTGTGCGCGCACGCATGCGGGCCTCTGTGTGTGTGCGTGTGTGTGTGTGAGAGAGAGAGAGTGTGCGTGCGCACATGCAGGCGCATGCACACGTGTGGATCGAGGCGTGTGTATATGCTTGTACAATATGTAGGCCCCATGCATGCATGAATCGTGTGTGTTATGTATGTGTTGGAGCATGTGTGTGTGTGTGTGTGTGTGTGTGTGCGTGCGTGCGTGTGTGCGTGCCGCGCGTACGTGCACATGTGTGTGTGTGTGCCGCGCGCACGTGCACATGTGTGGGTGTGTTTGTGTGCGCACATATGCACGCTGGTGTGTGGAACCTCTGTGTGTGCTATAATGTCTGTACATTTGTATTGCACATTTTGTGAATTTGTACACGCCTTCTGTCTTTTTCTTTCACTGTGTACTCTCAGTCTTTCACATTCTCACCCCAATGAATCGAATTTTGTTTATCGTCCTCTCGGTCCAGTTGGACGGACACATGTGAGGCATTAGTTCGGATTCCGATCTCACCCCATATTTTCCTGCCGATTTCGTACTTGATGATGGGCCACACGGCTACCACGTCGTGAGAGGCGAGAGAGTCCAGCAGCCTGGCAGGAAGGTTGTGGACCCTGAAGGTGCCAGCCCCAGGCTGCTGCTCCACCGGGAGGTACTTGGAGGCATCGTACGACAGGACCTCCTCGGATGACACGACTACCTGGGAGGAGATGTACAGTATTCCATTTAGTTTTAAACTCAATCTTCCTGACGAAGAGATGAAACAAAATCTCGAAAGCTTGAGTAGGAAAGCAAGGAAAGTAGTAAAGAGAGAGATGTGCAGTGATTTTCTAGAGGATTGGAAATTCATGGTAGAATACAGTTTAGTGGTCTTTTCCAGGAAGACTGGCTCTCAAACTAGCTCTGAGTGTGGTATTTGTACTGGCTCTTAATCCTGCATCTAAAGGGATTGGTTTGGCCTTTGGGGACCTTCCCCAACGCCAAATGTCCTCAGAATAATGAGTAGCTTGACAGAAGTTTTGAGAATGTCAGTGTGTGCTCACATGAACGCATGCGCACGCACACACACACACTTACATGTATGCGCATGCACACACACACACACACACACACACACACACACACACACACACACACAGACACAGACACACACACAGAGGTAAGCAAAGAACAGGTCTATGACAGTCAGGATGAGAGAAGAGACTAACAAAAAATGGGGAAATTAGTTAAGTGATTTAGGCCAAGTAGTGAAAGCAATGGATGCTGAAAAATAGGTAATAACTTGGAATGCAAAGACTATGGCTTGTTATTTTGTCCATTTTATAGTGCATCCCTGGGACCCCCTACGCATTCTTTTAGAGGGTCCTTTATGGTCATAGTACTTCATAGACCCCCAAATGGGGGTCCCTGGGAGCCCTGGTAAAGGGGGAGGGGTGTGTGTGTGTATGTTGGGCCATAGACCTTTATTTCGCGGTATCCGGGAAAGACCAATCCGGCTACCTGTAAGTGTAACCATAGCGGTCCCTGGGGCCAAACAGCTCCTTTCCTTCATTAACCACTACTTTGATCTATCATTCTATACCCCCCCCCCCCCCCCCCCCCCCCCCAATCAGAATTTAGAAAGACATGTTGTTGAGCTCTCTCTTGAAAGATACCGCGAGTTTTAGTTTTACATCCTCCTGGTCGCAAGACTCATGTGGAACATTTCCAGAGATACCGATAAATGTTGAAAGATTCTAAGGAGGGAGCCTCAGCTACGCTACAGTCGTGGCTGGAAGGGAGTTCCACACTGGGATAGTTCTTGGGAAAAAAACCTGTGTTTGAAAGTACAACAAACAAACAACTACACGACAAGTGCATGTAAAAAGACGTTATTTTATTCACACGAGACAAAACAAAACTACTGGATATTTCGGCGAATACGCCTTTATCAACATAGACAAACAAGAATTAAGAAAACAGCAAACACATAGCAAATGGAGCAAAAAGCAGGCAACAAAAGGAGCAAAAAATCAACAAGATAAAAAAAACACCAATACTTCCCCTCTGCAGTCCAATGCCGCAATGCGTAAATGATCTTTTTTTTTTCTTCTTGTATTTGAAAGTGTGTTTCTTTCAGCTCCTTCATAATTTCACGCAGGCTTGTCGCAGTCAAAAAAGTCGCTCGATCGTTCAAATAAATCGCCCGGCTACTATGAGAGTGTGTATTTGCGACAGTTTGCGACATTGAGCATGAACCACAAATTCCACTTTTTTCTAGGGTTAGGGATAGGGTTAGGGTTAGGGTTAGGATTAGGTAAATGGTTCAAGTACAGAAAAAGTGAAATTTCTGGTTGTCGCAAATACACACTCTCATAGGGGAAGACGGGGTAAAAAGCGCATTGGCGGGTAAGAAGCCCACCCCAATTATCTCATGAAATGAAGCAAATTTCAGTCTCATTTTGCCCATGAGACGAGCGTTAATGTCTCATGGGTAAATTTGACTGAAATTTTCTTTATTTCATGATAATTGGGGTGGGCTTCTTACCCGCCCATGCGCTTTTTACCCCGTCTTCCCCTAGTAGCGGGCGATTGATTTGACTGAGCGACTTTTTTGACTGCGACACTTACCTGCTTCTCTGTGGCAGGCAAAGAAGGTGTAGAGGGAGAGGAGTTGGCTTTGGAAGTGGTTGCAATAGATATTATGGGCCGATGTCGCGGTATTTTCCGGGGCTGGTTTTCCTCTAGGACACCGGCTGAATCTCCATGCTCTTTTTTCGGTTTTGCTGCAGGGCTGGTGACATGCTTGTTGTTTTCTGTTCTGTCACCTACATTGTAGGCTACAACTACTACAGGCTGCTGCCGCTGCTGTTCTGATTGCAGCCGGCTGCCTGACTCCATTACATCTTTACGTCACAGTCCAGCTAACCTGGCGTCATTATCTCAGTGCTAGTGATGTCATTGATTATGACTGTTACGTGTCGCGCGTCACGTTCTTTCTTTCCCTTTTATTTAAAGACCCACAAAGGGTTATTTTATAATAATAATAATAATTAGCATTTATAGCGCCTAATCTTAAAAAAAGCCCTAAGCGCTTACAATAATAAATGAACAAACCAGCAAGCAGTATAAAGAAAGAAACGACAAAAATATATTATACACACGTGCGCGCGCACACACGCACGCACTAAACACACGCACGCACAAAACAGACACACACACACACAAACACACACACGAACGCACCACACGCGCGCACACGCACACACACACACACACACACACACACACACACACACACACACCTGGCACGCACACGCGCACGCAACACACACGCACAAACAACACGCATGCACACAAACACACGCGGATAGAAGGGGCACAGTACTTTGAAAAGAAATATAGCAGGCTATGATTTGAAAAGAGTAGTTTTGAGAGAATACTTAAATGAAGAAAGGGAGTTGGCAGAACGGAGAGGTAAAGGGAGTCTATTCCAAGAGGAGGGGGCCTGGAAAGAGAAGGAGCATTCGCCAAGGGTCTTGGTGCGGTAACGAGGGATCTGGAGCCGGATAGAAGTGTCAGAAGAGGAGCGTAACTGTCTAAGAGTTGTGTAAAGGTTCAGAAGATCAGCGAGATAAGAAGGAGCCAGACCATTCAGGGATTTGTAACAGAGCAGAGAGAGCTTGTATTCGATACGCCTTCCGACAGGAAGCCAGTGAAGAGATTCAAGCATTGGGGTAGAGTGAGAGAATTTGGAACACCTCAGTACAAGGCGAGCAGCATTGTTCTGAATTTTCTGCAATTTAGCGAGAAGATTTTGTGGACAACCAGCCGGCAAGAAGGGAATTGCTGTAGACTAAGCGAGAGAGAACAAAGGCAGAGATAAGAGTTTTGGTGGCGTCTTCAGAAAGAAGATGACGAACAGAAGCAATGCGACGGAGTTCCAGATAGCAAGCACGACAGACGGAGGAAATTTGAGTTTGAAAAGAAAGTGTTTGGTCCAGTGTGAAGCCAAGATTGCGAACGCTTGCAGAAGTCTGAATGAGAGAGTTCTCTAGTTGGATAGAAGTAGGGAGCGAGTTTGTAGACAAAAGTCTCTTGAGGACAATGAAAATAATTTCAGTCTTTTATAGACAGTTAACCACAAACGCCACCATCACATAATTATGTGACACCCGCCCTACAACAATCAAAAGTTTTAGCGACCAACGAAGTAGTCATTTTTGTGTGGTAAGGGTTTTAGACTGTTTTGTACTTGCTATCTCTAGCCACAAGAGACAGATGGTGGAGAGAACAAACATATCGCAGTTAATGACTGAAATCAATTTTAATTTATACATACAAAAAATATTTGAAATCTATCATGATGCTTCTTCATCTACAAAGAGCTATGAAACCGTATATAAAATTATATATTCGATCAAACAATGTGTATTTTTCATTGGTGATTTGCTGCGGACTACGTACACATTTTTCTGTCTCTGGAAGTTCAACTTGCTGTTTTGGGGGAAGACGCACTTCGTTCTAAATCAAAACCGGCAAGATGATGGAACTAGATTTACAGCGAGTGGACTACTTGCAGGTTGGCCCTGGTTCTTGTTTATCATGCCATGTATAGTCAGTTTAATCTTTTTGACAACGATTTATAGAGAATACATTTTCAATAATGTGCACTGAAACTAGTGAAAGTAAAAATGAAAATGAAACAAACACTGAAACAGATTTGTCTTGAGTTGAGCTGAACATTGAAGTGAAATATTCATATTCATTGAAAACACACACACACACACACACAAACACACACACAGTGTGACACACACTCACACACGCATACTAGCGTGCGTACTGACACACACACTTCTTCCAAATTAGGGATGTTTATCCTGCTCCACGCCCATTTAGAGTTAGACTGCAGTTGGCACACAGGATGCATGCTTTGTGAGTTCGTGTCATCCATCCCACCGGCAAAACACGGCCTACTCCTACCGAATAGTGGAATGGGCTTTAACGTGTGCGCAAGATCTTGTGCATGCGTTCGCACAGGGGACCTTGGTTTAAGGTCTTATTTGAAGGACTAGGAAATAGGAGTAAATTATATTTCCCAAGAACACAACACCGCGAACGGAGCTAGGTTTGAACCAGCGCACTCGCAAACCTGTTGGGTTACGAGTGGCGACTAACCAACTACGCTACTGTACCTCCATGGCTTTAACGTTTGTGCCAGATCTTTCAATTCTTTGTGCATGCATTTGCACACATGACCTTGGTTTTAAGTCTCATCAGATGGACTTTTTTCCCAACTGACGTCAGGTAGGTACCCATTTTCACCTGGGTGGAATGAGGAAAATAGGAGTAAAGTGCTTTTCCCAAGGACACATGCGACCCAATGCGACGGATTACGGGCCAGGGACTCTAGTCTAACCAACTGAACCACTGCGGCTCATTTCTAAATGCACATACACGCATACACGCATGCACGCACACGCACAGTGACACACACACACACACACACAGTGACACACACACACACACACACACACACACACACACACACACACACACACACACACACACACACTGACACAGAGTCTGTGTTTCTGTCTCATTGTCTGTCTTTCATTCTTTCTTTCCGTCTGTTTCTCTTTTCCCCTATGTCTCTTTGTTATGTATGTTATGTGTGTGTGTATCTGTGTGTGTGTGTGTGCATGCATACACATGCGCATACATGCATTTAATTTTAAGGTGCATTAGAAAATACAACTTAAGCAAGCGGTTAGCGTACTCTTTCAAAAAGCTAAGAGAAGAACATTGCTAATCTTTGTGTATAGATAGAATGACTGATATAAATACTATAATGACTGATAGTATCATAGTATAAGTGAATAATTGCCTTGTTGCTTTGAACTAACAGAAGTTTGAATTGATTTCAAAGTAATATCCATATCATATCAGTGTAAATGCTTGATGATTTTCTTTTTCTCCAGGTGGGGACCACACAAAAGGGAACAATGAGACTGATGCCAATATCGGGGAAAATTCAGAAGGTAGAGAAAGTGGCGATGTCCACATTTATTCCCATAAGAACGATATCGCAAAACATAGAGACGCAAGTCGAAAGGCTTAGGAATGAAATTTGAAAAACTCAATATTTCGGGCATTTTAGGTAAAATTATGTAAAAGTAAAACATAATTATTTTGTTCTTTTATCGTCACAATCAGTGATTTATCTTTGCAAATTATTGTTTTGCGGCTTTGTTAGATGATGCAGCCTGTCTTGGATCAACTGGCAAGTCCAACACATCGAAGTTGACCAATTTTGAGCGACGTCTCAATGTTTTGCGCGCCGCAATATAATTAGTGAAGGAAAGTAGTTCAACACAGCCTCTAATGAGCTTCTTTCCATCAATGAATTATGATTCTTAATGGGATAAAATTGGATATCACCTAGTGAGCATGCTGAAATTGTCTTTCTATAAATTTAAGATTTGTTTGTTTTTATGCTGTGCAAAGAAATAGTATGAATGCAGTTCTTTTTTGCTTTGTGTTATAGTGGAATCTCGCGATTGAGAACCTTGAAAAATCAGCCAATAAGGATCTTAAAACCCACCACGCCGATGTGTGAAAATCAGCGTTTTCACATGTTTTCCCTCTCTCGTTGGTAAGAAATCTTAAGAAATTTTTAGAGCAAGAGAGGGAAAATCCACATCACCGTGGTGGGTCTTTAATACGATAGTACTTAGCCAGGATATGAAATGGGGGGGGGGGGAGACTGGAAATATTGGGTCACATATTAGAGGGGGTCTTAATAGGGAGGTTAATAAAGCATTGAAAAATCAGCCCCCAAAGGTCTTAATAGGGAGGGGTCTTCATAGGGAGGTGGACACTCAGTAGTCCAGATATGAAGGGGGGGAAATCGGTGAACATTTTTTGGGGGTCACATTTTGGAAGTAGTCTTATTAGGGAAGGTCTTGATAGGGAGGTTCCACTGTATTAAAAAATGAAAAAGAAAAACCAACACCTGAGCACAAAAGAAAAATCAATAAAATATGAGGCAGTGCAAACAATGCAATGTAATATGATACTAACAGTGCAAAATTTACACAGTTCTGTATTCATTTTCAAAAGGCTAACAATGTGTGACAGACCTTTTTGTTTTTCATTAATGAATCCAAGGTTAGACAGTACTTTTGATATAGTTCATCTGCATTCTCTGTGCTGGATTACAGTTGGAGGTGGTATTGTTAATTAATGTTTACCCTGCATAGAAATGATCAGAATTTTTTTTTTATCACAAATCGACAGCCCTTCAGAATCTAGTAAAAGAGAATCCAAGTAAAAATTGAAATGGCTTATTTTTTAGCATAATCCTTTTTTTAATTTTTTATAGAGTAGGTTATTTTTCGTATAAATCTACAGTGAAGTCTGTTGTTGATAATTAAAATAAAATATGGGCATGATAATTAAAAAAATCTTTTTGGTGAAGTAAAGTAAATTGAATTGATACCCACATATTTTTTTTATGCAGAAAAATATATCATTAGTCTCCAGTAATATTGTTGTGATTTTACCATAAATGCTCCTTTGGTAAACATCCTTGAAAAAAAGAAGTTGTTGAATTATATGAACATTAAGGCCTAGCCACACTGCATACAATTCGATTCACTACGATACGATTTTGACATAAGATAATATATAATAATTTGTGAGGCATGATTAACGTGAAATTCTACTGTCTAAAGGAATCTGATGAAATCCTACTAGTTATGTTCACTATGTTTGTGGTCTTCTCGTACACGAATCTGATGAAAACTATCATATTTTTGTATCGGACATTTTATTTGATTCGTGTATTGCGGTCTACATGAGTACATGAGTGAACGAAAATCGTAGCATTATATTTAGATGGAAGCATTTCACGTGAATCATGACTCACAGACATCGTCACAATCGCATCGTATTGGGGTCAAATCGTGCGCAGTGACGTGTAAAATGTCACTGTGTCATGACAGTCGTCACTTTGTGTGTTTGCGACAGGTGGCAGTGGCAGACAACGATGGTCAGCTACAAATGTTTGGCATGAAGAAGGGAGAGATGCAGGTAAATTCTGCTGAGGCCGTAGATAATTGTTTTAACGTTGCAGTGAATTTTGATCGTGAACAAACCAATTCTTTGTCCCTGTGTTCCCCCGTGGGGATACCAGGGGGTCTTTCATCAAATTAGTTCCCCCACCTTCTGGAAGTTCTGTGCTTGTAGCTTCCTCTAATCTGCCACTCTCTTTGACTCTGCCTTTTCCCTTTGCTTTCTATCGTCTACTATATTTCTGACTTATTGGCCCATTCTCCTGCCCTTTTAAAAAAAAAAATCTTCCAAATAATTTTTCTCCTTTGAGCTCATCCGAAATCGGAATGTGTCGGTTGTACGCAGCGGGGAGACCAGTGAAAACTGAAAACCTGACGCATATGTACAGTACCTTACCCATTATGGCCATATGGCCTGGGAACGCAGAAGAAGAAGAAGAAGAAGAAGTCCCTGTGTTGTTTACAAATGTGCACAGGACGGATAAAAGCAGCATAGACGGTCTTGCGAAGTTGTGAAATTAAATTGCAACCCCACTGAGACGGACCCACAAAACAGACACAGACAAACAAGAGATCAGGTGTGTATACATGAATCTGGAAATGCCGTTGCTAAGTTGTCTGTTTGTCAGCATTGAAATTTAGTTGGAAGTGGCATTTAGAAAATAGGCCTTGTGTGATCACCTTTGAGACCAAGGTCATGACCACATCCTACTAAGTTTTAATGCTGGAAGATGCAAGTTAGCAAAGGGGTCAGCATATTTTAACCCCTTGACTGCCAGAGAAACATAAAGAAAAAAATACAGTGGAACCTCCCTTATAAGACTTCCCATTACAAGACTCCCTCCCATGTAAGACCTGCTTCTCTGAGACTTTGCCCTTCTTCGTAAGTATTAAAATCACCTCCCTTATCAGACCTCATTTTGGATGATTTTTGAAGGTCTAGACCTCATTTTGGATGATTTTTGAAGGTCTTATCAGGGAGGTTCCACTGTACAATAAAAATGGTCAGTTGTGAAAGCGAACTATTAAAGTCAATCTGGCAAAATGCTCCGGGGATATCGCGAAGTTAAAGTGTTACGTCCTCTCGGCAAAGCCATGCGGGACATTCTGGGGATATATCCCTCATGACTGTTTAATAGCAAAACTTTATCTCCCAGAGTTATTCCCCTTCATTTGATGATGTCATTAGTGAGGTCATTGGGCCCATACATCAAACATCAGGGCTATCAATAGTCCAGCAAAACAAGGGGTCCCAGGGACTCCTTCACTTACGGTCTAGAGGGTCCTAGAAGTGGGATAGAGGGTCCCAGTGGTATGACGAATGCTAAAAAAGATTTTTTCTAGTGCATCCCTGGGACCCCCTGCACATTCTTTTAGAGGGTCCTTTAGAATGTTAGTGCTTCATAGACCCCCAAATGTGGGTCCCTGGGAGCCCTGAACATTATGTGGCAGTCAAGGGGTTAAATACTATCCAATCCCCAGCCATACACATATAGACTACAAATGCACATGTATAGCACTTACATTGAATCCTATGTCACAGAATGTGTTCAAGGCCACGACCCCCCAGCCCATCACTCGGCTGACCATGGGGGGTCAAGCGGGTCAAGTGAAGGACCGCGTCTTCATCAGCACGGGGGCCGAGGTTCGAGCCTACACCAAGAAGGGAAAGAACTTCCTCAACTTCAACACGAACATGTCGGAGCCCATCAGAACCATGTGAGTGTGGAGGGAGAGAAAGGAGGTGCAGTTCAACGGGAATTGTTCAGAAATAATTAAGGGGAGCCCATCAGAACCATGTGAGTGTGGAGGGAGAGAAAGGAGGTGCAGTTCAACAGGAATTGTTCGGAAATAATTAAGGGGAGCCCATCAGAACCATGTGAATGTGGAGGGAGAGAAAGGAGGTGCAGTTCAACGGGAATTGTTCGGAAATAATTAAGGGGAGCCGATCAGAACCATGTGAGTGTGGAGGGAGAGAAAGGAGGTGCAGTTCAACAGGAATTGTTCGGAAATAATTAAGGGGAGCCCATCAGAACCATGTGAATGTGGAGGGAGAGAAAGGAGGTGCAGTTCAACAGGAATTGTTCGGAAATAATTAAGGGGAGCCCATCAGAACCATGTGAGTGTAGATAGAGAGAGAGAAAGGAGGTGCAGTTCAACAGGAATTGTTCAGAAATAATTAAGGGGAGCCCATCAGAACCATGTGAGTGTAGATAGAGAGAGAGAAAGGAGATGCAGTTCAACAGGAATTGTTCGGAAATAATTAAGGGGAGCCCATCAGAACCATGTGAGTGTGGAGAGAGAGAAAGGAGGTGCAGTTCAACAGGAATTGTTCGGAAATAATTAAGGGGAGCCCATCAGAACCATGTGAATGTGGAGGGAGAGAAAGGAGGTGCAGTTCAACAGGAATTGTTCGGAAATAATTAAGGGGAGCCCATCAGAACCATGTGAGTGTGGAGGGAGAGAAAGGAGGTGCAGTTCAACAGGAATTGTTCAGAAATAATTAAGGGGAGCCCATCAGAACCATGTGAGTGTAGATAGAGAGAGAGAAAGGAGATGCAGTTCAACAGGAATTGTTCGGAAATAATTAAGGGGAGCCCATCAGAACCATGTGAGTGTAGATAGAGAGAGAGAAAGGAGGTGCAGTTCAACAGGAATTGTTCGGAAATAATTAAGGGGAGCCCATCAGAACCATGTGAATGTGGAGGGAGAGAAAGGAGGTGCAGTTCAACGGGAATTGTTCGGAAATAATTAAGGGGAGCCCATCAGAACCATGTGAGTGTGGAGGGAGAGAAAGGAGGTGCAGTTCAACAGGAATTGTTCGGAAATAATTAAGGGGAGCCCATCAGAACCATGTGAGTGTAGAGGGAGAGAAAGGAGGTGCAGTTCAACAGGAATTGTTCGGAAATAATTAAGGGGAGCCCATCAGAACCATGTGAATGTGGAGGGAGAGAAAGGAGGTGCAGTTCAACAGGAATTGTTCGGAAATAATTAAGGGGAGCCCATCAGAACCATGTGAGTGTAGAGGGAGAGAAAGGAGGTGCAGTTCAACAGGAATTGTTCGGAAATAATTAACTCTTTCGTTCCTGAGAACCGCTTTTGAGGTTGAATGGGAGCAATTGCAGATTCCTAGCTTCATAGAGTTCTCTATCTCCCTATTCCTGGGTTTCCAGAGAGAGTAAAACTGTATAAAGGGGTGTTATGTTATTGTGAATATGCGGCATGTTTTCAGCAGCCTGTTTCTCTGTCATAAACAATACTTGCCCCAGTAAGAAAAGGGAAAAAACCCTCACTGCATTGCAATTATAGAAGAGCAAAGTAATAACAGTTGCATCATGTTGCATGATATTACGAGCAAAAGAGGCCTGTAGGAATCAACGGGATAAAATTTATCAGCAGCTAAAGAGGTTCTCAGGAATGAAAAGTAGTTGGAACTTCTCTAAATACAGAAACCAAAGACTTAAGGGGAGTAATTTCATGGTGTGTGGGAGTGATCTCGCCTAATTCAATCGGTCAAACAGGGGAAGTTACTCTACTTTCAGGTAGATCCCCAGCACTCGCTTCGTGTGTTTGCTCAAGAGACACACAGCATGTAGAACGCAGTGCATCATTCTAAATTTGATGTAATTTATATTTTTGCATCACAGTTTGCAAGTTCTATCACTTTGTAGCAACTGGCCACCCCTTATTTGTTTTAAAAAAATGTTTGCAAGTCGCTGACTGGCATTCTGCGGTTTCAAGCTTTGACGCCATTGTTGCTATATGGTATTTGACCGAGTAATGGAGGTAAGCAACTCTAATTTTCACGAAGTGCCCTCCTCTAGTTTTTTCTGAAAATCGTCTATTATGGGTGAGAAATTGTATGCCTACACTAGGGAAGGAAGGTGGCAGAGTGGTTAAGACGTTCGCCTGCTGATTTTGATGCGTGACCGCAGCGTGAGTGACCCGGGTTCGAATCCCAGCCTCGCCCTTTCTTTCTAGTTTGACAGGAAGATCGAACTGATCGTCCGGTCCTTCGGATGGGGACTTAAAGCTAGTCTCACCCGTGCGTTTACGCAAGTATGAATCCCAAAGGCAGTTAAAAAGTCGGTAAGAGCAGGGAGAAATCTTGCTGCCTGGTATAACAAAATTGATAACTAGGTTTCCCAAGTCTGCCCCCCCCCCCCCCTTCTCACCCTGCCCCCCCACCCCCCCTGCTTATTGTATCTGTATGTATTTATCTATTATTTGTTGTGTTTGTGTGATACACAGAGCAGTAGAAGGGTCAGAGCTGTTTGTGTGTGGTCACTTTACCTACAACCACTACCACGATTGTAAGGACACGCACTACCTGCTGAGCGGCGACCAAATCAACGACGTGCTGTGTCTGCCCACCGACCAGGTGCAGGAACTCACACCTGTCCTCGCCTGTCAGGACAGAGTGCTCAGAGTGCTACAGGTGAGGTCCTCCTTCCTTTTTTCCTCCTCCTCCTCCTCCTCCTCCTCCTCATCATCATCACTGAGATGATCATGATTATCATTGCATCTTTATCATCGTCATCTGATCATCATCATCATCATCTTTCTTATGTTGTTGTTTGTTGTTGATGTTGTACCCTGGCTTAAAGGCTCCAGGGATCACCCCCAGCAGCCAAAGCACTTGAACACTATGGCACAAATGCACCAGCTAGGGATGAGAAAGTTACAAGTGTGACCGTTTTTGATTACCCAGCCACGTGGGCAGCAACACTCCGACTTCGGAGGATTTTAGACTGATGATGTTATACTAGGAGCTTGTCTTGGCTTAAGTTAAGACAATCCCCGCACAACCATGCAGAACATCACAACATTTTGTATGCAGCCTTGGTGTTCTAGCTTATGTCAACTGGTCTGACACAGCCTCATGCCAAGGCGTACATCATTCTAATGATAATTATTCTTAATTATCTTTATGATAATGAACATTTCATTAGCATACTCGTTTGTAGTTATTAGGCAGCAGCAGTTTTAGAAGTAGAAGCTGCAATAGTAGTATTTGCAATCATTTAAGGAATACTAAAACAAATATATACCATATTTTCTGGACCATAAGGCAATACTTTTCCCCCTTAGAATTGAGACCCCATACGCGTTATGATATGACTAATAATATAGTAAGAAAGTATTACAACAGAATATTAATTTTAGGTAAAATTTGGGGAGTGCGCCTTATAGTCCGAAAAATATGGTAAATTATGAGTAAAAGGAGGAGGGTGGTGGTGATGCTGATACTGATGCTAATTACAATATAATCACCACTTCTGCTGTTCTTGGTGCCGTCGATAACAGCGCTGCTCTGTCACAGGCCTCAGACTTGCTGTATGAAGTGGAGGTGCCAGGACCCCCTCTATGCCTGCAGCTGGCCCAGAACAATGGAGGTCAGTGTAACAATAACAACACTTTTTAATCAGTCTTTTCAGGCCATCTGGCCCATAATGACATGGAGAAAGAGCGAAACAGATCCAACATCAAATGTGTAGGTGAACCATTCAGCATTGGCAATACAGTTAGCTACGTATTTTCATGCATTTGACAATAAACAATGCAGTTTTTATAGCAACTTTTCCTTTAAGGTTTTGGCAAAGCAGCTGTACTTTCAATGAGCTTGGAAAACGATAGTAATGCAAAGGTAAATAAATATCTTTTTCTCAAACTAGAATACCTTGGACATATAAGTAGAAAATGCACTAGATCTTCAACCTGATTACCATCACATTGCTTGCAATATGGGTCGGATCTTAACTGTCCAAAACGCGGAATTCCATTCAGAGGTAGTCTATTACATTTCAGTAAACAAATAACACGTCTATGGGCAATAATGTCAAGATTTACAATATAACTCGCTCTTAGTATTTCTGGATGGTATGAACAGTAATCATCTTCAGAAGAAACAGAATCATGCCAGCGTTGGTAATACACATCTTTTAATCTAGTCTTAAACTCTTCTACAAACAATGGAATATGACCAGGGTTTGGAGGTCAGTGTGTGGGTGTGTGTGTGCGTGTGTGTGTGTGTGTGTGTGTGTGTGTGTGTGTGTGTGTGTGTCCATGTGTGTGTCCATGTGTGTGTGTGTGTGTATGTGTGCATGCTAGTTTTTAACTGCCGTATTTTTCTGACCATTAGGCGCTTGTGTGTATAAGGCGAATAAGGCAATTTTCAAGAAAAATCAGAAAACTTTTAAAGAAAAAGGCGCCCTCGTTTATAAGGCGATGCACACCTCGCAAAAGAAAGTCAAACTTCGAAGCCCGTGCGCGTCCGGTAAACGCTTACCGACCGCCATTATGCTGCCATAAACGAGGTTTTGCTTTATTGGCCCATTCTCCGACCTTTTATTAGAGCAACAAATCTTTCAAATAATTTTCTCCATTCTTTTCTCTGAAATAAGAAAGTGTCGGCTGAATGCGGTGAGGAGACCAGTGAAAACCGAAAACCTAACGCATACGTACTTAACCCATTATGGCCATATGGCCTGGAACGCAGAAGAAGATTTCATTTTTTTTAAAGTAGGTTCACCTGGCTCTAGACTTGCAATATTTGGTCCATTTTTACTGGAAGTACAACATCAACATCGTACTTCGTTGTTGCTGTTGGCTGTTGAGTTGTGATGAATTGTATCGCGTGTCGCAGGGGAGGAAGGCAACGAGGTGATGTACGGGACGTCAGACGGCAGAGTGGGACTGGTCCAGATTGGAAAGTGAGTCCCATCCAATCATTTTTGTGTGTGTCTTTTTTTTTATTGCTAAAAAATATATAAGGCACACTTGAGAATAGAAATGACCACATTTGCCTATGGCTCCAACCCACCTGCGTGCGCATCTCGACCATTCCAACGGAAGTGTCGCCATCTTAGTCCTTATTTGTGTGTAAACAACGTGAAAATGTTATCTAAATGTGTAAAGAAAACATCCAGATGTTATAAATACAGTTTAGATAAGTTTCGAATTGGAACAGCCAAATACGCAGCATCGATCTGGCATTTTTCAAAAAAAGGTAAGGACTAAGATGGCGGTCTCCCATAATATGGCGCTCCTTGTGGCCGGATATGACGACACGTGGGTACCAGCCATATAAGGCACACTTAGAAGAGGTACCTGAAGAGGGAAGGAACACAAGGCTTGGAGTCGTTGACTTCATCTGGTGTGGCTGTAAAGGATTTGTTGGCATTTGGTACCTTATAGTCATAGAGGCGTCTCTGTGAAATTTGAGGTGATCCCTCCTGGAGAGTGCGTCGCAGCCAGAGGCGCATCACCCTTTTTTTTTTTTTTTTTTTTTTTTGCATGCGTTTTTTGTGTGACTGATCAGGAAGAAAGGTGTGTGTGTGTGTGTGTGTGTTTTAAATTTTGACCAAATGACAACTTTTTCGTTGTCACTGGGTTTAATGTGTGCTAAGTGCATGGGCACACAGGACCTCGGTTTATCGTCTCATCCGAAAGACTCCACGTTCAGACCGTAAAGCCTAGTGCAGAGTGAGAGGAAAGATCCCCTGTACCCAGGTTCGAACTCGGGTTTATTGTTTACGAGGCGAACGCGTTACCTCTGTGCCACTCTCACTTGTTGGCAGTATTTGTAGTAATGTACAGTCTTTCTTGTTTTCCCTTCGATACAGAAACGGAATCGTTTTTTTTTTTAAATTTAAAGTTTTTTAAATTTGTATTCCCTTCTGCTTCGATTTTTAAGAAAATATGACATACAAGTCTGCTGGTTCTCTGATAGAAATTGAAAGTAAACCATATCTCGGGCATGGTCACATTTCTTTGCAAATGCTTTGTTGATTTGTGTAGTTGTACGCAGAGCTCTAGTATAGAAGAGTAGATGCACTCAGCACAGGGTCACTTGAGATTTCTTTGATTTTTCTTTTAACCACAAATGTTGCAAAGATGAAATCTCTCTTTGCATTCAGAATATTTTTTTTATTGAAATGTTTTGGATATTGTACTTAAAAACAAATAATTCTAATCTAAATTCACATTATATGTTTGACATTTTGTTATTGTTGTTGACGTACCCTGGCTTAAAAAGACTCCAGGGATCATTCTAACAGCCGAAGCGCTTGAACACTATGGTACGAATGCATCAGCCAGGGATGAGAACATAATGTGTTTGACCGATTTTGATTACCCCGCCACATTGGCAGCCACACTCCGTCTTCGGGGGGGAGTTTTGACGTTTTAAGCCAAGGAAGTAAAGTGTGGAATGGAAAAGCTGTGTGTGTTTTTTCCCTTTGATCACAGGCTGGGCCCCAGTCATAAGTGGGAGATGCCTAACGAGAAACGCAGCGGAGGTACGTGTATGTTTGTGTTTTTCGTGTTTTTTTAAAACTCATTCTAGTCGTTCCGGCCATAAATGTCCGGAATTAATAGGTAGCTGTCAATTTGATGCATTTGCTTCAAGGGAAATAAATCTGTGCGCACACCATACCTTGGTCACTTCTAAACTCGCTTCACTCCCTTAGACCACACTTTTGCCTCTGACTATGCTTTTGTAGTGGTTTGTTGTGGGGAAACCATTCGGTGTATAGTTTTTCTATATAAAGTCTATATATAAAAAAAAGTCTGATCTACCACTTCCTATGTCTAAACCTGAAGTAAAAACCCGCAATCTTTCATTTCTCTTTTTGTATGTTTTGTTTGTGTGTATGGATGGAGTTATTTGTGAGTTTTTTTTTAATAATTCAAAATCGTTGCGATGCGAATGAGTTAAAGACTGTACACAGTTGAAGTATGTATGTTTAGTGTTTTAGTGTGTCAAATGTGTGCTGAATGTGTGAAGAAAAAAAAGCAACCTGTGGCATGAAACACGTTACAGAAGGTATTTACTGACAAACGCAAGCCCCTCCCCCCCCCCCCCCCCCCCCCCCCCCCCCACGCGCCCCTCCCCCCCCAACCCAATCAAGTATTTTCAATCCTGAACTCCTAATACTGAAGGAGGGCAGGACTGCATCTTGTCATGACTGAAGCATCCTCCTTTGTGAACAAGTACGCAACGTGTGTAGTATCAGTGCTAATTCCATCGTTGAAATCTGGGCGTCAGAATCTCGCAAATTTTTTTTTTAATTTTTTTTTTTTTGAGGGGGGGGGGCTCACCTGGATATTTTAGGGGCTCTCTTTTTGTGATTTTAACATTTGTTGAAAAACTGCATCAGCTTAAAAATGTGCTACATTTTATCGACCCCCTTGATGCGAAACCGAGTGCGTCACATGAAGATTTTGAAAGGTTGATGGTTGCAGGTGTGAAATGCATCTTGATTGTAGCAGGTGTGAAATGCATCTTGATTGTAGCAGGTGTGAAATGCATCTTGATTGTAGCAGGTGTGAAATGCATCTTGATTGTCAAGGGTGAAAGTAGTTCAGGCATGCTCCTGAAATCAGAACTGGAAAAGCTGATAGAAAGAGTCTTCAGAGTTGGCCGTTTTGTCATCCAGAACCACGGTCTTCTAAAATCAAACGTTTCTGCCAACATTGACGGCAGATGAAAACAAGACGATAGACACGCAATTCTGACACCATCCCCACCCATCCTGTATACACAGACACACACACACGCTGGAAATTATTTTTAATGCGGTCACTTCAAGATTGCGAAAGATTCAGAGAACATGAAAACATGTCATTTCAGGATTGCGAGAATGGTTTTACTTACTTTGTGAAATGCATGTTGATTGTTGCAGGTGTGATATGCATGTTGATTGTTGCAGGTGTGAAAAGAATGTTGATTGTTGCAGGTGTGATGTGCATCTTGATTGTTGCAGGGGTGATGTGCATCGACAACTTTGACATCACGTCGGACGGCACGATGGACCTGGTGCTGGGCCGTGACGACGGCCTGGTGGAGATCTACAGCTTTGACGAGGCCGACGAGCCCGTCTTCCGCTTCGGACATGTGAGATTCAAGACTCACGATTCTTTAATTAGCCACTGCATCAGTGTACAAAGGAAGCGCACGCCACCCAAGAACAATGAAAGCATGCACATGGATGGACAGCCAATGATATAAAATATGTGGTAGCATATTCAGGTTATCAGGTTATCTCTCGCTCTCACTCGCTCTCACTCTCGGACCAACACCCACACGTACACCAACACACAACACACACACACAAACACATGCGCATGCACACTTCTACCAAAGCACACACACACTCACTCAGACACACACACTCAGACACACACACACGCATACACACACACACACACGCGCACATGCACACACACACACACACAGAGAGGCCACCTTCACTGCTACAGTTCTTTTCTTTCTTTCTTTTTTGCTGTCCCATCTTCTGGGCCGTTGCTCCCACTCCGCTCATTCGGAGTGCCCACTCACAGCCTCACTCTGGTTTGTCAGGTCGCTGAATCTGATGCCAGCAGTCGAAGGGGAGCGAATCTGTGTTAGGCCACCAGGAGGCAACCAAACAAGGAGACGCTACACTGCTGCTGAGTCACTTCGGTGGAGTTCAGTGGAGCCTGTAAATGAGCTAACTTGCACAGGACACCACCCACTAAACCCCTGATGACAATACTATCTTAGTTACGGAGCCAGCGTGAGTGAGGTCCTCCTCTGATGGTGCCACTACATCTGCCCATCAACAGCTCCCTAGAACACACTGATCCCCTTGATTTTGACCCGAACGCACCAATGGCACTACATATAGAGTTGTTTTCTTTGTATTTAGTTGTGTGTGATGGACCATGGTCTCAGATCGAGCCGTTAATGATTTCACAGTTGTGATCTCCGAGTCCCTTCAAGTCTTCAACAATTTCTTGTCACGCCGTCTCAGTAGACATTACGTCTCAGTAGACATTACAGTGACTTAAGAGGTTGCGCAATGCGGAAAATAAAATAATTAGAAAACTAATTTGGGTAAAGTGTGTGTGGAAAAAACTAAACAAAAATAAAGTGTGTGTGTGTGTGGAGGGGGTGGTGGACCATAGACCTTTGTTTCACAGTATCCAGGCAAGACCAATCCGGCTACCGTAGCGGTCCCCGGGGCCAAACCCCGACCGGCACAGCTCCTCCCTTTCTCTGTTGTTTGTGATTGTGAGAATCCTGTGCGTTTTGTGTTTCTTTCATTTTTGTTTGTTGGTTAACTTGCTTTTTAGATTTTAGGAGGGGGGGGGGGGGGGGGGTAATGGGGGTAGTAAATGGGGGCGAAGCGAGGTGGGAAAGCGAGTCAGTATGTACAATTTGTGCTGATCACTAGTTAGTTTGTGTCATTTTGCGACGCATCTCAGAAAGGCGAATGCACACAGGACTACAAAATTATGCGTAATTATTGTGTAATTTTCCTACGTGTTTTTCTGATGGAATAATAATAATTTATGAGTGTTAAAATATTTCTATAGAAAGCATATTATTCAGGCAATTCGATGTTGAGTCACCCTGTGATCTGCCTGAATGAAAATGATTGACAAAAGGCATTGTCTGCTGGGAACTGAGTTAGGGAGTGCTTGCATTGTGTTGCAAAGACTTGTGAGGCATGCTGGCATTTCAAGCGCCACAAACGTCAGCGTATCTGTACAAAATAATGCTTTGAGGCAAAATGTATACAGCATGTGTTTATTTTTTATTTTTTATTTTATCAGCTATGTAGTAAGATATACAAATATAGCTGCATATCAGCTGACTTCATAGCCGCCATTTGGGGGAAAAAACCTAACTACCGTAAAAATGCGGACTATAAGCCGCTACTTTTTTCCTCAACTTTGGCTCATGCGGCTTATGGACTGATGCGGCTTATCTGTGGATTTGTTTCCATTCTACATTTATCAGTATGATTAAATCTGTTTCTGGCCACATTCTTCAGCCTATTTTGAGCTTCTTTAGACTCAAAACGGGTTTTGGTAATCAGTAGATTCAAATCTCACATTTAAAGTGTCTGAGAACATAAAATACTCGCGTTCGGATAGGAGAATTTCTACATTTGTGTTGATTTGTGCGCATACAATTTTCTCTGCGGCTTATAAACTGGTGCGGCTTATATGTGAATAAATTAATAATATTTGGTCAGTTTAAGGGATGCGGCTTATATACAGGTGAGTCTTATGGTCCAGTTTTTACCGTAAACTAGTTGGATCTATTGCTACGCCATCTTTATCCCAAAATGGCGACAACTGATATCCAGCCACAGGGCTCCCAGGGAAGCACTAAAATTCTAAAGGACCCTCTAAAAGAATGTGCAGGGGGTCCCAGGGATGCACTAGAAAATTTCTTTTTAGCATTCGCCATGCCACTGGGACCCTCTATCCCGCCTCTAGGACCCTCTATGCTGTAAGTGGAGGAGTCCCTGGGACCCCTCGTTTTGCGGGACGATTGGGAGCCCTGAGCCATACATAACCTGATGTGACCGTAATCAATATGTATCCAACTGCGTGTTTCAGACATGTTCAGAGAGTGTGACCTCCGTGCAGGGAGGAGTGGTGTCCAACCCGGGTTTTGAGGAAATCGTCTGTTCCACTTACGCCGGTCAGTTCGCTGTCTTCACACCGTTTTGTTTGTCAGACATGCTACTGCTTCTGGCTGCTGCTGCTGTTGCTGTTGCTGTTGTGTGTTTTTTTTTTTTGTCGTTGTTGTTCAACATGATGTTACTAAGAAAAAAATATTGATTTTTGAAGAGAAATGTAGAATAGGGTGTTTTAAGTTCTGTTGTGAAGTATGAAAAAGAAAGAAAAAAAAGCATCTTTGTATTCTCACTTCAATTTAGGGCATGAGGTTTTTCAGGAAATTCCCTGATTTCAGGACATTTTAAAGCCAGCATTGCTGTTCTTGAGATAAGTGTAAACCCATTGAGAAATGAGGAGGGGTGTGTGGGTGTAGATTGGGAGTGACTGATGGAAGCATTAAGCAGTCATGTCCCATTTGCCACACAAATACATAACACAATCCAGCATGTTCATTCAGATGAAGCCCATTTCCAACAGCCACTTGTTTAAAGTTCATTTCGTGGATCAGGATCAGGATTGTTTTTAGGACAACCCCTGGTAACTTTTCAGGAAATTTCCCTTTCCTCTGTTCTCATCTCTGCATGTACTTACATTTTGTGCTATCTTTTTTCAGGATGAAAACACTTTGGGGATTTTGAACAAGCAATGGGTAAAAGACGCTTTTTGCTGATCCTGTTCATACAGGGGAAAATTCATTGTTATGTCTGTGAAAGTGATACCCGGTTACCTTATTTTTCAGACTCTAAGGCACACCTGAATATCCTTGGATATCCCTGAACTTAGACTTGGAAATCCTAGCTATCAATTTGGTCATACCAGGCAGCAGGATTTATCCTTGATCTTACTGACTTTTAACTGCCGTCAGATTTTTACGTGCTTAAAGCGCACGGATCAGACTAGCTTTAAGTCCCCATCCGAAGGACTCTACGTTCAGTTCGATTTTTTCCAGAAAGAAAGGGTGAGGCCGGGATTCGAACCCGGTTCACTCACGCTGCAGTCACGCGTTGGATTTTGCAGGCGAACGTCTTAACCACTCTGCCACCTTCCTCTCTGGCATATATCCCCTCATTGTCGTGACCTCTGCACTCATGTTACCATTGCCTTGCAGTGGTGTCACTTTCCACTCTGTTTACCGGATTGGATTGTTGTTAGTGTGTGTGTGTGTGTGTGTTTTAACATTTTGTTGTCTTATTTAAATTGTCTTCCTAAACATTACTTGTGTCGTGTCTTATTATTTTTAAAATGTGCATGCCAGGCAGCGAATTTCTTTGCGAAGACAATGAAATAATTGAATTGAATTGTTTGACCCTGACCTTTTACACCCTTGCTTGATGACCCCTTGTGCCCTGCACGCTGTGACCCCTGACCCGCATGCCCCCTGGTGGTTTGTCCAGGCTGGGTGATGGGGCTGACCACGGAGCAGCAGACCAAGCAGGTGGGCAGCCAGCCCAGACTGGACCCCCTGTCCACCGCCAAGATCTCCACCCTCAAGTAAGGCGTCCACCCGCACCCTGTTTTCCTTTGGACAGTTTCTTTCTATTAACCCTGTCCACCGCCAAGATCTCCACCCTCAAGTAAGGTGTCCACCCGCACCCTGTTTTCCCTTGGACAGTTTCTTTCTATTAACCCTGTCCACCGCCAAGATCTCCACCCTCAAGTAAGGCATCCACCCGCACCCCGTTTTCCCTTGGACAGTTTCTTTCTATTAACCCTGTCCACCGCCAAGATCTCCACCCTCAAGTAAGGCGTCCACCCGCACCCCGTTTTCCCTTGGACAGTTTCTTTCTATTAATCGTGTCTACCGTCAAGATCTCCACCCTCAAGTAAGGCGTCCACCCGCACCCCGTTTTCCCTTGGACAGTTTCTTTCTATTAACCCTGTCCACCGCCAAGATCTCCACCCTCAAGTAAGGCGTCCACCCGCACCCCGTTTTCCCTTGGACAGTTTCTTTCTATTAACCCTGTCCACCGCCAAGATCTCCACCCTCAAGTAAGGCGTCACCCGCACCCTGTTTTCCCTTGAACAGTTTCTTTCTATTAACCCTTTCGCCGCCAGTCATTTTTCAGCAACATTTTCCCATTAATCTTACCTGAGTAGAGAAAAAAAATCATCTGGCAATATTGGAAATTCCTCTCTGACATGTATAAAGTAAGGCCTATCCTTGCCTCCCCAAAAATAAGAGAATAGGGTCTTTGGATAACCGACCTTGATTTGATGCCTTTTAGTGACATGGGTGTTTAATCATTGTGGTGCAAAAATGTGATGTTGGCAGTGAAAGGGTTAACCTTTTCCACACCGCTTATGTCGCATTCCTGCATGCAACGCACAGATTTAACACCCACACCCACCCATGTCACGAAAAAAGGCGTTTTTCAGCAAAAAATGTCCATTAAACTTACCTGGGTAGAGAAAAATATCCGTCTGTGATATTGGGGATTCCTCTGTGACATATTTAAAGTAAGGCCTATCCTTACCTCCCCAAATCAAGAGAACAGGGTCTTTGGATAACAGACCCTGATTTCATGCCTTTTAGTGACATTGTGGTGCAAAAATGTGACGTTGGCGGTGAAAGGGTTAATCATTTGTGAATTGCAAAGAGCTCCAGTTTTACTGAGAGGTGTTGCGCTATTTAAAAAATCATTATTATTATGATTACGGTTGTGCTGTCCTCAGATCAGAGCTGGACTCTCTGCAGACTAAGGTGTCGACGGAGCGGGAGAAGTACCAGCAGTCTGCCTACTCCAAGTCGGCTGTGTCCGCCATCCCCCTGTTCAACATCAACGACAAGTTTGTGCTCAACAGGGAGGACTCCAGCTACACGCTCAGCATTGAGCTGCAGATGCCCATCGATAATGTGCTGCTGCAGGTAATGGGTGTGTGTGTGTGTTCAATTTGTGCTCAACAGGGAGGATTCCAGCTACACGCTCAGCATTGAGCTGCAGATGCCCATCGATAATGTGCTACTGCAGGTAATGTGTGTGTGTGTGTTAAATTTGTGCTCAACAGGGAGGATTCCAGCTACACGCTCAGCATTGAGCTGCAGATGCCCATCGATAATGTGCTACTGCAGGTAATGTGTGTGTGTGTGTTAAATTTGTGCTCAACAGGGAGGATTCCAGCTACACGCTCAGCATTGAGCTGCAGATGCCCATCGATAATGTGCTACTGCAGGTAATGGGTGTGTGTGTGTGTGTGTGTGAGAGAGAGAGAGAGAGAGAGAGAGAGAGAGAGTGAGTGTATGTGTGTGTTAAGTTTGCGCTTAACAGGGAGGATGCCAGTTATGCATTCAGCATTGAGCAGCAGATGCCTATAGATAATGTGCTGTTGTAGGTAAAGGATGTGGGAATGGGGGGGGGGGGGGCAGTGGACAGGAGGAGAGAGAGAGAGAGAGAGTGTGTATGTGTGTGTGTTAAGTTTGTGCTCAACAGGGAGGACTCCAGCTACACGCTCAGCATTGAGCAGCAGATGCCTATAGATAATGTGCTGGTGTAGGTAAAGGATGTGGGAATGGGGGGGGCAGTGGACAGGAGGAGAGAGAGAGAGTTTGTGTATAGAGTTTTTGTCGATGTCTCTCTTAATATTACCTGTTTTAATTTGTTAAGGTAGGAAATAGACAATTTTCGGAAAAAAATTAGGGGAGAGCACTTCATGAAAATTAGAGTTATTTGCCTCCAATTACTCTGTCAAATACCATAGCGACAATGCAACAATGGCGTCGAAGCTTGAAACCGCAGGATGTGAGTCAGCGACTTGCAAGCATTTTGTAGAAAAATAAGGGGTGACCAGTTGCTTCAAAGTGATAGAACTTGCAAACTGTGACGTAAAACTATAAATTACATCAATTTCAGAATGACGCACTGCGTTCTACATGCTGTGTGTCTCCTCAAACACACGAAGCGAGGGCTGGGGATTTACCTGATGGCAGAGTAACTCCCCCTGTTTGACCGATTGAATTAGGCGAGATCACTCCCATACACCATGAAATTACTCCCCTTAATTATTTCCGAACAATTCCTATTGATAGCGACTTAAGAACAAGTTCTGGTGATTATGGTTCAGCACTGGCTGCTGTGTGCCTACGCTTCTTTTATGTGCGACCGATGTTCAGAAAGTTTTTAGTGAAAGATGTAAAGTTCCCTCCCCTGTGTTTCAGAGCGATGTGCCGGTGGACTTGCTGGACGTGGAGAAAAACTCTGCTGTGGTCAGCTACAGTGCCTGCACCCCTGAGGTCACACGGTCACTCTAGTGTTTTTGGCTCACTCGTGTTAACGAATCGTTAACACGAAGTGAGTCTATAGTATGATAGTTGTTCAGTTGTGTGTGTGTGTGTGTGTGTGTGTGTGTTACGTCCGTGGTCTAATCTCCAAACTTTTTGGCTCACTCATGTTAACAAAGTTAACACGAAGTGAGTCTATAGTATGATAGTTGTTCGGTTGTGTGTGTGTGTGTGTGTGTGTGTGTTGTGTCCGTGGTCTAATCTCCAAACTTTAACGTTGGCATTTTCTCGGGAGAATAGAAGGCGTACATTGTTCAAACTTTCAATACACATAGATGTTTATGCAAACAATAATGATTTGAATAATTAAATACTTAAAACAACACTGTAAACAGATAACAAACAGATAACATTTTAGATTAGTGGGTTAGAGAGTATTCAACAGGCAACATGAGTTAAGAAACTCATCAACACTGAAAGCCTCGATAGGTAGGGCATCTGTCTCTCATGCCAATGGTTCCAGGTTCAATTCTTGGCAAAGGCACTTTTTTAATTTATTTATTTATTTTTTAGTTGTATCCATTAATGATAGTTTCATTTGTACTTTGAACACTACCCTTTATGTTTTCTCAAAGTCATTATTTTTTGGCAATCTCGTACCTACCCCCTCACATTTACTACCCTCAAGCTCAAAGCCATTATTTGTTGGCAATCTTGAACTTTAACCACCCCATCATGTTTATGACTCTCAATCTCAAATTCATTTGTTTGCAATCTTGTACTTTAAACACCTCCCTCATGTTTATGACCCTCAATCTCAAATTCATTTGTTTGCAATCTTGTTCTTTAAACACCTCCCTCATGTTTATGACCCTCAATCTCAAATTCATTTTTTGTTGGCAATCTTGTGCTTAACACAACACCCCATAGTCTTTCCCCATCCCTTTCAACGCCAGCCATTTTTCAGTTAAAACCGACCTGGGTAGAAAAAAGATTATGTCTGCAATATTGGGGATTCCTCTGTGACATGTATAAAATAGGGCCTATCCTTACCTCCCAAAATGAAGAACATAAGGTCACTGGATACCAGACCCTCATTTGATGATGCCTTTCAGTGACATGGATGTCACTCATTGTGGTGCCAAGAGGCGACAGTGGCGATGAAAGGGTTAAAATTAAGCCGCGTATGCTATGGAATGGGACGCAAGCTCTAGAGTTTTGTTCTTTGCATTTCCCTGGAGTTTCTCCAGTGTTGTTTGAAATACTGTTTTGCTATTGTTATTGGAGACGCAAAGGGAGGCAATAATTGGCGTGTGACAGTATATATATCCTCTGATACTACGTGCATGTGTGAGGCTGCTTCCTGGCCAGTGCAGTAAGGGATTTGTGATGTATAACATCAGTTTGATTTGATGATGATGATGGTGATAATCATGATCATGATCATGATGACAATAATGATGTTGATGAACATTATGATGATAATAATGATGATGATGGTGATAATGATGATGATGATGATCATGATGACAATAATGATTATGATGATGATGATAATGATGATGTTGATGATTATTATGATGATAATAATGATGATGATGACGGTAATGATGATGATGATCTTGATGATGATGTCAATGATGATAATGATAATGATGATGATATAATGACGATGATGATGATACTGATGATGACGTTGATGATGATGATGTCAACGATGATGATGATAACGATGATGATGATGATAATGATGATGATGATAATGATGATGATAACGACAGTGGTGATAATGATGATACTGATGATGATCACAATGATGATAATGATGACGATGGTGATGATTACGATGACAGGAAGGGAACTACCTGTTAGCCACGTACCGGTGTCAGGCGAACACCACACGCCTTGAGCTGAAGATCAGGTCCATAGAGGGGCAGCACGGCACTCTGCAGGCCT
This sequence comes from Phymorhynchus buccinoides, assembly GCA_017654935.2. NCBI lineage: Eukaryota > Metazoa > Mollusca > Gastropoda > Neogastropoda > Raphitomidae > Phymorhynchus > Phymorhynchus buccinoides. The sequence continues at coordinate 47,285,874 of CM065692.1, read as the reverse complement.
ACATCACCCCCAGACTGCAGCCCAAGACGTGCCAGCTGAGGGCCTACCCCATCAAGCCTCTCTCGCTGCACCAACGATCACACACCTTCGATGAAGAGAGGTGAGGGTCTGCCAAGTCTGTCCATCCGTCTGTCTGTGTCTGTCCATCCGTCTGTCTGTTTCTGTCCGTCTGTTTGTCTGTGTGTGTGTGTGTCTGTGTGGTTCTTTCATAACTACATGTTGAGAGCCCAAGACATGTCGACTGAGAGCCTACTCCATCAAACCTCTGTCACTGCACCAACGATCACACGCCTTCGATGAAGAGAGGTAAAAGTCATCTCTCTCTCTGTCTCTCTGCCTCTGTCTGTCTCTCTCTTTCCCTACATTTCTTCCCATTTACAGCCCAAGACATGCTAGCTGAGGGCCTATCCTCACTATCTCTCACTACACCAATGCTCACACACCTTCAATGAAGAGAGGTGAGAGTCTACCAAGTCTGTCCGTCTGTCTGTCTGCCTGTGTCTGTCTGTCTCTTTCTTCTTTCACCACTACATGCTTACAGCCCAAGACACGCCAACTGAGGGCCTTCCCCATCAAACCTCTGTCACTGCATCAACGATCACACACCTTCGATGAAAAAAGGAAGGGTCTACCAAGTCTCTCTCCATCTCTCTCTCTGTGCCTCTGTCTGTCTCCCTTTCCCTACATTTCTCCCCATTTACAGCCCGAGACATGACAACTAAGGGCCTTCCCCGTCAAGCCTCTCTCACTGCACCAACGCTCAAACATCTGTCATGAAGAAAGGTGAGGATGTACCCTATTGAATCTCTGTGTCTCTCAGCCTGTCTGTCTGTCTGCCTGTCTGTCTGTCTGTCTGTATCTCTGTCTTATTTAATGGGGTATGAATTCAATATGTTGTTAGGCTTCTGCCTCATAAACACAAGAGGTGCAGTGCTCTCAAGAAAAGCAAGCTGAACTAAAAGAAGTGAAAATGGTGCTAAGAAAAAGATTTCACAGCTGATGAACCTAGCGCTTAAGAGCTGTGTGTCGTTAGGTTTCTCTTTTCATTTGAGCATAACGAACATTACGAAGCAGCATTTCAGTTGACCCATCAATGCATTCTGGCAGAGATGATGATAGATTATAATAATGATGACAATGACGATGATGATGATGACAATAATGATGCTGTATCCTCTCAGACCCATGAACACGCTAAAGCTGACGGGTCAGTTCCGTCTGGTGGAGATGATGATGATGATGATGATGATGATGATGTGATGATGATGATGACGACAGACCCATGAACACGCTAAAGCTGACTGGTCAGTTCAGTCTGGCGGAGATGCATGCCTGGGTGACCTTCACCTTGCCCGAGATGCCGGAGAGACCCCCCGCCGGAGACTGTGCCTCCTTCCAGTTTGTCTCCACCTTCCTCAGCACCCAGCTGGACTGTGCCTACAGGTGTGTGTGTGTGTGTCTGTGTGTGTGTGTGTGTGTGTGTGTATGTGTGTGTGTCACCTTGTCCCGTGTGTGTGTGGAGAGACCCCCTGTGTGTGTGTGTGTGTCTTTCTGTATGGCTAGTTTCTCACAACAGGCTTGCAAGTCAAAAATCTAATTTGTTGTCAATTTTGAGTTATGGGTATTTTTGTGTTCTTTAACATCTTATCTTTTTTCTCATCTGAATTTTTTTCCGATAGCTAAACAAACACTAACAATAAAGTGTTTGGTATCAACAGAAAGTGCAAACACTGAACTAAGCGGTTATGGTAGAGATAAATCATTAGCTGATACTGTTTGGCCGTGCTTGTCTCTGATAGTAACATGGGTAACAGAGTAAAAAACGACAACACTCGTTTCCGTTTTGGTAATACCAACCTGAAGGTAAAACAGGCAACAAATGTTGATGCTTGTTTCTTTATTTTAGTCTCCTCTATCATTATTTATCACTTTTCACTTCGTCTTATAACAGGGATGGATTATAGGGGGTTTCCTGGTAGCGTGGAACTCCACCCCTGGTTGCATAAAACAAAACAAAACCGCTATCTCTCTCTCACACACATAAACATGCGCGCGCGCAAGCACGCACGCACGCACGCACACGCACACACACACACATGTATTGTTCATCCATGACCATTTTTCGTAACCGTAAAAGTACTTTGAAATCTGCTGGAAACCCCCCTTGATGCACAGCATAATCCGCCCCTCTGAAAATCTTCCCCACAGCTCATAGTCACTTGGTTCACTTCATTTACTTTATGGGTGAAAGGAGAGACGCATCCTGTTTATATTATTTCTGAGAATTCCTCTTCCAGTCAGCTAACTGCTGAGTGGGAAAAAATAGATTCTGGGTTCAGCATTCCAAAGTCACATTCTTTCACGTGCAGGGGTCAGAGACATCAAAAATAACAACGACAACCTTGCTAAGACATCCATACAACTTATAACAGATGTTTCTTTTGCAACAAAAATAGGAGAGAATAAGAATTTTTAGAACTTCAGTCAGCTAGTAAGGGCTGCAGCATCTGCATATTCAGATCCTGCAGTAGCAAAATAGAGCTGCATCATCTGCGGGTTAGGAACCAGCCTGCAGCAATATGCGACCAATTCGTCAAGAAAAGGTTAATGATTAGGTCAGTGCTCTTTCTTCAGCTAGGCTAGACTTTAGACTGTGTTTTCTCAAAATGGCTGACGCTCACCCTACTAACTTTAAATGCTCATAACTCTGGAACGGAAAAAAAGATACAAGAATGGTTCTTGTATCATTAGAAAGAGAATGTTTCGAATGTATAGTTTTCTCAGACTGGTAAGTTTGACACTTGATGTCCCTTTCGTGGTGCTGGGTCATATATTATAAGGCGCAGGGGTCTCAGTCTTCAAAATATCTAATTTAATCATACTATACCAACACTCAAAACAACTGCATTAGCCTAAAACAACCTGGAACCTTACCCTAGCACATAGCTAAAACGAAAGTGGCCCCAAGGGACTGCACCCATACCGCAGGGAGTAGCGGGAGTGACTCCCCCTACTTCCGGGTATGACGCGCACCCTTGGGACACCGGATATGTCATTCTTAAATTTTCCAGCCTTTCAATCACACCTGGGCCTACCCTTCCGCCTTTTCTGACTCTTGTCTATCTGGTGGGTTCGTTCCGTGTTTAGCTTTGTTCAATTCAGTTTCTTGGGAAGGCTGTTAGTCATCCTATCGATATTATTTCATTGTCATTTCTTGGTGGACGTTTTAGTTGAAAAATTATTTCGTTCACTCTGTTGTTCGTTTTCGGGGTGGCGTCAGCCATTATGGCTTCTTGCACCCCTCACCACTTCGGGAAAGCAGTTTCTCTTCGGTTGTTTTTCTGTTTTCCAAGTCAGTTGACTCTTCTTCTCTCACTAGGGACCCTTTGGGCAGGTTCTCTTAATCTTCTCAAGAAGTTTTCGTCTAATCCTCTCACAAATCCTACGTCTAACGTCCAGTCACAGTCCGTTTCGGTTACACCGGCCTAACCGGTTTCGGAGCCCATTCCAGTTTCTCTCCCTTCGGAGGTTTCTGCTCCTTCTCCTTTTCCGTTGGACTCGCAGGCTTTGTACTACGTCACTTGGACTCTTCGGGTTTCAGGGTTCTCCCTTTCGCATCGACAGAATCTTCCTCCTATTTCGGTTTTAGCCAGAGAGGGTTCCGCCAGTTGTCTCTTCTAACGTGAGACTGTCACTGGCGCAGCCCTCTCTCCTTCTTCTGTTCACAGGCTTGCCTCCAGGAGGCCCTTGTCCGCTAAGGCCAGCGTCGACCTCAACAGGGATAGGCAATCCCTTTCCACCTCTGGTTTCCGTCCTGTGGGCTTGATGTTTACGGAACAGAGAGGCTCCCCTCCGGGGAGCTTGCCTAGTGACAGAGGTGACTCCTCTGTCACCAGACTGGCCAGTCTGTCAGGCAATCATCCGGTGGTACCTGGGAGGTACCTCCAGGATCGGGAACGGCCTGTTCCCTTTCCTGAGTCCGGGCTCAAATCCTCCACTCAGTTCGAGGGAGAGGTTACCAGGACAGTCAAATCGGTCGGTGCGGGGCACCTTCAATACCGATAAGAGTCCATACCCCCCTCCCGGGGGATGGCTCTCCAGTGATCCTGGCACTGGCGCGGTTGGGGCCTCTTGGCAGTCCCACCGCAACCGGAAATTCGCTTCTCACGGTTGTGAGACGGTTTCCTCCGGTTCTCCCGGTGCTTACCCGGTTTCACACCCGGTATTCATCCGGTTTCTCCCGGTTGTCTCCCGGTTGCTTGGCCAACGCGGACATACCGGGGGATGGCACGGTTGGAGCCTCTTGGCTTTCCCACCGCAACCGGTTATTTGCCTTTCCCGGTTGCGAGACCGTTTCCTCCGGTTCTCCCGGTGTTTACCCGGTAATCATCCGGTTGTCTCCCGGTTGCTTGGCCAACGCGGACATACCGGGAAAGGGTTCGCCTAGAACCGGAAAATTCCGATGATGAATTTCCGGTTCGTTCCTCCGGTTTGGGTCAACCGGGAATGTCCCGCTCGCACGGAGGACGCCACGTTCTCCCGGTTCCGGCCGGTGTTCAGTGATCCTCTCACTCCCTACCGGCAGAGCCCTCTGCCAGGCATGGCCTCCGGTGGTGTTTGACTCTTGGGCCGCCCTTATCAGAAGCTTCAACGGCCAGACCCCTCCAGGGAATTCTCTGAGTTTTCAGTCCGACTTTGAGTCAGACATGGAACTGGACCCTCAGTCGGAGGTCCCTCACTCTCTCACTGAGTCCTCGGTTCAGAATCTTCTCAAGTTTTTGTCTCGATCGTGCCCTTACGTGGTACCTGTGCGTTCCTCCCATCAGGAGTCCGCCACTGATCACGCGGTTGGCTCTCTTCTGCAGGCCAAGAGCTCCTTGACTCTCCAAGCCCCCTCCTTCCCGGAGGATTCTTTTGGTTAAAGCGGAGTTCACGTTGAGGACCGGCAAGGTCCTTTCGTTGAAACAGATTGCTGAGGCTAATCTGGGGCGTTCTCAGCCGGCCTCGTCTCAGTTCGGTTCCTTTTTGGTACCTGGATTCAGACCTTTCGTCCCCCTACCGACGGAATACCTGCCCTGTCTCCAAACCTTCTTCTGAGGAGGTGGAGTCCTTGGGGTCCTGCTGCTGTTCCTCCCGTCACGTTCAAGCCTTCGGCCTTCAAGTCTCTCGAGGAATCTCTGTCTGGTTCTCTCAGGGCTTGTGGCATGGCCACCTCTCTCGTGCAAACCTTGGCGGAGTCTCTAGGCAAATCAGCCTCTGATTCACCGGCGGTTTTTTCAGTTCTTTGATCAGGTGGATGAAGCTTCCGTTGGAGTCTCTCTAGCCCTTTTGGGCAATGTGCTACAGAGCCTCTCTGATGTCACGGCTGGTTTGAAGGTTCAAACCTGTGCCTTGGCCCGGGATTCTTTAGAAAGCGCAGAACAGGTCTCTTTCGTCCAGGGAAAAGGAGCGTTTTGCGCTCTCTTCCCCTTCCGGAGTCGGGCTTGTTCGGGGAAGAATCGGTTCCCCCAGTTCTCGAGTCCTCTTCAAAGGGAAGTCAGCTGATAGCCAGAAGGCTATCTATCGGGCCCTGTTGAACCAGCCCCGTCCCAACCATTTCGTCCGGGGTACTTCCCGTCCCGCTCTAAGAGTGTGGGATACTCCTCTAGGCCTCCTCCCCAGTTCAAGGCCTTGAGGCCCCCCTTCCCAGTCTTCTCGTGGCAACAGGAGGCCGAGCCTTCCAAGAAACGGCGATCCTGTCCGTTGGAGATCCTCCAGAGGAAGTGGAGGACCTTCTCTTGAAGGGCGCGGGCGCGAGTGAACGATCCCAGTCCGGGTTTCTATTCCCGACTTTTTCAACCGGTCCTGTCAACCGGTTTTATCAAAAATTCCCGACCGTTTTCGGCCCATTCTGACTCTAATTGGCCGGCGATCTCTTAGGCCCATTTAAAGGGTTTTTTGGTTCTTCTGTTCTCTACCGTTTCCAAGTCAGTACCGTTGAAATGGGACGGTTATCCTGACGTCACTTGGATACTCTGTTCACAGTCTCAGCCTCGGAGGACACAGGTGGTGTCCGACCTCTCAGTAACGAAGGCGGTCACACTTCGCTGTCCCCTCGGTTTTCTTAGTCTGATGGGGTCGATTTCGGAGATCCTTCCTCTGGCCTGGGTATACATAGGCCCTTGCAGAGAGAAGTCAGAGTGCGCACTCCTTCTTTCACGGTTTCAACCATGAGTTGTTCAACCTGTTGACTCGTTCGGCCGTTCCAGTCATCCTTTTCGGACTGGTTCCGTCCCGATCTGGCTTTAACTGTCCGGCTAGCATGATCTTCCCTTCTCAGCCGTCAGATCACCGAACGGCACAGCTTTCAACCTAAAGTTGTTCGACGGGGTGATTTTTGCCTTCCTTCAGGCCCCCCCCCCCCCTTTTTTTTGGTCTTCGGCGTCTCGTTCCGACCGTTTTTTATGGTTTAGGTCAAGGTGTGTCATCGTCACGTTTGCACACTGTTTCGCTTTTTGTCTACATGTTTTCCTTTTCGGTGGGGACTTTTCCGCGTCATCTGGTTCGATTTGACGTCATGCGATAGCAACTATGTTGCTGTTGCTGTCTGTTCCTTCTTCATAGGCAGTTTTTTATTTTTATTTTACCTCCCTACCGATCGAATTGTCTCCGCTGGTTTTTCACCCAGTCAACGGGGGTCCCTTTCGTCGGTCTTAGCATGTAGAGTTGGTTACGAAGTGCAGTCGCACATTCGTACCGTGGTTTCTCAGTTTGCTAGGTCAGAGGCTGAATCTGCTGCTCTTGCGGATTCTCATCCTAGTACTAGCTGTCTCTATCCCGCCATCGGTCCTTTGCTTGCCCGACATTCTGAACTAGTCTTGTCCAGTTTGTTTTCTGACCCAGACTCGCCCCTTCGATCGATATTTTGTTCGAAAGGGCGTAGCAGTGTGTAACTCATAGTCCGTAATGTATCAGGCCTTGGCTGCTCTAGGTGACTCGATGCGGAGTTTGTCTTCTTCAGTATGAGTTCCATGGCCTTAGGTGCTACCGTACCGCTAAGCTGTACGCCACCACTGTCTCGCACTTCTCTCTGAAGTGCATGCCGTTGTATTCCTCCCCTCTGATGGCACTAATCCCCCGGGTGTTGAAGAAGTCCTCCGGGAGCACCCGGACTTGATTCTCGTCACACCAATGTGGCCCACGAGCCATTGGTTCCCAGAGCTCCTCGACATGGCGCAAGACGGTCCTCTTCCGCTCAATCTCACTCCCGCCACTCTTCTTCAGTCAAGAAGCGGGGTCGGACACCCTTGCCCTTCAAGGCTAAACCTGGTCGCATGGCGGCTGTCCGACTAGGCCTTCGCTCTCAGGGGTTTTCCACGCGCACCGTGGATCTGTTGGTAGCCTCTCGGCGTAAGTCTACAAACGATCTGTATGATCTTCGCTGGGCCACCTGGTTTGCGTTTTGTCAGGAGAGAAAGTTTGACCCGCTTCGTCCCTCAACGGTTCAGTTCGTGGAGTTCCTCTCTCACTTGCTTAGAACTAGGAACTCTTCCTCTCAAACCTTGTCAGGTTATAGGGCGGTCTTGATTAGCACGATCTAGTTTACGGGGAATCTCTCGGCTTTTTATGCAGTTTCTCACTTCCTGGACGCTGTGCGCCTCCAAGCCCCGTCCAGAACGGTCCAGTGTCCTCAGTGGGACATCTTTTTGGTTCTGGGGAGGCTTTCTCTGGGTCAAATTTGAACCCCTGGAGTCGTTGTCTCTTAAGCTTCTGACTCTCAAGACAGTTTTTTCTCATTTCTTTCGCCACTGCCCGTCGCATCAGTGGTTTGCATGCTCTCAGTGGTCTCACCAAGGACGTCCAGTTCGAGGAGGACTTCTCGTCTGTCTCCCTTTCTTTTCTCCCGGAGTTCCGTGCAAGAACCAGTCTGGTTATGTTTCCTCTCCCTTAGTCTCTTTTTCGAGTCTTCGCTCCGTTCTGGGTCCTGATGATCGTGATATCTTCCTCTGCCCCGTTAGGGCTCTTCGTTCTTATCTGGCTCGTACCAAGTCCTTCAGAAGGGCTAAACGTCGCCTGTTCGTCTCCTTTAATCCCAAGTACTGCAGCGATGTGGCTAAGGGTACTGTGTCCCGTTGGTTCCTCGACCTCATTAAGTTGGCCTATGCCCGCTCGCTGGTTAGGTTACCTGATAACCCCATTCGCGCCCACGAGTTGCGGGCCATCAGCTCTTCCCTGGCGGTAGTCAAGGGTGTCCCTCTTGTGAAGGTTATGGCCTCAGCGTTCTGGTAGTCGCAGAACACCTTTCTTCAGTTTTACCTGAGGGATATCTCCGCTCAGGGCGAAGACGACTCCTTTTCCATCTAGAAGGTGGTCGTTTCGCAGGTCCCGGTCTCCTTGTAGTGTGAGTTCCGGTGTTTTTTGTGCCTCTGTTTTTTCTCTGTGTTCTTTGGTATATCATTGACATGACTGTTTGGGGGTATTTATTTGCATATTTTCAGGGATGTTGTTCATCTTTCGGGGGATTCTCTTAGGAGTGTTTCCCTCTTTTACTGATATGCTTTTAGGGTTGTTGGTGTGTCAGTTGGCACGCATCACCCTCCACCACGGTGGTAATCTGCAGTTGTTTTGAGTGTTGGTATAGTATGATTAAATTAGATTGGTGGATTTTGATTAATCCTACTATCTATTTAATTTAATACTTACCAACATACAGCAAACAAACAACTACACGACAAGTGCAAAGTGACGTTATTTTATTCACAAGAGACAAAACAAAACTACTGGATATTTCGGCGAATGCGCCTTTATCAACACAGACAAGCAATTAAACAGCAAACATCAAATATAGCAAAAGGAGCAAAAAGTAGGCAACAGAAGGAGCAAAAAATAAAAACACACACATCAAGATCAAAATAAAAACAATACTTCCCCTCTACAGTCCAACGTTAAATGATACAACAAAGTTGAAACCAAAGAGCAAGGCTGTGAACACAAATCAAGGGGGGGGGGGGGGGGGGGGATTGAAGTGAGAGAGGTTGGGGACAGTGAGTACGCAATCACAGATGGTAGAAGTTGGAAATAAGGGTCAGTTGTGTTTAAGGGGTGGGGAGGGGGAGGTTTGGTGAAAAGAACAAATCTCGTGCTAAAGTGAACACATGTAGCAAAAGTTGACATTACATTTCAATTGAAAAATGAAAGGGACAGAGAGAGAAGGGGGGGGGGGGGATGGAAATAGAAACAAAAAATGTTCCCTCCCAGCCTCCCTCCTGATGCGGGGCTGTAAAATTACACGAATGACATATCCGGTGTCCCAAGGGTGCGCGTCATACCCGGAAGTAGGGGGAGTCACTCCCGCTACTCCCTGCGGTATGGGTGCAGTCCCTTGGGGCCACTTTCGTTTTAGCTATGTGCTAGGGTAAGGTTCCAGGTTGTTTTAGGCTAATGCAGTTGTTTTGAGTGTTGGTAAGTATTAAATTAAATAGATAGTAGGATTAATCAAAATCCACCATTATGGGCCATAGAATTGGTAATTTTTTTGTTCAGGAAAGGGGAGGGTATTTTCCGCTCTGACAACATCTCCACCATCTCCATTCTGAAGGACGTGCTGTCGAAAGAGGCCACCAACAAGAAGATGCGACTGGAGATCACTTTCGGTTGGTATATCTGAGGGGAGGGAAGAGAAAGTGACAGAGTATAGGAAAATGAGGCTAAAGTCGGAAATTATCACTTTTTGACGTTTTTATATAATCTGAAAGTTTAAATTCTACAGACTGAAAAGCAAAAAACAGAATTGATCTATCTGGCATAGTCTTTTTTCTATCATTTTTTTTAAGTTGACAAAATACACAGCATCAAGTATAACTAAGCTACCTGTTTTTGTGCATTGCTAAGTATGTCTCTCATCGATTTTAGCCGGGTTTTCCCATACTCTGTCACTTAATAATTGAAGGTTTATGTTAGCATGGTACGTGTATGTGCGTGTCTGTGTGCGTGTGGTTGTTTGTTTTTTAAGTGTGTTGTGTGTTAATCTATAGTAATTGCTGGCCAGGTATATATTCAGTGTTACTCTTGATCTAATTTCCATCTTTACACTTGTCATTCCACCCTATTTTTGATAAACCTTAAACTTATTCCTGGCGTATATTAATTATAATGCTTTTATTCAATGTTCTGTGTGTTTGTTGAATTCTGTCATTGAAAACAAAATTTCAATAAAAAAAGAGAGAGAAATAATTGAAGGACGCGAGAGAGAGAGAGAGAGAGAGAAAGAGAGTAAAACTGAGAGAGAGAGAGAGAGAGAGAGAGAGAGAGAGAGAGAGAGAGAGAGATGTTCTGGAGTGGATTCTAGTGGGATAATGGCTGACAGGGAGATGGGTAGGTAGCTGGAGAGAGTGTTTCTGATCCAAAGATTCCAGAATAATCCTGGGAACTTCTGAAGAAAGGAGAAAGAAACGTCCAATGCAAATGGGATTATCTCCAGCATTTTATGCTCTTTAACCCTTTCACCGCCAGCCATACTTCAGCCAAACATTTCCATTAACATTACCTGGGTATAGAACAAAATCCATCTGCAGTATTGGGGAGTCTTCTGTGAGATATATAACATAAGGTCTATCCTTACTTCCCAAAACTAAGACAATAGGGTCTTTGGATAATAGACCCCGATTTGATGCCTTTTAGTGACATAGGTGTTAAATCACTGTGGTGCTAAAATGCGACTTTGGCGGCGAAAGGGTTAAATTCTGACAATGGCTCTATTGTTAACTGTTCTGTGTTTTTTTGTAACGAGGCCGTACAATCATGAGTAGTACCTGACACACCTCATTAAAAGAAATGTTAGTACTACGACATTTTCCTTTTTGTAATCATCTTCACAGTGTATTATTACGTTAGATTTTGTTTGTAAAACATTACATTTCTTACAATTCGTTTTATAATAATAATAATAATGGGAATTTATATAGCGCTCTTTCTCACATGAGCTCAGTGCGCTTTACATTGATAACAAGAACATTAAAGGCAAACAAATAATTAATCATTAGAAAGTGAAATAAGCATGATGCTTGCACGCAACGTTCTCTTACTTCCTCACACACGCACGCATGCACGCACGCACGCACGCACGCACGCACACGCACACACACACACACTCACACACAATTAATTATGCAAGAGTAAAATAATTACAATATGAACATTCTAAGACGAAACATAGACCACATTCACATTCTCAATCACGTTTGAATACAATACTGCAACTTAAAATAAAATCGTACTGCCATCGACATACCAATTTCATGACTAATTATAATAGACACATTTTGCAAAAACAAAAATACCCTTCTACCTCATTTACAAACATTTAAAGGTTACAAGACGTGGACATTCTACGTACAAAATATGAATTATAAAATAATTGTAAATATATTTTTTACAAGATTTCTGCAATAAAACGGACCCCCCCCTCACTCACAAACACTAATCAATCATAATATGTCCGAAACAAGTGAGTTTTAAGGGCAGAGCGAAAGGCGGAGATAGAGTCAGATGAGCGGACATGTTCTTGAAGTGTATTTGTTTGGTGAATTTGTGTTTCTTGTGGATTTTTTTTTTGCCTCATGTAAATCTGCTCTCTAATTTTTTTTAATTCTACCATATTTTTCAGACTATGACGCATACCTGATTATAAGGCGCACCCCCCAAAATTTTACACAAAATTCACATTTTTACTTATGGCACTTTCTTACTATTTTGTTCATCATTTTATAAGGCGCAGGGGTCTCAGTCTGGAAAAAGTATCGCCTTATAGTTCTTAAAATATGGTATTTTAACCCTTTCACTGCCAATGTTGCATTTTAGCACCACAGTGATTTAACCCTTTCACCGCCAATGTCGCATTTTAGCACCACAATGGTCTAACACCCATGTTTCTAAAAGGCATCAAATCAGGACCTATTATCCAAAGACCCTGTTTTCTTAATTTTGGGAGGTAAGGGTCGGCCTAATGCGACAGAGGAAATCACAATATTGCAGATATTTTATTTTCTCTACCCAGTTAAGTTTAATGGTGCAGTGGAACTTCCCTTATAAGACCTTAAAAAATCATCCAAAATGAGGTCTTATAAGGGAGGGGTCTTATAAGGGAGGTAGTTTTAACACTTTCAAAGAAGGGCAATGTCTCAGAGAAGTAGGTCTTATATGGGAGGGAGTCTTATAATGGGAGGTCTTATAAGGGAGGTTCCACTGTATTTTTTGGCTGAAAAATGGCTGGTGGCGAAAGGGTTAACACCTTTGTCACTAAAAGGCATCAAATTGGGGTCTATTATCCACAGACCCTATTGCCTTAGTTTTGAGAAGTAAAGATAGACCTTATTTCATATATGTCACAGAAGAATCCCCAATACTGCAGATGGATTTTGTTCTCTACCCAGGTAGATTTAATAGCAATATTTTGGGCTGAAATATGGCTGGCGGTGAAAGGTGTTAACGTGATGTTGGTTGTGTTTTGTGTAGACATTCAGGAGGAGACCATTCCCACGGTTCTGGCGCTGATCCATCCACGCCTGGAGTACCAGCTGCTGCTGGCTAAGAAAGTGCAGCTCATTGATGCCTTGAAGGTGTGTGTGTGTGAGTGTGTGTGTGTGTGTGTGTGCTGGCTAAGAAAGTGCAGCTCAGTACCAGCTGCTGCTGGCTAAGAAAGTGCAGCTCATCATGCCTTGAAGGTGTGTGTGAAGTGTGTGTGTGTGTGTGTAGGGTGTGTACCAGCTGCTGTGTAAGAAAGTGCAGCTCATTGATGCCTTGAAGGTGTGTGTGTGTGTGTGTGTGTGTGTGAGTACCAGCTGCTGCTGGCTAAGAAAGTGCAGCTCATTGATGCCTTGAAGTGTGTGTGTGTGTGTGTGTGAGTGTGTGTGTGTGTGTGTGTGTGTGTGGAGTACCAGCTGCTGCTGGCTAAGAAAGTGCAGCTCATTGATGCCTTGAAGGTGTGTGTGTGTGTGTGTGTGTGTGTGGGAGGGCTGTGTGTGTGTGGAGTACCAGCTGCTGCTGGCTAAGAAAGTGCAGCTCATTGATGCCTTGAAGGTGTGTGTGTGTGTAGGGTGTGTGTGTGTGGAGTACCAGCTGCTGCTGGCTAAGAAAGTGCAGCTCATTGATGCCTTGAAGGTGTGTGTGTGTGTGTGTGTGTGTGTGTGTGTGTGTGCTGCTGGCTGTCATTGATGCCTTGAAGGTGTGTGTGTGTGTGTGTGTGTGGTGTGTGTGTGTGTGGAGTACCAGCTGCTGCTGGCTAAGAAAGTGCAGCTCATTGAGGCCTTGAAGGTCTCTGTGTGTGTGTGTGTGTGTGTGTGTGTGTGGAGTACCAGCTGCTGCTGGCTAAGAAAGTGCAGCTCATTGAGGCCTTGAAGGTCTGTGTGTGTGAGTGTGAGTGTGTGTGTGTGTGTGTGTGTGTGTGTGTGTGTGTGGAGTACCAGCTGCTGCTGGGTAAGAAAGTGCAGCTTATTGAGGCCTTGAAGGTCTCTGTGTGTGTGTGAGTGTGAGTGTGTGTGTGTGTGTGAAGGTGTGTGTGTGTGTGTGTGTGTGTGTGTGTGTGTGTGTGTGTGTGTGTGTGTGTGTGTGTGAAGGTGTGTGTGTGTGTGTGTGTGTGTGTGTGAGTGTGTGTGTGTGTGTAGTGTGTGCATGTGTGTGCGCATGTTTGTTTGTTTGAGTGTGTGTGTGTGTGCGTGACTGTGTGTGTGTGTGTGTGTGTGTATGTGCGTGTGTGTGTGAGTGTGTGTGTGTGTGTGTCTATATGTTTGTGTGTGTGTGTGAGTGTGTAGCATAGCAACTAATCTCATGGATCGCTGTTTGCTCAAGGAAACCCATAAAATATAAATGCATGCCACCGCTCTTTGTGCAGCGAGTGACCGCCACTCCTTCCTTGCAGGGCGTGATTCCCGGTTGCCTCTCTGTGTGTGTGTGTTTGTGTGTGTGTGTGTGTGTGTGTGTGTGTGTGTGTGTGTGTGTGTAGTGTGAGTGTGTGTGTGTCTATGTGTGTGTGTGGTGTGTGTAGTGTGAGTGTGTGTGTGTATTTTGTGTGTGTGTGTGTGTGTGTGTGTGTGTGTGTGTGTGTGTGTGTGTGTGTGTGTGTGTGTCTGTGTGTGTGTGTGTGTGTATGTGTGTGTGGACTGAAGTGTGTGTTTGTGTGTGAGAGTGTGTGTGTGAGTGTGTGTGTGTTGTTGTTATTCAATTTAACGTCCTTCCGCTAAAAGTGATTCAGACAAAAAAGTGTGTGTGTATGTGTGTGTGTGTGTGCGTGCATGCGTGTGTGCAGGCGCATGCATGTGTGTGTGTGCTCGTGTGTGTGTGCGTGTTTGTGTGAGCGTGTGTGAATGTGTTTGTGTGTGTGTGCATGCATGTGTGTGCGTGTTCGTGTATGTGTGCATGTTTGTGTGTGAATGTGTTTTGTGTATGTGTGTGTCTGTGTGCATGCATGTGTAGAGGGAGAAAATTAGACACAGATATATATAACTAGTGTCTAATCTCTGCTGAAAATACCAAGGCTCGAAAACGTTTTATACCATGTTTTGTCGGTGCATTAAGATTTGAATACGAAGATAGTGGAAAATGCTGAGAAATTGGCGGGTGACTGTAAACGCCAGTTCTGATGTAAAATACCACCACATCATTGTCCATATCTGCCTGTCTGTCCTCAACTTGGAATTTAATGCAGGAGCTACAGGTGAATGAAAGCAGCAGGAGTTTCATATTCCCGGAATAACAACACATTCAGTGGAACCTCCCTTATAAGACCTCCCATTATAAGACTCCCTCCCATATAAGACCTGCTTTTCTGAGACATTGCCCTTCTTTGTAAGCATTAACATTACCTTCCTTATAAGACCCCTTCCTTATAAGACCTCATTTAGGATGATTTTTTAAGGTCTTATAATGGAGGTTCCACTGTAGTATCGAATGCCAAGAAATGTGTAGTGTAGTGACTTTGAAGCAAAATGAATAGATCAACAATTTTATTGTCCGTATGTGTCCTACCTTTGTTGCTGCTGTTGTTGTTGTTGTTGTTGACATACCCTGGCTGAAAGACTCCAGGGTTCATCCCAACAGCCGAAGCACTTGAACACTATGGTACAAATGCGCCAGCTAGTGATGAGAACATTGCGTGTGTGAGCGTTTTTGATTACCCTGCCATGTGGGCAGCCACGCTCTGGCTTTGGGGGATTACGGAGAGTGGCGATGTTAAGCTAGGAGCTTGTCATGGCTAAAGACAGTCCCTGGCATAGCTAGGCAGAGCATAGCAACATTTTGATGTAGCCTTGGTGTTCTAGCCTATGTTAATTGGTCTAACACAGCGTAAAGGTGTAGAGTGGCACAGAGGCAACGCGTTCGCCTCGTATGCAATAAACCTGAGTTCAAACCTGGGTACAAGTTTTTTTCCCTCTCACTCTACACTAGGCCTGAACGTGGAGTCTTTCGGATGAGACGATAAGCTGTGGTCCCGTGTGCTTAGTACACGTTAAACCCAGTGGCAATGAAAAAGTTGTCATTTAGTCAAAATTTACCCCCACCCCCCTCCCCCTTTCCTTCCTCATCGGTCACACAAAAATCGCATGCCAACCCCCCCCCCCCCCCCCCCCCCCCCCCCCCCGAAAAAAAAAAAGTATGGCGCTCATCTGGTTGCAACGCGCTCTCCAGGTGGGAGCAACCCGAAATTCACAGATGCCTCTGTTACTGTAAAGTACCAAATAACAAAATACCAAATATGGGGGATAAAAATAATGCCAAGCTGCTAAATAGCACCAAAACCAGCCGAAAATAAACTTTAAATTATGAATTTGAGTAAAAATTCAAATACCTAATACCAAATAAAGCCAAGACTGCTTCCTCCCTTTAAAAGAATCATATTGCCCCGTTGTGCAGGTCAAATGTGTACATCATGTGGCGGTACCATAGCCGATGAGGTTTGACCGAGGCGTGGTTACCGCTACACCTATCTATATTGTTAAAAACTCGGGACTTTACTGGTGTTGCACTGCCTCCGGGCATTGCAGCCAGTATCGTTCCCACCATCTTTGTATTTACAAATGTCCCATATGTGTCTATGACCGAGAGGACGTAAAGCATCATTTTCACCACCGTTGTGCAGGAGTTGCAAGTCAACGAGAACGACATGAGCTTCCTGTCCCCGGAGTACCAGCAGATCGTGGAGGACGCCGACAGACTGCAGGCCGACTTCAAGCGCCAGCCCTGCCACCTGGAGAGGCTCTACGGTCGGTCAACTTTAACCCCTTCGCTGCCAGGAAATGGTGTACAGTGGAACCTCCCTTATAAGACCCTCCATTATAAGACTCAGAGCTTAATCTAGAGCGCGGGATTGGTAAAATCCCCCAAAATGTTGTTCCTTCCCGCGATAATCGGCGCGGGGAGCGGGCCGAGTCCCGCACATTTGCAGAACGGCCCGCAGTTTTTACCGATCGATGCGGGAAGACCTTCGTCGTCTGGACTAACTGAAAGTATCGAGCAGGAGTAAAGGATTTCTCGACATTTCATTGGTTCTTGACAAAATGTTAGTGTTAATCAACCAATCGCGTTCTTCTCGTTCTACCGACAGGAAGTTGCGAGAGTTTCGGCCGCCATCTTGAATGTTTTTCAAAATGAAGCGGGCAGGGACCCTGTTTGATTTTGGATTTTCGCGGAGGCAAAGTCAGAAAAAAAAAATCCTGTTCCAAGCGATTGTGAAGACCTCGAAGAAAAGGCTTCTACATCTAAAACATCGGAAAAGAATGACAACAGTGGCAGTGCAAAGGAACATCGGTTCCAAAATGTCTGGTCGAAAAAGTGGCCGTGGCTGACAAAGAAAAGTTAAAGTCTGTGTACGAGGGTGGGGGAGGTACTGGTTCTTATGCATGTGATGTGGGGTTGGATAGGGGGGAGTGCCCCCCTTTTTTTGATATGAGGGGGGGACTGCCCCCCTTTTTCAGAAATCCTAGATTAAGCTCTGAAGACTCCTTCCCATATAAGACCTACTTCTCTGAGACATTGCCCTTCTTTGTAAGTATTAAAATGACCTCCCTTATAAGACCCCTCCCTTACAAGACCTCATTTGGGATGATTTTTGAAGGTCTTATAAGGCAGGTTCCACTGTACCATGGGTGCAGTTTTTCCTGGCATACAAGGATTTCCTGTTTTTGAATTTTACCAGAAAAGGAAGTTCCTGTTTTTAACCCTTTCGCTGCCAACGTCACATTTTTGCACCACAATGACTGAACACCCATGTCAGTTAAAACCTTGAATTCAGGGTCTGTTACCCAATGATATTTGTGTTCTTGATTTGGGGGGTTAAGGATAGGCCTTTTTTTTAAGCATGTAGTAAAGGAATCCCCAATATTTCGGACAAAATAGTTTCTTTACCCAATGTAAGTTTATTGGATAATTTTAGCTAAGAAATGGCTGGCGGCAAAAGGGTTGAGACTTGTCAAGCAAGATCGTTGTGTGTCTACTGCAAGCACTTTAAAATAAGCGTTTATATAAATTGTGGAAAAAGCAAGCTAAAATACCTTCATAAATCAGATTTTCTTCAGCAGCAGGGAGACATTACCCCTAGACCCCAGCCTTTCAGGGTTTTTCATTTTGTGTAGTTGCACCTATGTTGTGCATATTAGGGGTTTGTCAGTGCCAGGGTGTGGGTGTTTAGAGTGTTGATTGCAATCCAGAATGATTGCTTCAAAATCTGAACAGGTTTGGTCAAAAGTTTGTGAACTCCCCTTATTATATTATCTTTTCTCCTCTGTTTTGTTGTTGGTTTTGTTTTGTAATACGGCCTGTTTTACAGTTGTGCTTCATTTCTCCCTGGTTTGGTTTCATTTATTTATGTTTAGTTTTTTGTGTGAATATTACTTTTTAAAGACATTGCTCTTGTTTTTGTAATCTGCAAGATGCATTGCATTGTTGTCTAAGTGTATTTTAAGCTGTAATTATTTCAGTTGTTATTCAATTTGTACCACATGCAGACACCAACGTTTTGTTCTTCGGTTGTTGTCGTAGAAAAATACAAATGATGTAAAAATCAACCTTGGTGTTTTCGTCTTCACCCTTTCATATTCATAGCAGGAGTAAACAGTAGTTCCGGAAAGGGCTGCTACCGTATTTTACAGACTATAAAGTGCACCTGATTATAAGGCGCACACCACAAATTTGACACAAAATTCAGAATTTGTTATTAAGTTTCTTACTATTTTATTGGTCGCATTCTTCTTCTTCTTCTTCTTCGATCCCTCAGACAGTTTCCTGTCAATTATGAGCGCAGATGCGTCATGCTGCTGTTAGGCGCTAAGATACAGTTAGGCCCAGCAAGTCCGACTTTGGCTGGAGGTAATCTTTTTGAAAGTGTCTCGTGAAAAAAGGCAGGTGAATGGACCGGTTAGGCAGAAAGATAGAAGATGACAGAAAGCAAAGGGAAAAGGCAGAGTCAAAGTGATAGATGAGAGGAAGCTGCAAGCACAGAACTTCCAGAAGGTGGGGGAACTATCTATACAAAAGACCCCCCGGTATCCCCACGGGGGATTTGGTCGCATTATAAGGCGCAGGGGTCTCAGTCCTGGAAAAAAAGTATTGCCTTATCGTCCATAAAAAACGGTATTTCCATAGCGGGAGTAATCAGTAGCATGTGCTCAGTAGTTTTCCATCTCATGCTGACCTTATGATCGTGTGTGGAGGGCTTGGAAAAACTTTATATTTCTTTGCTGTACTATCTTCTGGGCTGTACAGTGGCGTTGCTCCCATGCCGCTCATTCCGAATCCCAATTCGCAACCACACCCACGCACGTTCAGGTCGCAGAATCCGAGACCAGGCTTAGAAGCTTAGCATGGTTCCTTCTATAGAAATCTGTAGTTTTCCCCACTGCGGTGTAAGGAATAATAGAGCCCAAACATCATTGAAAATGTAAGTATTGTAAAGTTCGGGTTCTGCCCTTTTCATTGATATATGGAAACAGGCTGTTACTTATTAAATAAACACTGTAAAAATATTAAGAAAAAACATCAAACCTGAACTGCCTGCTGAATTTACGTCATTCTTTTCTTTTCTTTTTTTAGGGACAAGCAGTCCAACTTCATAATCAAAATGTCGTCATTATATATATGTCATTTAAAAAAAGAATTCCACACACACATGATCAACCAACGGAGGAAAACAAAACAAAACCGTCACAATGTTGTCAAAATCCCGCTGTCGGCAAGTGTTGTAAGGAAAGGAAGGAGTCCAGCCCACAGCGCTCGACTAGCTTAGAAAGAATTAATGTGAGCAGCTTGTTTCTCTGTTGCAGGCATGATCACTGATCTGTACATCGACAAGTTCAAGTTCAAAGGTCAGAACGTGCGGGGGAAGGTCCCGGCCCTTCTGGAGGTGCTGGACAACTATGACTTCAACAACCTCTGTCAGTTCTTCGAAGTGCAGCTCTAGGGACATGTTGGCTGCAGGGAAATGAGGCAGTGGGTGGATGCCTCCTGCCTCCATGCGAGTCTCTCCCCGTGGAGATACCGGGGGGGTGGGGGTGGGGGGGTTTCGTAAATAGTTCACTCACCTTCTTGAAGTTCTGTGCTTGTAATTTCTTCTAATCTGCCACTCTCTTTGACTCTGCCTTTTCCATTTGCTTTCTATTATCTATCTTTCTGACATATTGGCCCATTCTGCCTTTTTTCCCAAAAAATTTTCCAAATGATTTTTCTCCTTTGAGCTCATCCGAAATCGGAATGTGTCAGCTGAATGCAGTGAGGAGACCAGTGAATACTGGAAAACGGACACATACGTACCCATTGTGGCCCTATGGCCTGGGAACGCAGAAGAAGAATGTACGTATACACACACCCACACGTACACCCACATGCGCACTGAAGTAGCCCTTGTTAACCCCTTCCCTGCCTGGCTACGAGACGGTCTCATACTTAATGATGTCATTGATGATGTCATAACTTATGATGTCATAAGCCTGGGATGATGGTTTTTGTCTTAGATAAGCCAGAAAGGATATATCTCTAGACCATTTTCTCAGATTGAGTCTAACAGATTTGTTTTAAATTTTATAATTAAAAAATCGATAATTTCCATGTTTTCCTCTGGCAGTGAAGGGGTTAAAGCTACTGAAGGTGGGTTTGTTAGGGGAAAAGAAGCAGAACACAGTGCGCTAAAGCAAAATGAGTGATTGTCAAAATGACAGAAGTTTTTTTAAAAACAAAAATAGCGGTTTTCAAAATTACTGAAGTTACTTGAAAATTGTTTTTGGAAGGAATGGGGGTCGAAGAGTGAAAATACGAATACAAAAAAACCCCTATTCAAACCTTAAAAGTGAGAATGGTTTTGGTTGTGTCGTTCTGGACTTTATTTGCACCATCTCCAGGGGGGATTGATTTTTGGTAAGATGGGATTTGCTCACAATGAAGATTTTTCATGAACAAAGTTCATACTTTTTGGCTCACGTCGGTTTTTTGAAACAAAGTGAGTCTATAGTATTGTACGTGTTCGGTTGTGTGTGTGCGTGTTGCGTCCGTGGCCCGACCTTTAATCTTGCACTCTCCAAACTTTAACGTTGTCGTTTTCTCTAAAAATATAAGGTGTTGGAGGGTTAAAGTTAGCAGGATATTTGATTTTGACGTGAGCCTTCAAGTCACAATGAGTTGGTGTAATTCTTGAATTCTGTTTTTGTTGTCTGTTTGTTGATGAATAATTGATTGTAAAGCGCTTTGGGCTCATCTGAGGTAAAGCGATATATAAATGTACTATTATTATTATTATTATTATTTTTTATTTTATTTATAGAAGTAATTTCACAGCTTTTTGGAAATTTTTGTTGTTTTTTACTCAATTTCCTTGAAAATGGGTATGAGGGATGGTAATGGCATGAAGTTTACGTGACCAAAAGCATGAATCCCTGACCCTGTTAAAAAAAAAAATATTCATAGAAGAAAACCCCCCACTATGTATTATGTGTAAAATTTAAAACCTAGCATAAAAGTTGTTTTCTTTGGACCAATGTTCTTGGAAATGGGTATGAGGGATCATGATGGCATGAAGTTTACTTCACCAAAAGCATGATCCTCTCACCATGTGAAAAAAAAGTTTTCTTCATAGTACCTTTAGAATTAGGGTTACACGCTCTTTATTATGTGTTAAAATTAAACATAGCATAAAACTTTTTTTCCTTTTCATCAATTTCCTTGAAACTCAGGTCAGAGAAGCCTCTTGCCCTTTTTTTTAATCCTACCAATTTTCAAGACAATTGAGCCAACAATAAAGGTGATAGAGCTAAATCAAGGGTTAAGCATGATGGTTTCCTTTTCTTAGTACGCACGTCCCCCAATGTCAAAAATTGAAAAATAAATTAAAAATCAACCGTTCGACCTGTTCGTCCCACTCTACTCCATTAGTAAAACTTTGTGTAGGCTGTAGCGGAACGCGTCTGAGTGTGTGTGTGAGAGAGAGAGAGAGAGGGAGACAGAGAGAGAGAGAGTTAAATGTAACCGATGCGGGAACAGACCGGCGCTAGACCATCGGCTACTGGCAAGCTGTATTTTATTAACATTTTCAGCTAATTATTGTTGAATAATTAATTGCAGTCATGATAAAGGCCATTATTTAATAGCCCCCCCCCGCTATGTAGTGCAGTACACCGCTGCATTTGTGACAGTCCTGGTTCATTGCGTTTTTCCGTCTTACCTTTTAGTGTTTAGGCGTATCTTCTACTGTTATTGAATGCATGTGTTTCATTATGTAAATGGATGAAAATTAGTATTAAACATAGCAAATGATAGAGGATGAAGTACTCAATCTGCAGTAAGAAAGGCAAGGAGGAAAAATGGAAACAACTGAGAAATGGAGTAGGGGAAAAAATGATAGGCTCCATACTTTGAAAAAAAAAGACTGCCACTACAGTGTGTGTGTGTGTGTGTGTGTGTGTGTGTGTGTGTGTGTGTGTGTGTGTGTGTGTGTGTGTGTGTGTGTGTGTGTGTGTGTGTGTGTGTGTGTGTGTGTGTGTGTGTGTGTGTGTGTGTGTGTGTGTGTGTGTGTGTGTGTGTGTGTGTGTGTGTGTGTGTGTGTGTGTGTGTGTGTGTGTGTGTGTGTGTGTGTGTGTGTGTGTGTGTGTGTGTGTGTGTGTGTGTGTGTGTGTGTGTGTGTGTGTGTGTGTGTGTGTGTGTGTGTGTGTGTGTGTGTGTGTGTGTGTGTGTGTGTGTGTGTGTGTGTGTGTGTGTGTGTGTGTGTGTGTGTGTGTGTGTGTGTGTGTGTGTGTGTGTGTGTGTGTGTGTGTGTGTGTGTGTGTGTGTGTGTGTGTGTGTGTGTGTGTGTGTGTGTGTGTGTGTGTGTGTGTGTGTGTGTGTGTGTGTGTGTGTGTGTGTGTGTGTGTGTGTGTGTGTGTGTGTGTGTGTGTGTGTGTGTGTGTGTGTGTGTGTGTGTGTGTGTGTGTGTGTGTGTGTGTGTGTGTGTGTGTGTGTGTGTGTGTGTGTGTGTGTGTGTGTGTGTGTGTGTGTGTGTGTGTGTGTGTGTGTGTGTGTGTGTGTGTGTGTGTGTGTGTGTGTGTGTGTGTGTGTGTGTGTGTGTGTGTGTGTGTGTGTGTGTGTGTGTGTGTGTGTGTGTGTGTGTGTGTGTGTGTGTGTGTGTGTGTGTGTGTGTGTGTGTGTGTGTGTGTGTGTGTGTGTGTGTGTGTGTGTGTGTGTGTGTGTGTGTGTGTGTGTGTGTGTGTGTGTGTGTGTGTGTGTGGTGCGCGCGCGTGTGTGTGTTTATTAAACAACAGTACGCCTTGGGATACAAGCTTAGCGGACATAACTAACCCCCCCCCACACACACACACACACACCTCTCTCTTCACCCCCACCAGGGAAACTCTCTCTCTCTCTCTCTCTCTCTCTCTCTCTCTCTCTCTCTCTCTCAATCCTTGCATAATAAAGTTTTCAAGTGTCAAGTGTCTCTCTTTACTATAGGGGCGTGCTGAACCAAGCAAGCGGGACTTGAAGCGCAGCTGGAGGCAATAACTCAGTTCCAGATGCCAGACTCAAGCGCTGACAGGTATAACCATCACAAGAGATATGGGCCAGTTTCCGATCTCAAGGGCCCAAGCTTTCTTTCTCTTGTCAAGCACCATCTCTTTGGAATTCTCTGCCTTCTCCTCTCCGACACTCCAACTCAGTCAAAACCTCTCTGGCCAACTTTCTTTCTCTTGTCAAGCACCATCTCTTTGGAATTCTCTGCCTTCTCTCCGACACTCCAACTCAGTCTCCTCATTCAAAACCTCTCTTAAAACCCATCTTTTTCCTGCTGCACCCTAAATATTTGATCAGTTGTCTATCGTTGTGTGCACGTGAGGGAAGATTGAATGAGAGGTTTTTGGTGTGAGTGTGTGTGTGTGTGTGTGAGCATGCATGTGTGCATACATGTGTGTTTTGGTTTTGTGGGTTGTGTGTGCAAGCATGTGTGTGTGCGTGTGCGAGTGTGTGTCTGTCTGCGTGCGTACGTTGTGTGTGAGGGTGTTTGTGTATGTGTGTTAGTGTATGTGGTCAGTCCGTGCGGCTCGGTTGCTGTGGCTTACTGAATGGGGTATGAACGAGTTGGCGTCGATAAATGTGTGTGTGTGTGTGTGTGTTAGAGAGAGAGAGAGTTGTTGATGAATAATTGATTGTAAAGCGCTTTGGGCTCATCTGAGGTAAAGCGCTATATAAATGTACTATTATTATTATTATTAAACACGCATGTGAGTACAGTATTTATTAAGTGTGTATTTTTGTGATTGTGAAGAGAAACGGTGATTGTTACATGTCTGTAAGTATTTGATTGACTAGTTTTGTTGGTACACGTAGTTTGATTCCGTCCTTTTTGTTGTTGTTTAAAGCAAAAAATGTTTATTTAAATGTAGTTTATTACTTGATGAAAAAGTGCCTGTGATTGTCAAGTATAGTCCTTTGATAATTTTCTTTTTTTTTATTTCTGCTTGGCAGGTGATTCTCTTGTAGTTTTTCTTCCTTTTTTAAAAATAATAGGTGTGTGTTATATTTTAGAGAGTTATTGTAAAAAAAAGAATTTGTGCAAAATTTTCCCGACTATAAGGCCCCCACCCCACCCCACCTCCCCACCCACCCAATGTTTACACAAATTTCACATTTTGTTATTATATTTCCTTACAGTTTTGTTCATCCTATTATAAGGCACAGGGCTGTCAGTCTGGGGGAAACAAGCATCGCCCTATAGTCCGTAAAATACAGTAATTATTCTGTGTTTTATACTGAAGCTTCGCAAAGGGATAAATTGTGTATTGTTACGTTTTGGGGGCGAAGTGAAATATATTTGTTTGACATTTTGTGTGTGTATGTATGTATGGGCGTGTATGAGCATGTGCAAGTTTGTGTATGGCGGAATTGTATAAATGTTGCAGTTGAAACTTTGCTGCCATTTTTAAGGAAGTTGTCCTGAAAAAGGTTAAAAAAATTGGATATGTGGTGGTTTTATACCAGGTGTTGGTGGTTTTTATTTTTTTTATCCTTGTTTGACATTTTGACTGAAGTGATTATTGGTTTGTACTTTTGTCGATTTTTTTGTATATTATGATTCGTTGTGGTTTGTTAGGGCATGGCGAATGATGCATTTGGACGGGATGTTGTGGTGTTGGCAATAAACTCATCAAAAGATATCCCTGTGTTGTAGTATTTATCAAATTGAACTTGAGCTTTTGTCAATCTGTCTAATGAAATGAATCTTTGATTGAATGTCTTTTCACACCAGTAGTGATTTTAGTTTAGTTTATTTTCGTTTCTATGTATCAACATGTGTTTTGGATTACAGAGAGCATGTTTTCTTGTTGTATTCTTCACTTATGTGTTTTCCACATCTGCTAAGGAGTTTGCTGGGGGTTTTTGGTTATGGTTTATTGATGGGTTGGTTTCATGTTGTGTGTGTGTGAGTGTGTGGTCATGGATGAAGTCTGTAGTGGTCAATTTCTCCCTCTCTTTTCAAACGCACATACACACAAAACAGACACATAAATACATGTGCACACTTACATACGCATGCCACTTGCACTCTCCCTGTCTCCCTCTCACACACACACACATGCGTACACACACACACACACACACACACACACACACATACTTTTCACACACACACACACTATACACACACACACACTGAGTCAGATTTTTGTCAAGTGTGAAACTGATACATTCTGAAAAGGGAACTAGAACTATAGCCTACAAACATCACAAGAACAGCACTGACATTTGCTAATGTCCAAAGGCTGGTGGGTTAATGCTGATTCACCTCCACCGCTGATACACTGGGGGTGACGGTAGTGAAGGAACAGGTGTCATCTTGCAGCAGATCACTCCACTGATGGTCCCTGGGTGGAATGCGATTAAACGATATTTGGCACGGCATTGAAATCTTTTGAACTGAAGGCTGTGGCCATGTTGCTGCCCAGGAGGAAGAGACTCCAGCTTTGCTTGGAGGCTGGGACAGTGCCGGTGCTGATCTTGTGCAGCGTGGAGAGCCTGGTCCTCTGCCGTCTGCTCTCCAGTGAGCCCCAGCCCAGGTTCATCAGCATGGTATTCACACCCGACGTTGGCCTGAACTGGTTGAGCACAAATTAAGCGAGCTGCTCTGCGCTGGACTACTTCCAGCCTTCCAATGTTCTCCTCCGTGTATGGATCCCAGACGGAGCACGCATACTCGAGCAAGGGGCGTACAGAAGCTTTGTAAGCTCGTTCCTTGATGCTGGTGGTACTACCGATCTTTAAGTTCCGCCTGAGGAATCCTAGGGTCTTATTGGCCTTGGCACAAATCTTGTTGACGTGGCTGCGTGGCTGTCCCAGGTGATCTCACTGGTGATGTTCACGCCAAGATGTTTGACATCCCTGATGTCCTCAACGGTGTGTACAAACTCTCTCTCTCTCTCTCTCTCTCTCTCTCTCTCTCTCTCTCTCTCTCAGCATAAATAGATTTTGCCTCAGCAAGACGGAAGTAATATAAGCCGGTAGAATGATCACCAGTGTGTCCGCCAGAAGCGCTAATTGTTTCCTTCTCTCATCATTTATTTAACCAGGGTAGAGTAATTACCGGTTTCCCGTGTGATGACAGATCATGTATTTCCCCAGCTACTGCAACAGAAACCAAATTCCCATGTTTTCATACCATCCACCACTTCATCATTAATGGATACAATGTCATGTACTAAGGTATAGGTTAAGATGTGCCCCCCCCCCCCCTACATTTCTCGGTTAATTCCATTTTTCCGTTTTTGCCTTTCTTACCAAACATGAAGCTGTATTTTATGAACATTTTCAGCTAATTATCTTTGTTCAATAATTAATTGCAGTCATGATAAAGGCCATTGTCTAATAGGACCCCACCCCACCCTATGTACTGCAGTACACCGCGGCATTTGTCACAGTCGTGGTTCATTGCGTTTCCCCGTCTTATACGGGGGGTAGGGTTAGGGTTAGTATTCCATAAAGATAATTAGCTGAAAAAGTTCATAAAATACAGCTTTATGTTTGGTAAGAAAGGCAAAAACGGAAAAATGGACATAACCGAGAAATGCAGAGGGGGTGGCACATCTTTACCTTTACCATAAAGGGTATACATACACACAGACTCTCTCTCCTCTCTCTCTCTCTCTCTCTCTCTCTCTCTCTCTCTCTCTCTCTCTCTCTCTCTCTCTCTCTCTCTCTCCCCCTCTCTTTCTCTCTCACACACATAAACATACACACACCCTCTCACATACACGCTCAGCTGCACACATAAGCACACGCACGCTTCCACACACAAGAGAACACCACTTTGCATACATACGGACTACGTAATAGTGACCCCAACTGTTACACCCCCCCCCCCCCCCCACACACACACACACACACACACCCTCACCCAATCCCATGCCACCCACCACCACACCACATCACCAGACTCGAGGGAAAACACAAAAAGGCATTTTTTCTTCTTCTCCGAAACATTTTATTTTCGTTTAAAATCAGGACCCGGATGAAGGAAGAGAGTTAGAACCGGGAGGACGTAAAACTTCATTAATATTCATTCGATCCTAGAGAGGTATGATAGGACTGGGCCACAACGGATGAGGGTATGGTCCACAAAGGCGGAGAGTGGATGTTTTCGCGATTTTATTCGATGTAATTGAACGAGATGAACCATCATGTTGACTCTTCCATTACTGCGATTATTTGCACAGTGGTGAAGCGTGTGGGTAGGTTAGACAGAAACTTTGTTCGGCTATGCACGGGCTTTGCACAATGACGTGATGTTTGTTGGGAGCTAACAGTCTGCAGCAAAACACAGACAGTTTTGGGGGGTGGGGGGGTGGGGGGGTTGCGCAAGGCCTCTCGCGAAATAAAAACAACCCAAATCCAAGCTTGCCTATAGCTAGGAAACTGAAATGTGAACAGAATTGTGCTGGTTTCAACAATTAGGATCGTTGTATCATTCACCAACGAATGTGGCGTACCGATCTTCACATTCATAGCGTAAATTTCGGTCTATAAGGCGCTATAGCATATAAGGCGCACCCCTAATTTTTAGGGGGAAAAGGTGACACATAAGGCGCTTACAGCAGATAAGGCGCAAATATATGGAGAGGAGCAAGCAAAACTTTGATTGCCATACTTTTTATTCTAATTGTGGGTGACTAGGTCAGTGAAGCTGATGAAAAATCTTTAAAATAGCAAAACAATTGAAACAAATTGGGTTAGGGGAAGACGGGGCAAAAAGCCCATAGGCGGA
>CM065692.1:47248138-47253138 GCA_017654935.2 Phymorhynchus buccinoides | reverse complement strand
TCTCATGGGCAAAATGAGACTGAAATTTGCTTCATTTCATGAGATAATTGGGGTGGGCTTCTTACCCGCCCATGCGCTTTTTACCCCGTCTTTTTTATGTCTTTTTTAGCCATGGAAAAATGGAAAAGGTGTTTGGGAATTATGTCAACAGGTCACGTCTGCCATT
Organism: Phymorhynchus buccinoides; assembly: GCA_017654935.2. Lineage (NCBI taxonomy): Eukaryota > Metazoa > Mollusca > Gastropoda > Neogastropoda > Raphitomidae > Phymorhynchus > Phymorhynchus buccinoides. Next base: position 47,252,972 of record CM065692.1, on the reverse strand, counting down.
GTTAGCGATTCGGGTGTTATTTTCCAAGGGAGCACACTTAATTCGAGCTAACAGGCAATCCGGTTATTTCCCTGGAGAACAAAACATGGTAATTGAAACGGCCCAGCCACCAGGGGCCAGTTTCACTAGAGGACGGTCGCCGTGCGAATAACTGTTACGCCCAAAGGGGTCTCAGAAGCGCTTCAGAAAACGTTTGAGGAAAAATATCATAAGCTCTTGTCTGATTGGTCAAAACAAAAGGTGATGATGAAATTCTGCTTAACGTCCTCCGATCTGGAACAGACGCTTATGTGACATTAGTAGATATAAAGATGGTGGGAACGATCCTGGAGGCAATGCCCGGAGGCAGTGCAGCACCAGGAAAGTCCCGAATCTTTAACAATGCAGACGTGTATCTAAACAAAAGTATTATTTTAACCAAGCTTTAATGGACCAATCAACGACAAGAAAAGTATTCACCCCATGCAAGCCACGTGATAGTTCGCCGAGATATTGCTTGGGCAGAGGCTTAGAGCGCTTCGCGAACTGTCGGGAAACGAATCGGGTTTCTTAGACCGTTTTTGCCGATTTGAGCCAACGCTACGAAACGTTAGCCTTTGTGAAACGGACCCCAGCTAACGAGCTGGAACCCTTTGGGAGAAAAGATCAGAAGGAACAAAAGGTATCAGACAGTCAATTAACAAATGCAACACGATAGTCATTCATTGTGAGTCCCCCCCCCCCCCCCCCCCCCCCCCCCCCCCCTGATGAATCAGAATCGGGTTTTTTCACGATTGATAGAGTATTCCTGCGGCATCGCAAACATACAACTAGCCTGGCAGCAGGAAGCGCACTAGACGTAGATCTGGCATGTGCAGCAGCCGGGTTCCAACTGCTTTTAGTTCATGCCTATTTTTAGAACTTGCAACCAGCATAAACCAATCCAAAATGATTGTCCCTTCTTTTGTTGTTGTGTTCCACTTGTAAGGTCTTTCCTTATCCCTAACAACGATCATTGAGAAGGATACTTGCCCGTATGAACGGAAACAACTTGAAACAAATAGCTCTCTGAGGAAAACTAAAGGCAGTCAGAATATAGGGACTTCGTGTGCTATGGACACAGTTAGTTGATGAGCACTTCTTACTCGGAGCACACCTGGTATTGCAGTACCTCCAGGATCTGCTCAGAGCTTTGAATGATGGGGTTCGTCCCATATGTGCTGTTCTGCAGCCAAGTGGACGTAAAGTCTAACTTTCTTACATAGGGGCAGGCAGGCAGGCTACGATGGGAGAAGAGAATAATTTATACAAAATGTGGTCTCTCACAACATGAACATATTAACGTTATCTCGATCATTGATCTAGATAAATCACAACATCGATCTCTTGAACATGATTAATAGGTCATCATCTTTCCAGAGCTCATTATTTTGTTGTTGTTGTTGTTGCAAGGTATAACCCAAATGATAAAAATGCAACAACACTTGATGTGAGGCATATGATTCGTTCAGTTGCTTCAGAGCACCGTATTATTGGTTGATTGATGCGGGCACTAATTGGCTGTGAAACATTAGTAGGGCACGTTTCGATGCGTTCCCTTGCTATAATTGTGAATCACATGAATACATTGGTATAAGCATGGATACAGAACATTTCACAAGTCATCGAGATATGACCAGGGCATGTTCTGATCAAGATGTTTGGAAGCGTAGATAGAATCTGTAGAGTCAACGAGATCTGATCAGGGCAAGTTCTGATCAAGATGTTTGGAAGCGTAGATAGAATTTGTAGTCAACGAGATCTGATCAGGGCATGTTCTGATCAAGATGTTTGGAAGCGTAGATAGAATTTGTAGAGTCAACGAGATCTGATCAGGGCAAGTTCTGATCAAGATGTTTGGAAGCGTAGATAGAATTTGTAGAGTCAACGAGATCTGATCAGGGCATGTTCTGATCAAGATGTTTGTAAGCGTAGATAGAAAGAACTGCTTGTAGATTTTCGTAGAAACCCAGTGCCAGTGCCACATTTGGAAATTGATGGTGAAATGGTTGAAATAATTGATGAGTACAAATACCTAGGCACAGTTTTAGACAAGAAACTTACTTTTGATAAACACATTGAGCATATACATAAGAAGAGTCAGTCCAGGATCTTTTGTTTACAGAGGCTAAGGAATATTGGTGTCTGTTCAGATATTCTCCAAACCTACTACAGATGTTGCATTGAATCTGTTCTTACTGTGTCATTTATCTGTTGGTATGGAAGCTTGAGTGTAAAAAGTAAGCGCGTGTTGAGTGATATGGTGAATGTGTGCAGTAAGGTTGTGGGTGCAAGGCAGAGTGGTATGCAAGAGTTGTATGACAGACAAGTAGTCAAGAAAGCCAGGAAAATTCTTAATGATAACAGTCATGTTCTGGCAAAATACTATGAAGTATTACCATCAGGCCGTTGATACAGAACTCTAAAACTGAAAATAAGAGCACAGAAAACTTTCTTACCAAGATCAATTCATCTGTTGAACTCTTAATGCACTGCATCGAGTGATTGTTTTGCTGAGCAGCCTGTCCATCTCCTTGGGATTGATTTTGTATTCGTATTCGTCCAGTTTGTTAACTACAATATTGCAGTGTTATTAGTTATTAGTTTATATTCTTTAATTGTTGATAAATGTGTTTATTGTTGTTGTTTTTGTTGATAAATGTGTTTATTGTTGTTGTTTTTTGTTGATAAATGTGTTTATTGTTGTTGTTTTTCTTATGTGCACCTGGCTGCAATTTCTCATTTATGACATAATAAAGATGATTTGATTTTTTGTTGTTGTTGAGAATTTGTAGAGTCCTCGAGATCTGATCAGGGCATGTTCTGATCAAGATGTTTGTAAGCGTAGATGGAATTTGTAGAGTCCTCGAGATCTGATCAGGGCATGTTCTGATCAAGATGCTTGGAAGCGTAGATATAATTTGTAGAGTCATCGAGATCTGATCAGGGCATGTTCTGATCAAGATGTTTGTAAGCGTAGATAGAATTTGTAGAGTCATCGAGATCTGATCAGGGCATGTTCTGATCAAGATGTTTGTAAGCGTAGATAGAATTTGTAGAGTCATCGAGATCTGATCAGGGCCCGCTGACGATACAAACGCCTTAAACTCACAGGGTTCGGAACATGTTGAAGAATGTCTTCACGAATGCCTTCATTTTCCCCTTTGAAAACACTTACCTGCCGGAAATTGTAACAAATGTTACATTTTCCATGCGTTGGTTGCCGAACGTGTAACAGAATTCCAATTTGTTACAATGTGAGTTGTTGTTGTTGTTATTGTTATCGTTCCATGGCTTAAAGACACCAGGGATCACCCCAACAGCCGAAGCAATTGAACACTATGGTACGAATGCACCAGCTAGGGATGAGAACATTACGTGTGTGACCGTTTTTGATCACCCCGCCAACACGTGGGCAGCCACACGCCGACTTCGGAGTATTTTGGACTGATGATGCTATCCCCACATAACAATGAAGAACGTAACGACATGTTGATGTAGCCTTGGTGTTCTAACTTATGTCAATTGGTCTGACACAGCCTCACGCCGATGCATACAATGTCGGTAATAATATTTGGTTACCAAAAATGTAGCAATGGTTACATGTCGGCTTTAAAGGTGAACCCTGACGGATGAGTTTTTGCAAGAAACAAGTCGAAATCACCTGAAAGACCGCCTTTTCAAGGATCGGAACACTCACTTTGCTCTGGTTTCCTAGAAATGAAACCGTCAAAACAACGATTCCTCCTTGGCGGAGATGCCGGAGAGAGAAGCCATTTTGGATGGGGTGGGTGGAGGTCACTCATTGTGCTTGAAGCTCCTTTTTTTTGGTACTGCATTAAAATACCACATTGAAGCTGTTTTCTTTGTTGTGAGCGAAACTCCTTTAGGTAAACTTTATAAAAAAAAAGTCTTGTATTGTGAAAATGTCGTGCAAACGATTTGGTCTAAACTCAGGCGGCCATCACAAAACCTTCTCTTTCACTGAAATAATTTGACTTCCAGCACCTCCGCCAAGGAGGAATCGCCGATTTGACGGTTTGATTTCTGGGAAACCAGAGCAATGTGGGTGTTGCGATCTCTGTAAAGGGTGTTTTCCTGGTGATCTCGACGTGTTTCTTGCAAAAAACTCATCCGTCAGCGTGCCCATTTAACAGTGCCTACGATTTGAACTGCGCAACCGTCGCTCATACACGCTCGACCTACATCAATATGTTGTTGTGCAGGAAGCCGCGTGTCTGATGCCTGATGCTTCCATCTCTACTGACTGTGGTAAAACCATGATCCACTTGCCAGTGGGAAATGAATAACAGATAATGCATTTCTCTTTCTCATTGTGTCTGAGAGGTCTTTGTCTGGGAAATGAATAACAGATAATACTTATCTCTTTCTCACTGTGACTGAATGGTCTTTGTCTGTCTGGGAAATGAATAACAGATAGTGCGTATCTCTTTCTCACTGTGTCTGAATGGTCTTTGTCTGGGGAATGAATAACAGACAATGCATTTCTCTTTCTCACTGTGTCTGAATGGTCTTTGTGAAATGAATAACAGATAATACTTATCTCTTTCTCACTGTGTCTGAATGGTCTTTGTCTGGGGAATGAATAACAGACAATGCATTTCTCTTTCTCACTGTGTCTGAATGGTCTTTGTGAAATGAATAACAGATAATACTTATCTCTTTCTCACTGTGTCTGAATGGTCTTTGTTTGTCTGGGAAATGAATAACAGATCATGCGTTTCTCTTCCTCATTGTGTCTGAATGGTCTTTGTCTGTCTGGGAAATGAATAACAGATAATGCGTTTCTGTTTCT
>CM065692.1:47235638-47243138 GCA_017654935.2 Phymorhynchus buccinoides | reverse complement strand
TTATCATGACAAGGGCATTCTGTAATTTGGAGAATCTCCTACATACAAAATCGTGTCATCTTGCGGGAATTTGTCGCTTAGTAAGGTTCATTAAATAATGAAAAACACATCGATCGTACGCAAAGCCACAACTATCTGCTCGATTGCTTTCGAATTTTTCAAATTTCGATCCTCATCAATTCTATGAATATATTACTTCAGTTATATTTTTGTTAACAACTATCTGTCCGATCGTTTTTATGAATTCTATGAATATACTTTAGCAGCTGTATTGTTGTTAATCAAGAAGGGAAGATGGGAATCTGGATAAAAAGGCAGCTTACACCATTGGGAAGGGTGGCAATTTTAAAATCATTGATCCTATCAAAATTAATTCATTTGTGGATCTTGCTACCTAACCCTCCTAATGATTCTTTTAAGACATTGCAAAACTATTGTTATAGATTCATATGGAATAAGAAAAAAGACAAGATAAATAGGAAAACAGCTCATAAAAATATAGCTAATGGTGGTATTGCCTAGACGTAGCGCTTCACACGAGCTGCGTACGGCGTTTTGGGCCACGCAACGCGGCCCTAAACGAACCTGGCAAAAAGCATCGATGGGCAATCCCAATAAACACACACACACAGACAGAGGTAACCGGGAATCACGCTCTGCAAGGAAGGCGTGGCGATCACTCGCTGGGCAACGACGGTGGCATGCATTTATATTTTATGGGTCTGCTTGAGCAAACAGCGATCCATTAGATGAGATTAGTTGCTTTTAATCGGTCAGGATTTCCACCATCATGAGTGGGATGGAGGGAGGGGGGAGGGGAGGGGGGGGGGGGGGGTGGCACAAAGATGAACGTGAAAGATTGGCTGCTACGCGAGAAACGAGTGCCTGTGAAATGATGGAATATTTGATGGAATTCTAATATTCTAATTCTAATTGTTGTGAACAGACTTTCAATTAAATCAATCAAATTTGATGGAATATTTGGCATGGTGTATGTGAAAGTTTGGTTGTTATGTGGGAAATGAGTGCCTGTGAAATGATGGAATATTTGGCATGGTGTATGTGAAAGATTGATTGCTATGTGGGAAATGAGTGCCTGTGAAATGATGGAATATTTGATGGAATATTTGGCATGGTGTATGTGAAAGATTGGTTGTTATGTGGGAAATGAGTGCCTGTGAAATGATGGAATATTTGATGGAATATTGATGGAATATTTGATGGAATATTTGATGGAATATTTGGCATGATAAATGTCAAAGATTGGTTGTTATGTGGGAAATGAGTTGCCTGTGAAATAATGGAATATTTGATGGGATGCTTGGCATGATGCATGTGAAATATTGGTTTGGGGAAATGAGTTGCCTGTGTAATGGAATATTTGATGGACTATTTGGCAAAATGATGAATGTCAAACATTGGTTGCTATGTGGGAAATGAGTTGCCTGTGAAATAATGGGATATTATATGGAATGTTTGGCATGATGCATGTGGAAGATTGGTTGTGGGAAAATGAGTTGCCCGTGTACTGGAATATGTGTTGGAATGTTTGGCATGATGCATGTGAAAGATTGGTTTGTGGGAAATGAGTGCCTGTGAAATGATGGAATACCTGATGGGATATTTGGCATGATGCATGTGAAAGATTGGTTGTGGGAAATGAGTTGCCTGTGTACTGGAATATTTGATGGAATGTTTGTCATGATGCATGGTTGTGGGAAATGAGTTGCCTGTGAAATGATGGAATATTATATGGAATGTTTGGCATGGTGCATGTGAAAGATTGGTTTGGGGAAATGAGTTGCCTGTGAAATGATGGAATATTTGATGGAATGTTTGACATGATGCATGTGAAAGATTGGTTGTGGGAAATGAGTTGCCTGTGTACTGGAATATTTGATGGAATGTTTGTCATGATGCATGATTGTGGGAAATGAGTTGCCTGTGAAATGATGGAATATTATATGGAATGTTTGGCATGGTGCACGTGAAAGATTGATTTGGGGAAATGAGTTGCCTGTGAAATGATGGAATATATGGAATGTTTGACATGATGCATGTGAAAGATTGGTTGTGGGAAATGAGTTGCCTGTGTTATGGAATATATGATGGAATATTTGGCATAATGAATGCTTAAAGTTTGGTTGTGGGAAATGAGTTGCCTGTGTTCTTCATAATAATGAGATATTTGGTAATCTCGTACCTTAAACGCCCCTCGCCTCAAATGTTCGCATGAGAAAACAATTGTTTTCACCGAGAAGCAGCATGCCGCCATTCTCAGGAGAAGGGGTAGGGTTAGGATCAGCCTATGGTTATTTTCATCAACCTGAAAGAAAAGGCATAGTTTGAGAGTGAGGGTCGCAAAAATGACGGGGGTGTTTAAAATACTAGACTGCTGAATAATTTATTTCAGGGTAATACTAATAACTAACAACATCAACAACATCAACAACAACAACATCAACAACAACATCAATATCAACATCAACAACAACAACAACAACAACAACAACAACAACGGGTGGCGACAGTGTAGCACACAAAGTGATAATGATAATGATAAATTGACGATGATGATGATGATGATGATGAAGATGATGGTGAAAAAGATGATGATGATGACGACGACGACGACGACGATGATCATGATAAGTTGAAGACGACGACGACGACGACGACGACGATGATGATGATTATGGTGATGAAGATGATGGTGAAAAAGATGATGATGATGACGACGACGACGACGATGATGATGATGACGACGACGACGATGATGATGATGATCATGGTGATGAAGATGATGGTGAAAAAGATGAGGATGACGACGACGATGATCATGATGATGATGCTAACACAATGGCGACCAGATGTTTGATTGGAAAATGTTGGCCCCATGTTCCACTGCAAAACGGATTTCCTTTTTTCTTTTCTTCTTTTTTTTAGCACAACACAGGACATACAATTTGTCGTGCATGCACTTGGGTAGTGGGTGGATGCCTCATGCCTCCATACGGGGAGCTGGACGACCTCGCACCCTCTTCTCGTGGGGATACCGGTTTTTTTTATAGTAAAAATAGTTCCCCCACCTTCTGGAAGTTCTGTGCTTGTAACTTCCTTTAATCTGTCACTCTCTTTGACTCTGCATTTTCCCTTTGCTTACTGTCATCTACTATGTTTCTGACTTATTGGCCCATTCTCCTGCCATTAAAAACAAAATCCTCTAAATATTGTTTTTCCTTTGAGCCCCTCCGAAATCGGAATGTGTCGGCTGTACGCAGCGGGGAGACCAGTAAAAACTGAAAACCGGAAACATACGTACCTTACCCATTATGGTCATATGGCCTGGGAACGCAGAAGAAGAAGAAGAAGAAGAAGAAGAAGAAGAAGAAGAAGAAGAAGAAGAAGAAGAAGAAAGAAAATAGAAGAAGAAGAAGAAGAAGAAGAAGAAGAAGAAGAAGAAGAAGAAGAAGAAGAAGAAAAAAGAAGAAGGAGAAGAAGAAGAAGAAGAAGAAGAAGAAGAAGAAGAAGAAGAAGAAGAAGAAGAAGAAGAAGAAGAAGAAGAAGAAGAAGAAGAATTCGTGCATATACGTCAGAAAGAAGCTGAGGTTTGATATGTAGAAACCACTGACGTTCATTGAAAAAGATCAAATTGCAAAAAAAGAAAAGGCACACGCAACTTAGTGTAGAAACGTTGCTTGGTGTAACCTTAGTAATTCATGGAATTATTTCTTTTAACAGGACAGACGTGAAAATAGACATTGACAAACCGGAAAGACCAATATGAACACAAACATCCGGGCATGCTAACATCCAGTACATTCTTAGCGAAGAACATTGTGCGGCATTGCATTACCTAAGACAGGAACTTACCAACAAATAACAAAGTAACCAGGGTCGGTATTCACGTTGAGATAGCATGAGACTTAGCATGATGCTAACTTAGAAGCTCTTCCAATGTCCTATAGGATTTAATAGGACTTTTGGAAGAGCTTCTAAGTTAGCATGATGCTAAGTCTCATGCTATCTCAACATGAATACAGGCCCAGAATATTTTTCCATAGCACATCTTGCAACAGCCATGTCGATGAAAGTGGATTCAGAGGAGGATGTCCCAGCGTCCCATGCGTTCGGGAAGCGGAAGCAGGAAGATGGAGGGCGGAAGTGGTGGTATTCCAACCCTTTCGTGAAGAAGAGTCTTCGGCAGACCCTGACGGACCTGACGATGCACGGCACGGCGCAGATCGCTGACCTGGACAGGGTGACCTGGAGTAGGTGAGTGCTCATTGTATTCAGTCAACACAACATTCAACTTTCTTTAAACGGGGCACCCTGACGGATACGTTTGTTTTTGCCCCAAACACGTCGAGATCACCAGGAAAACACCCTTTACAGAGATCGCAGCACTCGCTTTGTTCTGGTTTCCTATAGAAATCAAACCGTCAAATCTAGCGATTTCTTCTTGGCGGAGGTGCTGGTAGTCAGATACTTATAGTGAAAGAGAAGGCACATGTGCCTTCTCTTTTTTAATGGCCGCCTGAGTCGCTTAGACCAAGTCACGAAATTTCCACAATGCAAGCCTGTTTATTTACAGCTTACCAAAAGGAGTTTCGCTCACAACAAAGGAAATAGCTCCAATGTTTTTGTTTTTGTTTTTTACTGCACTACAAAGAAGAAAAAGCTTCAGTCACTCTCAGTGGCCTCCACCCACCCCATCCAAAATGGCTTTTCTCTCCGGCAACTCCGCCAAGGAGGAATATCCGTTTTGACGGTTTGATTTCTAGGAAACCAAAGCAAAGTGAGTGTTCCGATGCTTGAAAAGACTGTCTTTCTGGTGATCTCGACGTGTTTCTTGCACAAACTCATCCGTCAGGATGCCCCTTTAGCTAGCCAATGCATCAGCGTACAAAGGAAATCATTTAGGTTTGACACAAACACGCAACCCAACAACAAACAACAAAAGCATGCACACGGATGGACAATCAATATAAAAATATACAGTAACCATTTCAGGTTATTTATTTATGTTATTTGCTCTCATTCTCTTTTACTCGTAGAGCACCCCCCCCCCCCCTCCCCTCCACACACACACACACACACACACACACACACACACACACACACACACACACAGACACAGACACACACACATACACACACACACACACACACACACACACACACACACACACACACACACACACACACGCACGCACGCACGCACACACACACACACACACACACACGCACGCACGCACGCACGCACGCACGCACACACACAGACACAGACACACACACACACACACACACACACACACACACACACACACACACACACACACACACACACACACACACACAAGCATGCATGCACGCTAGGCCTCATGGAAGTTGTAGCTGTAGATATGCATAATAGTAGTAATTTTATTTGAACATTGTTTTTGACAAAATGTATGCCAATTTGAAGTCGCAGCTGTAAATATGCATAGTAAGACTTATTAGCCATTTTATTTAACCATTTCCCCCACACAATCTGTGCCAATTGAAGTGGTATCTGTAAATATGCATAATAAGACTCATTAGCCATATTATTTAACCATTTCCCCCCCACAATCTGTGCCAATTGAAGTGGTATCTGTAAATATGCATAATAAGACTCATTAGCCATTTCATTTAACCATTCCCCCCACAAAATGTGTGACAATTGAAGTTGTAGCTGTAAAAATGCATAGTAGTCGTAATCTTATTCAACAATTTTCTACCACAAAATGTATGCTAATTGAATTCGTATGTGTAAATATGCATAGTAGGGCCTAGTAATAATTGTATTTACCCCCCCCCCCCCCCAAAAAAAAAAAAAAAAAAAAAACGAAAAAAAGTTTGCTAGTAGAAGTTGTATTGGTTAATATGCATAGTATTAGCAGTTTCATACAACCATTTCCGGAATTCCCCCCACAACATGTACGCCACTAAAAGTCGTAGTTGGTTGTAATTCTTTTTTTTTTCTGTTACATTTAAGCCACTAGACGTCATAGTTGTAGCATAGTAGAAGAGAGAGAAAATGGAGTTTTACGTCCTCTTGGTCTGAATCAGACACATATGGGACATTTGTAAATACAAATATGGTTGGAACAATACTGGAGGCAATGCCCGGAGGCAGTACGAAACCAGTAAAGTCCCGATTTGTTTTTAATACAGATAGCTGTAGCGGTGACCACGCCTCGGTTAAACGTCATCGGCTATGGCACCGCCACGAAGCTTTTTGTTTCAGCATAGTAGAAGTAGAAGTAATTTTATTTAAATACTCCCCCCCCCCCCCCCCCCCCCCCCCCCCCCCCCCCCCCCCCCCCCCCCCCCCCCCCCCCCCCAGAAAAAAGTATGCCAATTGAAGTCGTGGTTGTGATATGCATAGTAGTAGCCATTTTATTGAACGAACTCAGGAGCACGATTTGTCCACCATGACTGCTGTTTATTATTCTGAAGGATGCTGGGAGGGTTTCCCCATAGACACGGTTGCTATGGAAATGTAAAAATAACAATAACCAATTGTTTTCCACAAAATGTGTGCCAATAGACGATTTTCGGAGAAAAAAAGCTAGGGGAGAGCACTTCGTGAATATTAGAGTTGCTTACCTCCATTACTCGGTGAAAAACCATAGCAACAATGCAACAATGGCGTCGAAGCTTGAAACCGCAGGATGTGAGTCAGCGACTTGCAAACATTAAAAAATAAATAAGGGGTGGCCAGTGGCCACAAACTGATGAAACTTGCAAATTGTGACGTAAAAATATAAATGACATATTTGTTTTAGAATGACGCGCGGTCTTCTAAGTGCTGTATGTCTGCTCAAACACAGGAGTCGATAGGCTACAAGAGCTGATAGTAGAGTGATTTCCCCTGTTTGACCGATTGAATGAGCAACTTAGGACGTGCATTTTACCGCCAGGGGGCAGTCAAAGCAGTAGGGGCTTAGCGCGCGATATTCTTAGTTGGGCGTAGTGAGAGAGAGAGAGAGAGAAAGAGAGAGAGAGAGAGAGAGAGAGAGAGAGAGAGAGAGGGAGAGAGAGAGAAATCCACAACTAAGAATAAAGAGAGGATTAGCCCCACTCGAGCGTTATGCCACCTGGCGGTCAAATTGGCGAGCTAGGTTAACCATTAGGCAAGATCACTCCCACACACCATGAAATTACTCCCCTTAATTATTTCTGAACAATTCCTATTGAAGTCGTGGCTGTAATATATGCATACTAGTAGTAGCCATTGTATTTCAATACAGCTATGCTGGTGCTGGTAAAGCTAGTAGCAGTGTTGTACTGGCTGACGGAGGATGGCTTCACCTGCCCCTACGACAATCGACAATATGGCGGATTGATGCCACTGCAATAACATTGTAGTATATATGTCACAGTAGAAATGGGAATCCAGCACGATTCGGAATCCTACTAGTACAAATCGGAATTCCGATTTGCAGCCTACTAGTAGAAATCGGAATTTTAATT
>CM065692.1:47225638-47230638 GCA_017654935.2 Phymorhynchus buccinoides | reverse complement strand
TAGATTAGATATATCATATCATGCAGACCGTAATAATGTTGCATAAAATGTTTTATGCAAGGGAGGACGGGGAAATGGAAAAATACGCATCACACTCACAAAATCCAAAGCCCACATACTAGCATACCAAGGCACTATGCAAAACGAAACAGCCGATTATACGCAAAACCTGGCACCACCATGTAAACAATATATGACAGGATAATCAGGGAGCATGTACACAATCTAGCTTAAACACAGCAAATAACGGATACTAATAGATTTCATTTTCAAGTGATGGAAAATAGACCGGCAGAATCATAAATAGTCTCTAATATGTTTGAAAATCTATGAGGTTTTCACCATGTTAACATGCATTTCTTACAACAAACGCTTTAGAAATGAATAAAGCCAATTTTGTACACATTCTAGAATCAGAAAGCAGTAAGGTTAGTCTGAAAGCATTGGGATGAGTATAATATTTTTGTGGAATAAACGCGTCACGTAGGTTACTATATCGAGGGCATACTAATATAAAGTGCAGTTCTGATTCGGGTACAGTAGGGCAAAATGGACAGTCAATGTTGGGTTGTGTCTTTGAGTAACGAAATCTATGACATTTTAATTGAGAAACGCCAAGTCTCATTCTCGTCAAGTGTCTACGTACCATTGGATTCTTAATAATACACATGTAACTGGGAATACCTTGTAACAATCTGAAAGAAGAATATAGCTGATATCTATCTTTTGTAGTAATAACTGCGTCATGATTTTGTAGGTAGCTATCAATCAATCTTTGCTTAAAGAGTGACAAAAAAGATTTAACGTGTTCCACCCCTTGATTTTCCCATACGTAACCAAAGCCCTGCCTATATAATGTGTAACAAATATTACTTACCCAGTTATTTTTACCAAGACAGTGACGACTGTGGAGCATGACGTAAGCTTTTTTAGGAAGGCGGCTCTCTTCCATTCTTGTCAGTTTTAACCAGTATCTCACAGAGTTAGTAAATGTTTGAACATACAGCGGGTATCTACCTGATTCGTTATATACAAGTGCAGTAGGAGTTTTAATACTTACATTTAGCAATCTTTTGATGGCATACAGATGTACTCTCTCAATGACAGTGTGGTCTGCAGTCAGACCCCACACCTCCGAGCCATAAGTTAGCATTGGTTGGACTTGTACATCGAAGATTTTAAAGAAAAGTTTGGATGAATTATCACCAAGAGACCACAGAAATTTAAGAATACTAAATACACATTTCTTAGCTTTCAGGGCCATTTGTTCTAAAGAATAAGAAAAAGTTAATCCAGTGGAAAAAATTAATCCAAGATATTTGTACTGGTTCATTATTTCTAGCTTAACCCCACCATAAAACCATTTTTTTCCTTGAAGCAATATGACCTCCCTTTCTAAATATAACGATTTTTGATTTCTCATGATTGACAGTAAGGTTAAGTCTATTAGCAGTGTTATATAATATATCCAGCTGATGCTGAAGACCTATGATAGTTGTTGAAAGCAGAACAACATCGTCAGCGAATAACATTATAAGGATTTGAATAGTCTCAGGGGATAGGGTTACTCCATGTTTGCCGGACTGAAGGATATCATTGGCGAGCTCATTAATAAATAATGCAAATAGTATGGGGCTACAATTGTCCCCTTGTTTCAATCCTCGAGGGCACATAAAAGCTTCTGTAACATCATTGTTAGATCGAACCCTAGCTTTAACTACTTCATATATACTTTTAATAGCTTTGTACATTTTTCCTTGAATTCCATTTTTGCGTAGTATTAGCCAAAGATTATTTCTATCAATTAAATCGAATGCTTTTTTGAGTCTATAAATGCAGTATAAAGTTTTTGGTTTGATGAAAACTGTTTTTGAATAAGAGCTAACAAAGTGTATATGTGGTCTATTGTACTATAATTCTTTCTAAATCCAGCTTGAGATTCATTGAGCAAATTGTTGTTTTCAACCCAATTGGTTAGTCGCTTGTTCAATATGCATGTGTATAATTTGCTGTTGACGTTTAATAATGAGATGCCCCGGTAATTATCGGGGCAATTAACATCACCTTTCTTGTGCAGTGGGTGTATGATTGATTCTGACCAACTTAGTGGGAATGTACCTGAAGTAAAGAGGTTATTGTAAAGTTTTGTTAAGAAGGAGACAACTAAGGGTGATGAATACTTATAAAATTCCCCGACGAATCCATCCGGTCCAGCTGCTTTTCTGTTCTTTAGAGCTCTAATGGCATCCCTCACTTCATCTTCGGATATTTCAACGTCTAACAAAGAACAGTCTATATCATCAACATTTAAATATTCACTGTTAAACATTTCATTTGAAGAATTACATTCAGCTTGCAAAACATCATTTTCAACAAAATCGGCATTAAACACCTTTTGGAAATGGTCAAACCATCCTTCATTTGAAATTGAGCAATCTGTAGGTCTATTATTCATCCTCTTTTTAATAGTGCCCCAAAACTTTTTGGGATCATTTACATTAAATTCAAGAGTTTCTAGAACAATCCTTTTGTCTTCAGTTTGCTTTCTTTTCAATAACTGTTTATATTCTCTACGTTTATCATTGTACGAGCATCTCAGCTGATCTAATTCTTTAATGTTTGTACATTTCCTAACTTCTTTAAGAGATTGCATTGTGACCGCTTTATGTTCCCTGCATTCAATATCAAACCATACATTATGCACAATATTATTTGTTGTAATTCTCTTTCTCATGCACTGGCCTGCAAGTGCAAAACCTTCATAAAATTTGTTTAATGCCATATCAATGTTCACATTGATTAAATCTATTGCTTCATGAAGGATGGTCTGTATTTCCTCAGATTTAAGAATATGTAAGTATTCCTCCATACAATCATCGTTCCACACATATTTTTCAACAACAGACATCTTACGTGTATCATTAATTAAACAACATTGGCCTTGAGTACTAAATCGTAATTCTAGTGGCATATGTTTAGATTCAATTCTTGAAAGCACTTGAAGCTGCAGTGCATAGTTAACAATAGATCTAGAAACCAAGAAGTAGTCTATAACACTGGAGCCATTGTGAGCTATATATGTGAATTCACCATTTGTGTCTCCTTGTAAGTCCATTTAAAATTAAAAGAGAGAATTGTTGGCATAATTTCAACAGATACATGCCAAAGTTATTTGTGATACTGTCTTTTGAATTTCTCTGAAATTGTTTTTCACATCCATTACTAACTTCATCATTATCATCATCATTGCCTAAATAATCATCAGGAAAAGAAAATTCTTTGGCATTCGATTGGCCAATTCTTGCATTAAAGTCGCTCATAACAATCAGTGGCAGGTCACCATGCTCTTCGTAGATATTAAGAAGACAATACTCTAATAGATAAATACCATTTTCAATGTCAGTTTCAGCATAATAAGTACTTTGAGAAGGAGGTATATACATACCTAACAAAATACAATCTGTTTGTAACCCTGTTAATGTTTTGGACACCCTTAAAACAATGCAGTTATCACATTCTACTGGAATATGTTCAACAAATTTAGAATGCACTTTGTTGACCATCATACTAACTCCACCAGACAGGCGAGCTGTTGGGCTGTCTGAAACTTTTACACCGGGTGAAATGAAAACATGAAACGAAGGAAATAAATGGAATGGAAAACGTGTTGCAAACGTTTCAGAGAAGAAAATAATATCATAATTTAACAGAAATAATATAATGTCTGGTTGGTAAATGGTGTTTAAACCCTCAATATTGTATGTTAAAATAGATAGACATTTTCCATTTTGCATAGGAATATTACTGGTGCAGATGTCAGGCACAGAGTTCAAGATACGGGCAGGGCCGAATCCCTAGGTGTTTGAGGCCAGTTTACTTGGTTTGCTTTGTGAGGACCCTGTACCAACACGAGGGAAACATTCCGTGACATGAGACTGCCTGGACTTGACCTTGCTGCGTGTACGTGTCCTCACCCCCTTTGGTGAGAAAGTATCAGAGACTTCTGAAACGATGGAGCAGTTCTGTTGATCTGGTTTTACAGATTTTGCTTGGTCAGTCAGATTGCGTTTCTTGATTTGGGTCTCAGCCTGTGGTGACTGACTCTCCAGCTCATCTTCGGGTGCCCAGGGGTCTGCCAGTTGTTTAGGCAAGGTCTGGCTTGTGTCAGCTTGAGCATCAGGAGGAGGGGACGCAATTGGGGAGGGGAGATGGGAGTGATCTGAAGGAGTGGGGATAGAGGGTGCAGTTGTGTCCGCTGTTGCTTGTTGGGCTTGCACACCTTCACTGCAGGGTTTGCTTTGGCATGTATCATCAAAAGATGTTTGTCCTGGAGTATCACTGCATGATACATTGACATTTTGGCTACAGTGTGTTTGGCTCAAGATGTCAGTTGGCTGTGTAGTATCAGCAGATTGTGCAATTTCCTGGTGAAGTGGAGCAGCAGTGGGTTGACTCTTAACACCACAGGTCTTACTGGAGCTACAATCTTGTGGAGAGTCAACACTGTCCACATCATTTGAGGCAGAACATAGTCTAATGCCCCACTTATCAACCACTGTTTTGGTCCTAGTTTCCAGGGGTTGCTGACCTTTTCATAGGTCACGTGACTGCATTGAAGGTGTTCCATCAGCATTTTGCACAGAAGATGTCGTTGTCCCAGTTGGGCCACACACAGAGTCCATGGTGGTTTGACGGAGTGAGTTTGGGGTGGTGTGGTCAGTTGGCTGATTGTGCTGTTGATGTCGAACACACTGATCACGTGACTCATGGGTTTTCAGATGTTTCTTTGGTTCACGCCTTTGAAGAGAAGGGAAAGCATTCATATCAGCTGTCCATGGCAGGGTGGAATCTTGGCGATAAGACTGCTGCTGTTGTTCCTGATGTTCTTGTTCCTGGAGCTGACTATGAGTAGGCTCCTGATGTCTGGGCGTTTCTGTGTGGGTGGAGGTGTATGAGACACCATGCTGTCTTGGAACACTGGTCTGACCTGTCGTTTGAAA
>CM065692.1:47210638-47218138 GCA_017654935.2 Phymorhynchus buccinoides | reverse complement strand
TTGCCGTCGTGACCTTGACCTTGACGTACGACCTTGTTTAATTTGTTACCTCATTTGTTTTCATCCTTCTTGTTCCTGCTTATATCCCACGTGTTCCCTTCTACTTTCTGATCTGAGGAACTCTTCTTTTTTTCTTTGACTTCATTCTTTCTATTTTACAGTGAACTGTTTTTTTGTTTTTCCCCCGTGAGATTTAACTTGAACGTGAAACTTTTGTTAGGAGCTAGAGTTTAGTTTTTTTTTCTTTGTTTTTTCTCTGCCATTTTATAAACAGTGAATTGTCTTCATAAGATTTTAACCTCGAGTGTGTCTGGCACCCACAGCCATAGATCTTAATTCAGTCCATGATTTGTGTTTGATAAAGGGAAGTCAATACATTTCCGAAATATCACCAGCAACAACGTGGGCGTTTGGGGTTTTGTTCATCACCATTGATTACGCCAGGACCTGCCGTCTTGCCCAGAGCGTGTATACACTGTAACATATACATGTTACAGTAAATTTACAAAACCAGGAAATTTGCAAATGTCCTAACATTTCCAGGGAATGTGCAAATTTCCTGTTTCACTCGGGGATTTTGCAAATTACCTAAAATTTTCAGGAAATTTGCAAATTTACTGAAATGACCATTTGAGAGAATCAATTGCTATGTAAGCCAAGAAATTAGAAAATGTACTGAATTAGTGTGTGTGTGTGTGTGTGTGTGTGTGTGTGTGTGTGTGTGTGTGTGTGTTATTTGTCCACTAACATTTTCTTACTCAGAAGCGGTTGCCATGGTAGGCCTATAGGGTTTTAATTAATCAGCTTGCAATCTTCAGTAAAATTGAGAAACAAATGCATGCCAAATTCAGGAAATTTGCAAATTTCCTGATTGTTTATAGGAAATTTGCAAAATCCCTGAGTGAAATGTTAGGAAATTTGCAAATTTACTGGTTTTGTAATTTTACTGTAACATATATACACAGGCTATGGCCTTATCTTGCGGATTGGTGGGCTGGAGGTAATATCCAGGGGGTGTTTTTGTTATTCCGGGGTGTTTGGCAAGGTTGTTTTTTTGGAAGCAGCTGGTTAAGACCCTTTTGGCCTACCATGGCAACTGCTTCTGAGTAAGAAAATGTTAGGGGACAGATAAGATAGCTGGTGGCGGGTTGCCGCCATATTTATATTGATCCTGGCTGAACTATTGCAAGTCCCCCTCCACAGCAAAACCATGTCACTTTTTGCACACACACACACACGCGCGCGCGCGCACGCACGCACACGCACACGCACGCACACACACACACACACACACACGCACGCACGCACGCACGCACGCACGCACGCACACACACACACACACGCGCACACACACACACACGCAAGCACGCACACACGCACACGCACGCACGCACGCACACGCACACACACACACACACACACACACACACACACACTCACAATTTAACCTTAGCAAAAAAAGAAAAAGACTAAACAAAAAGAGACTTTAGACTTAAAATTAAACTTGGTAACACTTTCATACAATCTAACGGGACCAATGACGTCACTTAGAAAAAACCAGTCACACAGCCGGAGGTGATGAAGTAAATATTATTCTCAAGAAAAATAATAATAACGTCATCTGACGTGTTTCAAGTGCATGTCGGAAATGCTATAAGACGGTGGGTCGATCCTGGAGATACTGCAATACCAGGAAAGAACCGAACTTGTTAAATTAATGTTATTATCAAACCTTGCCTGGGCCGAGGGTCCTATGATCTATATAACTGTTGCAAAACCAAGTGAGAGGGTTAGGATGAGTGATGTCCCTTGCGTGGGTAGTTTCCGGTTGACAGTGGCTATTTAACCTCACATGGCTATTTTCCCTCACACTCATGTCTCTCTCTCTTTGTCTTTGTTTCTGTTTGTCTTTCTGTCTAGCTCTGTGTGTCTGTCTCTCTGCATCTCTTTCTCTCTGTGCCCCTGTCTTGTAGTGGTGGTGGTGGTGGTAGTAGTAGTAGTAGTAGTAGTAGTAGTAGTAGTAGTAGTAGTAGTAGTAGTAGTAGTAGTAGTAGTAGAACCAGCAGCAAGGGTCGGACCTACAGGGTGGCAGGGGGGGGGGGGGGGGGGGGGGGGGGGCTTAGGGGGCTGCAGCCCCCACCCTTTTTCCAAAAAAAACACCCAAAACAAACGATTCATGTTGTCGAGCGGCAGCTAAATGTCCTCGCGGGCTTATACCTAGCAGCTGAGTGTGGAAGCAGCATGATGTGTACTTAATGGTTCAAAACATGTTTTAATAGGGGTATGAACAGTAATGGCATTAGTCCTTTATTTCATGCCTAGATTGCACTATTTTGCTTCTCGGATTTAGCAATTTTCCGGGGGAGCATGCTAGGGGTCCTGGTGCTTCGCACCTTCGATTAACTAGCCCCCACCCCTTAAAAACTTAGGTCCGCCCCCGACTGTAGTAGTAGTTGTAGTCTTAGTTGCAGCAGCAACAGCAGTATAATACTAGCAACAAACAATCCAGCAACATAGTCACTTAAGGTATCAATTTCATTTCCCAATAATAATGTTATATTGTACCCCCCCCCCCCCCACCCCCTTTCACGTACTAGACCATCCTGAAAGACACCTCTCCGGTCCTGAACGCCACGCTCAAGGCGTGTTTCTACGAGAACGAGCATATGCAGTGTGACGCGTTGTTTAACGTCAGCTACTGGGCGATGACGCGCTGCTTCACCCTGGACGTGGACAAGCTGGGTCTGGCCAGCGCCACCACCGCCCTGAGGGTGGTTGTGGACATCAACCAGTCTGGATATGTGCTGCAGCAGGACAAGTCGGCTGGGGTCAAGGTTTGACTGTCTGTCTGTCTGTCTGTCTGTCTGTCTGTCTGTCTGTCTCAATATCTAGTTCTAAGGGTGATTGTGGACATCAACCAGTCTGGATATGTGCTGCAGCAGGACAAGTCGGCTGGAGTCAAGGTTTGACTGTCTGTCTGTCTGTCTGTCTGTCTGTCTCTCAATATCTAGTTCTGAGGGTGGTTGTGGACATCAACCAGCCCACCCCAATTATCTCATGTCTGTCAGTCTGTCGGGTCTGTCTAAAGAAAATCTAGTTCAGTCAAATTTGCCCATGAGACGAATGCTAGACATTAACGCTCGTCTCATGGGCAAAATGAGACTGAAATTTGCTTCATTTCATGAGATAATTGGGGTGGGCTTCTTACCTAGTTCTAAGGGTGGGTGGACTTTTTACCCCGTCCTACCCTATGTATGTATGTATTTCATTACAACAATAGTAATGTCTGTATGTATGTTTTGGGATTTGACCTACATTGTGTTTTTGTCCCACCACCCATCTTCTCCTTCTCTCGTTACCCACCTCCCTATGTTTTCCAATTCGTTCTCTTCTCTTTTAAAAAAAGGTGTTCAACAATGACCTTTTTATTTTTTCAGTGAACAGTTGTCCTGTTTTGTGAACTGCGTTCATGACTTTAACTTTGACTTGGGTAGGCACAGCTTTCGCATTACTTTTAGTCCATGGTTGAGTGTGTTCGTAAAAGGATCAATAAAATCCGAAGTATACTAAAGACTGTATAGGGGAAGATAAGCATCCGGTCTCTTTTCCCTATATGAGTAGCGAGGACAGAAACACTGGTTATATCCCGTTTAAACAGGACACATTTTACACGTCGATAGGCCAGTTGAATTCTCCGTTCAAGTTCCAGTCTGAGTTTTTGGATAGCCTCCACTGTGAACAGTGTACTGTCCGCACTAACGATAACTCTATCAGCCCGGTTCGCCGAGCTCTTAAGTAGTCCATCTTACCCTTTTATAATGTCTTTGAGTATACCCACCAGCTAAAGTTGGGCGTTTTTTTGTTCTTCATGTTTGTCTGCTTGTCTCAGTCTAAATGTGTTCTAAGAGTCATTATGGACATCAACCAGACTGGATATGTCCTTCAGCAGGAAATCAGCTGGAGGTAAGGTTTGAAGACTTGTTTCCTTGTTTGTCTGTCTGTCTGTCTGTCTGTCTGTCTGTCTATCTGTCTGTCTGTCTCAATATCTAGCTCTAAGAGTCATTATGGACATCAACCAGACTGGATATGTCCTTCAGCAGGAAATCAGCTGGAGGTAAGGTTTGAATACTTGTTTGTCTGTCTGTCTATCTGTCTGTCTGTCTCAATATCTAGCTCTAAGAGTCATTATGGACATCAACCAGACTGGATATGTCCTTCAGCAGGAAATCAGCTGGAGGTAAGGTTTGAAGACTTGTTTCTTTGTTTGTCTGTCTGTCTGTCTGTCTATCTGTCTTGTCTGTCTCAATATCTAGCTGTAAGGGTCATTATGGACATCAACCAGACTGGATATGTTCTTCAGCAGGAAGTCAGCTGGAGGTAAGGTTTGACTACTTGTTTGTCTGTCTGTCTGTCTATCTGTCTGTCTCATTATCTAGTTCTAAGAGTGGTTGTGGACATCAACCAGCCTGGATATGTGCTGCAGCAGGACAAGTCGGCTGGGGTCAAGGTTTGACAGTCTGTCTGTCTGTCTGTTTGTTTGTCTGTCTGTCTGCCTGTCTGTCTGTCTGTTTGTTTGTCTGTCTGCCTGCCTGTCTGTCTGTCTGTTTGTCTCAGTCTAAGTTTGTTCTAAGAGTGATTGTGGACATCAACCAGACTGGATAAAGTCATTCAGCAGGAAGTCAGCTTGAGGTAAGGTTTGACTACTTGTTTGTCTGTCTGTCTGTGTTTCTGTCTCAATATCTAGTTCTAAGAGTGGTTGTGGACATCAACCAGACTGGAAATGTGCTACAACAGGGCAAGTCGGCTGGAGTCAAGGTTTGTCTGTCTGCCCGCCTGTCTGTCTGTCTTTCTGTCTGTCTGTAGCTCTGAGAGTAGTTGTAGACGTCAACCAGCCCATGGATGTACTTCAGCAGGATAAGTCAGCTGGAGTCAAGGTTTGCTTGTCTGTCTGTCTGTCTCAATTTCTAGTTCTAAGAGTGATTGTGGACATCAACCAGCCTGGATATGTGCTACAGCAGGATACGTCAGCTGGAGTCAAGGTTTGCTTGTTTGTCTTTTTATTTGTTTATTTGTTTGTTTGGTTGTCTGCTTATTTGTTTTGTTGTTGTTTGCTTTGTAGTCTGTTTGTCTGTAGCTGTGAGAGTGATTGTAGCCATCAACCAACCAGGATATGTGATTCAACAGGATAAGTCTGTAGGAGTCGAAGGTTTCTTCGTCTGTTTGTTTGCTTATAGTCTGTCTGCCTGTCTGTAGCTCTGAGAATGATTGTCGCCATCAAGAAGTCAGAACAAGTGCTGTGTCACAAATATTGTGACATTTCTGGACTGATCTTGGTGTGGGTCCGCCTGCGTGGAGAGCTTGCCAGCTTTCGAGTTCGTCTCTGCTTGTGGTTGGAACTCTTGTGGTACCATCCTCAAGTATGTGACATACTGCAACAGGGCAAGTCTGCTGGAGTCAAGGTTTGACTGTCTATCTGTCTGTTTGTCTGTAGCTCTGAGTGATTGTAGCCATCAACCAGCCAGGATATGTGATTCAACAGGATACGTCTGTTGGAGTCAAGGTTTGACTGTCTATCTGTCTGACTATTTAGCTGTTTGTCTGTCTGTAGCTCTAAGAGTCATTGTCGCCACCAATCAGTCAGGGTAATGATGTGATTCCGCAGTACAAATCTGCTGGAGTTAATAAGGTTTGGCTGTCTGATTGCCTGTCTACCTGTGACACTGGGGTTTGACGTCCGCTCGGCTGCAAGCAGCACACGTGAGACGAACCATCAACCAACCACTTTTAACAAACATGATCTGTCTTAGCCGTACTTCTTTCTCTCCATGTTTTTCTTTCTCTTCCCTTTGTCGGTCGGTCGGTCGGTCGGTCTGTCTGTCGGTCCAAAATTGTCGCACATTTTGACAAAATGTCGCACTTCAAATCAAGGCTACACTTAAAAATTAATTGAGGCCGCTCTTTAAAATGATGTATTTTAAAAGCGTACAAAATAATAAACATACGTAATACAGACACTACAACAGACACGACGAGTATGCGGTGCTTCTTTTGATGAGTATAAGTAGGATACATAGTTTTAAATGTTTTCCAAAAGATATAAAAAGTTACGAAATGGTGCAGAGATAACATTCTGGTTTACAGATTAAAATTATTGAAAAGGCAGGGGAGGTGACTCATGATTGGAGTGGTAAAAATAGACCGCGTGCCACAAACTATGGCGATTTCGCGCTTGTTTTTTGTTAAACCTCTCTACGTCTCATTTCGTTTTTAATTCTTCTTTGTTTCCCCTCCCCTCCGTCCTCTCCGTGTCTCTTTCAATTAGTTAAAGGGGCACCCAGATGGATACGTTTTTTGAAAAAAACCACGTCGAGATCACCAGGAAAACCTCCTTTACAGAGATCGCAACACTCACTTTGCTCTGGTTTCCTATAAATCAAACCGTCAAATCGGCGATTCCTCCTTGGCGGAGGTACTGGAAGTCAGAATTGTTCAGTGAAAGACAAGGCATATGCCTTCTCTTTTCTAATGGCCGCCTGGGCCGCTTTAATTAGGCCAAATAGTTTGCACGAAATGTCCACAATTGTATACAGTTTCAGTTTGCCCAAAGAGTTTCGCTCACAACAAAGGAAATAGCTCCCTCCCCACCCCTTCAAAAATAGCTGGTCTTCTGCCTTTTAACGAATTATTAAAACATTAAAAAAGGGCGCAGAATTGTTTTCAAAAGAGTAAGTAAGAAAAGGTTTATTCACCAAAAGAAGTGTTTTGACCAAGTTTCGTGATGGGCTCGGGTGCACCTTTAAAGTCACAATTTGCTGAACTGAACCGTCTGTTGAATCGTACGGATGTTATGCTTCGAAGGACACTGTCCCTTTCCAACGTTGGACAACTATACTATACAACTGGTCTTCCTTTTTGAAGTGGTTCTCATATAATGATGAACATGATAATGATATGATGACGACAACCAGGAATGATGACGAAAGTACAGAAGAAGAAGAAGAAGAAGAAGAAGAAGAAGAAGAAGAAGAAGAAGAAGAAGAAGAAGAAGAACAAGAACAAGAACAAGAACAAGAACAAGAACAAAAAGAACAAGACGAACAAGAAAAAAGAAGATCAAGAAAGAAGATTGATTGATTGAATGATTGATTTGGGTTCAGAAATAGGCACATTGAAGGCCTTTTTACATTTCTGCCCAAACCAAAAAACCCACAAAGAACAAACTTTAGCCAGGAACTAAAAAGCAAAACAAAAAGAATCAAAAGAAGAAGAAGAAGAAGAAGAAGAAGAAGAAGAAGAAGAAGAAGAAGAAGAAAGAGAAAAAGAAGAAGAAGAAGAAGAAAAAGAAAAAAAAAAAAAGGAAAAAGAACAAGGACAAGGACAAGGAAAAGGAAAAGGAAAAGGAAAAAGAAGAAGACAATGTTGATGAAGACGAAGACGAAGACGAAGACGACGATAATGATGTTATAGAAGAAGAAGAAGAAGAAGAAGAAGAAGAAGAAG
>CM065692.1:47173138-47203138 GCA_017654935.2 Phymorhynchus buccinoides | reverse complement strand
AGAGAGAGAGAACGAACGGACGAATCTTTTTTTAATGTTGGAAAAAGATTAAGCACAGTACAGGCTTGTTTACATCTCGCCAAAAAAACAAAAAACAAAAACAAAATATTAGAAAAGAAAGGGGGAAAAGATCAGTTCAATACATGAATGACAAATACATGAGAGAGAGAGAGAGAGAGAGAGAGAGAGAGAGAGAGAGAGAGAGAGAGAGAGAGAGAGAGAGAGAGAGAGAGAGAGAGAGAGAGAGAGAGAAGGAGGTATTTTTTGTTGTGTGTGTAACCTTTGTGTCATTACAGCTCTGAGTGTATACTAGTGGCGCCAGCCGCATGCAAATGATGGAAGTTCAGTTTAACCTCGCGTATCGGCTTTCGCCATGTACGACGGGCTGAACAAACCAACCAGGGTATAAACAAAAAATTATGTTCCTGAATCACTGTCTTAGCCAAAAGGCCGAGAAGCGATCAGAATTCGATAATGCAAATGAGAAAGGCCATTACAGTCAATATTTTCAGGAACATTCGCACACTTTGAGAAAAAACAATGCGTGGTGGTTATTTTGTGATCTTTCAGTCAAAGCATTCTGGAGTTGGTGTTTTACTACAATGAGCTGATTGTCCACACCACCAAATACGTGCCAGACTATTCCTTCATGAGTATCATGGGTAAGTGCAGTCTATCCTTCTGTATTGTTACAAGTTCGGGACTTTCCTGGTGTTGCACTGCCTCCGGGCATTGCCTCCAGGATCGTCCCCACCATCTTTATATCTACTAATGTCCCATAATATGTGTCTGTTCCAGACCGGAGGACGTTAAGCAGAATTTCATCATTCATCTGTATTGTTAAAAGTTCGAGACTTTCCTGATGTTGCACTGCCTCCGGGCATTGCCTGTTGCACTGCCTTTATATCTACGGGCATTGCCTCCAGGATCGTTAAGCACCATCATTTCTGTATTGTTATATCCTACTATTGCCTCCAGTCGTCCACCATCTTTATATGTCCCATAATATGTGTTGTTCCAGACCGGAGGACGTTAAGCAGAATTTCATCATTCATCTGTATTGTTAAAAGTTCGAGACTTTCCTGATGTTGCACTGCCTCCGGGCATTGCCTCCAGGATCGTCCCCACCATCTTTATATCTACTAATGTCCCATTATGTGTCTGTTCCAGACCGAAGGACGTTAAGCAGAATTTCATAATTCATCTGTATTGTTAAAAGTTCGAGACTTTCCTGATGTTGCACTGCCTCCGGGCATTGCCTCCAGGATCGTCCCCACCATCTTTATATCTACTAATGTCCCATAATATGTGTCTGTTCCAGACCGAAGGACGTTAAGCAGAATTTCAACAGTCTGTCCTTTTGATGTTTTATTCACGTTTGTTTTCTTTATATAGGTCTATAATTATATTATGTGTGTGTTTTTGGGATTGTGTTATTTGTGGAGCTTCGCTTCAATGTGCTAATTGAAAACGTCTCAGGATAATTATGTGCCAGATTATATTTTGTTTATGAGTTATCATATTTTTGTCTTGATTTTAATCCGTTTATTTGTGGTATTGTCTTGTTTCCTTTATCTTTTAAAATTCGTGTTCAGTTTATGTTAAACTACTAATACTCCTCCTCCTTAGCGTGTGTGTGTGTGTGTGTGTGTGTGTGTGCGTGCGTGTGCGTGTGCGTGCGTGTGTGTGTGCGTGTGCGTGTGCGTGTGCGTGTGTGTGTGTGTGCGCGTGCGCGCGCGCATGTGTGTGTGTGTGTGTGTGTGTGTGTGTGTGTGTGTGTGTGTGTGTGAGAGAGAGAGAGAGAGAGAGAGAGAGAGAGAGAGAGAGAGAGAGAGAGAGAGAGAGAGAGAGAGAGAGAGAGAGAGAGAGAGAGAGAGAGAGGGGTGGGTGGGGGGATGGGAATTGATTTTGCAGCATGGCTAGAACATCTCCATTTCATTTCTTTCTTTATTGCCATTATAAATGTCATGATTCTCCTCATTGCATGTCCACGAGTCGATCTCAAAGTCTGGCTTCTTTCAGTTTTATGACAACATCCCCAAGGCTGATCCTAACCCTAACCCAATCCGCTTCCCAGATTGGGGCGTGCTGTCCCCTGGATTTCGTTGATATAAAGCCATAGAGTGGCTTCAACTACAATCAAGATCAAGATAAAAATGTCCACTAAATGGCAGATAATTATTGCTTCTCGGTGAACATTTTCAATGCGAAGTGTTGGATGGAGGGGTGTGGAAACTATGCAAGTTAGCCCATCACTCTTCCCCATTGAGTCCATCAGGTTCGGGGGGGTGGGGGTGGGGTGGGGTGGGGGGGGGTGATCATGACCATCTGGGGGTGGGGGTGGCAATTGCTATTATATATTTTTGGAGGTAAGGGGGACCCAACTACAGATGTCAAAAATATGTGATAGCGATTGCTCCCCCTCCCCTCCAGATGGTAATGATCACCCCCATTTTGGGTGTCTTAATTATCTCTCTCTCTCTCTCTCTCTCTCTCTCTCTCTCTCTCTCTCTCTCTCTCTCTCTCCCTCCTTCTCTCTCCTTATCTCTCTATCTCCCTCTCTCTTTTCCTCCCTCCCTCCCTCTCTCTCTCCCTCCTCTCCCTCCCTCCCTCTCTCTCCCTCTCCCCCCCTCTCTCCCTCCTCCCTCTCTCTCCCCCTCCCTCTCTCTCCCTCTCCCTCCCTCTCTCCCCCCACTCTCTCTCCCTCTCTCTCCCCCCCCTCCCTCTCTCTCTCTCTCTCTCCAGGTAGCATAGGGGGCAACATGGGCCTGTTCCTGGGAGCCAGCGTGGTGTCACTGGCGGAGACTGTGGAGGTGGTGCTGATCGGGCTAACCAGACTGGCCATCAGGACGCGCAGCGCCCTGTGGGGGGTCTCCTCCTGAGCCTTCTTCCTAGGAATCGTAGCGTTGTGCCCCCATCTCTATGTCTACCCCAGCATGCGGGAAACCACCCATCAGAGAAAAGCAGGAATCCTGATTTTTTTTATCACTTGTCTTCGTTGTTTTCCCCCCCGGAAATCGTGAATTGTCATTGCTGAGAATACTTTTAATGATGAGCAGTTCCAATAGAATGAGAGGGAAAAAGACAAGGGTTGCTTTGCTGTTGAAGAAAATATGCAAGCTGCATCCAAAATGCTCTGAGTTTACTCATAAAAATGTAAAACAAAATGCCCTTCAGCTTCATCGGGCGCCCTTTAAAGGGGCGCCCTGACGGATGAGTTTTTGCAAGAAACACGTCCAGATCACCAGGAAAACACCCTTTACAGTGATTGTAACACTCACTTTGCTCTGGTTTCCTAGAAATCAAACCGTCAAATCGGCGATGCCTCCTTGGCGGAGGTGCAGTAAGTCAAATTATTTCACCCAAAGAGAAGGCGTGTGCCGTCTCTTTTCTAATGGCCGCCTGTGTTAGACCAAATCGTTTGCACGATCTTTTAGCAATATAAATCTTTTAATTTAATTTTTAATTTTTTTATACAGTTTATGTAAAGGAGTTTCGCTCACAACAAAGGAAATAGCTCCAATTTTTTTTTTTTTACTGCACTTCAAAAAAAAGAAGAAAAAGCTTCAACCACAATGAGTGACCCCACCCCATCCAAAATGGCTACTCTCTCCGGCATCTCCGCCAAGGAGGAATCGCCGTTTTGACGGTTTAATTGATAGGAAACCAGAGCAAAGTGAGTGTTCCTATCCTTGAAAAGGCTGTCTTTCAGGTGATCTCGACGTGTTTTTTGCAAAAAAACTCATCCCTCAGGGTGCACCTTTAACACCTCGATCCTGACAAGGTGGCTACGGGATCCTCGGTCTTACTGCTCTTCCCTTTTCCAAGGTGTCACCCTTGTACAACCCATCTCCTCCGAAATCGGAATGTGTCGGTTGTACGCAGCGGGGGGAGACCAGTTAAAACTGAAAACGGACACGTGTGTACCTTACCCATTATGGCCTTTTGGCCTGGGAACGCAGAAGAAGAAGAAGAAGACGAAGAAGAAGAAGAAGAAGAAGAAGAAGAAGAAGAAGAAGAACCTTTATGTGATCACCAGATTTGTGTCAGTGTGTTTCCGTCTCTCTGGGCGTCCCAGTCTCTTGGCCCGTCTCTGTGATTATGTCTCCGTTAAATATCTACCCGTCTCTCTCTCTCTCTCTCTCTCTCTCTCTCTCTCTCTCTCTCTCTCTCTCTCTCTCTCTCTCTCTCTCTCTCTCTCTCTCTCTCTCTCTCTCTCTCTCTCTCTTCACAAACTGATACATTGGACACAAACAAAGTTTCATTAAAGCAAACTATATATATAAGAGGAAAGTTTAATGGTGTGGTTGTTTTTTCTTCTTCAATCTGTGTACGTTTATATATATCTTTGTGTGTGACACGAAAACCTAACCCTAACCCAAACCCGAATCTGAAAGCCGATTCCTAACCCTAACCCGACACCCAAATCCTACTATCCCTAAACCGAGGGGACACACAGAGACGGGGACACATGGAGACATGGACGCATATAGATAGGGACATACTAGAGACGGGGGCACAATGACACATAGAGACGGGAACACATAGGGCCGGGGACACATAGAGCCGGAACACATAGAGGGTGACACATAGAGACGGGGGCACAATGAGGGTGAAATATAGAGATGGGGGCACAATGAGGGTGAAATATAGAGATGGGGGCATAATGAGGGTAAAATATAGAGACGGAGGCACAATGTGGATGACACATAGAGATGGGGGCACAATGAGGGTGAAATATAGAGATGGGGGCATAATGAGGGTAAAATATAGAGACGGAGGCACAATGTGGATGACACATAGAGACGGGGGCACAATGAGGATAAAATATAGAGATGGGGGCAAATGAGGGTAAAATATAGAGACGGAGGCACAATGTGGATGACACATAGAGACGGGGGCACAATGAGGGTGAAATATAGAGATGGGGGCATAATGAGGGTAAAATATAGAGACGGAGGCACAATGTGGATGACACATAGAGACGGGGGCACAATGAGGGTAACATATAGAGATGGGGGCACAATGAGGGTAAAATATAGAGACGGAGGCACAATGTGGGTGACACATAGAGACGGGGGCACAATGAGGGTAAAATATAGAGATGGGGGCACAATGTGGGTGACACATAGAGACGGGGGCACAATGAGGGTGACACATAGAGACGGGGGCACAATGTGGGTGACACATAGAGACGGGGGCACAATGAGGGTGACACATAGAGACGGGGGCACATATTCAATAATTATAACCCCTCTTCGTAAGATCATCCAAGGCTTTTTTTTCTGGCCTCCTGCATAACTCAGTTCATCTGAACTACATGGGTGCATTAAAAGTATTGTCATAAAAGGGTGCCATACGCTCGTTTTTGTCCACATGAGCATAACATTTATATCATAATAAACTTCAGCCATTCTGCCTTTAACCTGCACAGTTCGAAAGTGACGTCATCATTGACGTCATTTTCCCAACGTCATTAATAAAGCCATGTTTGCAGCTGAGCCTGTAAAAACTGCATCTGGCAAAATAGAAAATTGATTATTTCTGCATCTTTACCAGACGGAAACTTGAAGACGAGTTGGCAAAAAGCCATGCGAATTTGGATTATGTTTATGGGCGACCTTGCGTGTCCTGCTGCTTATTTTTAATTAAGCAGGTCGAGCTGTTTGACACTGGGAACACTGGCTAGATACTATCTAGATAAAGTCATTATTTACACTCGAACACGAACAAAGCTTTCTTTTAGCTGAAAGGAGTGGAAGCAGAAATTCTATTTATTTTTGTTTAAGAAGTAAGCCAAAGATGTAGGGGAGACTTATGGATATAGTACCTGTCGGGCAATTCGTACCACCTGGTTTCCTAGCAAACCGTAGAGGGTTAATAATTGTGTGTGAAGTTCGGAAAATGAATGGGAAGTATTTTATTGCAACCATAATGCAACAAAGCGGAAAACCGTTTGTAAGTCAAACGAAAATTCATTTTGGCACCATCTGATGTTATTTTGGGTAATGCTTTTTTCAATGTTATCCAATGCACCAATACAAAAAATAAAACTCTAAATGCCACTCAACAATTCGTTAAAGTGTTAGGGGTCAATGTTGTCCATTTTGTAAATTAAAATATTCAAAGCAAACATGACTGAGCCATAGTTATACAATTCCTACCTCTGTCATGCAATTCGTACCTCCTAGATGTACCCAAGACTGGCACGATCTTGAACACTTTTTTTTAACTAGATCTAACGAAGACTTGCACAATCTTTTAACTAAATCTACCCAAGACGTGCACCATTTTGAACCTCTTTTAACTAGATCTAACCAGGACGCACAATGTTGAACCTCTTTGAACTAGATCTACCCAAGACGCACAATTGTGAACCTTTTAACTAGATCTAACCAAGACTTGCACGATTTTGAACCTCTTTTTAACTAGATCTAACCAAGACGCACAATTCTGAACCTCTTTTAGCTAGATCTAACCAAGACTTGCATAATTGTGAACCTCTTTTAACTAGATCTAACCAAGACGCACAATGTTGAACCTCTTTTAACCAGATCTAACCAAGACTCACCATTTTTATTTCTTTTAACTAGATCTAACAAGACGCACAATTTTGAACCTCTTTTAACTAGATCTAACCAAGACTTGCATAATTGTGAACCTCTTTTAACTAGATCTAACCAAGACGCTCAATTTTGAACATCTTTTAACTAGATCTAACCAAGACGCACAATTTTGATTTATTTTAACTAGATCTAACAAGACGCACAATTTTGAACCTCTTGTAACTAGATCTAACCAAGACACAATTTTGAACATCTTTTAACTAGATCTAACCAAGACTTGCACAATCTCTTTTAACTAGATCTATATGTTTTTCCAATACTTTATTAATAGACGATTTTCGATTTTCAGGAAAAACCACTTAGGGGTGAGCGCTTCGTGAAAATTAGAGTTAATTACCTCGACTTACTCGGTCAAAACCATAGCAACAATGGCAGCATGGCGTTGAAGCTTGAAACTGCAGGATGCCAGTCAGCGACTTGCAAAATTTTTTTTTTTAGAAAAACGAGGGGTGGCCAGTATCCACAAACTGATAGACTTGCAAAATGTGACGTAAACATTATAAATGATATCAATTTTAGAATGATGCACAGTGTTCTAAGTGATGTAAGTCTACTCAAACACACGAGGCAAGAGCCGGGGATCTACCTGGTGGTAGAGTAACTTCCCCTGTTTGACCGATTGAATTATGCAAATTCACTCCCACATACCATGAAATTACTCCCCTTAATTATTTCCGAACAATTCCTATTGGCCAGCGGCCAGTTGCATGAATTTCCGTAGGTTTAAACGGTAGGTCGTCACAATACAAGCACTGTGAACAATATAAATGACCAGTGGTTAATATGACTGGCCTAAGTCAGCATTTCAGAACTCCTATGACATTATATTGTCAATACATTGTATTGTCTGTTTTCTGGCTTGTTCGTCAGTGTAAAACGTGGGCGACAATATGCGTAGCCTGCCGAGCTCAACGCATGGATTGTTGCCCCAATCTTGAGGGGCGACAATATGGGTCGGGCGGACACTATTTATGCGTACTAACAGGGCTTTCTGCACGTTCTTAGGGGAAGACGGGGTAAAAAGCGCATGGGCGGGTAAGAAGCCCACCCCAATTATCTCATGAAATGAAGCAAATTTCAGTCTCATTTTGCCCATGAGACGAGCGTTAATGTCTAGCATTCGTCTCATGGGCAAATTTGACTGAAATTTTCTAAATTTCATGAGATAATTGGGGTGGGCTTCTTACCCGCCCATGCGCTTTTTACCCCATCTTCCCCTATAGACCTAGAACTTCAGCTCTAGGCTAGCAACTGGGGCTTGTGGCAGTAGATAGGCCTTGCAGGCGATTTTAAAAGTAACGAGTGTTCACGTATGAATCATCATTTTAATGCGTCATATGGACATTTAAAGGGTAAATCTCACGCATGGTTCGAGATTCTAGGGGGTGATTTGAGAGCTTCAATGCATGAATACGCACAATCTGTACGTTTTCAGAAACCCTGAACTCGTGTATTGGGTCTACTTGAGTATAATAGAGCGAAAGTAGTAGAATTAACCCTTTCACCGCCAAAGTCGCATATTAGCACCACAGTGATTTAACACCTATGTTACTAAAAGGCATCAAATTGGGGTCTATTATCCAAAGACCCTATTGTCTTAGTTTGGGGAAGTAAGGGTAGACCTTATTTTATATACTGTCACAGAAGAATCCCCAATACTGCAGATGGATTTTTGTTCTCTACCCAGGTAAATTTATTGGAAATGTTTGGCTGAAATATGGCTGGCGGTGAAAGGGTTAACTTTAGACCGAAGTAGGCTATTTCACAGTGACTCATGACTCGCATCGTCACAATCGCGTCGCACTGACAGCGAATCATATGTTGTGTAGCAGGCCCTTTAGACCTGCATTCGCTGAAGTAGGTTGTTACAGTGCAGAACCTCCCTATTAAGACCTCCTGCCCTACTAAGTCTCCCTCTAGGATGTGACCCAATTTTTTTAATTATTAAACCCCCCTCATAATATTGTGTATCCACCGAAGTCGGAGTGTGGCTGCTCACGTGGCGGGGTAATAAAAAAACCGGTCACACACGTAATGTTCTCATCCGTAGCTGATGCTCTTGTACCATAGTGTTCAAGTGCTTACTGCTACTGGGATGGTCCCTGGAGTCTTTTAGCCAGGGCACGACAACAACAACAACAACAACATAATATTATGTGGGCTACCGAATGTCCCCCTCCCTATCAAGACCCCTCCCTATAACACTTTTTGGGTGGCTGATTTGGGAGGTTTCGCTGTGCCATGCTGTATTGCAATGTCTTTCGCGTAACCAGCGTGCCATGTCTTCGATTTGGCAGCATATTAATACCATTATTATAGTGTTTTTACGAGCTGTGCAATATGATCTGTTCCAACCCTGCTCATATCTGTTTGTCTGTCAGTGTGTCAACCAGCAGGCGATGCCTCTCGACGCCGTTATTTCAGTCCCAATGTTGTTATTTGTTTTCTTTTATCACTGGTGACATTCGCCTCCATTAGAGAGGGACCAATGTGTTCCTCAATTTGGGCAGTGAGGATTGACCCCATTCTAAATGTGTCACAGAGAAATCCATCTAAATGTGTCACAGAGAAATCCATCAAAATGTGTCACAGAGAAATCCATCTAAATGTGTCACAGAGAAATCCATCTAAATGTGTCACAGAGAAATCCATCTAAATGTGTCACAGAGA
The DNA here is from genome assembly GCA_017654935.2 of Phymorhynchus buccinoides. Taxonomy (NCBI): domain Eukaryota; kingdom Metazoa; phylum Mollusca; class Gastropoda; order Neogastropoda; family Raphitomidae; genus Phymorhynchus; species Phymorhynchus buccinoides. Next base: position 47,193,842 of record CM065692.1, on the reverse strand, counting down.
AATCCCACAATATTGCAGACAAAAATCTGTTATGTAGCCAAGTAGTTTTAATGGAATACTGGTATCGGAATACAACTGAAGTCTTTTTTTGTGGAAGACTATCACTCTCGCACTAGAGGCTCTCTGCACCGGATTTGGTGCTGCAGCCAATGGGATTGGATGGCCTTTGGGGGCACTTCTCCCAACGCCAGCCGTCCTCGAATCTCTTTGGCTCAGAGAGTGTGGGGATGTACCCTGGCCAAGGTCACTCCACTTTAAGCAAATGCTAGACCAGTCTGCAGAAATACTCCCCCCCCCCCCCACCCCCCGTATGCAGGCATACGTGTCTGGTTGTGCGTCAGCATGTCTTTCTAAAGACCTTTCTTTGTATGACCCCCTCCCTTCTCTCCACTTTTATCAGACTGGAGCGAGGACCTCTGCGGCTTTATTTCCTTTTGCCTTTGTATTCCTGTCTGTCCGATTGCATGTCTTTCTCTTTATGTGTTTGTATTATTTTTTTCCATCATACATCAAACAATACTTTAATACAACACATCACATATAGTTTCCTTCATCATACATCAAACAATACTTTAATACAACACACCACATATAGTTTCCTTCATCATACATCAAACAATACTTTAATACAACACACCACATATAGTTTCCTTCATCATACATCAAACAATACTTTAATACAACACACCACATATAGTTTCCTTCATCATACATCAAACACACCAGAGTGACGAGGACCAGCAGCTGCACATGTGGCTTTAAACAGCTTTTTTAAAAACTTATTCTGCTCTAATATATTAAAACATTTCAGTTGTAAGCCTTTTTGTAAGAAGAAATGTCTTTTCAAGCCTATAAAAAATATATCTGTATAAGTGGAATGATTGTTCAGTTACTCACATACTGCCACTTATACAAATACACCCCCTCCTTCTACACACGCACACATTCAAGAACCCAAGCACCCATCCAATCAACACATACGCATGCGTGCTCGTGTAATCACACCCACACATACACACGCACACACATACACACAAACGTTCGCGCGCGCGCGCGCGCGCGCATACACACACACGCGCGTACACACAGGAGCGAGAGAGAGAGAGAGAGAGAGAGAGAGAGAGAGAGAGAGAGAGAGAGAGAGAGAGAGAGAGAGAGAGAGAGAGAGAGAGAGAGAGAGAGAGAGAGAGAGAGAGAGAGAGAGAGTCATCTTTTTTCAACTTCTGAAATTAATTTCTGTGTCGAAAATAAGTTGTAACGACACAGCAGATTTGGTTTTCTTAAGGATGCTGACGCACATCTTTGCAATCAATATCAACAGATTTATATACCCATATTTTCCTTTTGAACAATTAGAAGATCTGACACCGAATAGTACATCAATGACTGACAGTGACAGTTTTTGGTTAGTTTCAGTATATATTTTTTGTTCGACATATTTCCAGAAGCTATATACAATTGGGCATTCAAAGAAAAAATGTTCAATGAAGTCAACGGTATCCCTGCAGTACGAGCATTTGTTATTTTCTGTTACTTTCATTTTATTTAACATGATATTGGTAGGATATATATTATGTACAATTTTCCAATGTAATACCCTAAGTCTAGTTTCTTTAGTGGCTTATTTTGCTCGTATCCATGTTGCTTTATCTAGAGCATAGTAACACTTCCTTAACCAAAAGTGGTGGGCTATCGGTAGGATAGTCTCTTGTTCTCGAAGCAAAAGTAAGCGGATGTATTTTGGTTTTGTGTTGAATGGATTTGCCTCGCATGTCTGTGAGCTTAGATCAGGTTGCCTTGTCGCAGTCCATTGTTTCCATTCTTTTGGAATAGAGTTCACTAGAGCGTTATATTCGAAAATAGTATTGGCTCATGTGTTTGTATTTAATAATAATAATAATAATAATAATGACAATTTATATAGCGCTTATTCTCCGTACGGGGCTCTAAGCGCTTCACAAAGAAGTTAATAATCTGAGCAAAAACAACAACAAAACAACGCACTTATCATAAGGAACAACCCGAAACGAAATCACAATAACTACATTTACGTCCCCCATGTGCTTTCTCTTGCATGTGCTTCTAATCGTCTGTATTTTCTTTCTTTCGTTAGTTTGTTCGTTTGCTAGTTCTGTCGTCTTTTCTCTCTCCATACCTTCTTATCCTCATTTCTTTCCTTCATCTTTCTTTCTTTCTCTTTCTTTCTTCCCTTCCTTTTTTCGTTTGTTTGTTTTTCCTCTACTGTGTTTATTTGCGTGGGAACAAAAATGCGTTTCGATTCATTTCCACAGCCTAAGCTATTGAAATCACTATTCATGAACATTTGATATGTTTGCAAATAGCCGAGGGACATAATTTCGCGGTTCGCGCGAGTGACCTTTCATTAATTGGTAGGACACATGTTTGTCCTGCTTTTTCATGGGGGGACAATCCGATTTTGTGGCAAAAAGACACATTCTATTTTTTTCCGAAAATCGTCTGGGATGTTCGATGGAATGCTCTATTTGGCCATGTTTTGTTATTAATCTTGACCATAGATACAACCGATAATCATGAAATGTGTAACCAGCTTATGCCATCTATCCGGACATAAAAATAAGATTTTGTGTGTGGAAGTATTCTTTCCCCTATTTGTACAGACAATTGTGACGCTATATCATGGAACAAGCTTCATCTTCCCCTCCGTCAGCGACCGACCCTCTCTGCTTTCAAAGCTAACCTCAAAACCCACCTGTTCCCCCCGTCATTAAAGCTCCGCTCACTTTCTCTTCTCTCTCTCTTGCCATTAGGTCTGTTTCTGCTGTATTCCATCTATGTCATCCGTGTGTGTTCGCTTTGTATTGCGGTTTTGTTTTGCTTTTGTGTGTTATGAATGCTAACGTGTGTGTGCGCTTTGATTTGATTTCTATCAAGATTCAGCGCCGTATAAATACTGTATGTTGTTGTTGTTGTTATTAGGCCTACATGTTATTGCATGTTATTATGTAGTTGAGAATAAGTTCCTGATTGTACATTGATAATGATTTCAGTTGAGGTGAGTGCTAATGTTAATGCTTAATGCCGCAAATATGAATGGGTTTTATATTCAATTTCTTGTGCCCCCAGGGTTTTTTGGAATAAAGTTGACTTGACTTGACTTGGGCTAATCAAACGTACCCATCATTTTCAGTTCATTTAGTTGAAAAACAATCATGCAGTTTTAAACACTGAAACTGTATAAATATAATTTCAGTTAGGTATTTGTATCTGGGTATAAAAATGAAGCTCAAATAGACATTTTGGTAGTTTGTAAGGCTGCTCACAAATTTCTGCTTTTGCTCAAAACGCTATACTATGTGACTCAAAGCCGATTTTTTTTTACGCAAAGAGAATTGTTTTTTCCCCCCAGTCTTATGTGTTTTGAGAAACGATGGTTTTCTTTTGTTTGGAAGTTTCCCTTAACCCTTTCATCGCCAATGTCGCATTTTTGCACCACAATGATTTAACAACCACGTCATAAAAGCTTTTGAAATCAGGGTCTGTTATTCACTGATATTGTGTTCCTCAATTTGGGCAGTAAGGATTGACCCTATTTTATATGTGTCACAGAGAAATCCCACAATATTGCAGACAAAATCTGTTATGTAGCCAAGTAGCTTTAATGGAAATATTTGGCTCAAAGCTGGCTGGCGGTGAAAGTGTTAAGCTTTGTGACTTATTTTTTGGTAAAATAATTAATATAAATCTCGTGGGCAAGGAATCCTGACAATCTTAAGATAAATAGAAATGACCCAAGTTGCCTTCCATTTCTTTGCATTGTAGGTTATACGAACTCACTGTCACTGAAACTACTATTAACCCTTTCGCCGCCAGCCATTTTTTTTAGCAAAATATTTCCATTAAGCTTACCTGGGTCGAGAAAAAAATATGTCTGATATTGGGGATTCCTCTGTGACATATTTAAAGTAAGGCCTATCCCCACCTCCCAAAATGAAGAGAACAGGGTCTTTGGATAACAGACCTTGATTTGATGCCTTTTAGTAACATGGGTGTTAAGTCATTGTGGTGCCAAAATGCGACGTTGGCGGTGAAAGGGTTAATCAAGTTGAAACGCTAAGTTTTTAAAGCCAATTGGTTCAATAATAGGCTGTACTTAGACTTTGAGCATAGTATAATTGTGTTTCCAAAGGAAACTCGAAGAAAGCATGTATTTGTATTTAAATTTTATTTTCATTATCGCATGCAAATGGGGCCATTTTTATATAATATTATTGTGATCATCGGGAAACTGTTGCAATTGTCAGTGTTTTTTTAATTGTTTAATAATATCGTTTTACTGTGGCTGGCCTATGGCTCCAACCCACCTGCGTGCGCATCTCGACCATTCCAACGGAAGTGTCGCCATCTTAGTCCTTATTTGTGTGTAAACAAAGTGAAAATGTTATCTAAATGTGTACAGAAAACATCCAGATGTTATGAATACAGTTTAGATTAAGTTTCGAATTGGAACAGCCAAATACGCAGCATCGATCTGGCATTTTTCAAAAAAAGGGAAGGACTAAGATGGCGGTCTCCCATAATATGGCGCTCCTTGTGGCCGGATATGACGACACGTGGGTACCAGCAATTGTAAGCAGCTTGTTGTGGCAGATTTGTTGTTAGCTCATTATTTTGCTCTTTTTTTTTCCCCCCGCCTTAATTACTGAAAGCAAGCATTGTGGCATTGGCGATGGTGATCATGTTTTTTTAAAATATTTTTTATTTTTGTACTGAAAAAATATAGTCTAGTGTTTGTAGTTATTGCATGCCTGATTAGAAGAAATAAACACGCACAAATACCCCCCCCCCCCCCCCCCCCCCCCCCCCCCCCCCCCCCCCCCCCCCCCCCCCCCCCCCCCCCCCCCCCCCCCCCCCCCCCCCCCCCCCCCCCCTGCGAAAACACGAAGGGCATATGACTGAGTGCGATTGTAATACGACACATAAAAGTTTAAAACAATATCTTAAATCATTTGATTCTTTTCCTGTGTGTCCATTCCCTCTACTCACAACCCATGCACTTCTCTCCCAAGGGCCAGCCACACGTCAGCTAAAATCGTACGACTGTACGATGCGATTCGATCACGTGGTCTCGAAGCGCGAATCAAAATGTTGTTCTTGGAGACCACGTGATCGAATCGTATCGCACAGTCGTACGATTTTAGCGGACGTGTGGCTGGCCCTTAAAATCTCACCCCTCAAAGAAAATTAGGAGGAAAAAAGTGACTGACCAGTAGGGGAAGACGGGGTAAAAAGCGCATGGGCGGGTAAGAAGCCCACCCCAATTATCTCATGAAATGAAGAAGCAAATTTCAGTTCTCATTTTGCCCATGAGACGAGCGTTAATGTCTAGCATTCGTCTCATGGGCAAATTTGACTGACATTTTCTTTATTTCATGAGATAATTGGGGTGGGCGTCTTACCCGCCCATGCGCTTTTTACCCCGTCTTCCCCTACTGGTCAGTCACTTTTTGAACTCTGATTATTGTGGGTGAGGACGGGGTATAACGCCTCCTCCCCCTGGATAAAAGGCCCATCCTATTAACTCCTTTATTGCCTGAGCAAATTTGACAGAATATATCTTTTTAATCATGAAATAGAAAACGCCTGTTATATAATTATAGTCTAATAGTTAATCTGTCAACATAAGCTTTAAAAAAAATATCGGTCTCATTGTTCTAAAACATAAAAGCTGCTATCCATCGTCATTTACGTAGAAATTTAGACATCATCAATGGCGTCATTTTGCATATAGAGGCATTGGCAAGCCAAAGGTAGGGGAACTTCTGGTTAAACATACAACAAAAGCGGAAATACTGGATAACAGCGTGAATCTTTTACATTCTTCTAACACAGCATTGTCACAACGCGTTTTGTAATAAAGAAGCGAATTGTAATAACATTATTACAAAACGCGTTGCGATCACATCAGTTTATTGCAATTCGCGTACAACGCGTTTTGTAATAAAGTGTTTTTATAATAAAGTAGCGAATTGTAATAACATTATCACAAAACGCGTTGCGATCACATCAGTTTATTACAATTCGCGTACAACGCGTTTTGTAATAAAGTGTTTTTATAATAAAGTAGCGAATTGTAATAAAATTATCACAAAACGCGTTGCGATCACATCAGTTTATTACAATTCGCGTACAACGCGTTTTGTAATAAAGTTGCGAATTGTAATACTCTAATATTATATTCAGACGTCATTTTATGAATATATGAGCTTGGCAAGTGACGTGTGGGGAGGTGTTCGGAAGTGCGTCGCACATGTGTTCGTCAGTGTGTGCGTCATGCATAAGTGTATGCAAACATCTTTTAAAGTTTGAGGAGGGGAAAATAACACCCCAGCCAGTATGATGATGTTTTTTATCATCTGTTTTACTACATTTGTCCATATTGTGTATATAATTATTATACTGTGCTTGTGTGATATATGTGTATTTTCCCCATATTTATTGATGGCGGCTTGATTTCTTTCAAGATTTCGTTGTTTATCTTATTTGCTTCAGCTGTGTTTCTTGTTTATTTATGACGACAGGATGGAAAAAAAGCTTTGTTTAGCTTATTCCTTTATTTGTCAGTAAAGATCATTTTGACTTGATTTGACTTGACTTTCATTTATCACCACCCCCCACATCTCATTTTCTTTTTGCCACTGCCTGGTGCGTGTGTGTGCGCTCACGCGCACGCGTGTGTGCAAGTACGCGTGTCCATGAGTATATACATGGGGATCTTCCCCAATGCCAGTTGTCCTCAAATCCCTTTGGCCGAGAGAGTGGGGATGTACCATGGGCAAGGGATCTCCACCATGAACAAATTGTAATAAAAATGATGTGATCGCAACGCGTTTTGTCATAATCGTAATACAATTCGCTACTTTATTACAAAACGCGTTGCTACTTTATTACAAAACGCGTTGCGATGACATCAGTTTATTACAATTCGTGTACAACGCGTTTTGTAATAAAGTAGCCAATTGTAATACAATTATTACAAAGCGCGTTGCGATCACATCATTTTTATTACAATTCGCGTGAATCATTTTAATTGGGGGTATGCTTACTATATGTAGGCCTATATAATTATGCTAGTCATTCGTTTCCGACTATGACTACCATATAGCAGAGGGGGCAGATACTAATCTGGCGGGCTGGGCGAGAATTTGTTCATAGTGGAGATCCCTTGCCCAGGGTACATCCCCACTCTCTCGGCCAAAGGGATTTGAGGACAACTGGCATTGGGGAAGCCCCCACCCTTTTTCCTTAACCCCCCCCCCCCCCCCCCACAAAAATTCATGTCGCCGTGGGGTAGCTAAATTTCCTCGCGGGCTATACCTAGCACTCATCAGCACCACCAGTTGATAGGCACTTAATGGTTCAAAACATGTTTCAGTAGGGGTATGAACAGTAATGTCTAGTCCTTTATTTCGTGCCCAGATTGCACTATTTTGCTTCTCGGATTTAAAGGTTTTCCGGGGGAGCATGCCCCCGGACCCCCCTAGGGGTCTTGGTGCTTCGCGCCTTTGATGAAGAAGAAATAATGTTTTACGCCCTCTTTAGGAGAATTAGCTCCCACCCCTTAAAAACTTAGGTCCGGCCTTGGATGGGGTATAACGCCAGCCCCAGAGCGATCCACAGCTATATCGAAGCCAGTCAGAAACTACATGACTGCCCAATATGGCGGTTTAGCCCCACTTTAGCGACAAGACGAAACTGCCCCATCAATTAGCCTCAGACTTTAAATGGCAATCGAGTATGGTGACAATAATGTCTCCCTTTACATTTATAACACCTGTGATGTCATTATGGGCCTCTGAGACGCCAGAGGGCGAACTGCGCTTTTTTTGGGGGGGGGCTTAGTCTTTGGGGTTCTTTTAAAGACCCACCACGTCACGTGTCAAAATCACGGTTTTCACGTGTTTTCCCTCTTATAGCTGGTAAGAAATCTTAAGAAATCTTCCTAGCATAAGAGGGAATGTGACACGTGACGTGGGGGGTCTTTAAGCGGGCGACAGACTATGCGACTGCCTCATATGACTCGATCAGATCGTGACGTAGATCAAAGTTTGTTTCCCGCACAGAAAAGGTCACAAGCCATCTGACTCGATCAGACTCGATCAGTGACATTCAGAACCCGCCCTATTCGGCCCTGTCACCTGACTGGGCCCGACTGATCGAGCAGCATGGTATGCAAATGAGGTGAAACGTCACGTCCTGATCGAGTCACATGAGGCAGTCAGATAGTCTGTCGCCGGCGTTACGCATAAATGACAAGGGTGAGTAGAACATGTAAGACGTTGGTTTCATTCACTGGTAAAGGATGAACACTGCTATTCTAATTCATTACATTTTATCGGCATAGTAGTAGTAGTAGTAGTAGTAGTAGTAGTAGTAGTAGTAGTAGTAGTAGGGGTAGGGACTAAATAAGCCGTCAAGCTTTTTGGCAGTCTCATCGAATCATCAATTTTTATTTTGTATCTTTGATCAAGGTGTAATCGGTTGAATTTTCCTATCATGCAATTTTAATCAATGCTTCTAAATATATTTATAAATTTTGGATGATTATCTAGACGATTTTTGAATGTATTAGTATTGGGTGCACATTTTAGGTCCACTGGTAAATCATTCCATAGGTAATTCTGTTAGTAAAACAATATTTTTTAATGTTAGTGTTATATCGCTTAATGAAAACCTTACCACATGAGTTCCTTGTTATATCATATTGTACAGATGTAAAGAAATCATCCCATGACAAATCAACATGACCATTAAATATTTTATATGCTTCAATCAGGTCTCCCCTGACTCTTCTACCTTTAAGGGAATAGAGATTAAGATAAAGAAGTCTGTTTTCATAAGTCATATTTCTGCACGCGTGCATCCCATTTGACTATTTGTGACACAGCACCTCGAAAGGGAAATTAAGTCGCTGGGCTAGTTTCTCACAACAGGCTTGCGCAGTCAAAAATATCATATTTTGTCAATTTTGAGTTATGGGTATTTTTGTGTTCTCTAACATCTTAGCTTTCATACTTATAAAGGACAATCTTTAATATGGTCTTATATGTGTTTTAAAACCAGTAGGTCAATGCACTGTCTTCAGCTAGGCTAGACTATAGACAGTGTTTTCTTAAAATGGCAGACGCTCACCCTACTAACTCTGAATGCTCATAACTCTGGAACGGAAAAAGATACAAGAATGGTTCTTGTATCATTAGAAAGAAAATTGTCTGAGGCTTTCACATGTATAATTCTCAGAATTGTCAGTTTGACACTTAATGTCTCTTTCGTGGTGCTGGGTAACACATTTAAGGTACCAATTTAGACAGTATCTCTTTGGTGCAAATTTAATACTGTACATGATAATTTTACATTGCATAAGAGGCCACATAGTTTATAAATGATAGCTTGAGCACTAAAAACGGTGTCAGAAGTTTTTGCAGCAAGTGGTTCTTAATTTTTTAACAGTGTATAAATGTTTATAGAGGTCTCTGGCTAATGGTTTTAGACTTTAGGCAACAGTCTTGGATCAAGGAGTATCTCCTTGATGGAGGTTTGCACTTGGGCTTCAAAATGTCTTCTGGTACCATCCTTGGGTCATGCTGATGAACAACATATTTTGTTAAAGGGTCTTTGGGCAACGTTTGGGAGTTGTGAACCAAACAAACAGCAGATGGACACACACAAACACCACTCCTATTTTATAACATTAACAGTATCTACGTCGACCCTTCAAAACATTCTCTTGATGCCAGCATTAAAACACCAGCCAATATATATTTTAGTTTATTGTAAAACAGAATGGAATCCTTTAATCATTCATGCTTACATAAATTGTAAAACAAAATGGTTTAAAAACTAATGAAGGAATACATATTCCATATGAAGCATACAAAGTGTTATCAAATTCACTACACACGCATTAAACAACAGTGTTGCACAATTACATTAGGCCCCCCAAAAAAAATGTCTGTTTCCGGTAACCCGACCGAGCCTAGTTTTTGCTGCCGACCCTAATTTTTTTGGGGGACGAGTTTCAAAAAAAGAAAAGAAAAAGCAATTTGAGCAGACGATGCAAGGGAAACAACCATTGCACTCTCACTCGGCGTAGTCAAGGCAGGGTCGGACAGTAGGCCTAACGGTTGCCCGACTGCCCGGGGCAGGTAGTCGTAAGTGTCGGGCAGGTGGCGAACTCGACGACCTGCCCGCCGGGCAAGTGCAAGTGCTTAAAAAAACCCGGGTAAAGGTAAAGATGTGCCACCCCCCATGCATTTCTCGGTTAATTGTATTTTTCCGTTTTTGCCTTTCTTACCATACATAAAGCTGTATTTTAGGAACATTTTTAGCTAATTACCTTTTTGGAATACTAACCCTACCCCTACCCCTACCCCTAAACCTAACCCTACCCCCCACTATGTACTGCAGTACACCGCGATTTGTCACAGTTGTGGTTCGTTGCGTTTTTCCGTCTTATACGGTGGGGGGTAGGGTTAGGGTTAGGGCTAGGGTTAGGGTTAGGGTTAGTATTCCAAAAAGGTTATTAGCTAAAAATGTTCCTAAAATACAGCTTTATGTATGGTAAGAAAGGCAATAACGGAAAAATACCAATCGTCGCACGTAGCTCCTGTGATTTCATCCAATAGATGAAGGCCGTTTATGCGGACTGCACAGGTTTCCGAGAAAATTGCAAGTTAGAGCAACGTGCTTTGGGCGAAAAATAACCATCGAGTCTGAGCCATCGGGCAGTGGTTGGAAGAAAAAATGACAATACTTTCTGCTGTCATATTCCGAGGTTGACACATGCTTTATTGCTTCGAAAGTGCCGAAGATGTGTCATTATCGCCGATAGTTTGGATAGTATCGCCATCGGCGTGCAGTGTGCGATTTTGACTTCCATCACTTAGTGATCAGTCAGTCTAGGGCCTAAAAGTGGATTTGATTTTGATGAAGTTGGCAGTTTGGTTTGCTGGGCATGAGACAAAAGCACAAGCTATCCATAAAACTGCAAAAAATGACAATTCTTTTTGCACACATACTTTGATGGAAAATCTGTAGATAGACCCAGATAGAGTAGATTGGTGAAAGAGTCCAAGACAGTTTGACATTGTAACTATGATGGTTTGACTTGTCACTGTGTCAGTCAGTGTCATAAGTTAGCATTCTTCTTGAAGGCAAGTCTTTAGTTTTAAAAAGTTGTTCATAGTGTATGTGTCTGTCTGTCACTGACTCACTCTGACTTTCTCTCTCTCTCCCTCTCTCTGATTGTGTACTTCTGTGTGTGTGTGTGTGTGTGTGTGTGTGTGTGTGTGTGTGTGTGTGTGTGTGTGTGTGTGTGTGTGTGTGTGTGTGATACTACTGTAGTATGTTATAATGTATGTTGTCACAGAATAACCCCCTATACGTATGATATGCTGATAGATCAATGTTTGTTACCACACGCACGCGCGCACACACACACGCACACACTGAGACGCACGCGCGCATGAGAAACGTTAAATAAAAAACCCGTATGAAAAATACTGACAGATTAAATTATGTCATTCCCGAGGAGCTGTGTGACAGGATGGCCAATCATGAAGACTCTTTCTACTAGCTTTTTCACTCGTGGCACATTCATTTATCGGGCAGGTGGGCAAGGCACGCGATTGCCATTTCTATGTCTAAATGCGATCATGCGGATGCAGTGAAATCAATTGGTACATTTCCATCAGCGTACTTATGTGAAAAAGTCAAGTGGTAAAGATAATCTGTTGATTGATACTCACATTCACATGTTTCAGCAAATACGGCAAAAATCTTGCACCGCGAAGGAAAAAAACCAAAAACAAAAAAAACAATTTTTGAAAGCCTACCTACCTACCTACCCTATTTTTTTTGGCCATGTTCTCGGAAACAGACATATTTTTTTATTTGGCCTTATACAGTAAAATGAAAACCTTCAAACAGAGAATTAATACTAATTACTGATACTGCAAGGCCTATAAAAAGATCAGGTTCCATGCACGATATCAATGGAATTGCAACATTTATGGAACTACATGATCCATTACAGTATCTAAACATAATTACACTTTTTGTTTTAGGAAACAATCTCACAACAGTTGTGTGTGTTGTATGTTCATTGAGATTAATTATTGATTTAGTATAATAATTAATGTTATTTATTTTCACCAAACATACAATTTTTGTCCAGAGTATCTTAACCCTCTAGGGCCACACGTATCATATTTATGACGCCTCAAGTATAATCTCACCTGAAAAGGAAAAGAAAGCTGCAGCTACAATGGGAGCCATCAGATACCTTTCATATGACAATAAACGTGGCCTTTGTTGGTGGCAATGCTTTCCCAGGCTGCTTACGGAGTTTTGCAAGCCAATTCTTGTTCTATGGATGCATGTGCTTCAACAATTTCAAAACAGTGCTGACAAGACCCTTCCAAACCTAACCAATGGAAAGTCAGTCTTCCTTTGCATCATGTGTTTCCATGTGATCAAATTATATCAAAAGCATCATATATAGATGAACATTATATTTCTTTTCTCTAATTTATGTTCTCAACAATTTTTGAAAACATGAGTGTCATATGTGACGCATTAGCTTTAGCCATGTAATATGTGTTGACATGTCAGTCGGGTATTTGTAATAACATCAACAAGTATATTTCAGTCATTGTTGGCATTTACGTATTTACATCACAACATGCTGACAATGTTGTTTGTCTAGAAGCTCATTTACATCTATATTTTTGGAGAGGATAGTATTTTAAAAATAGAAAACATTCATACCATATATTATACATCGGACCTCAGCAGCTTTGCCATGTAACATGTCATGGTGTTTTAGTTCTTGGTGGCCTTCATGAACTATGAACACAATGTTGGCATGTTGGTTGCATTTTGGCCATGTCAATAGCATTGAGACTCATTTATATTCTACTTTTTTTTTAATAGAAAAAGAGTAAGTATCTGAAAAGGAAATGCATTTTCACTCTATTGATAGTGTACAAGGACTCTGATACACTCCCTGCACTTGGACAACTGACAACTTATAAATAGTGAAATGTCATTCACGGTGGCATGCCAGCAAAAGAATGACAAAAAATGTGCTCTAACCAGAATTTTGACTCTATGGGACTGATCACCGGGCTGCCTCTGTGGAAGATCATCTGGAAACTGAGACACAGCAGGGCCAGATCCTTGTCAATTGCAATGTGTTTTATATGTTAATGAACACTAAACTGATTTTTACTGTTTCACAAAACATAAATCAAGAAAACAATGCTTGCTCGGTGTATCATAAACATAATGAGGAATGATACAGAAATGCTTCAGGTCCTTTAAAACCTGGTGTATCATATATGATACATGATCCAAAAAGAAGAAGAAGGCAATATTACAAAATAATTTTGTTCTAATTTGTTTGTAATAATGTTGATTTTTCATAGGCATAATTGTGAGTGAAGTAGCTCTAGGTGCTGGCCTAAGACGGTTCAACATACAGGGAGCGATCCCAGCTGGGAAAACGCTGCAGTCGCCTGTGAGAACGGGGGAGCAGTTGTTAAGTGAGGGGACACACTAGCTGAAATCAACAGAGTGGATCACCTCGCTAACGGAAGGGACAGAAGGAAAGATAGGGCTCTCTCTGCCAGATCACCTTCCCTGTTCGCCTGCATCTGATGTGAAAGAGACTGCCACCGAAGAGTTGGCATATTACACAAGGAAATGTTCATTGTAATAAAGTCGAACTGAAGACATGAGTGAGACATCCTTTGATGCCTGTTCACTCCATTACCATCATCCTGTGAGATATAGGGAGGCCCACAAGATACAGAACTCTATGAAATGTTATTTTTGAATGGAGCTAGATTCCACAGAATAGGCAAATCTTTTCACGATCATCTGCTTAAAGAAAAACAAAACAAACAAGGGGGTGGGGGGGGGTTGGCGATGATCACTGGTACCAAAACCAACTCTGATCATCACCACCAAAGTCAAATCAAGTCATGCTGTTTAAAGTCCTGTCAACAACTTAGCCCAAAGTCGTAATCAGACTCACACCCTGAACAGACTTGGAATTAGACACTGAGAAACACCTGGCTTGAGAGCAAAATCAACGCTGAGTTGGTGATGCACTGGGTATCCTGGGTGGGATACCGGGGCCCCATGTGCGTGCATTAAAATTTGCCATCATGCGTTCTTTTAGATCCTTTCTTCTAGCTTATTTCAATGATTTACGGGTCACTGGGCTGCAAGATTCCGTTGATGTTGCTGATTTACAATCCACTGGGCTTTTAGATCCCATTCTTGTTATTGCTTCAAATTATTTTGTGATTTACGAGCCGATGGGATATAAGATCCTAATGTTTTGGCTGCTGCTGTTGATTTACTAGCCGCTGCGTTATAAAGTCCTGATTTGCCAGACATTTGGCTTTTAGATCTCGCTGTTGCTTCTGGTGCTGCTGCTGATTTACTAGCCACTGCGTTATAAAGTCCTGATTTGCCAGACATTTGGCTTTTAGATCTCACTGTTGCTTCTGGTGCTGCTGCTGATTTACTAGCCACTGCGTTATAAAGTCCTGATTTGCCAGACATTTGGCTTTTAGATCTCGCTGTTGCTTCTGGTGCTGCTGCTGATTTACTAGCCACTGCGTTATAAAGTCCTGATTTGCCAGACATTTGGCTTTTAGATCTCGCTGTTGCTTCTGGTGCTGCTGCTGATTTACTAGCCACTGCGTTATAAAGTCCTGATTTGCTAGACATTTGGCTTTTAGATCTCGCTGTTGCTTCTGGTGCTGCTGCTGATTTACTAGCCTCTGTGTAGGAAATAGAGGACGAAGAACGGGGATCACGGGTATAATAGGAAGACTGGGGATCCTGGGAATAATATGAAGAACAGGGATCATCACGGGTATGACGGGAAGAACGGGGATCACAGGAATAACGGGAAGAACGGGGATCATCACGGACAGAACGGGAGTCACGGGAATGGCGGGTAGAATGTAAAGAACGGGAACGGCGGGTAAAAGGCGAAGAAACGGGAGAACGTGAATAGCGGGTAATACGAGAACGAGAACGGGAAAACAGAGTAGAACGGGAAAAGGACAGACGGGAACTTAGCTGAATGGTCCTTAGCTTGCAGCCGCTTATAAAGAAGTACAGGAGAGCCCGGAACTCATTTCCGAAGCGATTGCACGAGAAGGCGTACAGGACAGGGTCGAACACGGTGGAGCTCAAGGCCATTACGTGGGTGACGAAGAAGGCAAAGTCAAAGTTTGTCCGCTTTCTGATGTCCTTGTTGAGGCTAGCAGCGAGCCTTAAGGCGCTGAAGGGCAGCCAGCAGACGAGAACCATGACCACAATGATGATCAGAACTCTGTTGGTCCTGCTTGTGCGGCCCTGCTCATGCTGCTCTTGTTCACGGGTGTGCAATCCACCGAGACTGGCCCTCTTCATCTGCACAGACGGTTATACAGGGTAAGATGGTATCCTTCTTGAACCAACGTAATCAATCAACAAGCTACATACAGTGAAAGGTCACCCTGTCTGTTGTCTAATTTCGCAATGTGACTGTTCCTTTCTGAGCCAATGGGAGAAAGGGGGGGGGGGGGGGGGGGGGGCGGTAGGATTGTTGAGGCGTTCACCTTCCAGTTCAGTGAATGACTTTCAGGATTGAATCCCAGCCTTTCCGTCGTTCCTTTCCAGTTTGACTGGAAAATCAAACTGAACGCATAGTCCTTTGAATGGGGACTTGACCCACGCACTTTACGCATGTAAAACGCCCAAGGCAGTGAAAAGTCGATAAAAGAGAGAGAGAGAGAGAGAGAGAGAGAGAGAGAGAGAGAGAGAGAGAGAGAGAGAGACAGAGAGAGAGAGAGAGAGAGAGAGAGAGAGAGAGAGAGAGAGAGAGAGAGAGAGAGAGAGAGAGAGAGAGAGAGAGAGAGAGTCCCCCTGCCTGATATGTACCAAACTGATAGCTAGGCTTCCTGAGTTTACTCCTTCTTTCACCCCCCTCCCTCCAAAAAAGGGTGGTGCCACACAGTGGTGGGCGAAGTGCTTTTCAGGTGGGAGTAGCCCAAATTTCACTGGAACGAGTCACCAATGTCATTGCGTGGCCGCTAACGGTTGCATATATACTATCACTATTATTCGTGTTTCATGCATGGTTGTCTTTTAAAACGAGTTTAGATCCAGCTAGCATTCGCACACAAATGATAAGAGTGTTCCAATCCATAGAAATTTTAGTTCAAGCTATGTTTCAGGATTCTTATCGAACAATACAAAATATGCATAATGTTAAATGAATTTAAGATGACCCTAAAAAGCTTGCGTAGAAAGAAAGAAATAATTGAAAGATTGCACTGTTCGTAGAATTCGTTTGTTCAAATCATCTTCAGGATTCTTATTGAACAATACAAAATATCCATAATGTTAAATGAATTTAATTTGACCCTAAAAACGTTTGCATGGAAAGAAAGAAAGAATTGAAAGATTGTACTTATGTTTTAAGGGCTCATATCCACTCAAAGCTACATGTCTTACCACAGAATGCATTTTGAGAGATTTCCAGATCCTGGAGTTGCAGTAGGTGATGATGACAGTGGGTAGAACCACCTGCGTAATAGTAGTGATGCTTTGGTAGATCGGACGATCCTTGACCTGCCTCCACACATCATGGCAAACATACACCACGCCAACGGCATGCACGACACTGTTATATTTCAAATTGAAGAACAGTGGCAAGGAGAGAGAGACAGAGACAGCCCAGATGACCCCAATGCTCATCAGACTCACAGTGACTGACATCTTCCCCTTGTTAGGGTGGACGATGACACAAAAACGGTGAATGGCGATGATGGCGGAAGTCGACGTAGACGCGTAACACGCAACCGATAAAACCATAGGAATGAAGTAGCACAAATCTTCACCAAAGATCCATCTCTTCAGTAAATAGTTTGTTGGGATGACAGTTCCAGACAGCACACACCGTAGAAGGTCTGCCACCGACAGGTTGATGATGAACAGGTTGGTGATGGTACGCATGGTTTTGTTCCCCCCCACCAGTATCATTACTAGCACGTTGCAGCCCACTCCCAACGCAAAGATGGCAAGGTAGAGGCACATGAAGACTGACTTGACCCACGGAACTTTCATCAGGCTCTGGGGCTGGGTACTACCACCAGCGGAAAGGTTCCACGAGGGATCAGCCGTCAGGGGGCTGTTTTCAGGGGGGAAAAGGTGAACTGGATCAACTTTATGCATTACAAGCTGACATCTTAGCACAGACATGGTTCTTAAGAAAAAGTAGAAGACTAAGAGGGAACACAATCATGCACGTGGGAAAGGTGAACAATTATGTTTGTGAGCAGAGAGATCACTAACGATTACTTTGTCATTTTCATAATTAAAAATTACCGCTGAAAACTACCACCCCATCTCCTTGACTAGAGCACATTATGGTCAGTACCATCATGGGCTTTGCGGAGACCACCCATATCCTGTCAGAGAGAAGAACAACACGGATTCAGGAAGGGCCGATCGTTGGAGAGCCAGCTCCTCGGTCTTGTGGACGAGTTATTGCACTCTATGGAGAGGGGCAGAACCTCCGACGTCCAAAGCCTTTGACAAAGTCTGCCACTCTCTGCTGATCTACAAGGTCCGCCTCTATGGGATCACCGGGCACAACAACACCTGGATCCAGAACTTCTTGACAGACAGGAAGCAAGCTGTTGTTGTGGAGGGCGCAAAGTCAGAGCCTGTCAGTGTAGAGTCAGGAGTCCCCCAAGGATGAGTCCTGGGCCCGGCCTTGTTTCTTTTCTACATCAACGACATACTTGAAAAGCTGTCTTCCACATCTCCGCTCTTCGCAGATGATACCCTCTGCCACAGAAACATCGCATCTCAGAAAGATCAGGAGGCGCTTCAGAAAGATCTTGACAACATGGCAGAGTGGGAGAATAAATGGAAAATGCAGTTCCACCCAGAAAAATATCAGACCTTGCACACGTCCAGAAAAAAGAACTCCCAACCTGGCTCGTACTACCTTCATGGCCTGACCCTACAGGTATTGAAAGAGGCGAAGAACCTTGGTGTCACTATCCAACAAGATCTGTCGTGGGACACCCATATAAACATCGTAAACAAGGCCAGCAAAACCCTTGGTTTCCTTCGAAGGAATCTTAAAGTAGGCTCCATTGCTGTGAAGGAGACAGCCTACGACCCACACTTGAGTACGCATTGCCTGTCTGGGACCCGTACACTGCCAAGAATATCGGCAAGTTGGAGAAGGTCCAACGCCGTGCAGCCCGATGGGTCATCAACCGCCACCGTCAAACATCAAGTGTGGACAACATGTTAAGGGATCTGCACTGGCCTCTACTCAAGGGCAGGCGACGATCGGCAAGGCTGGCCACCTTCTTCAAATACCACCATGGAGAGGTGGCCATCGATACTCAGCACAGGCCAGTCCCTCACCCACCATCCAGACAGACGAGACAAACGCACACCGCTGCCTATCTGCTTCCTGCAACCAAGACCAACCACAGGGAGTTCACTTTCTCCCCCAGAACCGTGTGCGAATGGAACAGTCTTCCACACGAGGCAATATCAACAGCCTTGGTGAAGGTCTTCAAAACCCAGATCTGAATCCCTCCCCTGCCCCTCCTGTTCCCCCAGGCCCCCTACCCCGAGCTGATCATCTGGGCAGCTACTTCTTCCCACCAGTGAGCTGATCATCTGGGCAGCTACTTCTTCCCACCAGTGGTACTTTTGATCATCTACTTCTTCCCACCAGAGGTACTTTTGATCATCTGGGCAGCTACTTCTTCCCACCAGAGGTACTTTTGATCATCTGGGCAGCTACTTCTTCCCACCAGAGGTACTTTTGATCATCTGGGCAGCTACTTCTTCCCACCAGAGGTACTTTTGATCATCTGGGCAGCTACTTCTTCCCACCAGAGGTACTTTTGATCATCTTGGCAGCTACTTCTTCCCACCAGAGGTACTTTTGATCCTCTTGGCAGCTACTTCTTCCCACCAGAGGTACTTTTGATCATCTGGGCAGCTACTTCTTTCCACCAGAGGTACTTTTGGTCATCAGGGCAGCTACTTCTTTCCACCAGAGGTACTTTTGATCATCTGGGCAGCTACTTCTTCCCACCAGAGGTACTTTTGATCATCTGGGCAGCTACTTCTTCCCACCAGAGGTACTTTTGATCATCTGGGCAGCTACTTCTTCCCACCAGAGGTACTTTTGATCATCTGGGCAGCTACTTCTTTCCACCAGAGGTACTTTTGGTCATCAGAGCAGCTACTTCTTCCCACCAGAGGTACTTTTGATCATCAGGGCAGCTATTTGTTCCCACCAGAGGTACTTTTGATCATTTGGGCAGCTACGCTTTTCGTTTACTCCTAGCGTTTTAGTTTATTCCGGCAATCCCTTGTCTATACATCAGAATCGTCAACACGATGACGGAGGATGTCTAAGCAAAGAAGGAGAAGAAGAAGAAGAAGAAGAAGAACTAGAAATGCTCAAAGATTCTTAGAAAGAAAAGCGAAGAAACAACGAACTCGAGAGCAAAAAATCCGAAGAGACTGACGTTAAATGAATGATGTAATTTCATAGGGGAAAAGTTAGCCGGACCGGGAATCGAACGCGAGACCTCCCGAACACCAGACGAGCGCTTTACCAACTGAGCTATCCAGGCCGACAACCCGGTCCCTGATATTAATCCTAATATCAGTAACTACGTGAATGACACACGCCTGAAGAGACTAGCTCATCAATTCAAACCTCTGAAACTGATACGGACAAGACAGGGCAACGAGCCAAAGGAACATGCCGTGCTGAACTACTACGAAAAATAAGAAAAAATCTCTACAAATTCCGTACAAAATAATATTTTAAATATCAATAGAAGAATCTGGTGTGTCTTACTGTCTAAATCGACCATAATAATAAACAAAGCATGGAACAAACAAATTTAGAACAATACTAACCACATGCAACGTATTTCCAACAAACTTACGGATCCAGAGGTTCGAACATCGAGTCCACAAGCACCAAAATACCAACTATGGATCAAAACAAAACAGTCTACATCGGCTGCATCAACGTTTTCGATCCAGAAAATCAGACACATAAGAGATCTCTAGCCTAATGACGAGTCGTGGAAAGCTCCTCCAAGAATGACGCAAAAGAAGGAAAATGACGTCACAAATTCCAAATTTAGAACGAAGCAAATTATAGTATCGTGTTACAATTTCGTCCACCATGCAATTTTGTCCAGTTTGCATGGTTACTCGCTTTGAAACTGTGTTGTATCTATTCTAAAGGATAATAAACACACAGAGCTGTTGTAAACCCTAAAAGGAATCCCAATGACAAAAACGGTGTATTCATTAGTTTATTCACTACAATTAAGTTTGTGTGATCTGCATGAAAATCTGGATCTAAATCTTAGCAACTACCTGAAGACAGTCACATACCATAACACTGTTATTCACACAGAAACAGGGGGTTTAGGGGGCTGCAGCCCCCACCCTTTTTCCTTAAAAAAAAATTAATGTTGCAGAGCCGCAGCTAAATTTCCTCGCAGGCTATGCCTAGAAGTGTGGAAGCAGCATGATGTGTACTTAATACTTCAAAACATTTTTCAATAGGGGTATGGACAGTAATGGCATTAGT
>CM065692.1:47165638-47168138 GCA_017654935.2 Phymorhynchus buccinoides | reverse complement strand
GCATGCCTGAGCCACATGTTTGTATCAAACGTTTTACCAAATGAAGTCTGAATAATATAATGTTAAACTCATCTACATATTACGTGGTTTCTCATTCGTTTGAACCGATTCTCGACCTCTGTGCGTGTTTATGAACGAAAACTATTTTTCAAAATTCTTAAATGGGCAATTTCACGGATTGGGCGTAACATATTTTATATATAAAAAGTGCACATGCTGATTACTAGTGATTGACAATGACCTCAAAACAGCAGAGAAGACATTTTGTTTTCGCGCGCGCGCGCGCGCGCGCGTGTGTGTGTGTGTGTGTGTGTGTGTGTGTGTGTGTGTGTGTGTGTGTGTGTGTGTGTGTGTGTGTGTGTGTGTGTGTGTGTGTGTGTGTGTGTGTTGGGGGGGAGGGGGGAAAATAATGAAAAATGGTGTTTTACGTCCTCTCGGTTATAGACACATATGGGACATTTGTAAATACAAAGATGGTGGGAACAATACTGGCTGCAATGCCCGGAGGCAATGCAACACCAGTAAAGTCCCGAGTTTCTGACAATATAGATAGGTGTAGCGGTAACCACGCCTCGGTTAAACCTCATCGGCTATGGTACCGCCACATAAGCTTAATCAAACTCATTTACGGATTTGTACAATCAGATTTGTACAATAAGGAGGGCGGACAGGGGGGCTGCAATTTATTTGTGTTTTTAATGTTAGGGCCTGTACACGTTAGAACCGCAACCCGCAAGTTCCGCACGGAAACTCCATTCACTTATAATAACAAAATAAACGGATGGGATTGCGGGAAGAGTTTCCGCGTCCTCTTAATAATTATTATAAGCGGAAAGGGGTTTCTGTACTGAACTTGCGGACTGTGGATTTAATGCGCACATACCCTAAAGGCTGTGTACACATTTATAAAACCTATCCAGCACGGAAACTCACCGCTGTCCGGAAAAAAAAAAAAATAAATCTGGAAGTAAGAAATACGAAAGAGTGTGCACATTACACGCGGAAAGTCATGCGCTTATTTGTTACTTTCTTTACTTTATTGGAGGATTACGGATGGGTTTCCGTGGGGACGTTTTTCGTAAATGTGCACAGAGCCTAAGGCCGGGTCAGGGCTGCCCCACCGTCTCCCCCCCCCCCCCCCCCTCCCCCCCCCCCCCCCCCCCTAAGGGGTATTTGTCCCTGGAAACAGTTAAAATGGGCACCCTGTCCCTGGAATCCACTTTTCTGTTTAGCGTCCCTGGAAACTGAGTACAATCAACATTTCGTAGAGCAGTCGCTTGTCTTGTTAGCTAACCTTACTATTAACCCTTTCACCGCCAATGTCGCATTTATGCACTAAAATGATTTAACACCTGTCTCACTGAAAGTAATCAAATCAGGGCCTGTTGTCTGAAGACCCTATTTTCTTAATTTGGGGAGGTAAGGATAGGCCTAATGTTATGCATGTCACAGAGGAATTCCCAATATTGCAGATATAAAAATGTCTACCCAGCTAGGTCTAATGCTATTTTTGGGGCTGAAAAATGGCTGGCGGCGAAAGGGTTAAACACAGGAACACCCAACACAATAGGCACTGTTGACATTTTCTTTCTGAACACCAAAAGATCTTGTATAGGGGAAGACGGGGTAAAAAGCGCATGGGCGGGTAAGAAGCCCACCCCAATTATCTCATGAAATAAAGAAAATTTCAGTCAAATTTGCCCATGAGACGAATGCTAGACATTAACGCTCGTCTCATGGGCAAAATGAGACTGAAATTTGCTTCATTTCATGAGATAATTGGGGTGGGCTTCTTACCCGCCCATGCGCTTTTTACCCCGTCTTTCCCTATTGAAGATGTTGGCACCGAAAAGCGGTAAAAAGCCTACTCAAAATATCCAGAGTCGCAGAAATTTTACTCGATCGCGAAATATATTTCATTAATGTATGATATCGCGATGTTTGTCCCTGGAAATAAGTCTCTGTCCCTGGGTTTTAAGCAGTTTGTCCCTGGAAACTGCAACAGAGGGTTGGCGGCCCTGCCGGGTTCACATTAGATGCGTAAGTTCCGTACGGAAAACCCTAAACAAGTGGAAGAAAGAAGGATACAAGTTTATGCATAATTATAGGGGAAATTCGGACACGTGCGCAAATCTTTTCCCTTCTTTGTTTCACTCATTTATGGATTGAGCACGGGCTTCCGCATGGAATATCATCTTCTGTGTGTACACGGCCTAATACTCCTTGCCCAAGATACATCCCCACTCGTACTCTCCCAGCCAAGACACAGTAGGGAATGATCTCTAAAGGTGGATGCCTAGTGGGTGGATGCCTCGTGCCTCCATACAGGGAGCTGGACGTCCCCGACCCCTCCACGAGTCTCTCCCCGTGGGGGATACCGGGGGGGGGGGGGGGTGTGTCTTTTGTAAAAATAGTTCCCCCACCTTCTGGAAGATCTGTGCTTGTAACTTCCTCTAATCTGCCCACTCTCTTTGACTCTGCCTTTTCCATTTGCTTTCTA
>CM065692.1:47150638-47160638 GCA_017654935.2 Phymorhynchus buccinoides | reverse complement strand
TTAACAAAACAATCGGTGTACACTATAGATTTCATAATACTGACAAAGGCTTCGAACCGTGTGTCCGTCAAACTCAACACAAATTATACACTTTCACACTTCTACAAAATACAAACATACTTTTTGCTTACACTTCTAAAAGCAGCCATACACACTGCATGATAAATACATTCACTTTCACATGAGCATCAGTACTCACAAAAGGAAACTCTTTTTTTTACTTTGAAAGGACAGGGACCTAAAGCAAGTCTGACTCCGTGAGCTGTACGCACGCAATAAACCCACGGTAGTGAAAACATGATAAGAGCAGGGAGAGTCCCGCTGCCTGGTATGATCCAAATTGAAAGCTAGGCTTTCCGAGCCCGCCCCCCCTCTCCTCTCTCCCCCAGCCCCCAAAAGGGATGACGCTGCACTAGCGGCAACGCGCTCTCCAGATGGGAGCAACCCAAATTTCAAAGAGACGAGTCTCTGTGACTATTAGAAAATAATACAAATACAAATAGGTACCACTTTTCTTTTTTTTCTGTTTTTGTGTGTGTGTGATCATTTCCCACCACTTTCTGCAGCATTGTAGCCTACACGTGAAATGAATGGAGGTACTTTAAAAAAAAAAAATCAACAACGCCCGAATGTGCTGATGGGACCACGAGACACCTGCCCTACCAACACGAGAGCAGGGGTGATGGTAATTGTGACCCAGCACCACGAAAGGGACATTAAGTGTCAAAATGACCATGCTGAGACAATGGCCCCGTTAAAAACTCCAGGCAATTTTCTCTTTCCAATGATATCAGAACCATTCTTGTAACATTTTTTGTTGTAGAGTTATGAGCATTCAAAGTTGGTAGGGTGACTGTCGGCCATTTGGAGAAATCACAGTCTAAAGTTTAGCACAGCTGAAGAAAATGCACCAATCTACTCATTTCAACGCATTTGTTGTGTGTATTTAGAGACCATAATAAAGATTATCCTTTACAAATATGAAAGATGAGATGTTAGAGAGCACGAAAATACTCATAACTCAAAATCGATTTTTATTTTTTTTGACTTTGCAAGCCTGTTATGAGAAACTAGCCCAGCGACTTAATGTCCCTTTCGTGGTGCGGGGTCACAATTGACCACAGAGTGAACGAGGGTGAGATGAATGCGATGGACAACACGCGCAACATATATAGGTAGCACCACATCGAATAATTCAGACTAATGACAATTGAGGTCATATTTTTTCTTTAACATCTCCGCACCCTTAGAACTTGAAATTCGCAGTGATCAAAACATAAATAATAAACGAAAACAAAATGTGTGTAATCTCTAAGCTCTAATCGATATGTGATTTTGACGAACCTTCCAAGTAACATGCAACAAACCGTGGGTTGAACTGGGGAATTAATGACAGTGGGGGGACAAAATGAACCATGACACCAAAAAACAAAAACAGACCAAAATATAAAAATATAAAAAAAACCTAATGGTATTAACAAATCTCAGTGGACATAAAATCTGAAACAACGGCCGTTAAGCAATAATGAACGTGGCACCACAACAACACCCCCCCCCCCCCCCCCCCCCCCCCCCCCCCCATCCACAAAAGTTCTACGGAATGAAGCTAAGCTAAACCAAGGACCGTCATCAGACTTCCGTGACGTCGTACTCGAGCTCGTCCAGATCCTGCAGCTCTCGCTGGATCCGCTGCAGATCCGTCTGCAGCTTTCGGATCCTCTTTCTCCGCTCGTTCTCCAGCACCACCTGGGCGGCCTTCAGGGCCGTGGCGGAGGCCGTGGCGGACGTGCTCAGGCTGGAGGAAGCCCCCGGCGAACACCCTCCTCCTCCTTCTTTTCTATGCAGGAAGGAGGGGCTGGAGGAGGAGTGGTGGTGGTGGTGGAGGAGGAGGGGGTCCATGAACTGGCGGTCCTCCTCCTCGCTGGACGTGGCGGTGCGATGGCTGCTGCTGCTGCTGCTGTCGTTGAACCGGCCGTTGGTCGGGGAGAACGCCGACTCGCTGTCCGACCGGGACGAGCTGGTGGAGACCCGGGGCAGGTTGACCTCCCCCCCACCACCACCACCACCGGCGGAGGACGTGCTGGGTAAAGGGGGGGACACCGTGCACGATTCTGACCCCCCTGTTGCGGACTGCGTCGTGGTGGTGCTCTGAAGGAACGACTGGCTGAGGTGGCTCTGGTCCACAAAGCGGACTTCGTTGTAGGGGGAGAAGTGAACGGCGTTGGCCCTCCGCATGCACGGGGAGCGGGAGCGAGGGGCGACCGGGCCGGCCGACAGGGAAGCCAGCTGTTCGGGGAAACTGTCCGGTCGAAGAATGTTGCGAGGCGTGTCCCCGCCTCCTACTTCTTCTCCTTCTAATTCTCCTTCCGAGTTTGTGTAGTAGGGCTTCGGTTCTCGAGCACCGAACGTTTCGGAGTTAGAGTTAGCACCAGGGTTGGTCCCTACTACCCCTTCCTCCCCAGTAGGGGAGCAGACGGAAGGACCGGTCAGCTTCCACCAACATTGAGGACCGGCAGAAGAAGACGAAGAAGAAGAAGGAGGAGGAGGAGGAAGAAGAGGAGCCTTCTGCTCCAGTTCGATCACCTCCAGGCTGTCCACGCGGAACACCTGCCCCTGGTAGGCGCCGCAATGCGACGCCCAGGTCTTGGGGAGGTCCACGGAACTGGTCTGGGTCACCTTGTCCATGGTCGGGGTCCGACGCTCGCAGGAGGTGGAGTAGGACCGGGCCCGGCCGCAGCCCGGGAGCCCCAGCAGCGTGACGTTGAGACCCTCCGTCCACAGGGCACCCTCCCCTCCCCTGCCCCCGGCAGCCAGCTCCTCTCCCAGCAGGGCCGCGAACCTGGACTTATCCATGGTGGATCCTCCCGGGGAGGAAGGGGGCGAGGAGAAGGACATGGAGCTGTCTTCACCCCCACCTCCTCCCCCGTTGTCCAACGCGTTGTTCCGGCTGTATTTCCCGCGCAACGCACCTTTCACGTTCAAAATAAAATACCAAAAAAAACCAACTGTTAATTATTGTCCGTTGCGTTCATAACAAATTTATCTGTTATTTCCTTTCTCTCATTCCTGAAGAAAAAACCCGTTGGGTTTTGAAAGCTTGAAAAAATGGTGTTCGTGTGCTTACTTTCAGAAACAAATTTAGCTCTTCTAGCGCCATGGGCGAATATGGGCATCACTCTACACTCCCACCAAATGCAAAGACATTAACTGCCAAGCACCCTGCCATGTGTGTGGGTTTTTTGTAGAGAGCTTTTGCCTCTGTTTCTGTCATTAAAGCAATGCATGAGCACTCGAAAAACTAGTTGCCTAGTAATGTTTCTTTCTGCAGAAGCGCGATTGTGAGGGCAGATGGAAAAGAAACGGGAGAAAAGAAACGGTTAAATACGCATACACGCACAACGCTCGTAAACGCGCACGCGTGCATGCACGCACATGCACACACAATCCGAATAAAACAACACACAATCCCAACAACAGACACATACAATCCCAGTGACACGCATGCGCGTGCGCGAACGCACATACACACACACACACACCTCACAACCCCCCCCCCCTCCAACCCCCCCCCCCCCACACACACACACACGCACTCACACGCCCCCCACAACCCCCTCCCCCCCCCCAACACACAGAACCCCCCCACACAACACACACACACACACACACACACACACACACACACACACACACACACACACACACACACACACACACACACACACACACATCCACCCACCCACCTTTAAAAATCTGCTTGGCCTTGAAGCGGCTCTTCAACTTGCAGGTGGCGGTGTGACTGACGCTGAAGCTCCGATCTTTCAGGCGAAGCTTCCTGAGAGCCGAGGTGGTGCTGCTGACATTCTCCTGGGCACTGTGCCTCTTGCCTCCCCCTCCTCCTCCTCCTGCTCCTCCTCCTGCTGTCAAGGCCAAGGCGTGCTGCCTCTTCTTGTCGTCCTGGAGAAGACCCTTGCAGGTGTTCTGGGGAAGCAGGGCCTTGACCACGTCGTGGTGTTCCTCCCTCGCGTAACTGACCCCCTCGCCTCCGTCCGAGATGGAGGGACATCTGTGGGAAGACACACCACAGTCGACACTCAAAAAGTCGACATTTCAATGTTTTAAACGACTTGCACTAAATATGACGAATTAAGAAAGAATCTTGTCATACAACTAAAAAACCCGTTTTGGATTATTCAATCGATGAAAATATAAGCGATGTAATTCATTATAAGTGCTACCAAAAAGAAATATCAACATTCATTTACGATCGGGTTTTTTAAAAAGAAAGAGCAAAACAATAGACCTACTAAACAAAGATAATGGCTATAGACATGTTTTCCTCTTTTACATCTGACATTATAAGAAGCAATCGGGTTAGTTTAAATTGTTATTGTTTTGTGCAAAATAAGTCTTCTAAGGCAATAAACAGCTGTTCTGTTCTCACTGCCGGTTTTGGTGTTCTGTTTACCGAGAAATGTTTCTCTACACGTG
The DNA here is from genome assembly GCA_017654935.2 of Phymorhynchus buccinoides. Taxonomy (NCBI): domain Eukaryota; kingdom Metazoa; phylum Mollusca; class Gastropoda; order Neogastropoda; family Raphitomidae; genus Phymorhynchus; species Phymorhynchus buccinoides. The sequence goes on along the minus strand of CM065692.1, from coordinate 47,156,147 downwards.
GACGTTTTTGACTCTTTTCCCATGGCAACACAGTGAGTATTATGCAAGTCATATTATGACTGGCCTACCGGCAACATAGTGAGTATTATGCAAGTCAAATTATGACTGGCCTACCGGCAACATAGTGAATAGTATGCAAGTCATATTATGACTGGCCTACCGGCAACACAGTGAGTATTATGCAAGTCATATTATGACTGGCCTACCGGCAACACAGTGAATAGTATGCAAGTCATATTATGACTGGCCTACCGGCAACACAGTGAGTATTATGCAAGTCATATTATGGCCTGCCGGCAACATAGTGAATAGTATGCAAGTCATATTATGACTGGCCTACCGGCAACATAGTGAATAGTATGCAAGTCATATTATGACTGGCCTACCGGCAACATAAAGTGTATTATGCAAGTCATATTATGACTGGCCTACCGGCAACATAGTGAATAGTATGCAAGTCATATTATGACTGGCCTACCGGCAACATAGTGAGTATTATGCAAGTCATATTATGACTGGCCTACCGGCAACATAGTGAATAGTATGCAAGTCATATTATGACTGGCCTACCGGCAACATAGTGATATGTAAGTCATATAATGACTGGCGTACTGGCAACACAGTCATAGTATGACTGGCCTACTGGCAGTCATATGCAAGTCATATTATGACTGGCCTACTGGCAACACAGTGATATGCAAGTCATATTTAATGACTGGCCTACTGGCAACACGGTCATATGCAAGTCATATTATGACTGACCTACTGGCAACACAGTGATTATTACGCATGTCATGTTATGACTGGAATACTGGCAACACAGTGATATGTAAGTCATATTTAATGACTGGCCTACTGGCAACACGGTCATATGCAAGTCATATTATGACTGACCTACTGGCAACACAGTGATTATTACGCATGTCATGTTATGACTGGAATACTGGTAACACAGTGATATGTAAGTCATATTTAATTACTGACCTACTGGCAACACTGCGAGTATCATGCAAGTCATATTATGACTGGCCTACTGGCAACACAGTCATATGTAAGTAATATTAAGACTGGCCTACTGGCAACACAGTCATATGCAAGTAATATTGTGACTGGCCTACTGGCAACACAATGAATATTAGGCAAGCCATATTATGACTAGCCTACTGGCAATAGATATATGTAAGTCGTATTATGACTGGCCTACTGGCAACACAGTGAATATGCAAGTCATATTATGACTGGCATATTGGCAACACAGTGAATATTATGCAAGTCATTTTATGATTGGCCTACTGGCAACACAGTGACATGTAAGTCATATTATGACTGGCCTACTGGCAACACAGTCATATGTAAGTCATATTATGACTGGCCTACTGGTAGCTCAGTGAATATTATGCAAGTCATATTATGACTGGAATACTGGCAACACAGTGACATGCAAGTCATATTATGACTGGCCTACTGGCAACACATTCATATGCAAGTCATATTAAGACTGACCTATCACTGTGCTGCCACGGAGAAACAGTGAAAAATGTTCACGTGTAGTGAGACCTTAAGTAAAGTTATAGTTTATGCACAGAGTTGTACTTGTGGTCACACCAAACGTTGCTATTTTCCCCACTCCTTCTCCATGGATATGCAAGTCATATTATCAAAGGTCTCCGTACACGTGAGCATCTTTCACTGTTTCCCCATGGCAACACAATGATAGGCCGGTCATAAAGGTCTCTGTATGTACAGGTTAACGCTATTCATAAAATATCACTCTTTCCCCATGGCAACACAGTGAGTTGTAAGTCATCATTATTATGAGTGGCCTAACACTGTGTTGCCATTGTATACGATTGTGTATGTGTTTTTGTTGGCTTGCCTACTTCTCTCTCTCTCACTCAAGTTTTCAATCTCTCTCTCTCTCTCTCTCTCTCTCTCTCTCTCTCTCTCTCTCTCTCTCTCTCTCTCTCTCTCTCTCTCTCTCTCTCTCTCTCTCTCTCTCTCTCTCTCTCTCTCTCTCTCTCTCTCTCTCTCTCTCTCTCTCTCTCTCTCTCTCTCTCTCTCTCTCTCTCTCTCTCTCTCAAGTTTTCAAGTTCTCTCTCTCTCTCTCAAGTTCTCTCTCTCTCTCAAGTTTTCAAGTTCTCTCTCTCTCTCTCTCTCTCTCTCTCTCTCTCTCTCTCTCTCTCTCTCTCTCTCTCTCCTCTCTCTCTCTCTCTCTCTCTCTCTCTCATTATTTTTTTTTGGGTACACCACCTAAGACACCTAACAAGATGGTGTATGGAGATTTGGGCAGATTTCCATTATTGATTAATTCTTATGTTAATACATTGAGATATTGGTTTCGCTTATTACAAATGGATCAACACCGTTTGCCTTTTTTAGCATATCAAATGCTTCTTGACTTAGACAGAAATGGAAAGGTATGCAGGGCCTCTAAAATTAGAGAAACGTTGTGTGAAAGTGGCTTCAACTTTGTTTGGCTTCAACAGGGTGTTGGTAATGTTAAAGGGTATCTTTATATCTTTAGACAAAGGTTGATAGATATGTTTATTCAAGAATGGTCAGGTAGTGTAAGAGACGGGGACAGGTATTTGTGTTACAGATCATTTAAAACAATATTTGAAAAGGAAATGTATATATGCCAGGCTGAAACTTATTCATTTAGAGTGGCGCTGTCTCAAATACTATTTGGTGTGCTACCAATAAATAACAACGCGTTCAGATATGGTGAGAATGATATGTTAAAACGGTGCCCTTTTTGTCAAACTGAATGTGAGAATGAAGAGCACTTTATATTAAGTTGTGATATTTATTCAGATTTTGCGTTTGAAATTCCTTCAAAAGCTTGCAAGATTACCTTTGAATATCTTGTTGAAGTCAGACAATCAAAATATGAATTATCAGTTGTCTAAATTCATTTTCTATGCCATGAAACGAAGGACTGCATATTTACAGTAAGCAATTTATTGAAAGGAATGCTAAGTGTTTATAACATGTGCATATAATGGTATTAATGATTTTTGTGTATGGAGTAACCCCATGTAATTATTATGCTATTTATCCTTTCCCCATTCCCTGATTTGAATTGTGGTCTGTGGCCAATGTTCAATTAAAACATTTCGTTCGTTCGCTCTCTCTCTCTCTCTCTCTCTCTCTCTCTCTCTCTCTCTCTCTCTCTCTCTCTCTCTCTCTCTCTCTCTCTCTCTCTCTCTCTCTCTCTCTCTCTCTCTCTCTCTCTCTCTCTCTCTCTCTCAAGTTTTCAAGTTCTCTCTCTCTCTCTCTCTCTCTCTCTCTCTCTCTCTCTCTCTCTCTCTCTCTCTCTCTCTCTCTCTCTCTCTCATTTATGTATGTGACGTGTGTGGAAATTTCAATTTTCACTGTTGTCTTGTTTGCATAAATAGTTTTTTTTTGACTTGTTTATTATAATTGAATGACTGGCGGGTGCAGTCAATGTGATGATCCCTTTTGTTTGTTATATTCTTATAATTATACTTTTTTCCGCTTGCTTTGATTATTAGTTAATTTCAAATCACGTGTCCCCTTGCCATGAAGATTGTATTGTCAATGGCAATTAAAACATTGTCAAGTGTCAAGTGTCAAGTGTCAAGTCTCTCTCTCTCTCTCTCTCTCTCTCTCTCTCTCTCTCTCTCTCAAGTTTTCTATCTCTCCTCTCCCTCTCTCCCTCCCCCTCACTCTCTCTCTCTCTCTCTCTCTCTCTCTCTCTCTCTCTCTCTCTCTCTCTCTCTCTCTCTCTCAATCTCTCTCTCTCTCTCTCTCTCTCTCTCTCTCTCTCTCTCTCTCTCTCTCTCTCTCTCTCTCTCTCTCTCTCTCTCTCGGAGGAGAGAGAAAGTTGATTTATATGTCATGTTGTCCTTGTTCTTTGGATTTGTTACATTTGATTGTTACATTGTTTACTTTTGAACCATTTGAGTTTGTTTTGTAATTTATTTATTTATTTATTCACTTCATATGTCATTATCTTAGAGGACCTGATGGAAATAATCTATTTCTGCTTACTCAGTTTATCCTCTCTCTCTCTCTCTCTCTCTCTCTCTCTCTCTCTCTCTCTCTCTCTCTCTCTCTCTCTCTCTCTCTCTCTCTCTCTCTCTCTCTCTCTCTCTCTCTCTCTCTCTCTCTCTCTCTGTGTGTCAAGTTTTGCGTGTTCAACTGACCTTTGAAGGACGTTCCGGCGATGGCCTTGGCCTTGACCTTGACCATGCGACCATGACCCTGGGAACAGGGCGGACTCTGGACTGAGGTAGAGGAGCTCCTCAGAGAGTGCAGGGTACTCCCCCGCTGGGAGTGCCAGGAGTCTTTCTAGGCGAGTGATTTCCTGACTGAACTACAGACAGACAGACAGACAGACAGACACACACACACACACACACACACACACACACACACACACACACACACACACACGCACACACGCACACACATACACACACACAGACACACACACACACACACACACACACACACACACACACACACACACACACACACACACACACACACACACACACACACACACACACACACACGCATATAGATAAAGGTATGTGTACACGTTAACAATATTCACAAACCTAGCAACACAGTGTCAGGCCACTCGTACTCATAATATGACTTACAACTCACTGTGTTGTCGTGGGAAAACAGTCATATTGTGTGAATTAATGTTCACGTGTACACAGACCTTAATACAATGCTGGAAGGATGATACTGATGATGATGGTGATGGTGATGGTGATGATGGTGATGATGATGGTCATGGTGGTGATGATGATGATGGTCATGATGATGGTCATGGTGGTGATGATGATGGTCATGATGATGATGATGGTCATGGTGGTCATGATGATGATGATGATGATGGTCATGGTGATGATGATGGTCATGATGATGGTCATGGTGGTGATGATGATGGTCATGGTGGTGATGATGATGGTCATGATGATGGTCATGGTGGTGATGATGATGATGGTCATTGTGGTGATGATGATGATGGTCATGGTGATGATGATGGTCATGATGATGGTCATGGTGGTGATGATGATGGTCATGGTGGTGATGATGATGGTCATGATGATGGTCATGGTGGTGGTGATGATGATGGTCATGGTGGATGATGATGATGATGGGTCATGGTGGTGATGATGATGATGGTGGTCATGGTGGTGATGATGATGGTCAATGGTGATGGTGATGATGATGGTGATGGTGGTGGTGGTGATGATGGTCATGGTGGTGATGATGGTCATGGTGGTGATGATGATGATCATGATGATGATGATGGTGATGGTGATGATGATGGTGATGGTGGTGATGATGGTCATGGTGGTGATGATGGTCATGGTGGTGATAATGATGGTCATGGGTGATGGTCATGGTGGTGATGATGATGGTCATGATGGTGATGATGATGATGATGATGGTCATGGTGGTGATGATGATGGTCATGGTGGTGGCGATGATGGTCATGGTGGTGATGATGATGATGATGATGATG
>CM065692.1:47140638-47145638 GCA_017654935.2 Phymorhynchus buccinoides | reverse complement strand
TGTCCCAAGGATATCTCCCGAACCGCTTGACCGAATCGCGTCAAATTTTGTGTGAAGGTGTGCCTCCTTAATAGGAAGAGATCGGCGCAAACCATTTTGCCGTCGTGACCTTGACCTTGACGTACGACCTTGAAAACCGAAAATCTATTTTTAGCCATATCTCGGGCACCGATCAACATAGGATGTTGAAACTTGGTATGAAGGTGGTTTGGCTTATGCCCGTTCTGATGATGGCATACCGATCAAGGTCAAGGTCAAAGTCAAAAAGATCGCTGCGGCCTGAAAATCGGAGGGTCATTTTTTTCTCCTTCTGTCTGTCCCAAGGATATCTTTCGAACGGGTTGACAGAATCACGTCAAATTTTGTGTGCTGGTGTGTCACCATGAGAGGAAGGCATCCGCGCAAACCATTTTGCCGTCGTGACCTTGACCTTGGCGTACGACCTTGAAAACCGAAAATCTTTCAGTGGCCATAACTCCCACACCGTTAGTGTTAGAGTCTTCAAATTTGGCATGAAAGGTACTTTGGCTTATGCCCGTTCTGATGGTGGCATACCGATCAAGGTCAAGGTCACGGACCGGGCGATCAGTAGGCCTTGAAAGTGGTAGGGGTCTACACATTGGGTTTTAAGCCATATTGTCCACATTGGTACTTGACAGAAGCGCTTCAGATTGTGTGTGGTACTGTATACCCTAGAGAAGAAAACATCCGAGCATAAATTATCACCATGCTGACCTTGACCTTGAAGTGTGACCTTGAAAACCGAAATTTCCTTCTTTGCGCTATATGTTTCTTCTTCAAGCTGTATCTCGTGAACTAGAAGACAGAATCCCTTCCAATTTTGTGTCAGGATGTGACACTCTACGGGGTGTCGCAAGTGCGTGGCATTGCTGGTGACGGACATGTCTGCCGCTCGGCGACGCCCTTGTTCTCTTTGATTCTGCCGCTTCCCTTTGCTTACTACTGTCATCTGCTATCTTTCTATCTCACTGGTCCATTCTCCTGCCCTTTTCCCCGCTATGAATTCTTACAAAGATTTCTTCAGCCGAAGTCAGGACATGCTGGGTCTAACTATTTCCTTAGTTAGGCGCAAAACGGCAGCATGACGCATCTACGCTCATATGACAGGAAACTGTCTGAGCGAACGAAGAAGAAGAAGAAGAAGAAGAAGAAGAACAAGAACGAACCCAGAACCTTGATCTTGATTGGGGGAAGCTGGGGATTGAAGCTTGATTGAGGAAGCTGGTATGAATCAATATCGATTCTCCACCAGCCGGGGAGATTCACATTCTCTGTATGCAACTACCAGTCAGGATATCTTTTTTTTTAAACAATGCAACCTAAAACAAAATTGGTTATACAAAAAAATGATCAAGCTATCGTCTGATTTTTCAGGGGGTTCAAAGAAGATTTAAGGGCCTGCTACACCACATACGATTCGTTATCAACGCGATGCGATTGTGACGATGCGAGTCATGATTCACGCGACATTCATGTATTGGGTCTACTTGAGTATTATGGAGCAAAAGTAATAGAATTGTTTTCATACGGAAGTATTTCACGTGAATCACTGGACTCGCATCGTCACAATCGCATCGCATTGACAGCTAATCGTATGCAGTGTAGCAGACCCTTTAACGCATGAAAGATTACAAGAGTGGTTTTTTCTCTCCAAGATGTGTTTATGTGCTACATAAATTAATAGTTTCCATAGTACCCCATGCTCAAACAAAGCGCTGTTTGAGGTCCAGAAACGCCTTCGCACTTTGTTTCAATGATTACCGGACTTTTCCCACCCTGACTTTTCCCACCCTGACTTTTCCCACCTGGTCTTTTCCCACCCTGACTTTTCCCACCCTGACTTTTCCCACCCCTTTTCCCACCATGACTTTTCCCACCCGGACTTTTCCCACCCTGACTTTTCCCACCCTGACTTTTCCCACCCGGTCTTTTCCCACCCTGACTTTTCCCACCCTGACTTTTCCCACCCGGTCTTTTCCCACCCTGACTTTTCCCACCCTAGACTTTTCCCACCCTGACTTTTCCCACCCTGACTTTTCTTTTTCCCACCCTGACTTTTCCCACCCTGACTTTTCCCCCTGACCCCACCCTAGACTTTTCCCACCCTGACTTTTCCCACCCGGACTTTTCCCACCCTGACTTTTCCCACCCGGACTTTTCCCACCCTGGTCTTTTCCCACCCTGACTTTTCCCACCCGGACTTTTCCCACCCTGACTTTTCCCACCCTGACCCCACCCGGTCTTTTCCCACCCTTTTCCCACCCGGTCTTTTCCCACCCTGGACTTTTCCCACCCTGACTTTTCCCACCCTGACTTTTCCCACCCGGTCTTTTCCCACCCTTTTTCCCACCCTGACTTTTCCCACCCGGTCTTTTCCCACCCTGACTTTTCCCACCCTGACTTTTCCCACCCGGTCTTTTCCCACCCTGACTTTTCCCACCCGGTCTTTTCCCACCCTGACTTTTCCCACCCTTCCCACCCGGTCTTTTCCCACCCTGACTTTTCCCACCCCTGACTTTTCCCACCCTTTTTCCCCCGGTCCCCACCTTTGACTTTTCCCACCCGGTCTTTTCCCACCCTGACTTTTCCCACCCTGACTTTTCCCACCCTCTTTTCCCACCCTAGGTCTTTTCCCACCCTGGTCTTTTCCCACCCTGACTTTTCCCACCGTGGTCTTTTCCCACCCGGACTTTTCCCACCCTGACTTTTCCCACCCTGGTCTTTTCCCACCCTGACTTTTCCCACCCGGTCTTTTCCCACCCGGTCTTTTCCCACCCTGACTTTTCCCACCCTGACTTTTCCCACCCTGACTTTTCCCACCCGGTCTTTTCCCACCCGGTCTTTTCCCACCACCCCTGACTTTTTTTCCCACTCCCACCCTGACTTTTCCCACCCGTCTTTTCCCGGCAACAGTCGAAAAGCACAATATTGCTTTTTCCCCAAACGCGCACAGCCGTCAAAAGGCGCACATATTTATGGGAGAAAAGCGCACGATATTTACAATCCGAAAGCGCACAGTTGTTTTTTGAGACGGGTGGACTAGGACTAAACCTATCCCTAACCCTATTCCTAGCCCTAACCCTAAACATATCCCTAACCCTATCCCTAACCTATCTGAAAAACAAGGAATACCTGGGTACGCAGAATTGCAATGATACAAATGCTCAGCAGAATGAGCTCAAGTTTTGAACGGTTGAAGTGTGCGCCTTTGGACGGTAAAATGGTGCGCATTTTGCCGTGCGCCTTTGGATAGTGTGCGTTTTTTGTGTGCCCCCCTTTTCCCACCGGACTTTTCCCACCTGGACTTTTCCCACCCGGACTTTTCCCACCTAGGACTATTCCCACCCGGACGTTTCCCACCTAGGACTTTTCCCACCCGGACTTTTCCCACCTAGGACTATTTCCACCTGGACTTTTCCCACCTGGACTTTTCCCACCCGGACTTTTCCCACCTAGGACTATTCCCACCTGGACTTTTCACACACCCGCACTTTTCATACACACACACACACACACACACACACACACACACACACACACACACACACACACACACACACACACACACACACACACACACACACACACACACACACACACACACACACACACACACACACACACACACACACACACACATTCTCTCTCTCTCTTTCTTTCACTCCGTATCCCCCCCTCTCTTTCTCTCTCTCTCCCTCTCTCTTTCTCTCTCTCTCTCTAAATCAATCTAGCCATCAATTAATGAAGCAATCAAATGGTTTATTGTCCTTCAAAGGAAACAATACAAGAAGAAAATAAAAGTAAGTAATAAGCATATAATATATCATTCTTTGCAAGTACTAATCATGTAAATTACACTCCGTAATCACCTCTCTGTCTCTCTGTCTCTCTGTGTCTCTGTGTCTCTCTCTCTCTCTCTCTCTCTCTCTCTCTCTCTCTCTCTCTCTCTCTCTCTCTCTCTCTCTCTCTCTCTCTCTCTCTCTCTCTCTCTCTCTCTCTCTCTCTTTCTGTCTCTCTTTCTTCTCAGAGAGAGAGAGAGAGAGGGGGGGGGGGGGGGGGGCATAGAAAGGAAGAGAAAATTGTCTCGGATTATCTTATATATATATATATCCATTGCCATCCTACTATTATGACAGCAAAAAGTCAGCACACAAACATCTGTTTGTATCTGGCAGTCATAGTCGGAAATGAAATGCAATAAACAGAAGTTTGTTCAATTGGGTGTGAAAAGTCCGGGTGGGAAACGTCCTAGGTGGGAAACGTCCTAGGTGGGAAAAGTCCGGGTGGGAAAAGTCCGGGTGGGAAATGTCCGGGTGGGAAAAGTCCGGGTGGGAAAAGTCCGGGTGGGAAATGTCCGGGTGGGAAAAGTCCGGACACCGTTTCAATGCCTTTGTTTGTTCTTTCAATTTCTACGGTATCCAGAAAAACTGTTCATTCATATCCATTGGGCTCAACAAATACAGTAGTCTTCCATTTTAAAGGGGCACCCTGACGGATGAGTTTTTGTAAGAAACACGTCGAGATCACTAGGAAAACACGCTTTGCAGAGATCGCAACGCTCACTTTGCTCTGGTTTCCTAGAAAATCAAACCGTCAAATCGGCGATTCCTCCTTGGCGGAGGTGCTGGAAGTCAAACTCTTTCGCCCAAAGAGAAGGCGTGTGACGTCTCTTTCCTAATGGCCGCCAAATCGTTTGCACGAAGTGTTCGCAATACAGGCCTTTTGTTTTGTTTTCTTTCAATTTTATACAGTTTATCTAAAGGAGTTTCGCTCACAACGAAGGAAATAGCTCCAATGTATGTTTTCCTTCTTTGCACAGCCATGCACAGAAAAATTGTGGAAGGCACAGTGTAAGCTTCTAGCTTGTTGCTGCCATTTTTGTCTGTAGGGGAAGACGGGGTAAAAAGCGCATGGGCGGGTAAGAAGCCCACCCCAATTGTCTCATGAAATGAAGCAAATTTCAGTCTAAATTTTGCCCA
>CM065692.1:47118138-47125638 GCA_017654935.2 Phymorhynchus buccinoides | reverse complement strand
ATTCAACGCTTCACAGCCACTGGGAGGGTCCATGAAAGACGCAGATCTGGTCGACCGAAGAAGACAACTCCACGTGAAGATCGTCTCATTGAACGACAAGCCCTGCAGACAAGAACAGCCTCTTCCAGCATCATTCGAAGGCAGCTGAGGGTGGCTACTAACATCAACATCAGCCAGCAGACCATACGGAACCGCCTTCATGGGTTTAACCTCCGTTCTCGTCGCCCAGCTGTACGGCCACGCTTAACTCCAGCCCATAGGGCAGCACGCCGCGCCTTCTGCAGACGTCACGTGAGGTGGACACGTCAGCAATGGTCCCAGGTCCTGTTCAGTGATGAATCACGCTTCACCCTGAACCACAACGACGGCCGACTGAGGGTCTGGAGGCGCCCAGGGGAACGCTTTATTGACGCCACTGTCCAAGAAAAGGTGGCCTTTGGTGGAGGTTCTGTAATGGTCTGGGGGGCCTTCAGCCTTCACCACAGAACACCCTTGTATCATGTACAGGGTAACCTGACTGGCCTCCGATACCGGGATGAGATCCTTCGACCGCTGGCTGTGCCTACACTGCAGCAGATGGGACCGCCGGCTGTCTACCAGGATGACAACGCTCGCCCCCACAGGGCAAGGGTGGTCAACGACTTCCTGCAGCAGTCTGGAGTCAACAGAATGGAGTGGCCAGCATGCAGTCCCGACCTCAACCCGATTGAGAACCTCTGGGATGAGCTGGATCGCAAAGTGAGGAGCAACCACCCCCCTCCCAGGGATGCCCAGCACCTCTACCAGATGCTGCAGGCTTAGTGGCAGGCGCTTCCACAGAGGATCTTCACCACCCTGGTCAACTCCATGAGGACTCGCTGCGTCGAGTGCCAGAACAGCCATGGCGGATACACGCATTACTGAACTTTTGGGAGCATCAGAATGCCCTGTCTTGTGATTTCAATGACTTTGGGAAATCAATTTTCGATACGTACCCACTTTGATCAAATGTACAGACCAAACGATTGCTCGAAATTGAAGGCAATTGTGTATCGTTATCACTAAAGCATTGAATTAAATGTTGGCCAAAATTCAACGCATTGGCTTTCTTATTTGGAAAGTTATGAATTAGTTTGCAAGTGATCCTTAACTTTTTGTGGATAGCTTATTATTATGCTATATGTTGTGATACACATAACGCCTTCTCTGGCCCCCTCCTGCTAATATGTGTGTGTGTGTGTGTGTGTGTGTGTGTGTGTGTGTGTGTCTGTGTGTGTGTGTGTGTGTGTGTGTGTGTGTGTGTGTGTGTGTGTGTGTGTGCGTGTGCGTGTGCGTGTGCGTGCGTGCGTGCGTGCGTGCGTGCGTGCGTGCGTGCGTGCGTGCGTGCGTGCGTGCGTGCGTGCGTGCGTGCGTGCGTGCGCGTGCGTGCGTGCGTGTGTGCGGGTGCGTGCGTGTGTGCGGGTGCGTGCGTGCGTGCGTGCGTGCGTGCGTGTGTGTGTGTGTGTGTGTGTGTGTGTGTGTGTGTATGTGTGTGTGTGTGTGTGTGTGTGAGTAAGGCATTAAATGGGTTAGTGTAAGGTGGAAAAAAACAAAACAACAACAAAACAAACAAAACAACGAACAAAGAAAGTTGAAAACAAATCATAGGTCCAAGTTTGATTGGCAAACCAAAGCTGATGTCTTACACCCTGAGCGCTGCCCTCGCTAGTATGTGCACAGTGGGCAGTGCCCTGAGGGCACACACGTGTGATGGTGCATGGGGAAAACCTACGTAAGTCGCTCAGAATTAGAGTTGAGAACCGGTTCAAAAATCCGAACCGGTTTTTAAACCGGTTTTCCCTCTTCGAATCGGTTTTACCGAACCGGTTTTTTTAACCAGTACTCGCATCACTAGTTTCACTTATGCAAACACATATTTATTTGTCAGAATATTCAAACACACGCACGCACGCGCACACAGACACACAGACACGCAATAAAGAAACTTATGACTTATGACACACACACACACTCAACTCAACACTCAGTCAAAGTCAAAGCCATACACCAGCACAAACTAGAAACAGCTACCATACTCTTGGTTTGCAAACACCCAAACTGCGCTGAGAATCAGTGTTGTTTTTAAAAAGAATGCGTTATTCTAAGAAAAACTTACTTTCAGTTTGCAGTTTAAAAAACCGGTTCACAGCAACTCGAACCGGTTTTTCGAACCGCGAACATTTAGCACCGGTTTTTCGGTTCAAACCGGTTTCCCCCCCCCCCCCCCCCCCCCCCCCACCCCCCCACACTCTACTCAGAATGTTTTGAGCAAAAGCCAAAAAATAGTCAACAGCCCCCAAAATATCAATTTTCTATTTAGGTCATATTTATGTCTATTGGTATGTGTTCTACCAGTATCCACAACATGAAAGACAATTTGGAATGATTTCTTTGTTTATTTGATTGTTTTCTAAATCAAGTCAATAGAAACTAAGAGGCAAAGTTGTATCTTCTATGCCCAATTTCTGCAAATGATCTATTTCGAAATGCCAAACTTCAAATAATTATAAAATAAAACCTTGACAAGATACCTCAAATCGGTTTTTTATGGTGTGTATTAACAAGGAATCTTTGCTCCTCCATGAAAAATTAAAATCTCAATTTATGCCAAAATTCCATTGTGTCTGGTTTTCCCAGGCACTGTCACATATACATACACGCAAGTTCCGTGCGGAAACCCATGCGCAATCCGCATATAGCAAAACAACAACCTGGAAGTAAGAAAGGATGAGGGAGTGCGCACGTTACATGCGGAAACCCATGCACAATCCCACCCGCTTATTTCTTAGATAGGGGAAAGACGGGGTAAAAAGCGCATGGGCGGGTAAGAAGCCCACCCCAATTATCTCATGAAATGAAGCAAATTTCAGTCTCATTTTGCCCATGAGACGAGCGTTAATGTCTAGCATTCGTCTCATGGGCAAATTTGACTGAAATTTTCTTGATTTCATGAGATAATTGGGGTGGGCTTCTTACCCGCCCATGCGCTTTTTACCCCGTCTTCCCCTAAGTGTACGAGTTTTCTGCACGGAACTTACGGATCGCGGATCCGATGCGTGTGTGTACCGAAATGTATCTCCTAGATTCTGTTTTATTATCTAATAACCGCACAATATACACGGAAGCAAAACAAGAAGACTCCTCGCCAACTTAACAAAGACTGACAAGATCTCGTTTGGTTTTTACGACAACGCGTTCGTGGGAATGGGAGGTTTTAAAACTGGTTGGAATCAAAAGGCTTTGGGATAATTGGAGTCATGTGTAGACATTTAACTCCCGGACCAGGATGGCATTCAGACTCCTTTATTCACCAGAGATCACGTTGTCTGGAACTCTGCGATCCTGGAATTTCCGCTTTGTCTTAGCTCTGTGACCAAGCAGCAAAGTGTTGTTGGGAAGGTGGAAAATTGGAAATTTGGTGTGAACTGAATGAGAGGACAAAAACTGAATGGGGAAGGAGATGGGCGAAGACGTGATGGAAGAAAGAAACACGGGGATTGACGAGGGGGGGGGGGGGAGGGGGGATTGAGACGATTTGGGGGGGGGGGGGGGGGGGGGGGGGGGGGGGGAGAGAGAAAGAGACTTATTTGAGCTCTCGCGAACGGACACATGCATACAGAAACACAAATACAGACACAGACACAGACACATACGCAGACACCGACGCCGACACTCACTTTGCTCTGGTTTCCTAGAAATTAAACCGTCAAAACGGCGATTCTTCTTTGGCGGAGATGCCGGAGAGAGTAGCCATTTTGGATGGGGTGGGTGGAGGTCACTCATTGTGGTTGAAGCGCTTTCTTTTTTTTGTAGTGCAGTAAAAAAAAGAAAAGAAAAAAAGAGGACTATTTCCTTTGTTGTGAGCGAAACTCCTTTAGAAAAAAGGTTTGTATTGCAAACATTTCGTGCAAACGATTTGGTCTAAACGCAGGCGGCCATTAGAAAAGGGACAGAACACGCCTTCTCTTTGGGTGAAATAATTTGACTCCCAGCACCTCCGCCAAGGAGGAATCGCCGATTTGACGGTTTGATTTATGGGAAACCAGAGCAAAGTGAGTGTTGCCATCTCTGTAAAGGGTGTTTTCCTGGTGATCTGGACGTGTTTCTCACAAAAACATCCGTCAGGGTGCCCCTTTAAGCATTTTTTTTTCTCTCTCTGATGGCTGACATTTTAAACATGTATTCGTTCTGTCCATTTAAACGACACACCCTTTCAACGCCAACCATTTTGTAGCAGGAAAAAAATACAATTAAGCTTAATTGGATAGAGAAACAAAAATGTATCTGCAATATTGGAAATTTGTCTGTGACATGTACAGCATTAGGCCTATTCTTACCTCCCATAAATAAGAAAACATAGTCTTTGGATAACAGGCTCTGATTTGATGCCTTTTAGTGACATGGGTGTGAAACCATTGTGGTGCATAAATGCGACATTGGCGGTGAAAGGGTTAACTGAAAAGCTTTGAAGAATTAAATCAAACAAAACCCCCCAAAAAAGCAACAAAACAAAACAAACAGAATCAGTCAGCTGAACACAAAACGTTCGGTCAAGGTAACAAAAAAAAGAAACCTAACTGAAATAGTGTTGGAAGATAAATTATTTGTCATATAAAAAAGAAAACGTTGTATCGTTAATTTCTCCCTCTTGCTTTGCTTTCGTGGCATGGAACTTGTCACTGCAAAACAGCGTGGACATTGTGATATGTGGTAGCTTTCTTTGGTTTGGACATATTATTTGACATTTCATGAGATAATTGGGGTGGGCTTCTTACCCGCCCATGCGCTTTTTACCCCGTCTTCCCCTATGATCAGGAAATAGACATAGCTGCCGCTTTGCGAAACGCGGCCTGCGGTTGACATTTGTTTTATGGCAGTTGAGGGTGCTGTCTGTCAAGAACAGAGTATCCCTGGAGTATGCATGCGTGCGTGCGCGCGCGCACACACACACACACACACACGCGTGTACATACACATACACATACACGGACGTGCGCACACACGCACGTACGCATACACATACACATGTACGCACGCGCACACGCACACATACGCGCGTACGCACATATACGCGCGTACGCACATACACACACACATACGTCCACACACACACACACACACACGCACACACACACACACACACACACACACACACACACACACACACACACACACACACACACACACACACACACGCACGCGTGTACACACACACATATACACATATACGGACGTGCACACACACGCACGCACGAATACACATACACATTTACACACGCGCACACGCACACATACGCGCGTACGCATATACACACACGCACACGCACACACATACACGCACACACACACACAAACACACAAACACACACACACACACACACACACACACACACACACACACACACACACACACACACACACACACACACACACACACACACACACGGTGGAAAGATTTTTCGACAGGTTTCGCTTTTTTCGATTTTCGATACTAGCACATAGTACAGACAACCAGCTGGAAAACCGAACATGCACTTTGGCGAGCTACATTGCTGCATTTCTTTTGGAACGTTGTATACTCCCAGTAACCCCTTCACCGCCAGCCACCTTTGAGCC
The DNA here is from genome assembly GCA_017654935.2 of Phymorhynchus buccinoides. Taxonomy (NCBI): domain Eukaryota; kingdom Metazoa; phylum Mollusca; class Gastropoda; order Neogastropoda; family Raphitomidae; genus Phymorhynchus; species Phymorhynchus buccinoides. The sequence continues at coordinate 47,120,004 of CM065692.1, read as the reverse complement.
AAACATTTCCACTAAACTTGCTTGGCTACAGAAAAGATTTCGTCTGCAATATTGCGGGATTTCTCTGTGACACATTTAGAATGGGGTCAATCCTTACTGCCCACATTTAGGAACACAATATCATTGAATAATTGACCCTGATTTCAAGAGTTTTAATGACATGGGTGTTAGATCATTTTGGTGAAACAAAATGCGACATTGGCGATGAAAGGGTTAAAATAACTGATAAGCATACATAGCAGTTGGGAGCTGGCCTGTGCAGACCCTGTGTTCCATGCGGTGCATCGCTGTTGCGCCAGTTTAACTTGTTCGCAACACGCCGCTAGAATACTAGCAACGCCCGAGTTTACCAACACAACAACATACAATATTAATACGGCGCTGAATATTGATAGAAACCAAATCAAAGCGTACACACGCACGTTAGCATTCATAACGCATTCAAACAAAAACGTAATACTGTACCAAGCGAACACACACGTATGACATAAAATGGAACACAGCAGAAACAGACCTAAAGACAAAGGATGGAAGAGAGAAAGAGAGCGGAGCTTTAATGACGGGGGGGGGGGGGGGGGGGGGGGGGGGGACAGGGGGGGGGGGGGGGTTGCTGACGGAGGGAGAGAGGAAGTTTGTTCCAGGAGGTCGGTCCTGAGACAGCAAAAATGAGCGCCGACCAACAGTTGAAAACTTATATACCTAGGGATCTGGAGAGAAAGAGGGTCAGAAACTGAACAAGTAGTACGTTAGCAGCAACAGGCAAAAATGTCCCCGTGAACCCACAGGGGTGTGACTGCTGCATTCAACGTATTCACTTAAAGGGAAAGCAACCGATCCCAGGGATCGGGTCGTTCTCGCCAGAAAAGCTCTGCCTCGCGGTGGCTCGCACAGCAGGGAACAAAGAAGGGCGAACCGTCTTTCTCGCCAGCTGTGATTCAAATGCGGCGCGCGCTCTTTTGTGGTGAGATTAGCGTCCAGTTGGTAAATGGCGCGCGCTCAGCGCTTCCCTTCTTTTATAGTCCGGCCGTGCCTTTAAGCGCACAATAAGGAGTTGGGTTTTGAATTTTATATGATTAAAAAAAAAAGTTTACAGAAAACTTTAAACCACAATGCAATAATAAAATCACTGCGATCTCTATGTTGTTTTATAAAATAAAGAGCATTCTTTGAAAAGGGCCAAACTCGGGTGTCCTGGGGGTGGGTGGGGGGGATTTCTACTCCTTGACTGCAGTGTCCTGAGGAATGCCCCACATGGCCGAAAGGCCGAAGAGGGCGTAAAACCCTATTTTCGTGAACTTCTCTAACAAGAAATAACAAAGTTGTTTTTGAGATTAAAAAAGAAAGAAAGAAAAAACCGCTTTAAGGTCTAGTTAGCGACACTACATACGATTTGACCCCAAATACGATACGATTGTGACGATGTCTGTGAGTTATGATTCACGTGGAATACTTCCGTTTAGAAATAACTCTACTGTTTTCGCTCACTATAGGGGAAGACGGGATAAAAAGCCCATGGGCGGGTAAGAAGCCCATGCCAATTATCTCATGAAATAAAGCAAATTTCAGTCACATTTTGCCCATGAGACGAGTGTTAATGTTGAGCATTTGTCTCATGGGCAAATTTGACTGAACTTTGCTTTACTTCATGAGATAACTGGCATGGGCTTATTACCCGCCCATGGGCTTTGTAAATTCATGTAGACCGCAATACACGAATCAAATAAAAATGTCCGATACAAAAAAAGAAAGATATTTTAGCAGGTTCGTGTACGGGAGACTACAAATAATTATAATGAGCAGAACTAGTAGGATTTCATCAGATTTACTTAGACAATAGAATTTCACGTCAATCATGCCTAACAATTG
>CM065692.1:47098138-47113138 GCA_017654935.2 Phymorhynchus buccinoides | reverse complement strand
GTGTGTAGCGTGTTTGATGTTTGTAGTTCAATCATAGCATAAAGAAAGGTGTGTAGCGTGTTGGATGTTTTTAGTTCAATCATAGCATAAAGAAAGGTGTGTAGCGTGTTTGATGTTTGTAGTTCAATCATAGCATAAAGAAAGGTGTGTAGCGTGTTGGATGTTTGTTAGTTCAATCATAGCATAAAGAAAGGTGTGTAGCGTGTTTGATGTTTGTTAGTTCAATCATAGCATAAAGAAAGGTGTGTAGCGTGTTGGATGTTGTTAGTTCAATCATAGCATAAAGAAAGGTGTGTAGCGTGTTGGATGTTGTTAGTTCAATCATAGCATAAAGAAAGGTGTGTAGCGTGTTGGATGTTGTTAGTTCAATCATAGCATAAAGAAAGGTGTGTAGCGTGTTGGATGTTTGTTAGTTCAATCATAGCATAAAGAAAGGTGTGTAGCGTGTTGGATGTTGTTAGTTCAATCATAGCATAAAGAAAGGTGTGTAGCGTGTTTGATGTTGTTAGTTCAATCATAGCATAAAGAAAGGTGTGTAGCGTGTTGGATGTTGTTAGTTCAATCATAGCATAAAGAAAGGTGTGTAGCGTGTTGGATGTTGTTAGTTCAATCATAGCATAAAGAAAGGTGTGTAGCGTGTTGGATTTGGTGTTCAATCATAGCATTCAATCATAGCATAAAGAAAGGTGTGTAGCGTGTTTGATGTTGTTAGTTCAATCATAGCATAAAGAAAGGTGTGTAGCGTGTTGGATGTTGTTAGTTCAATCATAGCATAAAGAAAGGTGTGTAGCGTGTTGGATGTTGTTAGTTCAATCATAGCATAAAGAAAGGTGTGTAGCGTGTTTGATGTTGTTAGTTCAATCATAGCATAAAGAAAGGTGTGTAGCGTGTTTGGATGTTGTTAGTTCAATCATAGCATAAAGAAAGGTGTGTAGCGTGTTTGGATGTTTGTAGTTCAATCATAGCATGAAAGAAAGGTGTGTAGCGTGTTGGATGTTGTTAGTTCAATCATAGCATAAAGAAAGGTGTGTAGCGTGTTTGATGTTGTTAGTTCAATCATAGCATAAAGAAAGGTGTGTAGCGTGTTTGATGTTGTTAGTTCAATCATAGCATAAAGAAAGGTGTGTAGCGTGTTGGATGTTGTTAGTTCAATCATAGCATGAAGAAAGGTGTGTAGCGTGTTTGATGTTTGTAGTTCAATCATAGCATAAAGAAAGGTGTGTAGCGTGTTTGATGTTGTTAGTTCAATCATAGCATAAAGAAAGGTGTGTAGCGTGTTTGATGTTGTTAGTTCAATCATAGCATAAAGAAAGGTGTGTAGCGTGTTTGATGTTTGTAGTTCAATCATAGCATAAAGAAAGGTGTGTAGCGTGTTGGATGTTTGTTAGTTCAATCATAGCATAAAGAAAGGTGTGTAGCGTGTTGGATGTTTGTAGTTCAATCATAGCATAAAGAAAGGTGTGTAGCGTGTTGGATGTTGTTAGTTCAATCATAGCATAAAGAAAGGTGTGTAGCGTGTTTGATGTTGTTAGTTCAATCATAGCATAAAGAAAGGTGTGTAGCGTGTTTGATGTTTGTTAGTTCAATCATAGCATAAAGAAAGGTGTGTAGCGTGTTTGATGTTTGTTAGTTCAATCATAGCATAAAGAAAGGTGTGTAGCGTGTTTGATGTTTGTAGTTCAATCATAGCATAAAGAAAGGTGTGTAGCGTGTTGGATGTTTGTTAGTTCAATCATAGCATAAAGAAAGGTGTGTAGCGTGTTTGATGTTTGTAGTTCAATCATAGCATAAAGAAAGGTGTGTAGCGTGTTTGATGTTGTTAGTTCAATCATAGCATAAAGAAAGGTGTGTAGCGTGTTTGATGTTTGTTAGTTCAATCATAGCATAAAGAAAGGTGTGTAGCGTGTTTGATGTTGTTAGTTCAATCATAGCATAAAGAAAGGTGTGTAGCGTGTTGGATGTTGTTAGTTCAATCATAGCATAAAGAAAGGTGTGTAGCGTGTTTGATGTTGTTAGTTCAATCATAGCATAAAGAAAGGTGTGTAGCGTGTTGGATGTTGTTAGTTCAATCATAGCATAAAGAAAGGTGTGTAGCGTGTTGGATGTTGTTAGTTCAATCATAGCATAAAGAAAGGTGTGTAGCGTGTTTGATGTTGTTAGTTCAATCATAGCATAAAGAAAGGTGTGTAGCGTGTTTGATGTTTGTAGTTCAATCATAGCATAAAGAAAGGTGTGTAGCGTGTTTGATGTTTGTTAGTTCAATCATAGCATAAAGAAAGGTGTGTAGCGTGTTTGATGTTTGTTAGTTCAATCATAGCATGAAGAAAGGTGTGTAGCGTGTTGGATGTTGTTAGTTCAATCATAGCATAAAGAAAGGTGTGTAGCGTGTTGGATGTTGTTAGTTCAATCATAGCATAAAGAAAGGTGTGTAGCGTGTTTGATGTTTGTTAGTTCAATCATAGCATAAAGAAAGGTGTGTAGCGTGTTGGATGTTTGTAGTTCAATCATAGCATAAAGAAAGGTGTGTAGCGTGTTTGATGTTGTTAGTTCAATCATAGCATAAAGAAAGGTGTGTAGCGTGTTTGGATGTTGTTAGTTCAATCATAGCATAAAGAAAGGTGTGTAGCGTGTTTGATGTTTGTAGTTCAATCATAGCATAAAGAAAGGTGTGTAGCGTGTTTGATGTTGTTAGTTCAATCATAGCATAAAGAAAGGTGTGTAGCGTGTTGGATGTTGTTAGTTCAATCATAGCATAAAGAAAGGTGTGTAGCGTGTTTGATGTTGTTAGTTCAATCATAGCATAAAGAAAGGTGTGTAGCGTGTTTGATGTTTGTTAGTTCAATCATAGCATAAAGAAAGGTGTGTAGCGTGTTGGATGTTGTTAGTTCAATCATAGCATAAAGAAAGGTGTGTAGCGTGTTGGATGTTGTTAGTTCAATCGTAGCATGAAGAAAGGTGTGTAGCGTGTTGGATGTTGTTAGTTCAATCATAGCATGAAGAAAGGTGTGTAGCGTGTTGGATGTTGTTAGTTCAATCATAGCATAAAGAAAGGTGTGTAGCGTGTTTGATGTTTGTTAGTTCAATCATAGCATAAAGAAAGGTGTGTAGCGTGTTTGATGTTTGTTAGTTCAATCATAGCATAAAGAAAGGTGTGTAGCGTGTTGGATGTTGTTAGTTCAATCATAGCATAAAGAAAGGTGTGTAGCGTGTTGGATGTTGTTAGTTCAATCATAGCATAAAGAAAGGTGTGTAGCGTGTTGGATGTTGTTAGTTCAATCATAGCATAAAGAAAGGTGTGTAGCGTGTTGGATGTTGTTAGTTCAATCATAGCATAAAGAAAGGTGTGTAGCGTGTTGGATGTTGTTAGTTCAATCATAGCATGAAGAAAGGTGTGTAGCGTGTTGGATGTTGTTAGTTCAATCATAGCATGAAGAAAGGTGTGTAGCGTGTTGGATGTTGTTAGTTCAATCGTAGCATGAAGAAAGGTGTGTAGCGTGTTGGATGTTTGTTAGTTCAATCATAGCATGAAGAAAGGTGTGTAGCGTGTTGGATGTTTGTTAGTTCAATCATAGCATAAAGAAAGGTGTGTAGCGTGTTTGATGTTGTTAGTTCAATCATAGCATAAAGAAAGGTGTGTAGCGTGTTTGATGTTGTTAGTTCAATCATAGCATGAAGAAAGGTGTGTAGCGTGTTTGATGTTTGTTAGTTCAATCATAGCATAAAGAAAGGTGTGTAGCGTGTTTGATGTTTGTTAGTTCAATCATAGCATAAAGAAAGGTGTGTAGCGTGTTTGGTGTTGTTAGTTCAATCATAGCATAAAGAAAGGTGTGTAGCGTGTTTGGTGTTTGTTAGTTCAATCATAGCATAAAGAAAGGTGTGTAGCGTGTTTGGATGTTTGGTGTTCAATCATAGCATAAACAAAGGTGTGTAGCGTGTTTGATGTTTGGTGTTCAATCATAGCATAAAGAAAGATGGCAGAGTGGCTAAGACTGCATCGTGAGTGACCCGGGTTCGAATCCCGGCCTCGCCCTTTCTTTCTAGTTCGACAGGAAAATCGAACTGAACGTCGAGTCCTTCGTATGGGGGACATAAAGCTAGCCTGACCCGTGCGTTTTACGTATGTACAAATCCCACGGCAGTTAAAAGTCGGTAAGAGCAGGGCGAAATCCCGCTGCCTGGTATGGCAAAATTGATATATAATTTCCCCAAGTCCTTCCTTCCTTTCCATAAAGCGACCACAGTCACTTTTGACTGCCTCCATTCCCTTCCCCCTCCACCTCACGTAAAAAAGGGTAGGCGCTGCGCTTGCGGTGACGCGCTTACCGGGGGAGAGCAGTCCGAATTTCACAGATATAAGTCTCTGTGACTAGAGCATACCAATACGACAAATACCAATATAATATTTCCTACCATACATTCATCCTCATCGACATCATCGATATCATCATCATCACAATTATACCTACCTTGTTGGAGAGGACCACCACACAGACACTCATCTTCATCATCATCATCATCAACATCATCATCACAATAATACCCACCTTAGGCACGAACAGCAGACACAGGGTGACCGTGGTGCTCAGCACCATGAAGGCCGAGTCAATGGCGTAGGCCAGCGTGGGCTGGGAAGACAGAATGTTGGAGAGGACCACCACGCAGACACTCATCTTCATCATCATCATCATCAACATCATCATCACAATAATACCCACCTTAGGCACGAACAGCAGACACAGGGTGACCGTGGTGCTCAGCACCATGAAGGCAGAGTCAATGGCGTAGGCCAGCGTGGGCTGGGAAGACAGAATGTTGGAGAGGACCACCACGCAGACACTCATCTTCATCATCATCATCATCAACATCATCATCACAATAATACCCACCTTAGGCACGAACAGCAGACACAGGGTGACCGTGGTGCTCAGCACCATGAAGGCCGAGTCAATGGCGTAGGCCAGCGTGGGCTGGGAAGACAGAATGTTGGAGAGGACCACCACGCAGACACTCATCTTCATCATCATCATTATCAACATCATCATCACAATAATACCCACCTTAGGCACGAACAGCAGACACAGGGTGACCGTGGTGCTCAGCACCATGAAGGCAGAGTCAATGGCGTAGGCCAGCGTGGGCTGGGAAGACAGAATGTTGGAGAGGACCACCACGCAGACACTCATCTTCATCATCATCATCATCAACATCATCATCACAATAATACCCACCTTAGGCACGAACAGCAGACACAGGGTGACCGTGGTGCTCAGCACCATGAAGGCCGAGTCAATGGCGTAGGCCAGCGTGGGCTGGGAAGACAGAATGTTGGAGAGGACCACCACGCAGACGCTCATCTTCATCATCATCATCATCATCATCATCATCATCATCATCATCAAATAATACCCACCTTAGGCACGAACAGCAGACACAGGGTGACCGTGGTGCTCAGCACCATGAAGGCAGAGTCAATGGCGTAGGCCAGCGTGGGCTGGGAAGACAGAATGTTGGAGAGGACCACCACGCAGACACTCATCTTCATCATCATCATTATCAACATCATCATCACAATAATACCCACCTTAGGCACGAACAGCAGACACAGGGTGACCGTGGTGCTCAGCACCATGAAGGCAGAGTCAATGGCGTAGGCCAGCGTGGGCTGGGAAGACAGAATGTTGGAGAGGACCACCACGCAGACACTCATCTTCATCATCATCATCAACATCATCATCACAATAATACCCACCTTAGGCACAAACAGCAGACACAGGGTGACCGTGGTGCTCAGCACCATGAAGGCAGAGTCAATGGCGTAGGCCAGCGTGGGCTGGGAAGACAGAATGTTGGAGAGGACCACCACGCAGACGCTCATCAGCACCACGTTGTAGACGTTGAACCCGATGTACTGGGAGTCGTTGAGGGCGGGGATCTTCACGTGGCGAGTCTCCCAGGCCATGTACACCCCGAAGAGCAACAACAGGCCTGTGGGGTGGAACAGAAGGACAACCCCTTCAGTATCTATATATCTATGAAGTCTTTCAACGCCAATCATTTTCCAGTTTCAAACATCCGTCAAATTTACCTGGCAATACAAAAAATGGCGTCTGAAACACTGGCGATTCTTTTTTTTATTAAGATCAGCATGCACATACACATGCACAGCATTTTCTGGTTCTTGCCCTTCGCACTGGAAACCAGAATCACAAATTCAATTTAGCTTACAGGTTTATACGGACCCCCCTCAAAAACAAACCCACAAAAAACACACACACAAAAACAAAACAAACAACAACAACACAATAACCTACAATACTGATACATTTTAAGGCAAGTACGTGGCTAGGTAGTTGCTGATTACAAATAACACAAATCGTGGGTATTATTTAGTGGGCAAGACTGTACAGAGATTGTGTTTCGAAAAAACTGTTAACTTCAATTTTACTCTTCGAATAAGTTACACTACTTAGGGTTATGGTTATGTTAATTTTGAGTGTCTTGTATTTAGAGAGAGAGAGAGAGAGAGAGAGAGAGAGAGAGAGAGAGAGAGAGAGAGAGAGAGAGAGAGAGAGAGAGAGAGAGAGAGAGAGAGAGAGAGAGAGAGAGAGAGAGAGAGAGAGAGAGAGAGAGAGAGAGAGAGAGGAGAGAGAGAGAGAGGGAGGGAGGGAGGGAGGGAGATAATTTGACAATTTATTTATTAGATCTAAGGACAAGGGAGAATAATATCAAAGCATTATATCTATCAAATATGGAATAAGTGTTGACAGACGAAGACATCATGCGCTCACGCCTTTTTCAAGCTTACATAATTATACACATGCACACAGGCACACAGGCACGCAGACACACACACACACACACACACACACACACACACACACACACACACACACACACACACACACACACACACACACACACACACGTGCGTGCACAAGCCTAAGCATGAGAGAGAGAGAGAGAGAGAGAGAGAGAGAGAGAGAGAGAGAGAGAGAGAGAGAGAGAGAGAGACAGACAGACAGACAGACAGACAGAGAGAGAGAGAGAGAGAGAGAGAGAGAGAGATAAACAGACAGACAGACAGACAGACAGACAGAGACAAAGACAGAGACGCAGACTACAACGAATACGGACCTTTATAAGCGTAGAATGCCCCCATCCATTTCTGAAGGTGGACGGAATGACACGTCGTCAGCTGAGTGAGAAACACCAAGTCCTCATCTTCCTCTGAAGACTGAAACACGTGGCAATACACTTGTGCGTGAATGAATGAATGAATCTTTAATTTAATGTCTTTTCACATAGATCGTGATTTTAGACAGCATGCAAACATTTTTTTTTTGGGGAAAAAAAAGGGTAAAATAACATGCATAAGAACGACATATTAAAAAAAGGTAAAGAAAACCTCTACAGTAGTCTTCCAATAGTTGAGGACAGCATTGCTTTTGTAATTACAGTAATTTCAATTTCTGACACTTGTGCGACAGTCAATCGCAAGGTAGGCAAACAGACAGACAGTCAGACAGACAGACAGACAGACAGACATTCAGATCAACAGACAGACAGGCGGGCAATCCGAGTGTCACGTGGAAGACTGAACCACATTGCAATACACTTGTGTGTCAGTAAATCGCAAGGCAGACAGACAGACAGACAGACCGACAGGCAGACAGACAGACAGGCGGGCAATCCGAGTGTCACGTGGAAGACTGAACCACATTGCAATACACTTGTGTGTCAGTAAATCGCAAGGCAGACAGACAGACAGACAGACAGACAGAGAGGCAGACAGACAGACAGACAGGCGGGCAATCCGAGTGTCACGTGGAAGACTGAACCACATTGCAATACACGTGTGTGTCAGTAAATCGCAAGGCAGACAGACAGACAGACAGACAGACAGGCAGACAGAAGGACACGTAGTCTCCAGATCGGTGTCTTTTTTTTCTGAAGACTAAAACACATTTCGATAATAATTGTATTTCGGTTAATCGCAAGATAGACACAAACAGACAGACAGGGTGACGATTTTGTGAAATGAAAATGAAAAAGAAACACCCGAAGGTGCTGATGGGAACCAGAGATGCACCAGCCACGCCTGTCCTATCAACACGAGAGCAGCCCTGCTCCAGCCCTGGAAGTCCGTGTTGTGCTATTTAGGAGTAGACACACACGGGACAGTCCATTAAGTATGCAGGGGCACAGAGCTACTCCGGGCTTGGTGACCATCAGATACAGTGCAGAGGAGTCCTTGCGAAATGTCCCCATGGGTGTGGCAGCCCGTTTTTCATGACTGCAGAGCCCACCGGCAGTTGAGTGAGAGATATAAGATCCGAGTCTTTTTTTCAACACTGGCACATATTTCAATACGCGTGTGTTTCAGTCAATCGTAGGATAGACAGACAGACGCAGAGGAAGACAGACAGACATATAGACAGACAGACAGATAGACAAGCAGACAGATAGACACAGAGAAAGACAGACAGACAGACAGACACAGAGAAAGACAGACAGACAGATAGACAAGCAGACAGATAGACACAGAGAAAGACAGACAGACAGATAGACACAGAGAAAGACAGACAGACAGATAGACACAGAGAAAGACAGACAGACAGATAGACACAGAGAAAGACAGACAGACAGATAGACACAGAGAAAGACAGAGAGACAGATAGACACAGAGAAAGACAGACAGACAGATAGACAAGCAGACAGATAGACACAGAGAAAGACAGACAGACAGACAGACACAGAGAAAGACAGACAGACAGATAGACACAGAGAAAGAGACAGACAGACAGATAGACACAGAGAAAGACAGACAGACAGATAGACACAGAGAAAGACAGACAGACAGATAGACACAGAGAAAGACAGACAGACAGATAGACACAGAGAAAGACAGACAGACAGACAGACACAGAGAAAGACAGAGACAGACAGATAGACACAGAGAAAGACAGACAGGCAGACAGACACAGAGAAAGACAAACAGACAGATAGACACAGAGAAAGACAGACAGACAGATAGACACAGAGAAGACAGACAGACAGACAGATAGACACAGAGAAAGACAGACAGACAGACAGACACAGAGGAAGACAGACAGACAGACAGACACAGAGGAAGACAGACAGACAGACAGACACAGAGAAAGACAGACAGACAGATAGACACAGAGAAAGACAGACAGACAGATAGACACAGAGAAAGACAGACAGACAGATAGACACAGAGAAAGACAGACAGACATATAGACAGACAGACAGAAAGACAAGCAGAGAGACACAGACAGACAGGTACAGAGAAAGACAAACCAACAGACAGACAGACAAACACAGAGAAAGACAGACAGATATACACAGAGAAATACAGACAGACAGAAAGACAAGCAAACAGACAAACAGACAGATAGGCACAGAGAAAAACACACAGACAGACAGACACAGAGAAAGACAAACAGACAGACAAACAGACATAATTATAAGCAGAAAGAAAGGCAAACAGACAGATGTGCATAGAAAAAGACACACAGACAGACACAGAGAAAGACAAACAGACAGACAGACACAGAGAAAGACAGAAAGACGGACAGACAGACACAGAGAGAGACAGACAGAGAAAGACAAACAAACAGACGGACACAGAGAAAGACACGCAGACAGACAGACACATTGAAAGACACGCAGACAGACAAACACATTGAAAGACGGACAGACAGACAGAGAAAGACAGACAGATAGACAGACACAGAGAAAGACAAACAGACAGACAAGCCGAGTGTCACGTGAATGAGAAAACCAAATCTGTGTTCATTAGGAGACTGAAGCATATTTCAATACGCTTGTGTGTCAGTCAATCGCAAGATTGAGACGGACAGATGGCCAGAAAGATTACAAAAGAACAAGAGAAAGTTGCAAGCATAGAACTTCCAGAAGGTGGAGGAACTGTGTACTGAAAGACCACCGATACCCCCCCACCCCCACCCCACCACTGGGGAACATAGCTTAGCGCTTACAAACCTTCTATGAACCTGATCAAATATTTGCGTTTGGATGCATCACATAGCCATGCAAAAACTCGCAGTCCTTTACCACATAGTTTTCCACGACCCCCCCCCCCCACACACACACACACACACACAGCAACCAGCAATTTAACGGGTGTAATTTGAGCGATAGTCAAGAGTAGTAGGTATGGAAGAAATGGATAGTACTCAGTGTTACTCGTATGGAAATCATCCACGGTAATGGCCGCCATTTGTATTCAGACGGCTGTCAGAAGGTCCCGCCGAAATGCGATTGTACCAGAAACAACACGCGAGTCGTCCGTGTTTTATTGTTTTAATGCCAGAAAAAAAAAGAATTGGAAGAATAGTCTCAGTAGGGGTGGGGGGAAGTTGGAAAGGCATAGGGAGAAGGAGGTGGGGTGGGGGTGGGGGTGGGGGTGGGGGTGGGGGGTTCCGAGGGGGGTTAGAGGGTTTCTGGTTCGTGGTCTAATTTGGGGAGTTTTATGTTTGCTTCACAGTATTTGTTTTCTTATTCCTAAAGGTCTAAACACGCGTCGTTTGTTTTCAGTCTTTCCCCCCATGGCAACACAGTGCTACTACGGTAACGATATTACTGGCCTGTCACTGTGTTGCCATGGGGGAAAAGTAATAAACTAACAACGCGTATTTTGATTTTAAGGTTGGATTCAAAGAGGTGAAGGTTCGTGTTGTCTTCCAAGACCGCATTTGGGTCTTTTAGAAACGCGTTGCATTGACTTTTTCTGGAAGTGTTTTGAATAGTGGATGGAAAGATGGGCCAGTATACTTTTTTTCAGTTTTATGCATATTCCTAACTGAAAATTCTATACTTTTCTTTGTCTATTTTCGTGTTGATTCTGAAAGTTAACAGCTTGTATCAACTGACCGTTAACAAAAAATCCCTTTTCTCACCCTGCCCCTAACCCTCACCCACTTCTCTTTTACTCTCCCTCATTGAAACTCAGAACTCTTTTCGTGATGATTCTGAAATGTAAAAGCGTGTATAAATTGACCGCTGAAAAAGCATTCCTGTGTAGAGTGGCACAGTGGTATCGCGTTCGCTTCGTGTCAAGTAAACCCGAGTTCGAACCTGTAAGTGCAATTATCACGTGCTTGGAGACGAATTTCGTTATATCTTTGAATGTGAGGCATTCCAGGATGCAAGAAAGACGTATTTGACAAAATATTACTTGAAAAGACCAAACGTAATCAAGTTCAAATCTTTATTTCAGAATAAAAATAAACGAACCCTTACCCGCTTAGTTTGTTTTATAAAGGTTATTTTTAAAGAATTTTGAGCATTATTTAACAATGTGACCCATACTGCTTTGGTTTCACAGACTATTAGCCAAACCTGGTACGCAAAGTGTTGGGCTTACTGGCAACGTCGGTTTTGTTTTGTTTTTGTTTTTGTTTGTGGCTCAAGCCACAAACCTATAACTCACTTTGTCGGTCGGTCGGTCTGTCGGTCTGTCTGTCGGTCGGTCGGTCCAAAATTGTCGCACTTCAAATCAAGGCTACACTTCAAATTGAGGCCGCTCTTTAAAATGATGTATTTTAAAAGCGTACAAAATAATAAACATACGTAATACAGACACTACAACAGACACGACGAGTATGCGGTGCTTCTTTTGATGAGTATAAGTAGGATACATAGTTTTAAATGTTTTCCAAAAGATATAAAAAGTTACGAAATGGTGCAGAGATAACATTCTGGTTTACAGATTAAAATTATTGAAAAGCCAGGGGAGGTGACTCATGATTGGAGTGGTAAAAATAGACCGCGTGCCACAAACTATTGCGATTTCGCGCTTGTTTATTTATCTTTCTGAATATTCAATAATTTGGAGTGTTTGTGTGGATGGGCGCGTGTACGCGCCTTTGCAGATGGTTATTGCAAGTTTATAAATGTTTGGAATTGTGCACTGGTATGTTGTTTAAAACCAGTGTGTGTGAGGTGTTGTTCAGTTGCCGCAACATAATTGTGATTGTTTTCTTGTGCCCCTAGGGTTTTTTGGAAATAAACTTAACTTGAACTTGGTACAGGGGATTTGTTTTCAGGCCTTAACGGTCTGAACGTGGAGTCTTTCGGATGAGACGATAAACCGAGGTCCCGTGTGCCCATGCACTTAGCATACAGTTAAACCCAGTGGCAACGAAAAAGTTGTCATTTGGTCCAAATTTACCCCCCCCCTCCCCCCTCATCAGTGACAAAAATCGCATGCAAAACAAAAAAACAAAAAACAAACAATTGGGTGGCAGGCCTCTGGCTGCGACGCTCTCTCCAGGTGGGAGCAACCCGAATTTCACAGAGACGCCTCTGTGACTATGAAGTACCTAATACCTAATGCCTAATTCCCTTCTCCCTCCCTGCGCCCCCCCCCCCTCCTTCTGTGTCTGTATGTGTGCAAAGCATCCCCTAAATTGCCTATAACAGCACTAAATCTGCATGCACTCCTCAAATCAACTTCTCTTACGAACAGTGATTACAAAACAGTGGATATTTTACCTTTTAAATCACAGTTGGGATACAATTAAGCAATGACAGATCTACTTAAATTAAAGACAGTCAAAAGACCATCAACTTTCAACCTACTTAATGAATAAACACTTCTGATAGTGAACTAACTCTCTCTCTCTCTCTGTTTTTTTTCCTCTCTCTCTCTCTCTCTCTCTCTCTCTCTCCCCTCTCTGTCTCTCTTTCTCTCTTTCTTTCTCTCTGTCTGTCTTTCTCTCTCTTTCTCAGTCTCACTCACTCTCTCTGTGTCTTTATCTCTCTCTCTCTCACTCACTCTCTCTCTCTCTCTCTCTCTCACTCACTCTCTCTCTCTCTCTCTCTCTCTCTCTCTCTCTCTCTCTCTCTCTCCCCACCCCCCCTCTCTTTCTTAGTCTTTCTCTCTCTCTCTCTCCATCTCTCTCTCCCTCCCTCTCTCTCTCTCTCTACCTCCCTCTCTCTCTCTCTCTCTCTCTCTCTCTCCCTCTCTCTCTCCCCCCATCATGACAAGTCCTGTCAGAACATCCATTAACGCCGCTGATCAAACTATTAAAACTTGTCCGCACACACAGACACACTTCCCCCAACAACACACCAGGAAAGAAAGAAAGAAAGAGAATAGAGCATGTTTACGACTTTGGGCGGATGCCTCGTGCCTCCATACGGGGAGATGGACGACCCCGCCCCCTCCACGAGTCTCTCCCCGTGGGGATACCGGGAGGGGGGGGGGGGGGGCCTCCATATGGGGAGCTGGACGACCCCGCCCCCTCCACGAGTATCTCCCCGTGGGGATACCGGGGGGGTCTTTCGTAAAAATAGTTCCCCCACTTTCTGGAAGTTCTGTTCTAGTAACTTCCTTTAATCTGCCACTCTCTTTGACTCTGCCTTTTCCACTTTGCTTTCTATGATCTACTATCTTTCTGACTTATTGGCCCATTCTCCTTCCCTTTAAAAAAAAACACTTCCAAATAAATGTTCTCCTTTGAGCTCCTCCGAAATCGGAATGCGTCGGCTGTACGCAGCGGGGAGACCGGTGAAAATTGAAAACCGGACACATATGTACCTTACCCATTATGGCCATATGGCCTGGGAACGCAGAAGAAAAAGAAGAAGAAGTTTACGACTTGGGTCACCAAATGCCATTGCGTCCTCTATCTCAACGGTGTAGTAGTGTAATTACATCCCGCGTGCAGCGCGCGCAACTCACACAGAAAAAAAAAGCTCACTGTCGATTGGTTACGTGAGAAGGACGTAAACCACGTGACCTTTTGCCTCCGGCCTCTTCACGCCATTCCACGTCCTCGTCAGGAAGAAGTCCCATCAGAGCATCGCGGAGGTAGACATGCAATCCCCTTTGCATTGATGTAGTACGCGAGACCTTAACCCTTTCTGTGCCGCAGTATCCAAGCACTCGCGCGCGCGCGTGTGTATGCGTGTGTGTGTGTGTGTGTGTGTGTGTGTGTGTGTGCGCGCGCGCGCGCGCGTGTGTGTGTTCTTAATAATTGATTTGATGTATTCGTTTTTAGTTCAATCTGCTGCACATGTTGTGGAAGAACATTTTCCATTAAACTTGTTTTTTAATGGGTAATAAAGATTTTTGAATTTAGTATTTAGTATTTCATTTTAGTATATATATTAGTGAACAGAGACTTATCTTTGTGAAATTCGGGCTGCTCTCTCCCAGAGAGCGCGTCGCCGCAAACGCAGCGCCTATCAATTTGGTCGTATCAGGCCGCGATATTTCTTTCTACTCTAACCGACTTTTAACTGCCGTGGGATTTTTATGTGCGTAAAGCGCACGGGTCAGACTAGCTTTATGTCCCCCATCCGAAGGACTCGACGTTCAGCTCGATTTTCCTGTCCAACTAGAAAGAAAGGGCGAGGCCTGGGATTTGAACCCACCCTGCAGTCACGCATTGAAATCGGCAGGCGAACGTCTTAACCACTCTGCCTCCTTCGTTCCTTCCAGATCCGGACTCAGAGTCGGGGCGCCATTGTATCATCTCAGAAGCACATTGTGGTGTTTACAAAAATAATATTATGAGATTGTTAGTTCGCAAGTAACGCTAAAATCCAGTCAAGAGACAGAGACAGAAAGAGAGAGAGACAGAGACAAAGACTGAGACAAACATACATATAGACAGAGAGTGCGTACCAAGCAGGCCTTCATAATAAGAATTTGATTCAGTGACTTTAGTTTTTAAAAACTTTCCTTTGGAAAAAAATTACCTTACGTAAGTTAGCAACTACACCATCGCCGTTACAAACAGGATTACTGTTCTTGGCGTCACTCTTCCAACACGTGCAGCACGGAGATAAGAAAGAAGGTGACAAATCATCATCCACTTCCTGTAGCTGATGCCCCATGGGTAGGAAAGATGAAGGATTTCATTTCATTTGGGCCTCAAGAATCGACCAGGGCGTGTACTCATGACTGCGTCTTAGACCTGTAGCCAACACAGGTACTAGTTTGTA
>CM065692.1:47083138-47093138 GCA_017654935.2 Phymorhynchus buccinoides | reverse complement strand
AGTAAGGGTTAGGGTTACGGATATGGTAATGGCTTAAGGTGAATGAGTGGGTTAGGGACAGGGATTACGTCCTCCAATGATGGCTGGGCTGGAGTCTGGAGACGTCCAGATGACAGGTTCAATAAATGGAGTGCAAGAGCAGCCATCCTGATGAAGGATATCTGGTAGAATGGGAAGATGTCAGCCTTCACCACCGGACCCCTTCATCTCATTGAAGGGATGGGGTCATACAGACTAAGTGTATAAACTGCACACCCTATACCACTGTACAATCTTCAGGTCTCATCGTGCCAAAGTGCTCACCGATGATCTGCAGCACCAGCACATCGTTTCAGTCCCAATAAGTCGATAGACGATTTTCGGAGGAAAAAACAACAACCTAGAGGAGAGCACTTCGTGAAAATGAGAGTTGATTACCTCGTCTTACTCGGTCAAAACCATAGCAACCATGGCGGCATGGCGTAGAAGCTTGGAGCCGCAGGATGCGAGTCAGCGACTTGCAAACATTTTTTTTATAGAAATATGAGGGATGGCCAGTATCCACAAACTGTTAGAACTTGCAAAATGTGACGTAAACATATAAATTACATCCATTTTAGAATGACGCACGGTGTTCTGAGTGATGTAAGTCTACTCAAACACGCGAGGCGAGAGCTGATGGTAGAGTAACTTCCCCTGTTTGACCTATAGAATTAGGCAAGATCACTCTCACACACACCATGAAATTACTCCCCTTCGTTATTTCCGAGCAATTCCTGTCGGAGCACAGAAGTGGAACGCATCTGGAATGGACGTGTGGACGGAGTACGCATCATCATTTCTCTGCCAAACACTGTAGATGATCTGTGAGAGTTACTGAGGCAGCACCGCAGATGACTAACTCTGCGAACCCCGGTCCATTCCACGTGCAAGAGACGTATTGAACGTATGGCAGCACATGGGAGACAAAACCGCTTAATTAAACATCCTTAATTAATTTAAAGATGGTGGAAATCACAGTGCACATGTTGGCAGAGTTCGCTGACTGTTGAAAATAGGGGGATAAGTCATTCAAATAAACACAACTCTTCAATGGATTTGTTTCCGATTTTCATTTAGGAATAAAAGCAGAGACACATGCTAGGCCTACACGACACAAGAGGCCTAAGCGGGAGAAAAAAGACAAGAAGAAAGCTTCAGCCTGCAAGCTGAGAGAGCACGAGAGAGGAAGTGTGTGTGGGAGTGAACATGAAGACTAATGCATGCAAAATTAATGTCTATTACTTTTTTTCTAGGTAAAAAACAACGATTCCCAAATGCTGCTCCTTCCTATGGGAAGTAGGTTAGCAGCGCCAAAATTCTGATCCCGAAAAAAAAAGCAGAGACGCATGTTTGGAATATGATTGTTTTAAAAAACCCAAATCTTTCTGGGTTTCTTGGTTTCTTTGCTGTGCACGTTGTTGAAAGTGGCCCTTAACTTTTTGTGCCTAGTGTATACATACTTACCATTCACACGCAATCAATGCAAAAACACTAGAGGGGAGAACTTAGAAATAAGAGATAGAAGACTTCAACCACGGGGGTGGGGGTGGGAGGGACAGGTGGGGTTTCGGGTTCGTTTTGAAGGTGGAGAGGGTGGGTCGCTGACGGAGGGAGAGGGGAAGTTTGTTCCAGGCAGTTGGTCCTCAAACAGCGAAAGAGCGCCGACCAACAGTTGAAAGTGTATACCCAGTGATCCCAAGAGAGAGAGAGAGAGTATGAACGTGAGCTAAAATGGGCGGGTTGGCTTGTACTGTCGATGGTAACACTTACCAGGGTGGGATGTCAGACAGACAGACAGACAGGCAGGCAGGCAGGCAGACAGACAGACAGAGAGACAATCAGGCAGACAGACAGGCAGGCAGACAGGCAGGCAGGCAGGCAGACAGGCAGACAGACAGGCAGACAGACAGACGTACAGACAAACAAACAGACAGACAGACAGACAGACAGGCAGACAGACAGACAGACGTACAGACAGATAGACATGCCTTCAGACATTAATAGCCTCTATGGTCATATTAGTAACATGAGTTCCTATAGGGATCTACGATGACACCCCCCCCCCCCCCCAACAGACACACACACATACCACACCCATAGCAGGATGTCAGACAGACAGACGGATAAGACAAACAGACACACACAGAGGCAGACAGACAGACACACACAGAGGCAGGCAGACAGACAGACACAAACACAGGCAGACAGACAAACACACACACACACACACACACACACACACACACACACACACACACACACACACACACACACACACACACACAGAGGCAGACATACAGACACACACACACACACACACACAGAGGCACACACACACACACACACACACACACACACACACACACACACACACACACACACACACACACACACACACACACACACAGAGGCAGACAGACAGAGAGAGACACACACACAGGCAGACAGACAGACACACACACACACACACACACACACACACACACAGCAGACAGACAGACACGAACACAGAGGCAGACAGACAGACAAACACACACACAGGCAGACAGACAGACAGACAGACAGACAGACAGACAGACAGACAGACAGACAGACAGACAGACAGACACACACACACACACACACACACACACACACACACACACACACACACACACACACACACACACAGGCAGACAGACAGACAGACAGATAAATCGGAGAGACAGATAAGTCGGAGAGACAGATAAGACAGAAGGATAAGACATATAAGACAGAAAGATAAGACAGAAAGATAAGACAGAAAGATAAGACAGAGAGACATATAAGACAGAGATACATATAAGACAGAGAGACATATAAGACAGAGAGACATATAAGACAGAGAGACATATAAGACAGAGAGAAAGATAAGACAGAGAGACATATAAGACAGAGAGACATATAAGACAGAGAGAAAGATAAGACAGAGAGAAAGATAAGACAGAGAGAAAGATAAGACAGAGAGAAAGATAAGACAGAAAGATAAGACAGAAAGATAAGACAGAAAGATAAGACAGAGAGACATATAAGACAGAGAGACATATAAGACAGAGAGACATATAAGACAGAGAGAAAGATAAGACAGAGAGACATATAAGACAGAAAGACATATAAGACAGAGAGACATATAAGACAGAGAGAAAGATAAGACAGAGAGACATGTAAGACAGAGAGACATATAAGACAGAGACACATATAAGACAGAGACACATATAAGACAGAGAGAAAGATAAGACAGAGAGACATATAAGACAGAGAGACATATAAGACAGAGAGACATATAAGACAGAGAGAAAGATAAGACAGAGAGACATATAAGACAGAGAGACATATAAGACAGAGAGAAAGATAAGACAGAAAGATAAGACAGAAAGATAAGACAGAAAGATAAGACAGAAAGATAAGACAGATAAGACAGAGAGACATATAAGACACAGAGACATATAAGACAGACAGAAAGATAAGACAGAAAGATAAGACAGAAAGATAAGACAGAAAGATAAGACAGAAAGATAAGACAGAGAGACAGATAAGACAGAAAGATAAGACAGATAAGACTGAAAGATAAGACAGATAAGACAGAAAGATAAGACCGAGAGACATATAAGACAGAGAGACAGATAAGACAGAAAGATAAGACGAACGGACAAACAAACTGATCTATATTGTGAGGTTGGTATTATGGGGTGTAAAATGAATCAGTCACAGACCGACACACCCATAGCAGGATGTCAGACAGACACTCAGACAGACAGACAGACAGATAAGACAGATAGACAGACAGATATATAAGACAGACCGATAAGACAGATACGACAGACAGATAAGATAACCAGATACGACAGACAGATAAGACAACCAGATACGACAGACAGATAAGATAACCAGATACGACAGACAGATGATAAGACAACCAGATACGACAGACAGATAAGATAACCAGATACGACAGGCAGATAAGACAACCAGATACGACAGACAGATAAGACAACCAGATACGACAGACAGATAAGACAACCAGATACGACAGACAGATAAGATAACCAGATGCGACAGACAGACAGACAGACAGACATATAAGACAGATAAGACAGACAGATAAGGCAGACACATAAGACAGACAGATGACAGACAGACAGATAAGACAGGCAGATAAGTGAGACAGGCAGATAAGTGAGACATATAAGACAGATAAGACAGACAAGACAGATAGATAAGACAGACAGACAGATAGATAAGACAGACAAATAAGACAGATAAGAGAGACAGACAAATAAGACAGACAGATAAGACAGACAGATAAAACAGACAGATAAGACAGACAGATAGATAAGACAGACAAATAAGACAGATAAGAGAGACAGGCAGATAAGACAGACAGACAAGACAGACAGATAAGACAGACAGACAAGACAGACAGACAGACCTCCATGGTGAGGTTGGTGACGTGGGGCCCCATGGGATCCACGATGACCCAGACACAGACCACTCCAGAGTCCACAACCAGCAACCCCCCGATCAGAATCAGCAGGTGTCGGTCCTTCAGCAGCTGGAAACAATCACACAAAACAGGGCTTAAGGCGCACATGCACAACGAACACGCAGACAAACTGAAGACAAAAACACTAGAGACAGATACAAAATATTTAAAAAAAACATGCATACAGATCACACTAGGTGATCAAAAGAATCTGGAATACTGGAATGTCTGTCCCTGAATTGGATTGGCCAAAATAAGTATGTCTTGACCAATAAAAACAAACAAACACAGGGTCTGTATTCACATTGAGATAGTGTGAGACTCATCATCACGTTATCTTGAAAGTCCTTCTGAAGTAGTAGGATGTAATAGGAGTTTAGAAGGACTTCTAAGATACCACGATGATAAGTCTCATACTATCTCAAATGTGAATACAGACCCAGGCTTATTGACAGGACACGAATCTCACTCACTCTGCTCTTAATGAACTAGACCGTGTTAACCGGGGGAGGGGGGGGGGGGGGGGGGGGGGATCTGACACACACACACACAGAATGTTTTCGCCCTAATTTGATTGGCCTAAAATAAAGCATAATTTCTCCCACGAAAAAAAATCCCCGCTTATACTACCGGGACATGAATCTGAGACACCTTGCCCCTGTAGTCACGAGTGCGTCTTAGACAACCAACACGGGTAGTAGTAGTAGTAGTATGCAAATTAGACTTAACCCTTTCGCCGCCAGACATTTTTCAGCCAAAATGTACCCTTAAACTTAAATGGGTAGAGATAAACAAATATCTTTAATATTGGGCATTGCTCTGTGACATGCATAACATTGCGCCTATTCTTACCTCCCAAAATCAAGAAAACTAGCGCAACGCCGAGTACCAGTAACGCCTAGTAACGGTAACGCCTAGTAACGGTAACGCCAAGTACTGGTAACGCTGAGTACAGCAAATTTGAAGCGATTCGGTTAAGAAACGGTGGAGTCGTATAGCGCGCGCGTTTCTGACCCGATTCGCTTCCGGTTTGGTACACGGATAGTCACCGTTCCCGGTCATCTTCCTGCCAAATTTGAAGGCAATCGATCCAGAAACGCCGGAGATACGGGCGCCGAGAGGCCGGCGGATACGCGTTTCGCGCATTTGCCAAACCGCGCAAATGACACGGCCGCCTCGGTTACCGTTGCCATCGCCACGTTAGGAAATGGGGTCTTCGGATTGCCGTACTCCCCCCAAAACGATTGGCTGTTGAGCCTAATTTACATATTACATACCCGTGCTGACCGTCTAACACGCACTTATGATTACACTCCCTTGCTCTTAGCTAGGCCGATGTTTGCTCTGGTAAACGAAGGTTAAAGTTTGACGTCCTCTCGTCTTACAGTTTTATTATGTGATAAAAACTCTGATGTGTGTGAAGTGTCTTTAGAGAAGGTGAGATTAACGTCCAATCGGTCAGAGAACCTTATGGACTGTAACCCCCCAAAAGACGTGTTTTTAGCTCATTTTGATTGGTTTGTAAGTCAAACACATTTGGACCGCTGTTGTCAAAGAGAAGCTTACACACCACCTTGATAAAACGCGCGTTTTTTTTGGAAACTTTGGAAACCGCCATCAAGGCGTTACACCGCGTACAAGGCAGGTAGGGCATTTGTTTGACAGGTGATAGTTCGATGGCTTAGAGTCAAAATGGACTATCTTTAGATAACGTAAAAATGGTAGGTATAAAAAACAAGGTACCTGTGAAAAGGAGAAACTTCAACGTTTCATTATCTTTAGATAGTCCTTTGACCTATTATTGATGTTATTGCAAAAACTAAGAACTTGTATTAAAAAAGACTGCAAATACTATAAAATGAGGATTATGGTTTTTTTAAATATTTCTGCAGTCTTTTTTTTAAACAGGTTATTAGTTTTCACAATATGTTCAATAATGCGTCAATGGATTATCTAAAGATAGTCCGTTTTGACTCCAAGCCATCGAGTTCTGGTCCACGAATGTGGGCATGGGTTCGAATCCCAGTTCTGACACCATATCGTGTTATGTGTTGTGGTGCATTGATCTTTTATAACGGCTAAACATTCAATACTGTCAGGCCCACACAAACACGCGTTGTCAGCCATTTCAGGTCTCGAGCTCCAGGTTATTATTACAGGAATCCAATACAAACTAAACATGCATTATGCCACAGCACAAAGCTTTGATAATTGACTTATTTTCTTCATTGCATTTAGTTTCTAAAAGTATCTATGTTCTCGTTTACAAGTAACAGATAAAAAATGTATTCAAATTCAGAAGTAACAAGTCTTTTTTTACACATAAGTGCCAAAGCTATTCCCGTGTTTTGACGCCATTGTCAAAACAACTATTTTTACCCGTTTTCCAGCTTTTGTTTCATTAATATGTTAATCCATTATCATCGCATTAACCTTGATTGTCAAGCTTCCTTACGCCATTTATCTTTCATTTTTCACAAAATAACAGTTTATCTTTGCAATTTGGATATTTATTTAAACCCTTTCACCGCCAATGTTGCATTTTTGCACCACAATGATTCAACACCCATGTCATTAAAACCCTTGAAATCAGGGTCTATTATTCAATGATATTGTGTTCCGCAATTTGAGCAGTAAGGATTGACCCTATTCTAAATGAGTCACAAAGAAATCCCAGAATATTGCAGGTAAAATCTTTTCTGCAGCCAAGTAAGTTTAATCAATGGAAAATTTTGGCTCAAAGGTGACTGGCGGTGAAAGGGTTAATTAGTGGTCTTGAAAGACGATGACCTTCCGTTGTCACCAATACCAAAGACGCATGTAAACGATACACCCACCTTGCTCTTAACTAAGCCGTGGTTGGCTCTGGTGAAGATCTGGTGCACCCGGAACGTCTTGGCGAACATGGCCCCGAAAGACAGCGAAAACCCAGCTGCCAGCAGAAAGACTCGACCCTGTTAAAGACCCACAGAGCCGGCTGGATTAAGTCCCTTGTTTTTTTCTGGGTCGGTGTGGCCCACATTTAGATTTTCCTCTTATACGATCGAGGCTGCTCTTCAAAGACCCTGCACGTCACGTGTCCAAATCACGGTTTTCACGTGTTTTCCCTCTTATAGCTTGCAAGTGAAAACCGTGATTTTGACACGTGACGTACTGGGTCTTTAAAGGAAAGATAATTATATATAAGGTCCCGCAGTAGAGTGTGAAGGTGTTTTTATTATTATACACCTATCTGTATTGTTAAAAAATCGGGACTTTACTGGAGTTGCACTGCCTCCGGGCATTGCCTCCTGTATCGTTCCCACCATCTTTTGTATTTACAAATGTCCCATATGTGTCTGTTTCAGACCGAGAGGACGTAAAGCATCATTTTTCATTCATGTGAAGGTGGTTTACAAACATCGCTATCTCAGACACACGCGTACGCAGCAGATAGCTTACGATACAGACTAATTATGGAGGAGAGATGTGAGCCCTAAATGCAATATGGTCAACTCTAGGTCTATTTTAAAAAGACAAATTAAGTGTGGCAACGGGTGTGATTCAACGATTAAAACACATTAAGCATGACACATATTGTTCGTGTTAACTCATTCAAGTCGTTCCACCCGTATATGGCCGGAATTAATATAAAGCTGTCAATTTGATGAATTTGTTTCAAGGGAAGTAAATCTGTGTGCACACCACACTTTGGTCATTTCTAAACTCGCTTCCCTCCCTTAGACCACACTTTTGCCTCTTACTATGCGTTTGTAGTGGTTTGAAGAGGGGTAACCAATCGGTGTAGAGAGTTTTTCTATATAAAATCTCTCTATAAAAAAAGTCTGATCTACCGCTTCCCTATGTCTAAACCTGACGCAAAAACCCGTAATCTTCTTTCATTTCTCTTTTTCTTTATGTCTGTTTTGTTTGTGCTGGAGTGATTTGTGATGGGTTTTTTAATAATTCAAAATCATTGCGATGCGATTGAGTTAAATACGAACAATGCATTAAAATACGTATGAGTATAAAAGTATGCAATAGAGCTAAAACAATATACATGTACACATCAAAGAAAATAACGCAGCGCAACAACTATTCACAGCCATCCAATTTCACGCACGCACGCACGCACGCACGCGCGCACGCACGCACGCACGCACGCACGCACGCGCGCACGCACGTGCGCACACGTACACACGCACACGCACGCACACACACACGCACACACGCACGCACACACACACACACACACACACACACACACACACTCTTACATATTCTCACTTACAGACACATCTACTCACAACTCAACCACACCAAAAACACACCGCAATATAATTTTGTCTTAATCACTTTTAGTGGAAGGACGTTAAACTGACCCCCCCCCCCCCCCACACACACACACACAGAGAGAGATGAGCCCACATACCGTACAAACCACAGGGAACACGTGCAGAGGCATGGTCCTGTCATCCAAGCCCATCAGTATGATGGTTGTGTACACCAGCATGCACCCTATGACTGCCACGTTGTTCAGCTTGGGACTAGACAGCTTGATGAACCTGTGAAATTATCATATAAACCAGATCAATCAGCCGCGAGGCAGCATTTTCGGGTCCAGTGACCTTGCAGTAAGAAACGGACAAACAGCCCTGTGAAACTAAAAGTCTGATCAAACAGTCTACACCCGCATTTTACAGTATCCCTGCACCAGCGAGGATCTCGTGTTGCAGCATTTTCGGGTCCAGTGACCTTGCAGTAAAAACACAGACAAACACCCCAGAAACTAAAAGTGTGATCAAACAGTCTACACCCGCACTTTACAGTACCCCTGCGCCAGCGAGGATCTCACGCGGCAGCATTTTCGGGTCCAGTGACCTTAACCTTTGACCAATGACCTTCATTTTCGAACATGGCCTAGATATCCTAAATACCTATCCGCGTGCAAAACCTGAGCCTCCTAGGCCCCTCCGTTCAAACGTTATCGTGTTGACATAGACGGACGCATAGACAGACACACAGTCAGGAACAAACAGGCTGCTCTGAAAACACGAACCAGCTTTCGCCACGTGGCTGATTAATCTTCTTCTTCTTCGATCGCTCACACAGGTTCCTGTCAATTATGAGCGCAGATGCGTCATGCTGCCGTTATGCGTCTAACTAAGAAATAGTTAGGCCCAGCATGTCCGACTTCGGCTGGAGGAGGAAAATGTTTTTGAAAAGTGTTTCGTGGAAAAAAAAGGCAGGAGAATGGACCCGGTAAGGGGCAGAAAGACAGTAGATGACAGTAAAGCAAAGGGAAAAGGCAAGAGTCAAAGAGAGTGACGGATTAGAGGAAGCTACAATCACAGGACTTCCAGAAGGTGGGGGAACTATTTATACAAAAGACCCCCCCGGTATCCCCACGGGGAGAGTCTGATTAATCAACACCCGACCAGTGTTCCCTTGGGAGGGAAGGAAGGGCCTAATGACATACATGTCACAGTGTTCCCAATT
>CM065692.1:47070638-47075638 GCA_017654935.2 Phymorhynchus buccinoides | reverse complement strand
TAAAAATAATTCTACTGTTGCCCTTCGCTGTACTCATGTAGAGCCCCGATATATACACGACTCACATAAAATGTCTGATGCAACAAAAAACAACAACAGATATTTCATCAGATTCGTGTACGGGGATCTACAAAATAACAATAATAGTGGACAAAGCTAGCAGGACTTCATCAGATTCGTAAACGGGGGGTCTACAAAATAATAACAATAATAGTGGACAAAGCTAGCAGGATTTCATCAGATTTGTAAACGGGGATCCACAAAATAATAATAGTGGACAAAGCTAGCAGGACTTCATCAGATTCGCAAACGGGGGGTCTACAAAATAACAATAATAATAGTGGACAAAGCTAGCAGGACTTCATCAGATTCGTAAACGGGGGGTCTACAAAATAATAATAGTGGACAAAGCTAGCAGGACTTCATCAGATTCGTAAACGGGGGGTCTACAAAATAATAATAATAATAATAATAGTGGACAAAGCTAGCAGGACTTCATCAGATTCGTAAACGGGGGGTCTACAAAATAATAATAATAATAGTGGACAAAACTAGCACGATTTCATCAGATTCGCGTAGACATTAGAATTTTACGAGAATCATGCCTCACAAACGTCACGATCGGATCGTCGCATCGTACGCAGTGTAGCGGTCCCGATAAAGACGCACGATTGCTGTCAAGGCGCCTGCGGTAGCTATTCGCCTAGCTAATAATAATGATGTACATCATGTCTCTGTTTTATACAAGACGATTTTCGGGAAAAAAAAACTAAGGGAGAGCACTTCGTGAAAATTAGAGTTGCTTACCTCCATTACTCGGTCAAATACCATAGCAACAATGCAACAATGGCGTCGAAGCTTGAAACCGCAGGATGCGAGTCAGTCGGCGACTTGCAAACATTTAAAAAAAAGAAAAATTAGGGGTGGCCATTGGCCATAAACTGATACAACTTGCAAAGTGTGACGTAAAAATATAAATGACATACATTTTTAGAATGACCCACGGTGTTCTAAGTGCTGTATGTCTGCTCAAACACACGAGTCGATAGGCTGCGAGAGCTGATGGCATAGTGACTCCCCCTGTTTGACCGATTGAATTAGGCAAGATCACTCCCACACGCCATGAAATTACTCCCCTTAATTATTTCCGAACAATTCCTGTTGGCACGGAAAACGAAGCCTACTGTATCGTTTTGATTCAGAGCAACAAGGTAAAGCTGACAATCACCTTTAAGGAAACAGAATAGACATCTGTTTGACATCTTCACCGTTCAATCGAACCATCGGGAAAACCCGTTTTGATACCAGAAAAGATGCACGAATTGAGGCTGACTAGTTTTTTGTCACCGCATTAATGTTATCATCGTCGGCTCGGTTACTCGTGCTTGTGTTTATTTTATATTCTCCAGTGATCATAAAGGGGCACCCTGACGGGATGAGTTCTTGCAAGAAACACGTCGAGATCACCAGGAAAACATCCTTTACAGAGATTGCAACACTCACTTTGCTCTGGTTTCCCAGAAATCAAACCGTCAAATCGGCGATTCCTCCTTGGCGGAGGTGCTGGAAGTCAACTTCTTTCAGTGAAAGAGAAGGCATGTGTCTTCTCTTTTCTAAAGGCCGCCTGAGTTTAGACCAAATCGTTCGCATGAAATTTTCACAATACAAGCCTTTTTATTTTTATTTTTTTAAATTTTATACAGTTTACCTAAAGGAGTTATGGTGTATGGGAGTGATCTTGCCTACTTCAATCGGCCAAACAGGGGAAGGTACTCTACCATCGGGTAAATACCTCAAATAGGGATGATTACCATCGAGGGGAGGGGGGGAGGGGCAATTGCTATAATGTATATTTTTGGACATCTGTAGAGTCAACCCTTTCCAAACATGCATGATAGCAATCTGAAAATGGTAACTTGCTGTCCGTTAGCATGTTATTTATAATGGTACCCCTTTTTATGAAGCATATTTGGTAAGGGGGACCCTACAGATGTCAAGACTGTATGATAGTAATTGCCCCATCAGATGGCAACAATCACCCTCCGAACATGCTGCGCTTGAGTAGATCTAGATTCAGACACACTCGGTTTGTGTTTCTCGCCATCAAGCCATCTGGGTCAATCTCAATGTTTATTTCTTTGCGAGTTCTGGACGTGTTGCAAGTTAGATCAGTTTGTAACCCCTCTTTCTATATACAATGTTTGCAAATCGTTCACTCGCTTCGCTTTACTCTTCGACGCCATTGTTGCTATGGTATTTGACCGAGTAAGTAAGGTAAACAACTCTAATGTTCACGAAGTGCTCTCCCCTAGTTTTTTATTCTCCGAAAAATCGTCTATTGGTTTAAATGGCGTTTTTAGTCACAAATTAACAAATAACGAGATGGGGCAACGAGGAGACTGATATAGGCCTAAAGCCCCTATCAAAGGCACACACAAAGGCACATGGTGACGGAAGCTGAAAACGAAGTAGGGGAAGACGGGGTAAAAAGCGCATGGGCGGGTAAGAAGCCCACCCCAATTATCTCATGAAATAAAGACATTTTCAGTCAAATTTGCCCATGAGACGAATGCTAGACATTAACGCTCGTCTCATGGGCAAAATGAGACTGAAATTTGCTTCATTTCATGAGATAATTGGGGTGGGCTTCTTACCCGCCCATGCGCTTTTTACCCCGTCTTCCCCTACCATTTACCTATTAGAATTAACAATATTGATGGTATAAAGAGAAATTAAAAATAACTCAGAACTGATCTTCTTCTTCTTCTTCTTCCTCGATCACTCAGACAGTTTCCTGTCAATTATGAGCGCAGATGCGTCATGCTGCCGTTATGCGCCTAACTAACAAAATGGTTAGGCCCAGCAAGTCCGACTTCGGCTGGAGGAAATCTTTTTGAAAGCATTTCGTGAAAAAAGGCAGGAGACTGGACCGGTAAAGGCAGAAAGATAGTAGATGACAGCAAGCAAAAGGGAGAAGGCAGAGTGAAAGAGAGTGACAGATTAGAGGAAGCTACAATCACAGAACTTCCAGAAGGTGGGGGAACTATTTATACAAAAGACCCCCCCGGTATCCCCACGGGGGAAAATCAATCAACAATTTCCCACCTTGCAGTTGATAAATAACGGACACTCCTTCACGGTCCGACCCGTGGAAGGACACCGGACCCTGGAGAACAAAGACAGAAAGAAAGAAAGAAAGAAACAAATACAAAAAGATCACTCCAAGTAGGCCAAAGCCTTGTCAAATCAAATTATTAAAATGAAATAATAAAGCAAACAAGCGTGCAGCATCCACAGAAAACAGGGCACGAATGACAACATAGCAATACGAGTTTCTCTTCCACAGAGACAAAACGTTAACTCACTCGGATATGTCAACCGTATTCACACGGTTTTCTTCAGCAATCTTGAGGAGGCTTGAATGTTGTTGGCAGTCAGACTTGATTGTGCTGAGTTGAATTCAGGTAAATTTGTGGGGTCAAAGGTTGCACAGTGGTACCTGTCTGTGAAGATTTCCAATTATAGACTGATAGATGGGTGGTCAATCAAACCCAAGGTCTCTGTTTAGACTTGGTTTTCTGAGTCTGGTGTTGATGGCCTCTTTGACTTTTCTTCTGAGTGGGTTCAGTTCTGTGTCAAGGATCCTGGTGTTGGTCAGATCCAGTGAATGGCCACATTCAGTGAGGTGAGGATGGAAGGCCGAATCCCTTCTGAGTGGGTTCAGTTCTGTGTCAAGGCTCCTGGTGTTGGTCAGATCCAGTGAATGGCCACATTCAGTGAGGTGAGGATGGAAGGCCGACTCCCTTCTGAGTGGGTTCAGTTCTGTGTCAAGGATCCTGGTGTTGGTCAGATCCAGTGAATGGCCACATTCAGTGAGGTGAGGATGGAAGGCCGAATCCCTTCTGAGTGGGTTCAGTTCTGTGTCAAGGATCCTGGTGTTGGTCAGATCCAGTGAATGGCCACATTCAGTGAGGTGAGGATGGAAGGCCGAATCCCTTCTGAGTGGGTTCAGTTCTGTGTCAAGGATCCTGGTGTTGGTCAGATCCAGTGAATGGCCACATTCAGTGAGGTGAGGATGGAAGGCCGAATCCCTTCTGGTCTGATGTTCTTTGAACATTTTAATGAACGGTCTTTCTGCCTCGCCGATCTAGTCCTCACAGCAATCAGAGCACTGAATGTGGTAGATAGCGCCGCACACTTGGCTTTTCTCTGTTTCAAATATCCAAGTGAGTTAACTTTTTGTCTCTATGGAAGGGACACGCGTATTGCAATTAAATGCCAGGGACTGGGAATTTACATTCAAGAAATGACATAACAGTATTAGCCAAATTATAAACGAAGATTGTATAATATATGTGACCCAGCACCACGAAAGGGACCTTAAGTCGCTGGGCTTGTTTCTCATAACAGGCTTTCAATGACAAAAATATCTTTTTTTTAATCCATTAAATTTTGATTTATGGGCATTTTCGTGCTCTCTAACATCTCATCTTTTATATTTATAAAGGGTAATCTTTATTACGGTCTCAAAATACTTTTAAAATAATGATTTGAAATGAGTAGGTTGATGCATTTGCTTCAGCTCGGCTAAACTTTAGACTGTGATTTATCAAAATGACCGACAGTCACCCAACCGACTTTGAGTGCTCATAACTCTAAAACGAAAACAATTACAAGAGTGGTTCTTATATCATTTGAAAGACAATTCTCTGAAGTTTGTAACTAGACCATTGTCTCAGAATGATCATTTTGATACTTAATGTCCCTTTCGTGGTGCTGGGTCACATATTTTAAATCCTACTTTGTCTTCAGGAAGATTGCACTTACTTGTTCTCTTAATTTATCTTTTTAATTTCTTGGGAATTTTGGGGGGTATTTATTTATATTTGTTCTAAATGTCTGTCTGTATTTCTTTCCCGTTTGTGATTTTTGAACATGTTTCCAATGTTGTAAGAATTCTGTCCAAAATATTTTTTCAACAATATGC
Source organism: Phymorhynchus buccinoides (assembly GCA_017654935.2). Taxonomy (NCBI): domain Eukaryota; kingdom Metazoa; phylum Mollusca; class Gastropoda; order Neogastropoda; family Raphitomidae; genus Phymorhynchus; species Phymorhynchus buccinoides. The sequence continues at coordinate 47,070,651 of CM065692.1, read as the reverse complement.
TTTTTAACCCTAA
>CM065692.1:47053138-47065638 GCA_017654935.2 Phymorhynchus buccinoides | reverse complement strand
CTCTCTCTCTCTCTCGCTCTCTCTCTCTCGCTCTCTGTCTCTGTCTCTGTCTCTCTCTCTCTCTGTCTCTCTCTGTCTCTCTCTCTGTCTCTCTCTCTCTCTCTCTCTCTCTCTCTCTCTCTCTCTCTCTCTCTCTCTCTCTCTCTCTCTCTCTCTCTCTCTCTCTCTCTCTCTCTCTCTCTCTCTCTCTCTCTCTCTCGCTTAGAACCAAGGACAGAATGGAAGAATAGGCCCATCCTAAATTCTTATCCTTGTAAAATAAAGTGTCTGAGTCTGAGTCTGAGTCTGAGTCTCTCTCTCTCTCTCTCTCTCTCTCTCTCTCGCTCTCTCTCTCTCGCTCTCTCTGTCTCTGTCTCTCTCTCTCTGTCTCTAGTCTCTGTCTCTCTCTCTCTCTCTCTCTCTCTCTCTCTCTCTCTCTCTCTCTCTCTCTCTCTCTCTCTCTCTCTCTCTCTCTCTCTTAGAATCAAGGACAGAATGGAAGAATAGGCCCATCCTAAATTCTTATCCTTGTAAAATAAAGTGTCTGAGTCTGAGTCTGAGTCTGAGTCTCTCTCTCTCTCTCTCTCTCTCTCTCTCTCTCTCTCTCTCTCTCTCTCTCTCTCTCTCTCTCTCTCTCTCGCTCTCTCTCTCTCTCTGTCTCTCTCTCTCTCTCTCGCTCTCGCTCTCGCTCTCGCTCTCTGTCTCTGTCTCTGTCTCTCTCTCTCTCTCTCTCTCTCTCTCTCTCTCTCTCTCTCTCTCTCTCTCTCTCTCTCTCTCTCTCTCTGAAGCTTTGCAATAACTTGAAAACAAAATGGCTGAATACATCACTTTTATATTTGCTACATGGGGTGGGATTTTGTTTTTTCTTTCTTTCAAAAAAAATCCGAATAGGTTCATGTTAGAGCACTTAAAGCCGTTAAAGCTTCCCAATGTTGAGTTATAAACGCTGCAAACAAAAAAGACAAGGAAAAACAAGTTATAAACGCTGCAGAAATGTACATTAGAGTCGCGAACTACTGGCTGGGAGGTCTTGGGTTCGAATCCCATCAGAGGCGAGGGTTTTTTCGGTCCTGGACCGACTCCTACTCAGAGTGAGTGGCTATGGGCTGAATGGGAAGACTGAAACCACACAGTCGAGCTTCATCCGCTTAACGGATGCGAATCTGAGAGTGTTGCTCTAATTTCAAGACCAACACTGCAGGTGTCTGTAGTTCTCGGGCCTGGTTAACGCCGGGATATCAATATGAAAGGAAGCGTAGAATACAGCCCTGTCATGCAGTCTCAGACCGATACGGAACTCCATGGCATCATCATCATCATCATCATCATCGTTGTCATCCGCCTCATTTCCATCAATCATTATAAAGAAAAACATTGTCTCAAATTATGTGGCTTTGTATGCCCTGCTCTCATGGTGACCTCAGTTTCGGTTTCCAATCAAGTCTGTGCCTTGGTGTGTTCGGGTCAAAATCATGAGGATCAGTGTGTTCTGGGAAGCGACTGAAAGAATAGTGTCGTCAGTAGGGGGGTTAGTAGGTGGTGTCCTGAACAGGCCTCACTGAACACCGCCGAGGTGACTCAGTAGCAGTGCAGTGTATCCTCGGTTGGTTGCCTCCTGACGGCCTAATATAGATTCGCTCCCCTTGGACTGCTGGTCTCGGATTCTGCGATGACATGTCACATGACAAGTCGACTTGATTCAAGATGGCAGCCAAAATGGATGTTGCCAATTTGGAGAAGTATTTTTTTTCTTTAAGCGGGAGGATTTTCTTAAGATTTTTGCCAATTAAATTCATGCATGTCTTTTGGAGAATTCTTGCTAGTGTGCTTTTTCAATTAAGTTAGATGGTAAACTACGATATAACATTCATATAACTCACTGATAGTACTATTATAATGAAACAAAAACGTCACTGTCTTTCTCATCACGGAATTTCTCAGTGCGCACAAGCTTCCAAGAATGTTGTGGATGTTTTTGTATTTTACCAATCTTTGGTGCTAACAAACTTTTGGGCCAAACATAGTAGCTTCACAATGAGTGTTGTATAAAAACGTTGCAAAACGTTTTCTGCGCAACTATGTGTAACTCTTACGCACATGTACTGATTGGAGAAGTTAGCCGGGTCATTGTGCGCAATAAAAAAAGAGAACTTCTTCTTCGTCTTCTGCGTTCCCAGGCCATATGGCCATAATGGGTAAGGTACATATGTGTCCGGTTTTCAGTTTTTACTGGTCTGCCCGCTGCGTACAGCCGACACATTCTGATTTCGGAGGAGCTCAAAGGAGAAAACTATATGGAAGATTTTAGTGGGGTTTTTTAAAAGGCAGGAGAATGGGCCAAAAGTCAGAAAAGATAGTAGATGACACAAAGCAAGGGAAAATGGCAGAGTCAAAGAGAGAGAGACATATTAGAGGAAGTTACGAGCACAGAACTTCCAGAAGGTGGGGGAACTATTTGTATGGAAGACCCCCCGGTATCGCCACGGGGGGGGGGGGGGGGGGGGGGGGGGGGGGGGGGGGGGAGGAGAACAAAACTGGCACTCTGATGTGGCGACACGATTATGCACCAACAGTGAACATGAGAATGCAAGTACCTTTATCATAGATTGCACAATTCATGCAACAACAACAAAATCATTGAAAAAGTGGTTGGCAAATTTCAGATACATACGAACATTAGCTTACACACACGAACACAGACAGACGCACAGACAGACAGACGGACAGACGGACAGACAGACAGACAGACCCACATCCGCTGCAGAGCTTACCGACACGCCATTGAAGTGCATGTTCTTGATGATGCTGATGAACGCATCACGCAGGGGGGCCAGAGCGGAATAGTTCATGTTCTCCCCGACCATGGGGGTGGCAGGGTGGTGGTGGCGGTGGCGCTGGCTAGCGGACGAGTCCACCGCGTGCAGGTAGGGGTGGACAGGTTGGTAGACGGAAGAGTTCTCGGTGGTTTGAAGGGAGGGGAAGCGGGTAGGGTGGAGGGGGGTGGAAGGGTTCCCTCTGCGCATGGCAGCTCTCATGGTCAAGGCTATGGTCCACACGGTGTCGTAGGTGGTAGCGGCGAAGAAGCTCATCGGCTTGCTGCCGTTGTTGGCGTAATAGGCTTCCTTGAACTCCGTGGTCGTCTGGAGAGAGAGAGCAATTAAAAATCAATCCACTGATCAACCCATTAATTAGTCAAATCCAATCATCCAATCAATAGAGCATTTGCCACGCGCCGGTGACCTTGAATTTCACTGAGTTGAATTTAGAGAGTTGAATTAGAGAGGTCAGCGCAACTCGGGCAGAACGAGCTCGGGCAAATTAGTAGTCCAGTATAGGGAAAGAACACTCGTGGCAAACGCCCTATTGATCAACCATCAATCAGTCATATCAAATCAGCCGATCCATTGATCAAACCATTATTTAGTCAAATCAAATCAATCAATCAACTGATCAACCCATTAATTAGTCAAATCAAATCAGCCAATCCATTGACCAACACAATAATGAGTCAAATCAAATCAGCCAATCAATCCACTGATCAACCCATTAATCAGTCCAATAAAATCAGCCAATCAACTGACCAACCAATTAATTTGTCAAACCATTAATCAGTCAAATCAAATCAGCCAATCCATTAATTAGATCAACCCATTAATTAGTCAAATCGAATCAATCAATCAATCAACTGATCAACCCATTGATTAGTCCAATCAAACCAGTCAATCCATTGATGAACCAATTAATTAGTCAAATCAAATCGAATCAGCCAATCCATTCACCAACCCATTAATCAGTCAAATCGAATCAAGCCAATCAACTGATCAGCCAATGAATTTGATCAAACCATTCATCACTCAAATCATTATTTAAAAATAAAAAATGGACAGAGAGATTAGGGGGAGGGCTGGGGAGAGGACATGGGGGAGAGGGTGTGTGTGTGTGTGTGTGTGTGTGTGTGTGTGTGTGTGTGTGTGTGTGTGTGTGTGTGTGTGTGTGTGTGTGTGTGTGTGTGTGTGTGTGTGTGTGTGTTATCATAAGTCTTACCAAATTGGCCACGGACTTGAGTCTTCCCAACAGAGTGTTGAGGGAGACCACCGCGAAACAGCCGTTGACTGCCGCCGCCAGCTGCCGCGCCGTGCAGTTAGTTCCGCCCGTCTCCCGCCACCAAGAGTCGGCCTTGAAGCCCCCCATCAGCAGCCAGACGTATCGACCACCGTACAGACCCTGACGGTAGGCCTGGCATGAAGGAAGGGATTGAATGGATTGACGGAAGAATGAAGGAATGAATGGAGGAAGGAAGGAAGGAATGGAGGAATGAAAGAAGGAAGAAAGGAAGGAAGGAAGGAAGGAAGGAAGGGGTGAATGGATGAAGGAAGAAAGGAAGGAAGGAAGGAAGGAAGGAAGGAATGGAGGAATGAAAGAAGGAAGGAAGGAAGGAAGGAAGGAAGGAAGGGCCTGAATGGATTGACAGAAGAATTAATGAATGACTGAATGAATGAATGAATGAATGAAGGAAGGAAGGAAGGAAGGAAGGAAGGGGTGAATGGATGAAGGAAGGAAGAAAGGAAGGAAGGAAGGGCCTGAATGGATTGACAGAAGAATTAATGAATGAATGAATGAAGGAAGGAAGGGATGAATGGATGAGGAGAGGAAGGAAGGAAGGGGTGAATGGATTGACGGATGAATGAATGAATGAAGGAAGGGATGAATGGATGAGGAGAGGAAGGAAGGAAGGGGTGAATGGATTGACGGATGAATGAATGAATGAAGGAAGGGATGAATGGATGAGAAGAGGAAGGAAGGAAGGAAGGGGTGGATGGATGAGGAGAGGAAGGAAGGAAGGGGTGGATGGATGAGGAGAGGAAGGAAGGAAGGAAGGGGTGGATGGATTGACGGATGAATGAATAAAGGAAGGAAGGAAGGGATGAATGGATGAGGAGAGGAAGGAAGGAAGGGGTGGATGGATGAGGAGAGGAAGGAAGGAAGGGGTGGATGGATGAGGAGAGGAAGGAAGGAAGGAAGGGGTGGATGGATTGACGGATGAATGAATAAAGGAACGAAGGAAGGAATGGATTGACGGATGAATGAATGAATGAAGGAAGGGATGAATGGATTGACGGATGAAGGAAGGAAGGAAGGAAGGGATGAATGGATTGACGGATGAAGGAAGGAAGGAAGGAAGGGGTGAATGGATTGACGGATGAATGAATGAAGGAAGGGAGGGTTGAAAGGACGGATAAATTAATGGATGGATGAATGAAAGAATGGATGAAGAAAGGAAGGAAGGAAGGGATAAATGGACGGATGAATGAATGAAGAAATGAAGAAAGGAATAAACGAATGAATTAAGGAAGGAAGGAAGGGAGGAAGGAAGGGATGAAAGGACAGATGAATGAATGAATTGGTGGATGGACGGGTGAATAAATGAGTGAATGAGTGAGTGAAGGAAGGACGAGATGAATGGACGGATGAATGAAGGAATGAAATGGATGAAGGAATGAAGGAAGGAAGGGATGAATGGACGGATGAATGAAGGAATGAATTGATGAAGGAATGAAGGAAGGAAGGGATGAATGGACGGATGAATGAATGAACGAACGAACGAACGAATGAATGAATGAACGAACGAACGAACGAATGAATGAACGAACGAACGAATGACTGGATGAACGAACGAACGAACGAACGAACGAGCAGCGGGCGAGAGCTGGCTGAGTCACTAAAAATCAAACACCCCTATGTCCATCCAGCAGCTTAGGCCCTTTATCAGATGGAACCGATCCCCCTTTTTTCAGTCTTTGTTTTCTCCTGAGGGTGCCAGAATGATTAATTAAATAATCGCCCCAAAGAGAAGAAGAAGAAGAAGGATGGGATGAATGAGAGAACAAATCAACACGCCAAATTCATTTAGCTGCAGTGATTTTAGACGCCCAAAAAATTAGTATAATTATTGTCAGTACAGTGCGAAGATCCAAATTCAGTTTACAATAAACTTGCAAAAGGAATTTTAAAAAAGGAAACTTGGACGAAAAACAGTTAGATATCACTATGCCATCAACTCACCTACAGGTGTTATTTTTCTCATTCGTTTGAACACATTCTTGATCTGTGTGTGCTAACCAACGAAAAAAATTTGTTTTCTTCATTCACGGTGCTTTTCAAAACAGCACGTTTTAAATTGGCTATTTCACAAACTGGGCAAGTCAGTCATGAAATGGGTCATTTCACGGTTTGGGCGTAACATATATATTTTTTCTTCTTCTAAGAATAGGAGACACATCGGCTTTCTGCTTCTCGTCAAAGGCAGCTGACTGCATTTGGCGGGTTGAAACGCCATGTCCCATTCTCTTTCCGAGTCTTCCAGCTTCCTGAGGTCCTCTTGGAGTTTGGCCGGGTCGTCACTACAAGTGATGAATCGGTACACAGCTGCATCGTCAGCAAATAGCAGAGACGGGGATGAGATCTTGGATGGTAAGTCGTTAACATAGGTGAGAAAGAGACAAGGTCCCAGGACAGTCCCTTGGGGCACACCGGATTTCACTCGCACGTGACAGGACTGGGCTCCATCGAACACAACGGCTTGCTTGCGATCACTGAGGAAATTCGCTGTCCAGCTGTTGGTGTTTTCTGGATAGCGAATTTCAGTTACTAACATTCGTAAGTTGTTGTTGTTTTTTCTAACCGAGTTGTTCAATACTGGAATAATTTGTTAACTAACATTAAAGCTGCACCTAACGTAAAATTTAAAAAAAGTTAATATATTCAAACACCTTCTGGACCAAGACACACTGACGTCCATTTGCATACTTTCGATGAATGAAAAAAAGGAAGAAAAAGTAAATCCTATTTTTTTTAATGTTCATATTTTAGCTGTAGAAAGCAAACCACCCTGAAACAAATGAAAGCTACAAACGAGAAAGGGCGTAAAAGGGCCGCGAGGCCCACTTCTAGCCCTAATTACTACTACTGCTGCTATTAGCTAGAATACACCCAAAGAAGAAATATAAGGCAAAAGAGCCACAAACCTCACAGAAAACCTGCCTCGCGGTGGACACGGAAAAGGCTCCCAGTATGATGCGAACATCCAGCTTCTGGTGGAGACAAAGAACAGAACACGTTCCAACACAAACCGGTGCACTAAAAGAACACATTTTGCAGATGCTGTAACTATCAGACCATCCAAATCAGTTCTTGAAAGAGAAAGAGGCTGCGAGTTCTCACTGGAGTGGACTTTTACTGATAATTATTTTCCCAGCAAAATCTTCGCTTCAGTTTTTGCAGCCAGCCCCAGAAGAAGTGTCCAACGCACAAAACGTTGGATGGGGGTGGGGGGGGGGGGGGGGGTGTTATCTCCTCCCAGGTACCTTTTCATTTATTTTTTTATCCTTACATCATCCTCGTCATCATCGTCGTCGTCATCATGATCATCATCATAATGATCCTTCTCATCCTCATCCTCCTCTTCATCATCATCATCATCGTCGTCGTCGTAGTCGTCATCATCAGCATCATCAGCATCATCATCGTCGTCGTCATCATCATCATCTCCTTATCATCATCCCCATCATCATCCTTTTTCTCCTCCTCCTCCTCCTCCTTCCCCTCCTCCTCCTCCTCCTCATCATCATCATCCTCACCATTACCACAACCATCCTCATCCTCCTCATCGTCCTCACCATTACCACAACCATCCTCATCCTCATCATCCTCACCATTACCACAACCATGCTCATCCTCCTCATCGTCCTCACCATTACCACAACCATCCTCATCCTCATCCTCATCACCATCATCCTCACCATTACCACAACCATCCTCATCACCATCATCCTCACCATTACCACAACCATCCTCATCCTCCTCATCGTCCTCACCATTACCACAACCATCCTCATCCTCATCACCATCATCCTCACCATTACCACAACCATCCTCATCCTCATCCTCATCACCATCATCCTCACCATTACCACAACCATCCTAATCCTCATCCTCATCACCATCATCCTCACCATTACCACAACCATCCTCATCCTCATCCTCATCACCATCATCCTCACCATTACCACAACCATCCTCATCCTCATCACCATCATCATCATCCTCACCATTACCACAACCATCCTAATCCTCATCCTCATCACCATCATCCTCACCATTACCACAACCATCCTCATCCTCCTCATCGTCCTCACCATTACCACAACCATCCTCATCCTCATCCTCATCATTACCACCACCATCCTCCTCATCCTCCTCATCATTATCATCATCATCCTCATCCTCATCATTACTACCACCATCCTCCTCCTCCTCCTCCTCCTCCTCCTCCTCCTCCTCCTCCTCCTCCTCCTCATCCTCCTCCTCGTCATGATGACTGATTCACCTTGAGTTTTCTCAGCTTGGCAGGGATCTCCACGAGGGGCTCTTTGAAGGACAGGGAGGCGGAGATGGTGATGTTGTGCTGGGCAAAGTCCTTCCCTATGGCGTTCATGGCCTGTCATCACAGCGGTCAACCATCAGCCATCAACCGTCAACCATCAGCCATCAACCATCAACGATCAACCATCAGCCATCAACCGTCAACCATCAACCATCAATCATCTACCATCAACCATCAACGATCAACCATCAACCGTCAATCATCAATCATCAACCATCAACCATCAACCGTCAACGATCAACCATCAACGATCAGCCATCAGCCAGTAACCGTCAACCATCAGCCATCAACCATCAACCATCAACCATCAACCATCAACGATCAGCCATCAACCATCAACGATCAACCATCAACCATCAACCATCAACCATCAACCATCAACCATCAACGATCAACCATCAACGAAAATGTACTGACCAAGGCCATCTGTCCATGGCATATTGGTGTATTGAGAGGAGAGGGAATATAATCAAGACAATGCACAAAAGACAATACACGAAAGACAATACACAAAAGACAATACACGAAAGACAACACACGAAAGACAACACACGAAAGACAACACACGAAAGACAATACACAAAAGACAATACACAAAAGACAACACACGAAAGACAACACACGAAAGACAATACACAAAAGACAATACACAAAAGACAACACACGAAAGACAACACACAAAAGACAATACACAAAAGACAACACACGAAAGACAACACACGAAAGACAATACACAAAAGACAACACACGAAAGACAATACACAAAAGACAATACACGAAAGACAATACACGAAAGACAATACACAAAAGACAATACACGAAAGACAACACACGAAAGACAATACACGAAAGACAATACACAAAAGACAACACACGAAAGACAATACACAAAAGACAACACACGAAAGACAACACACGAAAGACAATACACAAAAGACAACACACGAAAGACAATACACGAAAGACAACACACAAAAGACAATACACGAAAGACAATACACAAAAGACAATACACAAAAGACAACACACGAAAGACAATACACGAAAGACAACACACAAAAGACAATACACGAAAGACAACACACGAAAGACAATACACAAAAGACAATACACAAAAGACAATACACAAGACAACAGATTGACAAACATGGAACAACCGAGATGGAAAGGTTGTGCGGGGCAGTGGGCAGAGAGAGAGAGAGAGAGAGAGAGGGAGAGAGGGAGAGAGGGAGAGAGAGATAATTGAATTTTTGAATTGAACCTTTATTTTACAACGGTAAAAGTATTGGCTTACAGTAGCCATTTTTCATACTTGCCGTTAACATACACAGACAAACAGATGAAACATAAAGCGAACTGACGCTAATACAAATATAGTCTTAAAACACATAATCATATGAGGGTACGTTAATAAACAGATAAACACACAAAAATGAAGCATAATCATCCATAGTACGAAAAATAAAAGAACTCAACAATAGAGCATATGACAACAATATTAAACTCATTGCATGCATAGCAAACACTATTATGAACAAAACCAGATGAGAAGAAAGGAAGTTTAAATATCAACAGTAAACCAAAACAAACAAACACACAAACAACAACAAAACAAACAAAAAAATGAAAAGATCCTATGTATTAACAAAAGACTAAAACAAAAAATTAGTTTCAAGACAATGCGATCAGAGGAATTAACGAAACCTTATTAGAGGGAGAAGGCCACATCGAGCTTCGAGATTCAGTATTGTCCAATAATTTCCCGTTGTACATTTTGATTGTTCAATGCTCAACAATGACCCATTACATGAAGTAATTAACAACATTCGTAAGAGACGGGGATGGAGAGAGGGAGAGAGAGAGGGAGGGAGAGAGAGAGAGAGGGAGAGAGAGAGAGGGGGAGGGAGAGGGGGAGGGAGAGAGAGAGAGGAAGGGAGATAGAGTGGGAGGGACGGAGAGAGAGAAGAGGGGAAGAGAGAGGGGGAGGGAGAGATGGAGTGAGATAGAGAGAGAAGGAGAGAGAGAGAGAGAGAGAGAGAGAGAGAGAGAGAGAGAGAGAGAGGTGGGTGGAGGGAGGGGAGAGAGAGATGGAGAGAGAGAGAGAGAAAGAGAAAGAGAGAGATATATCGAGAGAGAGAGAGAGAGAGAGAGAGAGAGAGAGAGAGAGATACAGAGACACAGAGAGAGAGAGAGACGGAGTGAGGGAGAGGGGAAGATTTAGAACAAAACAATTACTGTAAACGAACACACTCCTTCAATAGAGCATTTTGCCACGCGCCGGTGACCTTGAATTTCACTGAGTTGACTTTAGAGAGTTGAATTAGAGAGGTCAGCGCAACTCGGGCAGAACGAGCTCGGGCAAATTAGTAGTCTAGTATAGTGAACGAACACTCGTGGCAAACGCCCTATTCCCCTCCCCCCCAAAAGTAATCGGACATGAAGGCCATATTTTAATTATGAATGTTTCATAATCATGCATTGTAGAAACTTATAATATTTGGCGTACTTAGTGAGTATTTCATGCCTCGGCATTTTTCACGCTAGGCCTTTTTTTACAAGATAAAAAAGTAAGGAAAGTTCTTAAAGACCCACCACGTCACGCGTCCAAATCACGGTTTCCACGTGTTTTCCCTCTTATAGCTGGTAAGAAATCTTAAGAAAACTTCCTAGCATAAGAGGGAATGTGACACGTGACGTGGGGGGCCTTTAAAGCAGTTATCAGCATTGTCTGCATTTACTTCCCAATGAATATTTCTCGATTTTATCATAGAGCACACACACAGTCTTCATATGTGTAAATATGTAAACTCATTCACGTATGTATGTAAAATTATTTATTCAAATATGCAAATATATTATATAAACGTGCACCTTTTTTTTTTTTTGGGGGGGGGGGGGGGGAAGGGGACATACCAAGGAGTATTTCTAGATTTAATGATAGAATGCAGCCACAGTCTTCATATGTGTAAATATGTAAATCCATTCAAATTAAATATGCAAACTTATTCATTCAAATACGCAAATGTATGCATGCAAACGTGTACCTTTTTGGGAAGGGTACTCGAAAGGCTTTCATCACTGGTTGACATTAGCCTGTAGAAAGGGCCAGTAGTAAATGAGAGCTGTACTATATAATTGATAATCTACAGTATTCAAATATCCTTGTACAGCTTAGTCTTTCGTGGAAGACTATGACTCTCTACCTGGGGGGGGGGGGGGGGGGCATTTTGCAACAGGCTCTAGTGCTGCAGCCAGTGGGATTGGTTGGTCGTTTGGGGGGGCACCTTCCCCAACGCCGACTCTCGACCTCGAATCCCTTTTTGCCGAGAGCGTGGGTATGTACCCTGGGCAAGGTATAATTTTGAAAACAAATTGGCCCGGCCCGCCGGAACAGCAGCTACTCCCCTCTGCTATCTGGCAGTCATGGTCGGAATCGACAGATGGGCAACAACAACAACAACAACAACAACAACAACAACAACAACAACAACGACAACAACAACAACAACAACAACAACAACAACAACAACAACAACTTACTTACCAAGGAGTATTTTTCGATGTCTTCATAGAGAACAGCCACAGTCTTCCAGCCGAGGCTGCTGATGAACATCCGTCTCGCCGGTACCAGGGCGGAATCGGCCAGCGCCAACCGGTAAAATGTCCGGTACTTTTCCCGGTCGCCCAGCGCCGGAGACGTGGTCGCGTAGGAAATCTGTTGAGGACGGTTGATGCACTTCTGTTTTGTTGTTGTTGCGTGCGCGTGCGTATGCTAGTGCTTGCACTAGCGCGCGTATGTAGCCAGTCAGTCAGTCACTCGCTCACTCACTTACTTACTCACTTACTCACTCACTCACTCATTCATTCACTTACTTACTTACTTACTCCCTCCCTCCCTCACTCACTTAACTCACTCCCTCACTCCCCCCTCACTCCCCCTCACTCCCCCTCACTCCCCCTCACTCCCACCCTCCCCCTCCATCCCTCCCTCCCCCTCCCTCCATCCCTCCCTCACTCATTCACTCACTTGCTTACTCACTCACTCACTCCCTCCCTCACTCACTCCCTCACTCACTCC
>CM065692.1:47028138-47035638 GCA_017654935.2 Phymorhynchus buccinoides | reverse complement strand
CGCTGTCAAAAATGATTGGTTACTGTCACGTGAATTGACAGCTTCCGGGGGACTTAGAACTGTCAGGTCAGTTGAGAAGGTGCAGGATCGCCATCGATTGTGTACGTTGTAAGCTTGCAATTGTTATGCTGGGCAAACACACGCTCACGCACGCGTACACACGTATACACGCGTGCGAGCATACACACAAACGCGCACACACAGATACACACACACATAGAGACACGCACATATATATAATTATACACATGCGCTTACACGCGTACGCAATTTACATGAAACGTATTGAAAGTCAAATTAAAAATCAGATGTTTGATGCAAGCAATGGCTGCATACGATAAGCGCGCACTTGATTTTTCTATTGTCGATAAACGCGCATCCGGCTCATATGAGCGCATGCATGTAGTCCGAAATGAGCGCATCCCCTCTGTCGTAATTGAGCGCATCGCTTCTGTCCTAAATGAGCACATTCAGTTTTTATCATCGAGGTTTGCTAACACACATATACAGACATACACAGATTGTCACGTATGTAACTAATTTCACGAATGTTTATTCTAAAAATTTGTTTAATATAAAACAAAACTAAAATAAATTCCATCGAAGTTGTTTTTGAGACGGGTGGACTAGGACTAAACCTATCCCTAACCCTATCCCTAACCCTAACCCTATCCCTAACCCTAAGCCCTAACCCTAACCCTATCCCAAAACATATCCCTAACTATCCCTAACCTATCTGAAAAACAAGGAATACCTGGTTACGCAGAATTGCAATGATACAAATCGGAGTTGGCAATCAGCGGCCTACATGCGCTCTTATCGGCAGAAGGGATGCGCTCTTATGAGCATGCAAATGTGCGCTTATGAGCGCGCTCTTCTGAGCGATGCGTGCTTATTGCCAACTCCGCAAGCAATATATGTAACACTCTCCATCTGTCTGTCGGTCTGTCTGTCTGTCTGTCTCTCTCTCTCTCTCTCTCTCTCTCTCTCTCTCTCCTCTCTCTCTCTCTCTCTCTCTCTCTCTCTCCTCTCTCTCTCTCTCTCTCTCTCTCTCCTCTCTCTCTCTCTCTCTCTCTCTCTCTGTTTTTGTCTTTAAACCTTTGAAAGCTAGGCAAGATTTACGTAGTGTTTTGCAATGTCAAGTTAATAATGCCATGTCAATGTTTTGTTCTGGTCAAACTCACTCCATTGTATGGGCATGGCCTAACAATAAAAATGTTCCTGACTCCTGATAAATGACTCTCTCTCTCTGTGTCTCTCTGTCTGTTGGTCTCTCTCTCTCTCCCCCCCCCCTCTCTCTCTCTCCCTCCCTTCCTCCCTCCTCTCCTCTCCTCCCTCTCTCTCTCCCTCTCTCTACCTCTCTCTCTCCTCTCCCCCCCTCCTCTCTCTCTCTCTCTCTCCCTCTCCTTCCCTCCCTCTCCTCTAAGCTCTCTCTCTCCCCCCCCCCTCTCTCTCTCTCTCTCTCTCTCTCTCCTCTCTCTCCCTCTCTCTCTCTACCTCTCTCTCCCCCCCTCTCTCTCTCTCTCCTCTCCTCTCTCTCTCTCTCTCTCTACCTCTCTCTCCCCCCCCTCTCTCTCTCTCTCTCTCTCTCCCTCTCCTCCTCTCTCTCTCTCTCTCTCTCTCTCCCCCCCTCTCTCTCTCTCTCTCTCTCTCTCCCTCTCTCTCTCTCTCTCTCACTCTCCTCTCTTCTCTCTCTCTCTCCATCTCTCTCTCTCTCCCCCTCTCCTCTCTCTCTCTCTCTCTCTCTCTCCCTCCTTCCCCTCCCTCTCTCTCTCTCTCTCTCCCCCTTCCCTCTCTCTCTCTCTCCCTCCCCCCTCTCTCTCTCTCCCCCCTCTCTCTCTCCCCCTCTCTCTCTCTCTCCCCTCCTCCCCCTCCCTCCCTCTCTCTCTCCCCCAGGGCACATGATAGGGGAAACCGAATGAGATATAGCACCTTTTTTCCACTCCCTTGTTCTCCTCTTAGTTCTACACTGACCATTGTCTGACATCACTCCCACGCCTCTCGCTCTGCATTCATACCTTCTACTTACTCAACATAGCCTGCCTACTATTTCACAGGAAAAACCCAACAACAACTGCATGTTAAAGACCCACCACGTCACGTGTCCAAATCACGGTGTTCACGTGTTGTCCCTCTTATAGCTGGTAAAGAATCTTAAGAAGTCTTCCTAGCATAAGAGGGAATGTGACACGTGACGTGCAGGGTCTTTAAAGATCCACCACGTCACGTGTCCAAATCACGGTTTTTCACGCGTTTTCCCTCTTATAGCTGTTAAAGAATCTTAAGAAATCTTCCTAGCATAAGAGGGAATGTGACACGTGACGTGGGGGGTATTTAAAGTCATCTACACACCCAGAAGAAACGCTATATCACCGTGGTGTCACTTCAGTGGTGTTAAATGGGCCCTGTTGTTCATTCTGCTGCAACAAGGGGGACCACAACGTTCGACTCAACGACAGTTCCCTTGAACGCAGCCATCTTGGGAAGACCTTGACACGAAAACACTTAGGTCAAGGTCGAATGGGTTGGAAAGTCGACACGAGGGTAGGTTATGTGGAAGGCGTTAATAATTCAACCCCCCACGTCACGTGTCACATTCCCTCTTATGCTATTTCTTAAGATTTCTTACTAGCTATAAGAGGGAAAACACGTGAAAACCGTGATTTTGACACGTGACGTGGTGGGTCTTTAAAGACACACACATCGACGCGCCCCGATTAAGTCCCTTGGTGGGTTTTTTCTGGGTAGATGTGACCCATATAGAAATGCCCCCATGTTCAAATTGAGGCTGCTCTTTAAAATGATGCATCGCTTTGAATTTGGGGGCATTTGTATGGTAGTGAGACCTGGTCAAAACAAGATTTCTTACCAGCTATAAGAGGGAAAACCCGTGAAACCCGTGATTTTGACACATGATCTGGTGGGTCTTTAAAGACACACTGACGCACCACGATTAAGTCCCTTGGTTTCTTCTAGGTCGCTGTGACCCACATACAAATGTCCCCAAATTGAGGCTGCTCTTTAAAATGATGTTTCGTTTTCAATTTGGGGCCGTTTATATGGGAGTCAGACTTGGTCAAAACAAGATTTATTTCCAGTTATAAGAGGGAAAACTCGTAAAACCCGTGATTTTGACACGTGGCCTGGTGGGTCTTTAAAATGTGACCTTGGATGTTATAATCATGAACGGTGTGGGTATCGACATTTGCAAGAGACAAGGGAAACCGTCAAACGAATGCAAACTAGGCCTTTAAGGGCCAGTCACACTGCATACGATTTGACCCCCAATACGATACGATTGTGACGGTGCCTGTGAGTCATGATTCACGTGAAATACTTCCGCTTAAAAATATCTCTACTATTTTCGTTCACTGTACTCATGTAGACCGCAATTCACGAATCAACTAAAATGGCTGATACAAAAATTATATATTTTATCAGATTCGTGTACGGGAGACTACAAATATTGTGAACATAACTGGCAGGGCTTCATCAGATTCATTTCACAGACACAATATTGTGAACATAACTGGCAGGGCTTCATCAGATTCATTTCACAGACACAATATTGTGAACATAACTGGCAGGGCTTCATCAGATTCATTTCACAGCTGTTCCGTCCCGCACACAATCAAACTATTTAGTTAAAGGACGTAATCTAGAAACCTAGATAAAAGCTACACCGAGCTGTTGTCTGTCAAACTATTTTAGCTGCATGTTCTTCATTGTATTTTTTAATATACTTCTTCCATCAGATGTAAAAAAACACACTTATTTTGTTGAGCAGTATCGTGCAACATATTTAGTACAAAATGTTTTTGAATAATACACTTAGTATCGCAAACATAAATAAAATTGTCCATGAGTGAAAATTGACAACACTTCTGAAAATATAGATAAACTAAATGTTCCTCCCGAAACAGCTGTGATTTAGACAGTAGGAGTTTGCGTCAATCATGCCTCACAAATATGTCAAAATCGGATCGCTCTGAATCGAATCGTATGCAATCGTATGGCCCTTTATAAAGGAGAAGCTGAGGAGAAGATGGCTGCAACAACATCCAAACCACCGCGCCAGTGATGCCTACCATCGCCTCTCCAGACAAGACCAAGTAACCTTGACAAGACTGAGGACTGGACACTCCAGACTCAGGCATCACATGTTTGCAAAGTTCCACATTGGAGACTCCCCTGTGTGCCCCTGCAGTGCCGCTGACATGACTGTTGGTCATATCCTTCAGGATTGTCGACCATTCCAGAACCTGCGAGACGAAACTTGGCCGTCGGACACACACCGGTTCGGGAAAAGATCTTCGGCTCTTTGGAGGATCTTCGGCGGACGGCAGCCTTCGTCCGGGCCACTGGGGTTCCTGTCTGAACGAACGATGAAGAAGAAGATATGGCCCTTTAACCATAACATGCCTGAAATGGGGCTTTACGGTAGTTCTTGATGACGTGCAAGGGCATCATTTTATGTAGTAGATCGTGCGCGCCACTTAGTGGCGATCGAGGCAGATAATTTTCAGTGGCAGATAATTTTCAATTTTACTATATATTATACTGCTTCTTCGTGACGCACAAGGACGATAATTACTTGTAGGTGGCGCACTCAATTCAATTGACGAGTTGTTGTTGTCTTACCCTGGCTTAAAGACCCCAGGGATCATCCCAACAGCCGAAGCGCTTGAACGCTATGGTACAAAGCTAACAGCTAGAGATCGAGAACATTACGTGCGTGACAAAAAATTTGTATCACCCCGCCACGTGTGCAGCCACACTCCGACTTCGGAGGAACTTGACGAGTCAGGGGCAGAGAAGTTTTAATATAAAGCCTCACTCAAAGTAGATGCTC
This sequence comes from Phymorhynchus buccinoides, assembly GCA_017654935.2. NCBI lineage: Eukaryota > Metazoa > Mollusca > Gastropoda > Neogastropoda > Raphitomidae > Phymorhynchus > Phymorhynchus buccinoides. Next base: position 47,030,786 of record CM065692.1, on the reverse strand, counting down.
AACAAAGCCTGGATAAACTAGTGTTTAGTGTCCCCGACCGTTCAACTTAAGACGTAGTTATCTTTTCAATTCTAGCCATGTCCTCTTCTGGAGAATTTATAGCATCGTTGTCTCTGTCGCTCTCGTAACACGCTGCCTCCCCCCCCCCCCCCCCCTCTCTCTCTCTCTCTCTCTCTCTCTCTCTCTCTCTCTCTCTCTCTCTCTCTCTCTCTCTCTCTCTCTCTCTCCTTTCTTTTGTTTTTTCTCTCTTCGACCTCTTCGCCCTTTTCAGTTGTAATAATGGTCAGAAATGCGAAAAAGGTGGCAGAGTGGCTAAGACGTTCGCCTGCCAAATGTAATGCGTGACTGCAACGTGAGTGACACGGGTTCGAATCCAGGCCTCGCCCTTTCTTTCTAGTTCGACAGGAAAATCGAACTGATCGTCGAGTCCTTCGGACGAGGACTTAAAGGTAGTTTAACCCGTGCGCTTTACGCACGTAAAAACCCCACGGCAGTTGAAAGTCGGGTAAAGGTAAAGAAAGAGCAGGGGGAAATCCCGCTGCCTGGCATGGCCGAATTGATAGCTAGGTTTTCCAAGTGTGCCCACACACCCTCCTCACCCTGTGCCCCCCTCCCCCCAAAAAAGTTTTTATTAATTTAAAATTGGGTAGGCGCTGCACTTGCGGCGACACTCTCTCCGGGGGAGAGCAGCCCGAATTTCACACATACGTCTCTGTGACTAGACTATACAAAAAAACCACCCCAACTGTATGGAAGAAGAAGAAAGAAGAAGAAGACCCTATTACAGCAGGTTCATAACACCAAGTTTTTGTTGAGAAAAAAACACTTTCAAAATTACACCCGCACCCCCCCCCCCCCCCACCCCCCACCCCACCCCGTTCTGTAACGTAAGAAAAACGAGTTCTCTGCTCTCGAAACAAATGCCTACTACATGTTTCTCTGATACGTCAGGAGACTACGGGGAACACAGTAATCAGTGGGGTTTTCGCATCCCTTTGCCTCGCCCTATAGGAAGAACACCAGAGAGGTTTAAATGTGGACGATTTACACGCGCAACTGCTATCGCACGGTTATCCAACATTTGTTAGACATGATTCTCATGAAATACTAATGTCTAAACGAATCTAACGGGGAGTGTAAAGGTCACATAATAAGTCCAATCCATATTTTTTATTTGGTATATTTTTAAACGATCGTTTTGTTGTTAACTCACTTTCGTTTTTAAATTATTGTTTATTTTCTTTTATTGTTGCTCATAAACATTCATATCATCTGTTTAAGGAACAAATATGAACTTACAAACAGTTTTAAGGCACTTTACAAACTTTATTTTCTTCAGTGTTACGTAGTTTATGTAAACAAATTGTTACTTCCGCCCCAACTGCTCAACTTAATTTACGTACCAATCAATGATCTGTGGTTCTGAGTGTATGTGTTGTGCAGTACAAATCCATTTATTTCTTTAGTTTTGCTCACTGTAGTGTCATGTATTCTGATTATAAGTTGACGGCGTTATTCATACTTATATGAAACTAGTTAACACTCGTCACCAGCATCAACCAATTTAAAGTGGTTTATCCATTAGGCTTACATTGTTTTATGGTGGTATACCGCTTGTAAGGTCTTTTCCTATCCCTAACCACAATCAATGATAAGAATATTTGCCTCTGTTAAAAGAAATAACTTGAAACAAATAGCTCTCTGTGGAAAACTGAAAGGAGCTAGAATGAGGGGGATGCGTGTACTGTGGAATCTGATGAAATATCTGCATTTCTGCGTCAGACTTTTTAAAAAAGATCATATTCGTGTATTGCTCAAGTTTCAAGTTTCAAGTTTCAAGTTTCAAATTTATTTCCCAAAAAAGCCCCATGGGGGTACATGGAAGAGAAAAGGAAAAAGAACGTAAAAACAAAAAAACTAAAACAAAAACAAAACAAAAAACGAGATGCTATTCACAAGAAAAGCGCTCGATAAACAGGCTTGACTAACACTTCCAATCAAACTAGACAAAGGTTGCAGCATGCAATGTCACTACAGTTCACAAAATTATGAACACAATACATCACATATTCTTTAGTGTCTCTGTATCATAACTAGTCGCTGCATACTACAGTATATCAATACAACATTATTGGAGAAAAACAACAACCAAAACCCCCCAAAAAAACGTCAGTTAAAGCAATCCGTAAGTTAAAGTACATTAAATCACAGCTCGACCAATTTTTCCTATTACGTGGCAACAGAAAATGTCATGCAAAAACAACAAAAAAGACTTCTTTTTTTTTTTTCTTCCCTTTTTTCCTTTCCTCCCTCCCTTCTCCCTTTTTTTCGGTGATCGGCACTACAGTCATGATTTCCATCGCTCTAGCGCATTGTAGCCGTCTACGTAGTCAAACAAAATAGTAGGATTTCATCTGATTCGTTTTGAGACAGTAGTATTTCATCAGGATCACGCCTCGCGGATGTCATCACAGCTATGACAGTCGTACTACTGAAATCGGACGTGTGATTCGGTTCCTCAACTAGGGGCCACATTACAAAATGCCGGTGTTACGATAAATGTTGACTCCCTGCAGAAAAATGAGACCGTGGTCAGTAATCTCCGGAGAATGAGGACGTGGGTCAATTTTCTACAGTGTTATGGTGCA
>CM065692.1:47018138-47023138 GCA_017654935.2 Phymorhynchus buccinoides | reverse complement strand
TAAAGGAAAGATGGGAAAAAATCGCAATGAACCAGGACTGTGACAAATGCTCCGCGGCTGTTGTGTGTACTGCACTACATGGGGGGGGGGGGGGGGGGGGGGGGGGGGGGGGTGTCCTATTAGATAATGACCTTTATCATGACTGTGATTAATTATTGAACAAAGATAATTAGCTGAAAAGGTTCATAAAATACAGCTTAATGTTTGGTAAGAAAGGCAAGTGTGAAAATGCGGGGAGAGCCGAGAAATGTAAGGGGGGGGGGGGGGGGCACACCTTGACCTTTACCGATTATTGTATCAGATTGGTGTATTGGATTTCACATGGATATGTGTACCAAACTAGTACGATTTCATAAAAAGTTGTCTAGACAGTAGGACTTCTTCACAGTTATGCTTTATATACGTCGTCACAATTGGATTGCTGTTCGACTAAACTTGTATGTGTGAAGCAGGGCCTTAACAACGAAATGCGACCTAAAGGTGGTGATACACAGCCAGACAGTCATTGCAGTCAGCTTATCAGCATCAGACAAGAGACACGGAAAGCAGTCTCACGACAGAGACACTGCCGTAAGGTATTAGGTATTAAGTTCTTTATAGTCACAGAGGCGTCTCTGTGAAATTCGGATTGCTCCCACCTGGAGAGCGCATCGCAGCCAGAGGCGCGACACCCTTTTTTTTATGCGATTGTTGTGTGACTGGTGAGGAAGGAAGGGAGGGGGTGGGGTGGGTGGGGGTTAACGTTTGACCAAATGACAACTTTTTCGTTGCAACACTACTACCACTTGCAAAACGGGTTTAACGTATGCTAAGTTGCATGGGCACACGGGACCTCGGTTTATCGTCTCACCCGAAAGACTCCACGTTCAGACCGTTAAGGCCTAGTGTAAAGTGAGAGGAAAAATCCCCTGTACCCAGGTTCGAACTCGGGTTTACTTGACACGAGGCGAACGCGCTACCACTGTGCCACTCTACACTAAAGTATGTTGTGCATGATCATGTTATATGTGTGAATGTCTTCCAAGAACACACAGCAATTTCTCTGATCGTGAGTTGGACCCTTAGCGGCCCGAATATTCGTACGTCGCCGCTTTTAAGATGATCGATGAGGATCAAGATGGGGAAGAAGGAGGGGTTTACTTACACGACAAGCTTCGACTTTAACCCCTTGTTTTCGTACGACACTTTTATCGACTTGACATCAACCAGGCCTCCGAGATACAGACCGCTCAATATGTTGGAGATGGAATCTACACCCCCCACCACCCCCACCCCCCATCACCCTGCCCCCCCCCCCACCACCCCCACCCCCCCCCACCCACCCCCCCCCCCACACCCATCACCACCCTGCCCACCCCACCCACACCCCCCCACCCCACCCCCCATCCCACCCCCAAATAAAAACCACAACACAAACCAAAAAAAAAAAACACACAAAAACACAAATACAAATATACAACAACCAAAACGAAACAAGATGGCCGCGCCATGTCAACTGTACTCCCGGGTACTGATGAAATTCAAAGGAGATAATGCTCAACTCCTTCAACTCTCTTTCTATCTCTCTGGTGTTTGTGGTTTCCCCCATTCTTGGTGTCTGCATGCATGTATAAAGACAACGTCTCTTTGAATTTTGTCGACAGTTGATGACAGTGGTATTCTGAGGGCTATTTTTTTTTGCCGGAAGTCACCATTTACAAAAGGGAATTTAAAAAAAAAAAATGCTGATAATACCGTCTGGAAAATAATCCTTAAAATGTTGTGTTCATTCTTTCTCTGGGCACCTCTGTTTCTATTCCCTCCACTCTCTCTCGTACTCTCTCTCTGTACATATGTACATACCCATAGTAACAGGCATGATCATTCTATGCTGTGTAATACGTTTTTTGATGTCATTGATTGTCATTGATTCTCTTTTTGCGTCGTATCTATGCTGTGTTCGTGACATGTTTTCACGTGTGTTGTGTACGCTATTATATGGTTTTGGTTTCTTATTTTTCTTTCTGTTTTTCCGCCCCTTCCCCCCAGTTCCTTTTATGACACGGGCAGAAAGGCCTACTCATGAAGTTGATTCTTTCGTTCGTTCTGTACATACCCATCTCTCTCGCAGCCTCTCTCTCTCCGTCTCTGTCTGTCTGTCTGTCTGTCTGTCTGTCTGTCTGTCTGTCTGTCTGTCTGTCTGTCTGTCTGTCTCGTCTGTCTGTCTCTGTCTGTCTCTCTCCTCTCTCTCTTCTCTCTCTCTCTCTCTCTCTCTCTCTCTCTCTCTCTCTCTCTCTCTCTCTCTCTCTCTCTCTCTCTCTCTCTCTCTCCAGGGCTGGGTGAAAAAACCCATTGTATTGCTTATCTCATGTTTCCCTGGTTAAATAAAATTTCATGTTCGTTTTCGTTTTCGTTCTCTTTCTCTCTCTCTCTCTCTCTCTCTCTCTCTCTCTCTCTCTCTCTCTCTCTCTCTCTCTCTCTCTCTCTCTCTCTCTCTCTCTCTCTCTCTCTTTCTCGCTCTCTCAAAAGAGACCCTGTACCCAGGATTATAAAAACAACACCACATAGACTAATCAGGATGTCCCCAATTCTATCGATCTCTCCAAGGAAGTATCTGGAACAAAAGAACGAGGAACAGACACGCTCCTTCTGATCAACTTCAGTCCTGGACGAAAAAACAAAAAAACTAAATCTACTATCCATTCAGAACACCAACATGAACACGAACATTGAGAGAAAGAAGAACCAAGATGAAAAAGAACGAATAATAGAGGGAAGGCACGGAAAGCACGCTCCTCCTCATCAACTTCAGCCTTGGGTGAATAGTATGGAAAACGTATCATCCATTGAAGATTATCCATTATGCATTGAAGATTATCCATTATCCATTGAAGATTGTCCGTTATCCATTGAAGATTATCCATTATCCATTGAAGATTATCCATTATCCATTGAAGATTATCCATTATCCATTGAAGATTATCCATTATCCATTGAAGAGTATCCATTATCCATTGAAGATTCATCCATTCATCCATTGAAGATTATCCATTATCCATTGAAGATTATCCATTATCCATTGAAGATTATCCATTATCCATTGAAGATTATCCATTTTATCCATTGAAGATTATCCATTATCCATTGAAGATTATCCATTATCCATTGAAGATTATCCATTATCCATTGAAGATTATCCATTATTCCATTGAAGAAGTATCCATTATCCATTGAAGATTATCCATTATCCATTGAAGATTGGTCCGTTATCCCGTGAAGATATCCATTATCCATTGAAGATTATCCATTATCCATTGAAGATTATCCATTATCCATTGAAGATTATCCATTATCCATTGAAGATTATCCATTATCCATTGAAGATTATCCATTATCCATTGAAGATTATCCATTATCCATTGAAGATTATCCATTATGTATCCATTGAAGATTGTCCATTATCCATTGAAGATTATCCATTATCCATTGAAGATTGTCCATTATCCATTGAAGATCTCAAATAAAGACAACATTCAGAAGGAAGTAGCTGATTTTTGTTGTTGTTGGGGGTGGGGGGTGGGGAAGGTGGGGGTGTTCTTATTCGTTTATGTGTTTGTATTCTAGATACTTAAAATGAAGGTCAGGCAGTGATGGTATCATGCCACGAAATCATGACTGACAAATTTGACAAGTCGACATCATCTACAGATTGAAAGTCTAGAGCGTCTATGCCTTTTGGTGACATAGGTGTTAAATCACTGTGGTGCTAAAATGCAACTTTGGCGGTGAAAGGGTTAAAACAACATGTTAGGACAGAACGGAAGCAATTACAGTGGGGGGGGGGGGGGGGGAGGACTACAGGCAACAGCAACAACAACAACAAGGGGGGGGGGGGGCGGGGGGAGGGGGAGGGACGGGGGGGAGACGTTTGGGGGGGGGGGTGGGGGACGGGTGGGGGGGGGGGGTGTGGAGGAAAATAGGGGGTGCGGGTGGGGGGGAAGAAAGGGCAGATTACGGGGGGGGGGGGGGGAATGGGGGGGGGAGACGGGCAAGAAAAACGAAAAAAAGAGAAGAAAGAAAAAATTCTTTTTTGGAAAAAGAAGAGGAGAAACAGTTTTTTGTGTTTGAAGTTATAGTGTGGATGGTGTGTGTGTGGTGTGAGTTTTTTTTTGGGCGTGTGCGGGCGGGGGCGGGTGCGAAAAAAAAATAACCTATGGAAATAAAGAGATACATAGGTTGGGAGAAAAAGTTTTAACACTTTTTATTTCCACGTGAGATTTCTTGTTGTCTTCTCTTTCCTCTCTTTTTTGGTAGTGAGCATTGTTCTTTCATATTTTACTGTGAACTCTGTTCATTTGTTTTGAGGACTGTTTTGGTGTTTGTTCGTTTTCCTACCTTGATTTTGTTCTCATTTTCTTTTTGCACCTTTGAAGGGTCTGTGACCCGAAGTATTGTGTCATTAAATTATTTCCAAGTCAAATTACAACCACCCAAGTGTTTGCTTGCTTCTATTCCACAGATAGTTTCGTATGAAATGGGGGGGGAAACGACATAGGCCCCCCTATACATATCCTGACCGTTTTGTCGTTAAACTCAAGACTCAAAGACTCAAGAAATACTGTATTATCTCATAAAGAGAAATTATGTTGTGGCACGGCATAAAATCACATACATTTAAGAAGATAATATTAAATAAACAAACACATCATTTTTACAAATAACATTTTTGGAAATAACATAGAATTTTTTTTTTTTAAATAAAGACCCCGCACGTGTAAAATGGAGAACGTTTTTTTTTTTAAAGGAATCTTAAGAAATCTTCCTAGTAAGAGGGGGCTGTGACACGTAAAGGGGCTGCCTGACGGATGCGTTTTTTTTTTGCAAGAAACACGTCGAGATCATCAGGAAAACACCCTTTACAGAGATCGCAACACACACTTTGCTCTGGTTTCCTAGAAATCAAACTGTCAAATCGGCGATTCCTCCTTGGCAGATGTGCTGGAAGTCAAATTATGTCAGTG
>CM065692.1:47003138-47008138 GCA_017654935.2 Phymorhynchus buccinoides | reverse complement strand
TGTCACGTCAAGAATTTGTTGTCCTTTGCCCCTCCACTCCACCCCCTCTCTCTCTCTCTCTCTCTCTCTCTCTCTCTCTCTCTCTCTCTCTCTCTCTCTCTCACTCTCTCTCTCTCTCTCTCTCATTCTCTCTCTCTCTCTCTCTCTCTCTCTCTCTCTCTCTCTCTCTCTCTCCTGTCTCTCTCTCTCTCTCTCTCTCATTCTCTCTCTCTCTCTCACTCTCTCTCTCTCTCACTCTCTCTCTCTCTCATTCTCTCTCTCTCTCTCTCTCTCTCTCTCTCTCTCTCTCTCTCTCTCTCTCTCTCTACCCTCTCTCTCACTCTCTCTCACTTTGTAAGTGCACAAATGTGTGGTTGAGTCCATCTAAACATAGACTGCGCAAATTTTGCTAAGGATATTAAAGTTAAGCGTACAAAATTATCAAAGATAATCATAAAGCAATTACTTTTTTTTCTTGCTCAGCTTAATTAACTCATTTAATCTTCACATTTTGATAGAAAACAAGGTCTGAGAATGATTTTATTAGCTTACCTCAAGGAACGTTTGTGATACCCCTTCAACATGCATACAACAACCGAATGGAGCGAATTTTTCATTGTCATATTTCTTGTTTTTTTATGGCAAGAAATGTCTTGGATAAGCATGTGCGAGACCAGACCCCCTCACTGCAATTCCAGCTTGAAAACGCCATTGTGTGTTCTGGAGGAGCTTTTGAAGGTCCTGCTGATCCAGGGTGTTCCACTCCTCTAACAGCCACTGTTCTAGGTCATGTAGACTTCTGAGCTGCTATGAACGGCCGCTAACGGCTGCCTGGAGCATGTTCCAACATTGTTCTATCAGACTGGGGTCTCTGCATTGGTAAACCTACCTGATATGGACGATGATCTCCTGCTGCAGGTGCGCGTTAACAACCCATGCTCGATTAAAAGGTGCATTATCATCCATGAAGATGACGTCATCTCGGATCATGACAGGAGAAGATTTGGCATGGACATCGATGACCTCATCCCTGTAGGGAACAGCTATCAGGGATTCCTTTTGAAGAATTCGTAACACCATTTTACTGACCATGCCGATACAGGCCCAAACCGTCAAAGACCCACCTCGAGATTTGTCATGCTCTCTGACTCACGTTTCCTAGTAATGCTCTCCTGAGAATCTCCACAGCCTAGCAAGACCATCCATGAAATTAAGACTGATCTTGAACTCGTTGGTGAAGAGAATTCATGTCCAGTTTCATAATATCCAGATGGTGTGGTTCTGGACTCTCAAAAGACAGCACTGCCCATTAGCTGGAATGAGCAGGATTCCCAAACATGCCCAGGGGGAGTAAAGGCAGCATCATGGAGTCAGTTTCTCACAGTTTGGATGGAAATGTTCCGCACTGAGGCATTCAGCTAATCATAATGCTGCCAGAGAGCGTATGTTAAACGATTTTGAGAGGCCTGAAAAAAGCAGAAAACGTTCAGTTTTTTCTTATAAGTCTCCCAATTTCTGCCACCTTCACGACGTCTATCAGCAACCTCATGGCAGTGAATCCAAGCTCTGAAAGCGACGCATTGCGATATTCCAAGCATGAATGACAATGTGTCTGTGAACAGCTGTTCTCCAGCATGCCAACACAGAAAGACAACTCTGCGTATCAAATGACGTCATTATCTCACTTCGGCCATGGAACTTTGTCTCTCGTACGACGTTTACGATGTGAGCAATAAATGTCGTTATCATCGGCCTCATTTTCCATCAATCATAAAATATTAAAAAATATCTCAAATTCTGTGGCTTTGCATGCCCTGCTCTCATGGTGACCTCAGTTTCGGTTTCAAATCCAGTCTATGCCTTGGTGCGTTCGGGTCAAAGTCATGGGGATCAGTGTGTTCTGGGGAGCTGTCGGTGGACGGTCGTGGTGGCGCCCTCGGAGGAGGACCTCACTCACGCTGGCTCCGCGACTAAGAGAATAGTGTCGTCAGTAGGGGGCTTAGTAGGTGGTGTCCTGAACAGGCTCCACTGAACTCCACCGAAGTGACTCAGCAGCAGTGCAGTGTCTCCTCGGTTGGTTGCCTCCTGACGGCCTAACATAGATTCACTCCCCTTGGACTGCTGGTCTCGGTTTCTGCGACTTGAACAAACCCGGGTGTAGCTGCGAATTGGGATTCGGAACGAGCGGCGTGGGAGCAACGCCACTGTACAGCCCAGAAGATGGGACAGCACCAAAAAAAAAAAAAAAAAAAAAAAAAAAAAAAAAGTTGATTCTGACAATTTTACTCACTTTTATGTTTTCACCCCATTTTAGCGAAACGACACTTTTTTTTTGGGGGGGGGGGGGGCGGCATGCGAAAATCACGTAATGCACGTGAACAGGAAGTTGGATAAAACAAGTTTGAGTGAGCTTGTGTTCACGGATGACTGCTCTTTCCGGTCATATATTTTGCATTGCTTACAATTATCTGATCATCCGGGCAGCAAGTCCTCCACACAAGTCTCCTGATTAGTTGGAAACCCCCCACGTCGTAAGCGTCATAATAATCAAATTGTTGATGGAGGACCCTATATGCAAGAAGAAGATTACAGTACCTTTTAGCACTCAAGGTTATAAATGTCTATCCTTAGCAAATTTCGACCAGTGCCTAGGCTAACTCTAGAAGCACACCAGAGAGAGAAAGAGAGAGAGAGAGAGAGAGGGGGGGGGGAGACAGACAGACAGACAGATAATGTAGTGTAAGCTACTGAGTGGTTGCGTTATTATAATGATGATATGTACAAGTTTTCTGTATTTAGACACCCGACTATTATAACTTCCGCTTCCTTAAAGACACACTGACGCACCACGATTAAGTCCCTTGATAATCTGCCACTCTATTTGACTCTGCCTTCTCCCTTTGCCTTCTATCATCTATTATATTTCTGACTTATTGGCTCATTCTACCGCCTTTTTAAACAAATCTTCCAAGTAATTGTTCTCCTTTGAGCTCCCCCGAAATTGGAATGTGTCGGCTGTACGCAGCGGGGAGACCAGTGAAAACTGAAAACCGGACACATACGTAAGCTTGCCTTACCCATTATGGCCATATGGCCTGGGAACGCAGAACAAGAAGAAGATCAAAATCCTATATATAACACATCTGCCATCGCGTTGGTCTATTTGTATGTAAGCCTTGCGACACATTCCACAGAAAGACAGACAAGTAGACAGACAGACAGACAAGTAGACAGACAATCAGAGAGCTAGAGAGGAGGAAAACAAGACTTGTATTCAGAAAACCCCCAAAATATTGAGAGTAAACAGAGAAAAATCATGAAATGTTGTGTACTTTTCGCTTAAGAATGATTTAAGAGCTTTGGCCATTTACAAACACGAAACGACACATGAAATCAGGCAGAAAGCATTTTGCTTCATCCGTCATGCGCTAATGTCTGTCTGTCTGTCTGTCTGTCTGTCTCTGTCTGTCTGTCTGGTCTGTCTCTGTCTCTCTCTCTGTCTCTCCTCTCTGTCTCTCTCTCTCTCTCTCTCTCTCTCTCTCTCTCTCTCTCTCTCTCTCTCTCTCTCTCTCTCTCTCTCCCCTTTATGACATGGACAGAAAGGCCTACCCATCACAATGATTCGTTCGTTCTGTCCACGCCTATTGGAAGCTTACTGTAGATATTTTTCTTTGTGTGTTGTAAAATTTTTTTTTTTTAATTGGTTCAATTTTTGCATGTTGTCTAAAATCACTGTTCATGTAAAAAGACATTAAATTAAAGATTCATTCATTCGTTCTCTCTCTCTCTCTCTCTCTCTCTCTCTCTCTCTCTCTCTCTCTCTCTCTCTCTCTCCGTCTCTCTCTCTCTCTCTCTCTCTCTCTGCTCTCTCTCTCTCTCTCTCTCTCTCTCTCTCTCTCTCTCCTCTCTCTCTCTCTCTCTCGTCTCTCTCCTCTATCCTTTATGGGGGCAGAAAGGCCTACCCATTACAATGATTCGTTCGTTCGTTCTCTCTCTCTCTCCTCTCTCTCTCTCTCTCTCCTCTCTCTCTCTCTCTCTCTCTCCTTTATGACATGGGCAGAAAGGCCTACCCATTACAATGATTCGTTCGTTCTCTCTCTTCTCTCTCTCTCTCTCCTCTCTCTCTCTCTCTCTCTCTCTCTCTCTCTCTCTCTTCTCTCTCTCTCTCTCTCTCTCTCTTCATCATATCTGTGTGCGCATGTGAGTGTGTTTCATGCGTGCGTTGTGTGCGCGCGCACGTGCATGCGTGTGTGTGTGTGTGTCTGTATGCGCGCGTGTGCGTGCGTGCGGGGGGGGGGGGGGGGGGGGTGCGTGTATGGTTACACGCATGTATACACGCGCGAGTATTACAAATTATGCTTGTGCGTATGCAAGATTTATGCATCCATGTTTCAACTAATATTTGTATTATAATATCATCTGCTTTGCTACCTTTATGTTTGCATCTGCATGTGTAATAGTATGCCTTGCCACGTTTGTGTTCTATGTTCGTATATGTATCAAGGACAGATTCAAAGACTAAGCGTTGCCTAAAATCTTTATCCTTGGAAAATAAAGTTTAAGTTTTCAAAGTTTAAGTTTTCAAAGTTTAAGTTTTCACTCACGGGTCGAGTCTCTTAATTTCAAGTCGCGGCCATCTCTAAATGTCCTCTCTCTCCTCTCAGTTTTAAAAAAATCTCTCTCTCTCTCTCTCTCTCTCTCTCTCTCTCTCTCTCTCTCTCTCTCTCTCTCTCTCTCTCTCTCTCTCTCTCTCTCTCTCTCTCTCTCTCTCCTCTCTACTCTCTTCTCTCTCTCTCTCTCTCTCTCTCTCTCTCTCTCTCTCTCTCTCTCTCTCTCTCTCTCTCTCTCTCTCTCTCTTCCACCTGATTCAAAACCTCCAGCCTCCAATCATTTTACACTCACTCGTCATCATCGTTTTCAAGCACATTTTAAATTAATTGAGTGAAGCTAAGACAACACGTTTCAATTTCTAAAACTATAATCAAGCAAAACATTTTGACTCGTGAGTTTAATGAATCTGA
>CM065692.1:46988138-46998138 GCA_017654935.2 Phymorhynchus buccinoides | reverse complement strand
GAAAGAAGAAGAAAAAGGAGAGTAAAAGAAGAAGAAGAGAAAGAAGAAAGAAAGAAAAAGGAGAGTAAAAGAGAAAGAAGAAGAAGAAAAAGGAGAGAAAAGAAAAGAAGAAGAAGAGAAAGAAGAAGGAGAGTAAAAGAGAAAGAAGGAAGAAAAAAGGAGAGTAAAAGAGAAAGAAAGAAGAAGAAAAAGGAGAGTAAAAGAGAAAGAAAGAAGAAGAAGAAGGAGAGTAAAAGAGAAAGAAAGAAGAAGAAGAAAAAGAGAAAGAAAAGAGAGAGAAAGAAGAAGAAAAAGGAGAGAAGAGAAGAAGAAAAAAAGAAGAAGAAGAAGAAAAAGGAGAGTAGAAGAGAAAGAAAAGAAGAAGAAGGAGGAGAAAAAGAGAAAAAGAAAGAAGAAAAGAAGAGAGAGAAGAGAGAAAGAAGAAGAAGAAAAAAGAGAAGAAAAAGAGAAAGAAAGAAGAAAAAAGAGAGAAAAGAGAAAGAAAGAAGAAGAAAGAGAAGAGTAAAAGAGAAAGAAAGAAAAGAAGAAGGAGAGAAAAGAGAAAGAAAGAGAGAAGAAGAAAGAAGAGAAAAGAGAAAGAAAGAGAAAGAAGAAAGAGAAGAAAGAAGAAAAGAAAGAAGAAGAAGAAAGAAGAAGAGAGAAAGAGAAAAGAAAGAAAAAAAGGAGAGAAGAGAGAAAGAAGAAGAAGAAAGAAGAAGGAAAGAGAAAAGAGAAGAAGAAGAAGAAAAAAGAAGAGAAAAAGAGAAAAAAGAAGAAGAAAGAGAGAGAGAAAGAGAAAGAAGAAGAAAAAGAAGGAGAAGAGAGAGAAAGAAGAAGAAGAAGAGAAGAGAAGAAAAAAAAAAAGAAAGAAAAAAGAGAAAAGAAAAAGAAAGAAGAAGAAGAGAAGAGAAGAAGAGAAAAAAGAAGAAAGAAGAAGAAAGAAAGAAGAAAGAGAAAGAAAGAAGAAGAAAAGAAGAAAAGAAGAAAGAAAGAAGAAGAAGAAGAGAGAAAAAGAGAAAAAAGAAGAAGAAGAAGAAAAAAAAAGAAAGAAAAGAAGAAAGAAGAAGAAAGAAGAAAAAGAGAGAAGAAAAGAAGAAGAGAAAAGAGAAAGAAGAGAAGAAAGAAGAAAAGAAAGAGAAGAGAGAAAGAAGAAAAGGAGAAGAAGAAGAAAGAGAAGAAAGAAGAAAGAAAGAAAAAGAAAAAAGAAAGAAGAAGAAGAAGAAAAGAAAAAGAAGAAAAGAAGAGAAGAAGAAAGAAGAGAAAAAGAGAGAAAGAGAAAGAAGAAAGAAAAAAGAAAGAAGAAGAAGAGAAAAGAAGAAAGAAGAAGAAGAAAAAGAAGAAGAAAGAAAGAGAAGAAGAAAGAAGAAGAAGAAAAAAGAAGAAAGAAAAAGAAAAAAAAAAGAAAGAAAAAAAGAAGAAGAAAAAAAAAAGAAGAAGAAGAAGAAAGAGAAGAAAAGAGAAAGAAAGAGAAAGAGAAGAAGAAAAGAAGAAAGAAGAGAAGAAGAGAAAAAGAAGAAGAAAAAAGAAAAAAAAAAGAAGAAAAAAAAAAAGAAGAAGAAAAAGAAAAAAAAGAGAAAAGAAGAGAGAAAAAAAAAAGAAAAAGAAGAGAAGAAGAAGAAGAAAAAAGAAGAGAAAGAGAGAAAAAAAAAGAAGAAAAAAAGAAGAAAAGAAGAAAAAAGAAGAAAGGAAGAAGAAAAAAAAAAAAAGAGAAGAAAAAAAAGAAAGAAGAAGAAAAAAAAGAAAAAAAAGAAAAAAAAAAAAAAAAAAGAAAAAAAGAGAAAAGAAGAAGAAAGAAAAAGAAAAAAGAAAGAAAGAAGAAAGAAAAAAAGAAGAAAAGAAAAAGAAAAGAAGAAGAAGAAAGAGAAAGAGAAGAAGAGAAAGAAGAGAGAAAGAAGAAAAGAAAAGAAGAAGAAGAAGAAGAAAAAGAGAAGAAGAGAGAAGAAGAAGAAAAAAGAAGAAAGAAAGAAAGAAGAAGAGAAGAAGAAAAAGAAAGAGAAGAAGAAAGAAAAAAAGAAAAAAGAGAGAAGAAAAAAGAAGAGAGAAGAAGAAGAAGAAAGAAGAAAAGAAGAAAAAAAGAAGAAGAAAAAGAAAAAAAGAAAAAAGAAAGAGAAAAGAAAGAAGAAAAAAAAGAAGAAAAAAGAAAGAAAAAGAGAAGAAGAAAAAAGAGAAGAAGAAGAAAAAGAAGAAGAAGAAGAAGAAAGAAGAGAGAAGAAAAGAAAGAAGAAAAAAAAAAGAGAGAAAGAGAAGAAAGAAAGAAAAAAAAAAGAAGAAGAGAAAGAAAAAGAGAAAGAGAAAAAAGAGAAAGAGAGAAAGAAGAAGAAAAGAAGAAAGAAGAAAAGAAGAAAAGAAAAAAAAAAAAAAAAGAAAGAAGAAAGAAGAAAAGAAGAGAAGAAGAAGAAAAAGAAAAGAAGAAAGAAAGAAAAAAAAGAAAGAAAAGAAGAAAGAAGAAGAAGAAGAAAAAGAGAAAAAAAAGAAAAAAAAAGAAGAGAAAAAAAAAAGAAAGAAAAGAAGAAGAAGAAGAGAGAAAAAAAAGAAAGAAAGAAGAAGAAGAGAAGAAAAAAAAAAGAGAAGAGAGAAGAAGAAAGAGAAGAGAGAAAAAAAAAGAAAGAAAAAAAAAAGAAGAAGAAAGAAGAAAAAGAAAAAGAGAAGAAAGAGAAGAAAGAAAAAGAAAAAAAAAGAAGAGAGAGAAAAAAAAAGAGAAGAAAAAAAGAAGAAGAAAAAAAAAGAAAAGAAGAAAAAAAAAGAAAGAAGAAGAAGAAAGAAAAAAAAGAAAAAGAAGAAAAAAGAAGAAGAAGAGAAAAGAGAAAAAAAAGAAAAAAAAAAGAAAAAGAAAGAAAAAAGAAGAAGAAAAAGAAAGAGAAAGAAGAAAGAAAAAAAAAAGAAAGAAAAAAGAAAAAAAGAAAAAAAAAAAAAGAAAAGAAGAGAAGAAGAAAGAAGAAGAAGAAGAGAAAAAAAAAAGAAGAAAAAAGAAAAGAAAGAAGAAGAAAGAAGAGAGAAAAGAAAAAAAAAGAAGAAGAAAAAGAGAGAAAAAGAGAAAAGAAAGAAGAAGAAAAAAAAAAAAAAAAAAAAGAAAGAAAGAGAAAAAGAGAGAAGAAGAAGAAGAAGAGAAAGAAGAAGAGAAAAAAAAAAAAAAAAAAAAAGAAAAAAGAAGAAAAGAAGAGAGAAGAAGAAAGAAGAAAAAGAAGAAGAAAAAAGAGAAAGAAGAAAAAAAAAAAGAAAAAAGAAGAAAAAAAAAAGAGAAAAAAAAAGAGAAAAAAAGAAAAAAAAAAGAAGAAGAAAAAAAGAGAGAAGAAAAGAAGAAAAGAAAAGAAAGAAGAAAAAGAAAGAAAAGAAAAGAAGAAAAAGAAGAGAAAAAAAAAAAGAGAAGAAGAAGAAGAGAAAGAAGAAAAAAAAGAAAAGAAGAAAAAAAAAAAAAAAAAAAGAAAGAAAGAGAAAAAGAGAAAAGAAGAAGAAGAGAAAAAAGAAAAGAAGAAAGAAAAGAAAAAAAAAGAAAGAAGAAAGAAAAAGAGAAAGAAAAAGAAGAAAAAAGAAAAAGAAGAAAAAGAAAAGAAAAAAAAGAGAAGAAGAAGAAGAAAGAAAGAAAGAAGAAAAGAAAAAAAAAAAAAGAGAAGAAGAAAAAAAAAAGAAGAAGAAGAAGAAGAAAAAAAGAAAAAAAGAAAGAAAAAAAAAAAAGAAAAGAAGAAGAAGAAAAAAGAAGAAGAAAAAAGAAAAGAGAAGAAAAGAAGAAAAGAAAGAAGAAGAAAGAGAAAAAAAAAAAGAAGAAGAAGAAGAAAGAAAGAAGAAAAAAGAAAAAAAAGAAAAAAAAAGAGAAAAAGAGAGAAGAAAAGAAAGAAAAAAGAGAAGAGAGAGAAGAAGAAGAAGAGAAGAAGAGAAGAGAAGAAGAAGAAGAAGAAAGAAAGAAAAAGAAGAGAAGAAAGAAGAGAGAAAAAAGAAAAAGAAGAAGAAAAAAAGAAGAAGAAAGAAGAGAAGAAGAAGAAAGAAAAGAAGAAAAAAAGAAAAAAAAAAAAAAAAGAGAGAAGAGAAGAAGAAGAAAAAAAAAAAAAGAAAGAGAAAGAGAAAAAGAGAAGAGAAGAAGAAGAAAGAAGAAGAAAAGAAGAAGAAAGAAAGAAAAGAAAAAAAAAAAAGAAAAGAAAAAGAAGAAGAAAGAAAAAAAAAAGAAAAGAAGAAAGAAAGAAGAAAGAGAAAGAAGAAAAAAAAAAAGAAAAAGAAGAAAGAAGAAAGAAGAAAGAAAAAAAAAGAAGAAGAAGAAAGAAGAAAGAAAGAAAAAGAAGAGAAAGAAGAAAAAGAAAGAGAAGAAAAAAAAAAAGAAAAAAAGAAAAAGAAGAAAAAGAAAGAAGAAGAAGAAGAAAAAAGAAGAAAAAGAAGAAAAAGAAGAAAGAAAAAAAGAAGAGAAGAGAAAAGAGAAGAAGAAGAAGAAGAAGAAGAAGAGAAAAAGAAAGAAAGAAGAGAAAAAAAAAAAAGAAGAAAAGAAAAAAAAAGAGAAGAAAAAGAAGAAGAAAAAAAAGAAAAAAAAGAAGAAGAAGAAGAAAGAAAGAAAGAAAGAAAAAGAAGAAGAAAGAAAGAAGAAGAGAGAAGAAGAAGAGAAAGAGAAAGAGAGAAAGAAAAAAGAAAAAAAAGAGAGAAAAGAAGAAGAAGAAGAAAAAAAAAAGAGAGAAAAAAAAGAGAGAGAAGAAGAGAGAAGAAAAGAAGAAGAAGAAAAAAAAGAAGAAAAGAAAGAGAAAGAAGAAAAGAAGAGAAAAGAAAAAAAGAAAGAAGAGAAGAAGAAAGAAAAAAAAAGAGAAGAAAGAAGAAGAAAAGAGAAAAAAAGAGAAGAGAGAGAAAAGAAAAAAAAAGAAGAGAGAAGAAAAAGAAGAAGAAAGAAGAAAAAGAGAGAAAAAAAGAAGAAGAAAGAAGAGAAGAAAAAGAAGAAAAAAAAAGAGAGAAAGAAAAAGAGAAGAAAGAGAGAGAAAGAGAAGAAGAAGAAAAAAAGAAAAAAAAGAAGAAGAGAGAAAAGAAAAGAAGAAAAAAAAGAAAAGAAAAAAAAGAGAGAAAGAAGAAGAAGAAGAGAAGAGAGAAGAAAAAAAAAAAGAAAAAAGAAGAAGAAGAAGAAAAAAGAGAAGAAGAAGAAGAAAAAAAGAGAGAAAAAGAAGAAGAAGAAGAAGAAAAAGAAAGAGAAAAAGAAAAGAAAAAGAAGAGAAGAAAGAGAGAAGAAAAAGAAAAAAAAAAAAGAAGAAAAGAAAAAGAGAAAGAAAGAAGAAGAGAGAAGAAGAAAAGAAAGAGAGAAGAAGAGAAAAAGAAAAGAAAAGAAAGAAAGAAGAAAAAGAAGAGAGAAGAAGAAAAAGAAGAGAAAAAGAGAAGAGAAAAGAAAGAAAAAAAGAAGAAGAAGAAAAAAAGAAGAAGAAAAGAAGAAGAAGAGAGAAGAAGAGAAAAAAGAAAGAAGAAGAAGAAAAAAAAGAAAAAGAAAAGAAGAAGAAGAAGAAGAAAGAGAAAAAAAAAAAGAAAGAAAAGAGAAAGAAAGAGAAAAGAAGAAGAAGAAGAAAAAAGAGAAAAAAGAAAAAGAAAAAGAAGAAAGAAGAAAAAGAAGAGAAAGAGAGAAGAAGAGAAAGAAAGAAGAGAAAAAGAGAGAGAAAAAAAGAGAAGAAGAGAAGAGAGAAAAAAGAGAAGAAAGAAGAGAGAAGAGAAGAAGAAAAGAAGAAGAAGAAGAAAAAGAAGAAAGAGAAAGAGAAGAAAAGAAGAAGAGAAAGAAAAGAGAAAAAAGAAAGAAAAGAAGAAGAAGAAGAAAAAAAAAAAGAGAAGAAAAAGAGAGAAAAGAAAAAAAAAGAAGAAAAAAAAAGAGAAGAAAAGAGAAGAGAAAGAAAGAAAAAAAGAAGAGAAGAAGAAGAAAGAGAAAGAAAGAAGAAGAAAGAAAAAGAAGAAGAGAGAAGAAAAGAGAAAGAGAGAAGAAAAAAAAGAAGAAGAAAAGAAAAAGAGAAGAAGAAAAAGAAAAGAAAAGAAAAAAAAAGAAGAAGAAAAAAGAGAGAAAAGAGAGAGAAAGAAAGAAAGAAGAAAAAGAAAAAAAAAAGAAAAAGAAAGAAAGAAAGAAGAAGAAAAGAAAAAAAAGAGAAGAGAAAGAAAAAGAAAGAAGAAAAAAGAGAAAGAAAGAAAAAAAGAAGAAGAAAAAAAGAAGAGAAAGAAAGAAGAAGAGAGAAAAGAAAAGAAAGAAGAGAAAAGAGAAAAAAGAGAAAGAAAAAGAAAAAGAAGAAAGAGAAGAGAAAGAAGAAGAAGAAGAAGAAGAAGAGAAGAGAGAAAGAAAAGAAAAAAGAAAAAGAAGAGAAGAGAAGAAAAAGAAGAAGAAGAGAAAAGAAAAGAAGAAGAAAAAAAAAGAGAAGAAGAGAAGAAGAGAAAGAAAGAAGAAGAAAAGAGAAGAAAAAGAAAGAAAGAAGAAGAAAGAGAAGAAAGAAAAGAGAGAGAAAGAAAAAGAAGAAGAGAAGAAAAGAAAAAGAAAAAGAAAAAAAAAGAAAGAAAAAGAAAGAAAGAAGAAGAAGAAAGAAGAGAAAAAGAGAAAGAAAGAAGAAAGAGAAGAAGAAAGAAAGAGAAAAAGAGAAGAAGAAAAAAAAGAGAGAAGAAAAGAAAGAAGAAGAAAAAAAAGAGAAGAAGAGAAAAAAGAAGAAGAAGAAGAAGAAGAAAAAGAGAAAGAAAAGAAGAAGAAGAAGAGAAAGAAAGAGAGAAAGAAAAAGAAGAAAAAGAAGAGAAAAGAAAAAGAAAAAAGAAAGAGAGAAGAGAAAAGAGAGAAAGAAAGAAGAGAAAAAAGAAAGAAAGAAAAAAAAAGAAGAGAAGAAAAAGAAGAGAAAAGAAAAAGAAAAAGAAAAGAAGAAAAAGGAGAGAAGAAGAAGAAAGAAGAAGAAGAAGAAAAGAAAGAAGAGAAGAGAAAGAAAGAAGAAGAAGAGAAGAAAAAGAAAAAAAAAAGAAAAAGAAGAAAAAGAAGAAAAAAAGAAGAAGAAGAAGAAGAGAGAAGAGAAAGAGAGAAGAAGAAAGAAGAGAAAAAGAAAAGAAGAAAGAAGAAAGAAGAAGAAGAAAAAAGAAGAAGAAGAAAAAGAAAGAAGAAAGAGAAAGAAGAAGAAGAAGAAGAAGAAAGAAGAGAAAGAAAGAAGAAGAAGAAGAAGAGAAAAAGAGAAAAAAGAGAAGAAGAAAAAGAAAGAGAGAGAAGAGAAAGAAGAAGAAGAAAAAAGAGAAAAAAAGAAAAGAAGAAGAAGAGAGAGAAAGAAGAAGAAGAAGAAAGAAAGAAGAGAGAGAAAAAAGAAGAGAAGAAAAGAAAGAAGAAGAAAAGAAAAGAAGAAGAAAGAGAAGAAAAAGGAGAGAAAAGAGAGAAGAAAGAGAAGAGAGAGAAAAAAGAGAAAGAAAGAAGAAGAAAGAGAAAGAAAGAAAAAAGAAAGAAAGAGAAGAGAAGAAGAAAGAAAAAGAAAAGAAAGAAGAAAGAAGAAGAGAAGAGAGAAGAAGAGAAAAAGAAAAAAAGAAAGAAAGAAGAAGAAGAAGAAGAAGAAAGAGAGAAGAAGAAGAAGAAGAAAAGAGAAAGAAAGAAGAAAGAAAAGAGAGAAAAAGAGAAAGAAGAAGAAGAAAAAGAGAGAAGAAGAAAGAAAAGAAGAAAAAGAAGAAGAAAAGAAAAGAAAGAAGAAGAAAAAGGAGAGAAAAAGAAAAGAAGAAGAAAGAAGAAGAAAGAAAAGAGAAAGAGAGAGAGAAGAAGAGAAGAGAAAGAGAAAGAAAAAAGAGAGGAGAGAAAAGAGAAAGAAAGAAGAAGAAGAGGAGAAAGAAGAGAAAGAAAGAAGAAAAAAAGAGAGTAAAAGAGAAAGAAAGAAGAAGAAGAAGAGGAGAGAAAAGAGAAAGAAGAAGAAGAAGAAGAGAGGAGAGAAAAGAGAAAGAAGGAAGAAGAAGAAAAGGAGAGAAAAAGAGAAAGAAAGAAGAAGAAAAAGGAGAGTAGAAGAGAAAGAAAGAAGAAGAAGGAGGAGAGTAAAAGAGAAGAAGAAAGAAGAAGAAGAAGAAGAAGAAGAAAAAGAAGAAAAAGAAAAGAAGAAGAAGAAAGGAGAGAAAAAGAGAAAGAAAGAAGAAGAAGGAAGGAGAGTAAAAGAGAAAGAAAGAAGAAGAAGGAGGAGAGAAAGAAGAAGAAGAAGGAAGAGAAAAGTAAAAGAGAAAGAAGAAAGAAGAAGAAAGAAGAAGAAAGGAGAGTAAAAGAGAAAGAAAGATGAAGAAGAAGGAGGAGAGTAAAAGAGAAAGAAAGAAGAAGAAAAAGGAGAGTAAAAGAGAAAGAAAGAAGAAGAAAAAGGAGAGTAAAAGAGAAAGAAAGATGAAGAAAAAGGAGAGTAAAAGAGAAAGAAAGATGAAGAAAACAAAGTTAAATAGAAGCCCTGCATACGAGGAAAGAAAGAACATGCTTGAAACATCACAGAAAACCAATGTTATGGAGAGAGAGAAAAAATGCAATATAAAAAAACCAACAAACCTAAAGCTCATTATTTCTTGACGTTTGTTGTTGTGATTCCCTCTATTTCTTCCTTGTACTGTCTTTCTTTCTTTCCGTCTTTTTCTTTTTTTCTTCTTTCTCTTATCAGTCTTTTCCGTCTGCGTGTCTGTTGTTTTCTTACCCCCCAAAAAAATAAAAAAAATCCTTCTACCCTTTGCATTCATTCTTTGTTTTTATTGTTCATTTTTTCTGTTTTGGGTGAAGCTCTCTATTTTCTGCAACAACAGGAAAACTATCACCACAAACGGAAACTGTGAAATCGTCTTTCTCCCTTTCTGTGTACGTTTAGATAATGTGATGCAGCGGTTATGAAACGGAGTGGGGGTAAATGTGTTTGAACGGAGTCAGGTTAGAAAGTACCCATAATGTTTCGAATGAACTGGAATTGTTGGGGGGGGGGGGGGGGGGGGGGGGGGTTGTGGTAAATAGCGACCTTCAAAACAGCGACTATCAAAACAGTGACCTCAAAATAGCGACTGTTTCAAAACAGTGAATTTATCAAAATAGTGGCCAGCAACACAGACAAATGGTTTTATCTGCCCGTGTGCGTGCGTGTGTGCGTGCGTGCGTTCGTTCGTTCGTTCGTTTGTTCGTTCTTTAATTTAACGTCTATCCAACATACAGTGATCTTAAACCCCCCAAAAAGCAAAGAAAAAAAAGCATGCATGTGTATGATTACGATGTATGTGTTTGATTGGTAAGGGGTATGTGGGTCTGAGTACATACGTGATTATCGGCCCTAGGTTAGTGAAATGTCAGTGAAATACTTACACTTAGAATTATATCTAAACATTTAAAAGAAACAGACAATAAATGAACAATATTAAACTCCAAAAAAGAAAAGTAAAATAAATAACAAGCACATCAAAGCAAAGGCCTAATTGGGCTCCTAATAAGTCCCCGAACAACTTCTAGAATCTTTGATTCATCATAAAGAATGCCTTTATAGTCTGTCATACATGGAATGGTGTAATATGCTGGCCACAAATGCAAGTCTCATTTTTACAGAATTTTGTTTTCAATGCATCAAGCCTGAATCTAAAAACTAAACTTTTCAGAATCCACCCTTGATGAAGACTTTGTCCTGTTTTATAATATATTATCTTTTTAAAGAAATTTCCTTTTTTGTTCTTTTTTTTTTTACTGAAGTTGATATCTGTTTGTTTGCTAGACACAGAATCCCAGGATGCTTTTTCTAAAAGACTATAATTTTCATGCAGAGATAAAGGTATATCTATTTTTGCTAAACCGTTTTCAGTGGCTGCACTATGTTTTGCTAACCGGTCAACCCTTTCATTTGCAGATAATCCGCAATGTGATGGAAGTCTATAGAAGAACCATGTAAAGAAAACAAGCGCGAAATCGCAATAGTTTGTGGCACGCGGTCTATTTTTACCACTCCAATCATGAGTCACCTCCCCTGGATTTTCAATAATTTTAATCTGTAAACCAGAATGTTATCTCTGCACCATTTCGTAACTTTTTATATCTTTTGGAAAACATTTAAAACTATGTATCCTACTTATACTCATCAAAAGAAGCACCGCA
>CM065692.1:46978138-46980638 GCA_017654935.2 Phymorhynchus buccinoides | reverse complement strand
TTCGAAGGCAATCGGTCCAGAAACACCGGAGATACGGGCGCCGAGAGGCCGGCGGATGCGCGTTTTGCGCATTTGCCGAACCGCGCAAATGACACGGCCGCCTCGGTTGCCGTTGCCATCGGCCCGTTAGGGCTCACAGCAAATTTGAAGCGATTCGGTCGAAAAACGGCGGAGTTATAAGGCCCGTTTCGTGTTTCAGACACACACACACACAGACACACACACATCGACACATCACACCACACACACACACACACACGGACGGACACTTGGCTTTTTACTATATGATATCTCCTACACCTGGGTCTAGTTTCTCTAGATAACGGTCGCCGCGCGAATAACGCTTACGCCAAACGGGGCCTAAGAAACACTTTAGAAAACGTTTGCGGAAGAATATTACAAGCTCTTGTCTGATTGGTCAATGTTTTTTAAAATTATTTTAACCAAACTTTAATGGACCAATCAACAACAAGAAATGTATTCACCCCATGCTAGTCACGTGATAGTTCGCGAAAAGATATCTTTGGGAGTAGCCACAAAACGGTTTTTTGCAAACGTCGGCGAAAGAGGTGTTTCTTAGTACCGTTTTTGCCGATTTGCGCTCACGATGCGTAACGTTAGCCCTTGTGAAACGGTCCCCTGATATTAGTTGCACGGAATATTTGCGCGTCACCCTTTCGTATTCTAGTAGGTCAAGGTAGTCGTATGTGAGTGATTGTTAATGTGATGGGAAAGACTTCGGAAGAGAAGATGATTTTGGGGGCATGACGCTGAATGGACGTTTAGTCCTAGCTTAACAATTTAAACCTTGTGGACAGTACAGTGTTCCTGGGGCGAGTTTCACAAGGGCTAACGCTCGCTCAAATCGGCAAAAACGGTCTAAGAAACACCCTTCGTTTGCCGATAGTTCGCATGGCGTTTTGCTCTCAGTCGAAAGGTGACAAGCGGCGAACTATTCGGAGCTAGTAGGGGGTGAATACGGTTCTTGTTGTTGATTGATCCATTAAAGTTTGCTTAAAATAATAAAAAATGTTGACCAATCAGACAAGAGCTTGTAATATCCTTCCGCAAACGCTTTCTAAAGTGTTTCTTAGGCCCCGTTTGCCGTGAGCGTTATTCGCGCGGCGACCGTTATCTAGAGAAACTCGCCCCTGAAGACTGGATCTTCCCCGGGGGTCATACGCTTTGTTCAGGCAGGCTTTTATTCGCTTTTCCTTACGTAAATATTCTTCTGTGGCGATTTGTTTTGCATGTTAAATGTTGTCACTTTTTCTAGCTTCTGACGTTTCTCACGAACACAATGTCATGTTCTTGTAGTTTGGACCTTTTCATTTTTGTCTATCTCATCTTCTGAAGAACACATTTTTGTGTAGTTTGGATTGATTCATTTATGTCTATCTCATCTTCTCATCAACATATTTTGGTGTAGTTTGGACCTTTTCATTTTTGTCTATCTCATCTTCTCACGGAACACATTTTGGTGTGGTTTGGACCTTTTCATTTTTGTCTATCTCATCTTCTCACGGAACACATTTTCTTGTAGTTTGGATTTATTCATTTCTGTCTATCTCATCTTCTCACCAACACATTTTTGTGTAGTTTGGATTGATTTCATTTATGTCTATCTCATCTTCTCACGGAACACATTTTTGTTGTAGTTTGGATTGATTCATTTATGTCTATCTCATCTTCTCACCAACACATTTTTGTGTAGTTTGGATTGATTCATTTTTGTCTATCTCATCTTCTCACGGAACACATTTTTTTGTAGTTTGGACCTTTTCATTTTTGTCTATCTCATCTTCTCACGGAACACATTTTCTTGTAGTTTGGATTTATTCATTTCTGTCTATCTCATCTTCTCACCAACACATTTTTGTGTAGTTTGGATTGATTCATTTATGTCTATCTCATCTTCTCACCAACACATTTTTGTGTAGTTTGGATTGATTCATTTATGTCTATCTCATCTTCTCACCAACACATTTTTGTGTAGTTTGGATTGATTCATTTTTGTCTATCTCATCTTCTCACGGAACACATTTTCTTGTAGTTTGGATTTATTCATTTCTGTCTATCTCACCTTCTGACCAACACATTTTTGTGTAGTTTGGATTGATTCATTTATGTCTATCTCATCTTCTCATCAACATATGTAGGTGTAGCTTGGACCTTTTCATTTTTGTCTATCTCATCTTCTCACGGAACACATTTTTGTGTAGTTTGGACCTTTTCAGTTCTGTCTATCTCATCTTCTCACGAACACATTTTGGTGTAGTTTGGACCTTTCAGTTCTGTCTATCTCATCTTCTCACGAACACATTTTGGTGTAGTTTGGACCTTTTCAGTTCTGTCTATCTCCTCTATTCACGAACTCCCTTTCATTTTAAGTACAATAGGGTTTGCTTGTCTTGGCATCTCCTATTTCTCGTGCATTATGTCGTGGTCAGTTACGTTTTTTTCTTGTCCAGTTTATACGTATTGAAGTATTTTCTAGTGT
>CM065692.1:46970638-46973138 GCA_017654935.2 Phymorhynchus buccinoides | reverse complement strand
GAGACAGAGACAAAGATTGCTCTACAGCAAGCAAACTGTTATTGATGTCCAGATGCAATCACAGAGAGCGACATTAAGAGACAGACAGACAGAGAGATAGACAGAGAGAGACAGAGACAAAGATTGCTCTGCAGCAAGCAAACTGTTATTGATGTCCAGGTGCAATCAAAGAGAGACAAACAGACAGACAGAGAGATAGACAGAGAGAGACAGAGACAAAGATTGCTCTACAGCAAGCAAACTGTTATTGATGTCCAGATGCAATCACAGAGAGCGACATTAAGAGACAGACAGACAGAGAGATAGACAGAGAGAGATAGAGACAAAGATTGCTCTACAGCAAGCAAACTGTTATTGATGTCCAGATGCAATCACAGAGAGCGACATTAAGAGACAGACAGACAGAGAGATAGACAGAGAGAGACAGAGACAAAGATTGCTCTGCAGCAAGCAAACTGTTATTGATGTCCAGATGCATTCACAGAGAGACAAACAAACAGACAGACAGACAGAGAGACAGACAGAGATATAGACAGAGAGAGACAGAGACAAAGATTGCTCTGCAGCAAGCAAACTGTTATTGATGTCCAGATGCAATCAAAGAGAGACAAACAAACAGACAGACAGACAGAGAGATAGACAGAGAGAGACAGAGACAAAGATTGCTCTGCAGCAAGCAAACTGTTATTGATGTCCAGATGCAATCACAGAGAGACAACAAACAAACAGACAGACAGACAGACAGAGAGATAGACAGAGAGAGACAGAGACAAAGATTGCTCTACAGCAAGCAAACTGTTATTGATGTCCAGATGCAATCACAGAGAGACAAACAAACAAACAGACAGACAGACAGAGAGATAGACAGAGAGAGACAGAGACAAAGATTGCTCTACAGCAAGCAAACTGTTATTGATGTCCAGATGCAATCACAGAGAGACAAACAAACAAACAGACATACAGACAGACAGAGAGATAGACAGAGAGAGACACAGACAAAGATTGCTCTACAGCAAGCAAACTGTTATTGATGTCCAGATGCAATCACAGAGAGACAAACAAACAAACAGACAGACAGAGAGATAGACAGAGAGAGACAGAGACAAAGATTGCTCTGCAGCAAGCAAACTGTTATTGATGTCCAGATGCAATCACAGAGAGACAAACAAACAGACAGACAGACAGAGAGATAGACAGAGAGAGACAGAGACAAAGATTGCTCTGCAGCAAGCAAACTGTTATTGATGTCCAGATGCAATCAAAGAGAGACAAACAGACAGACAGACAGACAGAGAGATAGACAGAGAGAGACAGAGACAAAGATTGCTCTACAGCAAGCAAACTGTTATTGATGTCCAGATGCAATCACAAAGAGCGACATTAAGAGACAGACAGACAGAGAGATAGACAGAGAGAGACTGAGACAAAGATTGCTCTACAGCAAGCAAACTGTTATTGATGTCCAGATGCAATCACAGAGAGACAAACAAACAAACAGACAGACAGAGAGATAGACAGAGAGAGACAGAGACAAAGATTGCTCTGCAGCAAGCAAACTGTTATTGATGTCCAGATGCAATCACAGAGAGACAAACAAACAAACAGACAGACAGACAGAGATAGACAGAGAGAGACAGAGACAAAGATTGCTCTGCAGCAAGCAAACTGTTATTAATGTCCAGATGCAATCACAGAGAGACAAACAAACAAACAGACAGACAGACAGAGAGATAGACAGAGAGAGACAGAGAGAGACAGAGACAAAGATTGCTCTACAGCAAGCAAACTGTTATTGATGTCCAGATGCAATCAAAGAGAGACAAACAAACAGGCAGACAGACAGAGAGATAGACAGAGAGAGACAGAGACAAAGATTGCTCTACAGCAAGCAAACTGTTATTGATGTCCAGATGCAATCACAGAGAGACAAACAAACAAACAGACAGACAGAGAGAGACAGAGACAAAGATTGCTCTACAGCAAGCAAACTGTTATTGATGTCCAGATGCAATCACAGAGAGACAAACAAACAAACAGACAGACAGACAGAGAGATAGACAGAGAGAGACAGAGACAAAGATTGCTCTACAGCAAGCAAACTGTTATTGATGTCCAGATGCAATCACAGAGAGACAAACAAACAAACAGACAGACAGACAGAGAGATAGACAGAGAGAGACACAGACAAAGATTGCTCTACAGCAAGCAAACTGTTATTGATGTCCAGATGCAATCACAGAGAGACAAACAAACAAACAGACAGACAGAGAGATAGACAGAGAGAGACAGAGACAAAGATTGCTCTGCAGCAAGCAAACTGTTATTGATGTCCAGATGCAATCACACAGAGAGACAAACAAACAGACAGACAGACAGAGAGAGAGATAGAGAAAGACAGAGACAAAGATTGCTCTGCAGCAAGCAAACTGTTATTGATGTCCAGATGCAATCAAAGAGAGACAAACAGACAGACAGACAGACAGAGAGACAGACAGAGAGA
>CM065692.1:46958138-46960638 GCA_017654935.2 Phymorhynchus buccinoides | reverse complement strand
TGAGCATAAGTAGGATAAATAGTTTTACATGTTTTCCAAAATATATAAAAAGTTACGAAATGGTGCAGAGATAACATTCTGGTTTACAGATTAAAATTATTGAAAAGCCAGGGGAGGCGACTCAGTGTATGTAATGATTGGAGTGGTAAAAATAGACCGCTGCCACAAACGATTGCGAATCCGCGCTTGTTTCATTCTAAAGACGAACGGATTTGTCGCTTTGCTTGCTCTTGCATCAAAGCTCTCTGCTTTATGAACTGTGTCACGCACGTGGAACACGCTCTTTTGTCGAACGAACGCTTCTTGTCGACCAACAACCTTTGTCGACCCTCTGCAACCACTTTTTTGTGGTCAAACTTAACCACTTTTTGTCAAATGTAACCACTTTCTGTCAACATTTTCGAAACCGCTTTTGTGAAACCAGCCACTGTGTAGAGTGGTACAGTGGTAGCGCGTTCGCCTCGTGTCAAGTAAACCCGACGAGTTCGAACCTGGGCACAGGGGATTTTTCCTCTCACTCTGCACTAGGCCTTACGGTCTGAACGTGGAGTCTTTCGGATGAGACGATAAACCGAGGTCCCGTGTGCCTATGCACTTAGCACACGTTAAACCCAGTGGCAACGAAAAAGTTGTCATTTGGTCAAAATTTACCTCCCCCCCCCCCCCTTTCCTTCCTCATGAGTCACACACAAATCGCATGCAAAAAAAAAGGGTGGCGCGCCTCTGGCTGCGACTCGCTTTCCCGGTGGGAGCAACCCGAATTTCACAGAGACGCCTCTATGACTATAAAGTACCTAATACCTCTCGTATTTCGACGGGAGACAAAAGTGGCATTGACGTAAGAATGTGGGTTTCGAAAGTGTCGACAAAGGTGGTTTGGTTCGACGAAAGTGGTTTCGACAGTGGTGACAAAGGTGGTTAGGTTCAACAAAAGTGGTTTCGAAAGTGTCGACAAAGGAGGTTAGGTTCGACGAAAGTGGTTTCGACAGTGGTGACAAAGGTGGTTAGGTTCAACAACAGTGGTTTCGAAAGTGTCGACAAAGGAGGTTAGGTTCGACGAAAGTGGTTTCGACAGTGGTGACAAAGGTGGTTACGTTCAACAAAAGTGGTTTCGAAAGTGTCGACAAAGGAGGTTAGGTTCGACGAAAGTGGTTTCGACAGTGGTGACAAAGGTGGTTACGTTCAACAACAGTGGTTTCGAAAGTGTCGACAAAGGAGGTTAGGTTCGACGAAAGTGGTTTCGACAGTGGTGACAAAGGTGGTTACGTTCAACAACAGTGGTTTCGAAAGTGTCGACAAAGGAGGTTAGGTTCGACGAAAGTGGTTTCGACAGTGGTGACAAAGGTGATTAGGTTCAACAAAAGTGGTTTCGAAAGTGTCGACAAAAGTGGTTAGGTTCGACACAATTGGTTAAAATGGGTCAACAAACGCGCTTGGTCGACAAGAGGGGATGGTCGACAAACATAATTTACGCTCTCCACACGCACGCTGAGCGAAGAAGTTCAGAGCTTAACCCTTTCAGTTATTTGCTTGTGTTGGCACTTTAGACTGTCGCTTCTAATTAGTATGAAGATCCGCTTGAGAAATGGAAAGTAAGCAAGAGAGAGAGATCACACAGGGGGAGAAGAACAGATAAAGACACACAATGAGAGAAAGAGAGAGAGGGGGGGGGGGAGAGAGAGACAGAGACAGAGAGAGAGAGAGAGAGAGAGAGAGAGGGGGGGGGATTGGAGAGAGAGAGACAGAGACAGAGCCACAGAGAGAGAGAG
Source organism: Phymorhynchus buccinoides (assembly GCA_017654935.2). Classification (NCBI taxonomy): domain Eukaryota; kingdom Metazoa; phylum Mollusca; class Gastropoda; order Neogastropoda; family Raphitomidae; genus Phymorhynchus; species Phymorhynchus buccinoides. The sequence goes on along the minus strand of CM065692.1, from coordinate 46,958,869 downwards.
AGAGAGAGAGAGAGAGAGAGAGAGAGAGAGAGAGAGAGAGAGAGAGAGAGAGAGAGAGAGAGAGAGAGAGAGAGAGAAAGAGAGAGAGAGAGAGAAAGAGAGAGAGAGAGAAACCAGAGAGAGAGAGAGAGAGAGAGAGAAGAGAGAGAGAGAGAGAGAGAGAGAGAGAGAGAGAGAGAGAGAGAGAGAGAGAAAGAGAGAGAGAAAGTGAGACGGAGAGACAGAACGAGACACACAGAGAGAGAAAGAGAGAGAGAGAGAGAGAGAGAGAGAGAGAGAGAGAGAGAGAGAGAACAATGAACACTGAACACTGAACACTGAACTGTTTTAATGTCATTGGCTTACATAGCTTTGATGACATGGCGGTGCGAATAGAACAAAATAATGGAAACATAAAATAAAATCATTCAAGGCATGAAACAGAAAATAAAAACAAATGTCTGTCTCGACCATCCAATCATAATCAAATTAAGTATATCAGATTCCCACACTTATATCCGAATACATTAAGAAGTAATGTTCTGTCTATGTTCTTCTTGGATTTGCTTTTGCTTAGTTCTAATATTCAGAGCTTCTGCAATATATTTAGCTAGGGATTTTATAGATTCATCATCATAGTCCATTTTCCAAACTCCAACTAAATCCAAATATACAGCAACACTTTTTTTGAAAAAATTACACTTATTTCTAATCACATCATATTTTTTACAACTAAATAAAAAGTGTATATC
>CM065692.1:46945638-46948138 GCA_017654935.2 Phymorhynchus buccinoides | reverse complement strand
AGACAGAGAGACAGAGACAGAGACAGAGAGAGAGAGACAAAGGGAGACAGAGAGAGACAGGCACAGAGAGAGAGAGAACGAGAGAGAGAGAGAGAGAGACAGAGAGAGACACAGAGAGAGACAGACAGAGAGACAGAGAGAGAGAGTGACAGAGAGAGACAGAGAGACAGAGACAGAGACAGACAGAGAGAAACAAAGGGAGACAGAGAGAGACAGACACAGAGGGAGAGAGACAGAACGAGAGAGACAGAGGGATGGTCATGAGAAGAATCATGACTCGGTCAGGTTTCGCGTCACCTGCAAATGACAAAGGAGCCTCTTCGGAAGCCAGACCTAAACCCGCTCATACGACAGACCAACCGTTGATTAATGTGTAAATATAGCAGCTAAACTATGAGAGCGAAAAGGGAAAAGAAAAAGGAAAAAGAAGATCATTTAATTTCTTGTTTTGTTTGTTTTTGTATGGTTGCTTTTCTTTTTTAGAGAAAAAAATATTTTTGTTTTATTTATTTTTTTGCTGAATGGCTACATTTTCTTTTGGTGTGAACATTTCTACAACTCTCATTCACAAAGGAGTGTAGATTCTTGCCTTTTAAAAAACAAATGGTAAAGGTCAAGATGTGCCACCCCCCCCCCCCCCCCCTATTCCGTTGAGATTCCCCTGCCCCCCCAAAAGTCCTACATTTCTCGGTTAATTGTATTTTTCTGTTTTTTGCCTTTCTTACCATACATAAAGCTGTATTTTAGGAACATTTTTTAGCTAATAACCAGTTTTTGGAATACTAACCCTATCCCTAACCCTATCCCTAACCCTAACCCTACCCCCCACCCAAGACGGAAAAACCCAACGAACCACAACTGTGACAAATCGCGGTGTACTGCAGTACATAGTGGGGGGTAGGGTTAGGTTTAGGGCTAGGGTTAGGGATAGGGTTAGTATACAGCTTTATGTATGGTAAGAAAGGCAAACACGGAAAAATACAATTAACCGAGAAATGCAGGGGGGGTTTCCAAAATTATTAAAATAATATCTGAACAACACTTATTCCGAAATGCCTCCAATTCGCAGTTAAGTAACATGAAGGTATTGTACTGTATAATTCCAGGTCAATGCACACAGACAGTTTACTGTTTTGCCTGCTGTAAATAACTGACTGGGATACCAGGCGACAGAGCAACGGCTCTCTTGCCTTGTCACGGTAGACTTGAGTATTAACCATTTTGCCGCCAGTCATTTTTCAGCCCAAAAATATCATTAAGCTTAACTGGGTACAGAAAATAAAATATCTGCAATATTGCGAATTCCTCTGTGATATTTATAACATTAGGCCTATCCTTACCTCCCAAAATTAAGAAAAATAGGGTCTTTGGATAACAGGCCCTGATTTGATGCCTTTTAGTGACATGGGTGTGTAAACCATTGTGGTGTTAAAATGCGACTTTGGCGGTGAAAAGGGTTAAAAGACACCCCCCCCCCTCACCACCCCCACGTCACGTGTCACATTCCCTCTTATGCTAGGAAGATTTCTTAAAGATTTCTTACCAAGCCCCCAATAAGAGGGGAAAAACACGTGAAAACCGTGATCTTCGACACGTGACGTGGTGGGGTCTTTAAAGGGGCACCCTGACGGATGAGGTTTTTGCAAGAAACACGTCGAGATCACCAAAAAGACAGCCTTTTCAAGGATCGGAACAAAGATCACTTTGCTCTGGATTTTCCTAAAAATCAAACCGTCAAAACGGCGATTCCTCCTTTGCGGACATGCCTGAGACGAGAGAGAGAGAGAGAGAGAGAGAGAGGAGAGAGAGAGAGAGATGAGGAGAGCGAGAGAGAGGAGAGAGAGAGATGAGAGAGAGAGAAGTTCCGAGAGAGAGACGAGAGGGAGAGAGGGAGAGATGAGAGAGAGAGAGAGGAGCGAGAGGAGAGAGAAAGAGGGGGAGGAGGACCGGAGGAGATGAGAGAGAGAGGAGGAGAGAGAGAACGGAGAGAGAGATAGAGAGAGAGAGAGAGAGAAGCCATTTTGGAGGGGGTGGGTGGAGGCGGAGGTTGAAGGTTTTTTTTCGTCTTTGTTAAAAAAGCTATTTCCTTTTTTGTGAGCGAAATTCCTTTTGGTAAACTGTACCAAATTAAAAGAAAAAGGCTTGCATTGTGGACATTTCGTGCGAACGATTTGGTCTAAACTCAGGCGGCCATTAGAAAAGAAAGAATTTGACTTCCTGCACCTCCGCCAAGGAGGAATCGCCGATTTTTGACGGTTTGATTTCTAGGAAACCAGAGCAAAGTGAGTGTTGCGACCTCTGTAAAGTGTGTTTTCCTGGTGATCTCGATGTGTTTATTGCCAAAACCTCATCCGTCAGGGTGCCCCTTTAAGACTATTAGTTCACCTTCGGGGACCTTCCTTCCCCGAATGCTAAATACGTCAAAGCCATTGTAGCCATAAGAGTGGGTATGTACCCTGGGCAGGGCATTTTTACGATAAACAAATTCTAGCCAGGCTTT
>CM065692.1:46923138-46925638 GCA_017654935.2 Phymorhynchus buccinoides | reverse complement strand
TGTGTGTGTGTGTGTGTGTGTGTGTGTGTGTGTGTGTGTGTGTGTGTGTGTGTGTGTGTGTGTGTTTGTGTGTGTGTGTGTGTGCGTGCGTGCGTGCGTGCGTGCGTGTGTGTGTGTGTGTGTGTGTGTGTGTGTGTGTGTGTGTGTGTGTTTGTGAATAATTGTTGCAGTTTGCTCTATCTCTCTCTCTCTCCTCTCTCTCTCTCTCTCTCTCTCTCTCTCTCTCTCTCTCTCTCTCCTCTCTCTCTCTCTTCTCTCTCTCTCTCTCTCTCTCTCTCTCTCTCTCTCCTCTCTCTCTCTCTCTCTCTCTCTCTCTCACTCTCTCTCTCTCTCTCTCTCTCTCCATCTCTCTCTCTCTCTCTCTCTCTTGACACATCCTTGTCAAATAAAGTTTTCCAGTGTCCCGTGTCAGTGTCTCTCTCTCTCTCTCTCTCTCTCTCTCTCGAATCTCTCCGTCTCTCTCTCTCTCACATCTCTCTCTCTCTCTCGCCGCTCTCTCCCTCTCTTCTCAGGCCTGCTATCTCCTCTCTCAATCTCTCTCTCTCTCTCTCTCTCTCTAACTTTTTTTTTCTTGCCTTTTTTTCCCCTCTTTAACATTGTCAAAAATAATTATGATGTCAAACGACTCGAGCAGGCATAAACGTTAACCTAATATTCCAGAATGTCAGGAAACGAAGAAAAAAAATCATTCGAATACAATCATCATCATCATATAGTAAAAAGCCAACTGTCTGTCCGTGTGTGTGTGTGTGTGTGTGTGAAACACAAAACGGGCCTTATAACTCGCTTCAAATTTGCTGTGAGCCCTAATGGGGCGATGGCAACGGCAACCGAGGCGGCCGTGTCATTTGCGCGGTTTTGCAAATGCGCGAAACGCGCATCCGACGGCCTTTCGGTGCCCGTATCTCCGGTATTTCTGGACCGATTGCCTTCCAATTTGGCAGATATATGACCGGGGCTGGGGCTATCCGTGTGCCAAACTGGAAGCGAATCGGTTCAGAAAAGCGCGCGTTAGACGCCGCTTCACCTTTTCACGAATAAATCCGCCGTTTCTTAACCGAATCGCCTCAAATGTGCTGTCAGGCCTGCTATGACCAGCATCCGTTCATAAATGCGCGAGATATGCACCAATTTACAGTTTCGCTCACTAGGCGAAACGACATTTGTCCAAACGTGCTGTTATTAAAGGGGGGGGACTGCTGTGGGCATGAGACCATGGTTCACACGTGCTGGGGTGATGAGTAGGTCAGCCAGCTGGTTATGGGTGGGGTAGGGGGTGGGTGGGTGGGGTGGGGGGTGGGTGGGTGGGCGGAGGGATAGTGGGGGGGGGGGGCAGTGGAGATTACAAGGGGATGACACTACACGTATCTGTATTATTAAAAAATCGGGACTTTACTGCTTTAGCATTGCCTCCGGGCATTGCCTCCTGTATTGTTCAATACTGCCATGGGATTAAAACTGCCACGGGAATTAACTGCCACGGGGCGATTGCTAGTATAGAATTATAAGCAAAAACTCGGGTGAACTCCTTTCAGAGCCAGTTTTCTACAATAATAGAATACAGATGGGTAAAACATTCATTAAAGATGTAGTATGTGTGGATAAAGGAGTATACTGTATAGCACATCTTATGTTGGAAAATGGACAGTTTACGTCATATGCACAATTCAAAGACAAATACAATATTAATATAAACTACATTAGGTTTTATGGGTATAGAGCAGCAATAACCAATTACATACGTAAGTCAGGTATAACTGTTGATAATAACAAATATTTAGACATTCTTCCTGGGTATTCTAGTACCCAGAGACACATAACAACTGTTATATCTCAAAACGTATTTAAGCAATCATCATGACATTTCATGAGTTTATCAAAAACGTTAATGGCTTTATGTGTCTTAAATTTCATTAATGTGTATAAAATACAAATGACGTAATATAATGCGTCATTTGAACATGCTTGTCACTGATTGCGCGGGTATCCTACAACCCATACTTTAAAGAGCAGAAATATGCCGCTGCAGTGCATTGAGTATGGGTAGTGGGACACCCGCAGCATCTGGATAAGGATAAACACATGGTGACTCTTTGACGAGTATGGGTACTGGAGAACCCGCATCAACTGGAATAGGGATAAACACTGTTAAAATGCATGTCCCTTTCCTTTTTAATGAGTATGGGTAGTGGAAAACCCGCCCCATCGTGACTGTGTAGTTGAACAGGGGATCCGGTGAAGGTTAAAGAAACTAATGTCGATATACATAAAGGTTGTAAGGTATACTACGATATATGTATTGATAATGAAACTCACCCAAGGTGCTGCACAAAATGGAATGATAAATTGAATGTTGATATTGACTGGGAAAATGTTTTCTTTATCTTCATAAAGTGCCAGATGTTGGGATGAAGTGGTTTCAAATGAAAATAATACACAGATGCATAGGTACAAAATGTAATATTGAAAAAGATGGGAGTGGCTGAAAATGACCGTTGTA
>CM065692.1:46905638-46918138 GCA_017654935.2 Phymorhynchus buccinoides | reverse complement strand
AACGTCGGACCTCTGGACAGCTTAAAACTAAAGCAAATCAACGACTAGTTGATATCAACCAGAAGCACTAAGACATGAAGAAGACATTAAATCACCACACTGTCATTATATTTATTTTATTTTTTTTATCAGAAAGGCATTCTTTTTCGTTCCAAGCAAAAGACTCAAAATAGAAACAAAATTATGTACATTGCATTTGGAAAATTATGAATAGTTTCCGTTAGAAGCCTTTCGAATCTAAGCCATGATTTGTTTTACTCGTGAACTCATATTATATCGCTGCATTATTAGAAGTCATCATTTGGCCACAGTACTTCGCCGTCCAAATGTTGTTAAGCTCTGCATAGTTATGCGGGGATTGTCTTTAGCCATGGCAAGCTCCTAGCATAACATCATCAATCTCCAAAATCCTCCGAAGTCGCAGTGTGGCTGCTCACGTGGCGGGGTAATCAAAAACGGTCACACACGTAGGGGGCCTAATGTTCTCATCCATAGCTGGTGCATGTGTACCATATTGTCAAAGTGCTTCGGCTGTTGGGATTCAGAGTACCTTAATGATCTCTTATTATTAAGGTAAGCCTACTCTAGTTGGGAAGATCCCTGGAGTCTTTCAGCCAGGGAACGACAACAACAACAACAACAACAACAACAACAACAACATCACAGTAGTAAGGATCAATGGAGACATCGTATGATGAAATGGGCATACGGATAGACGAATTATATAACTAGCAGCTAAGCAGACAAACCGTTATAATAACATTAGTCATAAATTGGATATCACAGCACATGCATATCACACAGATGGAAAGAATCAAACCACGGTCGATCAAGACAAAGAACAGATATGCAGATCGATGAGCACTGATCGATCACGTAAGCTAAATTGGATAGGCCTATAACAGCACATGCATATCACACAGATAGACAGAATCAAACCACGGTCCAAGGCAGCAAAGGGCACATAGGCAGATCGATGAGCACTGATCGATCACGTAAGCTAAATTGGATAGGCCTATAACAGCACATGCATATCACACAGATAGACAGAATCAAACCACGGTTCAAGGCAGCAAAGGGCACATAGGCAGATCGATGAGCACTGATCGATCACGTAAGCTAAATTGGATAGGCCTATAACAGCACATGCATATCACACAGATAGACAGAATCAAACCACGGTTCAAGGCAGCAAAGGGCACATAGGCAGATCGATGAGCACTGATCGATCACGTAAGCTAAATTGGATAGGCCTATAACAGCACATGCATATCACACAGATAGACAGAATCAAACCACGGTTCAAGGCAGCAAAGGGCACATAGGCAGATCGATGAGCACTGATCGATCACGTAAGCTAAATTGGATAGGCCTATAACAGCACATGCATATCACACAGATAGACAGAATCAAACCACGGATCAAGGCAGCAAAGGGCAGATAGGAAGATCGATGAGCACTTCAATCGATCACATAAGCCCAATAAGCTGCCCAAGCAATCGCCAATATCTTGCTGTACTGAGCCGCAATGCTAACAGCGGATACGCAGAAAGCAAACTAGCTATCTTGTGTGTGTGTGTGTGTGTGTGTGTGTGTGTGTGTGTGTGTGTGTGTGTGTGTGTGTGTGCGTGCGTGTGCGTGCGTGTGCGTGTGCGTGCGTGCGTGCGTGCGTGCGTGCGTGTGCGTGTGTGCGTGCGTGCGTGCGTGCGTGCGTGCGTGCGTGCGTGCGTGCGTGCGTGCGTGCGTGCGTGTGTGTGTGTGTATGTGTGTGTGTGTGTGTGTGTGTAAGCAAATATGGTAGATTCAAATATTAGGTCTCCGCTGCCAGAACTGCACACCAGCACGTGCCAGCAGGCGCACAGACCATGACGCACGCGCGCACATACATGCACACACACACAGACGCGCTCGCGCATACACACACACACGTACACATACGCACGCACGCAGAGTTTTTGCACACTATCAGTGCAGTCTCGCGGGATCAACAGCAGACGGTATGGCATCGTGCGACGTGACGTCACACGCCTCTTATGATCTCCCTTGGCGTCTCCTTAACAACAATAACAAAGAACAGTAACTCTGGAAAAACTCTAGGAAAGCACGAAGAAGAATAACTCAGAAGAAACTCTAGGAAAGCGCAAAGAACACTAACTCTGGAGAAACTCTAGGGAAACGCAAAGAACAATAACTCTGGAGAAACTCTAGGGAAACGCAAAGAACAATAACTCTGGAGAAACTCTAGGAAAGCGCGAAGAACAATAACTCTGAAGAAACTCTAGGAAAGCGCGAAGAACAATAACTCTGGAGAAACTCTAAGAAAGCGCAGAGAGAACACTAACTCTGGAGAAACTCTAGGGAAACGCAAAGAACAATAACTCTGGAGAAACTCTAGGGAAACGCAAAGAACAATAACTCTGGAGAAACTCTAGGAAAACGCAAAGAACAATAACTCTGGAGAAACTCTAGGAAACGCAAAGAACAATAACTCTGAAGAAACTCTAAGAAAGCTCAAGAACACTAACTCTGGAGAAACTCTAGGGAAACGCAAAGAACACTAAACGCAAAGAACAATAACTCTGGAGAAACTCTAGGAAAGCGCGAAGAACAATAACTCTGAAGAAACTCTAGGAAAGCGCGAAGAACAATAACTCTGGAGAAACTCTAAGAAAGCGCAGAGAGAACACTAACTCTGGAGAAACTCTACGGAAACGCAAAGAGCAATAACTCTGGAGAACCTCAAGGGAAACGCAAAGAACAATAACTCTGGAGACTCTCTAAGAAAGTGCAAAGAACAATAACTCTGGAGAAACTCAAGGGACATTCAAAGAACAATAACTCTGGAGAAACTCGCAGAAACTCTAAGAAAGCGCAAAGAACAATAACTCTGGAGAAACTTTAAGAAAGCGCAAATAGAACAATAACTCTGAAGAAAGCCTAGGAAAGCACAAATAGAACAATAACTCTGAAGAAAGCCTAGGAAAGCGCAAATACAACAATAACTATGGAGAAAGCCTAGGAAAGCGCAAATAGAACAATAACTCTGAAGAAAGCCTAGGAAAGCGCAAATACAACAATAACTCTGAAGAAAGCCTAGGAAAGCACAAATAGAACAATAACTCTGAAGAAAGCCTAGGAAAGCGCAAATACAACAATAACTATGGAGAAAGCCTAGGAAAGCGCAAATAGAACAATAACTCTGAAGAAAGCCTAGGAAAGCGCAAATAGAACAATAACTCTGAAGAAAGCCTAGGAAAGCGCAAATAGAACAATAACTCTGAAGAAAGCCTAGGAAAGCGCAAATAGAACAATAACTCTGGAGAAAGCCTAGGAAAGCGCAAATAGAACAATAACTATGGAGAAAGCATAGGAAAGCGCAAATAGAACAATAACTATGGAGAAAGCCTAGGAAAGCGCAAATAGAACAATAACTATGGAGAAAGCATAGGAAAGCGCAAATAGAACAATAACTATGGAGAAAGCATAGGAAAGCGCAAATAGAACAATAACTATGGAGAAAGCCTAGGAAAGCGCAAATAGAACAATAACTATGGAGAAAGCCTAGGAAAGCGCAAATAGAACAATAACTCTGAAGAAAGCCTAGGAAAGCGCAAATAGAACAATAACTCTGGAGAAAGCCTAGGAAAGCGCAAATAGAACAATAACTCTGGAGAAAGCCTAGGAAAGCGCAAATAGAACAATAACTATGGAGAAAGCCTAGGAAAGCGCAAATAGAACAATAACTATGGAGAAAGCATAGGAAAGCGCAAATAGAACAATAACTATGGAGAAAGCCTAGGAAAGCGCAAATAGAACAATAACTATGGAGAAAGCCTAGGAAAGCGCAAATAGAACAATAACTATGGAGAAAGCATAGGAAAGCGCAAATAGAACAATAACTATGGAGAAAGCCTAGGAAAGCGCAAATAGAACAATAACTATGGAGAAAGCCTAGGAAAGCGCAAATAGAACAATAACTCTGGAGAAAGCCTAGGAAAGCGCAAATAGAACAATAACTCTGGAGAAAGCCTAGGAAAGCGCAAATAGAACAATAACTATGGAGAAAGCCTAGGAAAGCGCAAATAGAACAATAACTATGGAGAAAGCATAGGAAAGCGCAAATAGAACAATAACTATGGAGAAAGCCTAGGAAAGCGCAAATAGAACAATAACTATGGAGAAAGCATAGGAAAGCGCAAATAGAACAATAACTATGGAGAAAGCAAAGCGCAAATAGAACAATAACTATGGAGAAAGCCTAGGAAAGCGCAAATAGAACAATAACTATGGAGAAAGCCTAGGAAAGCGCAAATAGAACAATAACTATGGAGAAAGCCTAGGAAAGCGCAAATAGAACAATAACTATGAGAAAGCCTAGGAAAGCGCAAATAGAACAATAACTCTGGAGAAAGCCTAGGAAAGCGCAAATAGAACAATAACTATGGAGAAAGCCTAGGAAAGCGCAAATAGAACAATAACTATGGAGAAAGCCTAGGAAAGCGCAAATAGAACAATAACTATGGAGAAAGCATAGGAAAGCGCAAATAGAACAATAACTATGGAGAAAGCCTAGGAAAGCGCAAATAGAACAATAACTATGGAGAAAGCCTAGGAAAGCGCAAATAGAACAATAACTCTGAAGAAAGCCTAGGAAAGCGCAAATAGAACAATAACTATGGAGAAAGCCTAGGAAAGCGCAAATAGAACAATAACTATGGAGAAAGCCTAGGAAAGCGCAAATAGAACAATAACTATGGAGAAAGCCTAGGAAAGCGCAAATAGAACAATAACTATGGAGAAAGCATAGGAAAGCGCAAATAGAACAATAACTATGGAGAAAGCCTAGGAAAGCGCAAATAGAACAATAACTATGGAGAAAGCCTAGGAAAGCGCAAATAGAACAATAACTATGGAGAAAGCATAGGAAAGCGCAAATAGAACAATAACTCTGGAGAAAGCCTAGGAAAGCGCAAATAGAACATAGAACAATAACTCTGGAGAAACTCTAAGAAAGCGCAAATAGAACAATAACTATGGAGAAAGCCTAGGAAAGCGCAAATAGAACAAATATGGAGAACAATAACTATGGAGAAAGCCTAGGAAAGCGCAAATAGAACAATAACTCTGGAGAAAGCCTAGGAAAGCGCAAATAGAACAATAACTATGGAGAAAGCCTAGGAAAGCGCAAATAGAACAATAACTCTGAATAGGACTAGAACAATAACTCTGGAGAAAGCTCTAGGAAAGCGCAAATAGAACAATAACTCTGGAGAAAGCCTAGGAAAGCGCAAATAGAACAATAACTCTGGAGAAAGCCTAGGAAAGCGCAAACAGAACAATAGCTCTGGAGAAAGCCTAGGAAAGCGCAAATAGAACAATAACTCTGAAGAAAGCCTAGGAAAGCGCAAATAGAACAATAACTATGGAGAAAGCATAGGAAAGCGCAAATAGAACAATAACTATGGAGAAAGCATAGGAAAGCGCAAATAGAACAATAACTCTGGAGAAAGCCTAGGAAAGCGCAAATAGAACAATAACTCTGGAGAAAGCCTAGGAAAGCGCAAATAGAACAATAACTATGGAGAAAGCCTAGGAAAGCGCAAATAGAACAATAACTCTGGAGAAAGCCTAGGAAAGCGCAAATAGAACAATAACTATGGAGAAAGCGCAAATAGAACAATAACTATGGAGAAAGCATAGGAAAGCGCAAATAGAACAATAACTATGGAGAAAGCATAGGAAAGCGCAAATAGAACAATAACTATGGAGAAACTCTAAGAAAGCGCAAATAGAACAATAACTATGGAGAAACTCTAGGAAAGCGCAAATAGAACAATAACTATGGAGAAAGCCTAGGAAAGCGCAAATAGAACAATAACTCTGAAGAAAGCCTAGGAAAGCGCAAATAGAACAATAACTCTGGAGAAAGCCTAGGAAAGCGCAAATAGAACAATAACTATGGAGAAAGCCTAGGAAAGCGCAAAGAACACTTATGGCACGTACAGAGTACACAGTACACTCCGGATTTTCCGCGCAGGAAATAATCAATAAGTAAAGGAAGAAAAGAAAAAATATGCGCACGTGTCCGTATTTCTCCTAATCCGTATATTTTTTTCTTCCTTCTTTCTTTAATTTACTTAAGGGGAAGACGGGGTAAAAAGCCCATGGGCGGGTAAGAAGCCCATGCCAATTATCTCATGAAATAAAGAAAATTTCAGTCAAATTTTGCCCATGTGACGAAAGCTAAACTCTAACACTCGTCTCATGGGCAAAATGTGACTGAAATGAATGAAAATCCGTTTAACGTCCTCCGGTCTGAAACAGACACATAATGGGACATCAGTAGCCGTAGATATAAAGATGGTGGGAACGATCCTGGAGGCAATGCCCGGAGGCAGTGCGACTCCAGGAAAGTCCCGAAATTTTTAACGATACAGATGAGTAAAGCGTTAAACATGATGTGACTGAAATTTGCTTCATTTCATGAGATAATTGGCACGGGCTTCTTAACCCGCCCATGGGCTTTTTACCCCGTCTTCCCCTACTTACGGGCTTCCGTGGGCAAATTCCGCGTCTAATGTGTGTCCCCGCCCTAACTCTAGAGACGACGTCCCATCTCACACGGCAGACGCGTGTGTTTAGTGTTGCACTCAGGAATTAACCTAAAAATATAAAAAATTCAAAATGGCGACGTCGTGACCATCTCCAGCTGCTAATAAGATGCTAATTGTCTCCACGGGCAGTTTGTCCCGTTTATTATGATAATGCTGTGATAATCATCAGTTTATTAGCAACGTCTCGTGCTGCATGCCTCGCTTGTAATTGGATACTGTGTTGTGTGCATTCCGTTGTCTGCTTGGGTTTTTTTTCCCCCTGTATGCCTATCTTATAATATTCCTGCCTCATGCAATGAAGCAACATTCAGTCACATTTTGCCCATGAGACGAGTGTTAATGTTTAGCATTCGTGTCATGGGCAAATTTGACTGAAATGTTCTTTATTTCTTGAGATAATTGGCATGGGCTTCTTACCCGCCCATGGGCTTTTTTTTACCCCGTCTTCCCCTACCTGCCCCGTTGTCTGCTAGTACGTTTGACGGTGTTTCGCAATGCGCACGCGCACGCACACACACACACATACACATACACATACATACACACACACGCACACGCGCACGCACAAGCACACACACACACACACACACACACACACACACACACACACACACACACACCACACACACACACACACACACACACACACACACACACACACACACACACACACACACACACACACACACACACACACACACACACACACACACACACACACACACACACACACACGCACACACACGCACGCACACGCACACACACGCACGCACACACACACACGCGCGCACGCACGCACGCACGCACGCAGAATCTTCAACGTGATGAAGTTGGCTGCCTAAGGAGAAGAAGAAGAAGCACGCACGCACGCACGCACGCACGCACACGCACGCACGCACGCGCACACACACACACACACACACACACACACACACACACACACCCCAGAAAACAAACCGTTTCTGAAGTTCCCATCATACATAGAATTCCTCCTTGGGAGCATTTTGTGTGAACATTCTGATTTTGATTACACAAATGTTTCAAAAAGTGAAGACGTGAATGTTTTGGTGAATGAAGTCAGAGAACATCTAGACAGCTGTTATAGTAATCTCCTTAAAATGTATACCGATGGCTCAGTTGTAGGTGGTTGGTGGTGGTTTTGGTTTTGTCATTCCAAGTCTAAAAAGAATTTTCATCTTGGCAATGTTTTTTTCTATTTTTACAGCAGAATTATATGCAATATTGATGGCGTTGACTTACATTTATGATTTTTTTGTCCTTTTATAATATTCTTATATGATGTGTTGATTCAAAATATGTCTTGCGATCTCTACAAAATTGGGATGGTAAGGTTCGAAGAGATGTACTTTTTGATATCCTTCATCTCATGCATTGTATAAGGTTTCAAGGAATATAATAAGGTAGATTTTTGTCGGGGTCCTTCTCGTTGTGGGTTGAAGTGGAATGAAACAGCAGATAGACTCGCAAACTCTGGAGCTAAACAATGTTTTCATTGCGATTTAAACCCCCCGTGAAGACGTAGTCTTCGGCTAAAAGTTTGTTCAATTTGGAAAACTGTGTTAACAACAAAAATCGTAGGGAAAAGCTCCACTTGTCCTCGCTACATTCCCAAGATAATAACTAAAGTTAATTGCATAGAATACTAAATATTCTAATAATTTTTTGTGTACTTGTGGTATGCCTATCCCAGTGCGTCATTTGTTGACAGTATGTCCTATATTAATATAACTCCAATTTCTAGAGAAAACTATATTGACATATTCGACTTTCAAAACGTCAGTCAAATATTTATCCAGCCCTTTCATCATTAATGTTGCTACTATTGTTTCACAACCCGAAGCTGTGAAGTTGCTTTGACGTGTCTTTCATTTATATCAAGAAGTTAATTTTGTTGTTTCATTGATCACTTACGTTAATAATTGTTAAGTTTGATATTACCATTAACACTCGTCTCATGGGCAAAATGTGACTGAAATTTGCTAGATTTCATGAGAGAATTGGCATGGGCTTCTTACCCGCCCATTTGGGCTTTTTACCCCGTCTTACCCTATTATTTGTTTTCGTACTTTATTTTTAGTCTAATATCATCAATGGTGAACAGACGTTAAATAAACCACTCAACTGGGTCGAGTTTCTCTGGATAACGGTTGCCGCGCGAATAACGCTTACACCAAACGGGGTCTAAGAAAATAAAATGTTTGCGAAAGAATATTACAAGCTCTTGTCTGATTGGTCCAAAAAAAAATTAAACAATCTTTAATGGACCAATCAACAACAAGAAACGTATTCACCCCCTACTAGTTCCGGATAGTTCGCCGCTTGCTCGGTGTTTGGCAAGAACAAAACGCCACGCGAACTATATCGGCAAACGAAGGGTGTTTCTTAGACCGTTTTTGCCGATTTGAGCGAGCGCAACGTAACGTTAGCCCTTGTGAAACGGTCCCCTGAACTGAACTGAAACAAACAAACAAACAAACAAAACAAACATCGTACGATAGTATCACATGACCAGTGAAGGCACAGCAGCATCCGTTTTCTTGTCAGTAAAGAGCGCGAGAACAGATTAAAAAACAACACGTGCCAAGATGACGGTGTCTCTGTATTAGGAAAAATCCAAAGCACACACACACACACACACACACACACACACACACACACACACACACACACCCGTTTCTTGTTTGTAATTCGATATCAAAATAACAAAGTTTGTTTGCCGTTTACACTCTTGGGAAATTTAAAACAATTTGTTTGCAAAACAGTTCAAAGAAAGAAAAGAACGTCTGCTTTCATTTCATGTTGTGATTTTCACCATTGATATTTAATCACATGCATTTTGTTGAAGTTAAGAAGCCACACGTGTGAAACAGGACACGGGTTGAGCGGACACACAGACATAAACAGAGAGAGAGAGGGGGGGGGGGGGGAGGAGAGAGAGAGACAGACAGACAGACAGACAGACAGACAGACAGACAGACAGACAGACACAACATAACGCAGCCAGCCACCCCCCCCCCCCTCACACACACACACACACACACACACACACACACACACACACACACACACACACACACACACCACACACACACACACACACACACACACACACACACACACACACACACACACACACACACACACACACACACCCACACACACACACACACACACACACCCCCCCCCCCCCCCGCGCACGCACACGCACACACACACACACACACACACGAGCGAGCGCGCGTTGTACAGGTTAGGTTAGATTACTTTTTCCTGATTTTGTCTCTTGTTTCCGGGGACAAATGTCCCGGGGGGGGGAGGGGGGAGAGGGGAGGGGGGGGGGCGGATACCTACACAAGGACACGATTTGAAGGTCAAAAACGTTTATTACGTTTTTTTTGAGTTTTTGAGTTCCCCTTTTTTTTGAGTGATTGCCCTGGGGACCTTGCAAGATCGGGTTGACGTTTCGTTCGTTTCATTGCAGACTTGCATGATCTAGTTGACGTTTCATTTGTTTCACTGCGGAGACCCTTTGGTTCATTCGTTTTGATTTCTTTTGTCAGTCTTTATAGATCTGTCGCCAGTGTGCCAACTTTCAAAAGCCCAAAAGACTTGGGGGGGGGGGGGGGGGGCGGGGGGGGGGGGAGATAGATGATAATGAATATTGTTCTGTTCTGTTTCCTATGTTTCAGACCGTGGTCATTGTTTGACTGAATAAATTATCAGTTGCCACAAAGAGACCGAGTTCTTATTCAGTTTTTTCCCCAATAAAACCTAATCTTTTGATTGTCACAATGACAGTATAAAGCAGAAAGAAATGTACAGTTCATTATATATAGTTATGAACAATAGGCTATGTTTTGTACTTATGTGTAGCCCGCACCCCCCGCACCCCCAACATCATCCAACACAAGCTTGTTTTTCAAACACAGACTTCCAAACCGACACGTAAAGGAAACAGTAAGCACAGACTCAATGCAGCTACTATATAGTAGCAACATTTTTTAGTCTCTTCTTCTTCTTCTTCTTTGATCGCTCAGACAGTGTCCTGTCTGTTATGAGCGCAGATGCGTCATGCTGCCGTTATGCGCCTAACTAAGAAATAGTTAGGCCCAGCAAGTCCGACTTCGGCTGGAGGAAATGTTTTTGAAAGTGTTTCGTGAAAAGAAAAGGCAGGAGAATGGACCGGGTAAGGCAGAAAGACAGTTGATGACACTAAGCAAAGGGAAAAGGCAGAGTCAAAGAGAGTGACAGATCAGAGGAAGTTACAAGCACATAACTTCCAGAAGGTGGGGGAACTATTCATACAAAAGACCTCCCGGTATTCCCACGGGGAGACATTTTTTAGTTAATACCAATGTTTATGCAAAATAAACAATCTTGATTGACATTTCTTGTGTATGTTGTGTGTGATGTGCTCTTGTCGAAAGTCAGTTTGTCGTCCAAAATGGTACCTATTTTGTATTTGTATATGTTGAAAGTCTTACAGCTTTCGGATTATCTGTCCTTGAGAGATAGAGATCCTTATCCTTAGGAGGTACCATATCAGTAAGCGTCCCCCATGTCTTCCTCCTTTTGCTTGATTAGAAAAAAGCCAAGTCAGCCGTACTACAGAGGGCAACCAGACCGAAAAGACGAGCACGCTGATTGTCATTCATGGGCTCACTCGTAATGTCCTGTCAATATTCCTTCTGCATTCTGCACAAACTACATACACTAGCGAACAAAAGTTAAGGCCCAGAAAGACAATCATCTCCGAAAACTCACGAACTCAATAAAACGCACCCAGCTCATATCAAAACTGAATTTATTCTTTTAACATTAAGTTCATTCCAAAAAATCATTCATCAGAACGAGTTCAGTCAACAACATGCCCCTTTCAACAACTTCCCCCTCCTCTTGAAAAGTCACACTCAGAATCAATGCACTTTGGAACAGTCAGTAACTTTTGGTCGCTAATTGATTCTGAGTGACTTTTCGAGAGGAGGGGGAAGTTGTTGAAAGGGGCATTTTGTTGACTGAACTCGGTCTGATTAATGATTTTTTTGGAATGAACTTAATGTTAAAAGAATAAATTCAGTTTTGTTATGAGCTGTGTGCGTTTTATTGAGTTCGTGAGTTGTTTTCGGAGATGATTGTCTTTCTGGGCCTTAACTTTTGGTCGCTAGTGCAGTATCGTTTTGCTTCATTCTTGGACCATTGCCCGCTTAAACAGATCGAACGGTTATTTATCGGTTTTTGTGTCCTTTTGTTTCTATTATTTGTGCTTTCTGTCTATGTTTATTCTATGCATTGCTATTTATCGGAATCTACATGTATATATCAACACACACGTGGTGCGTGCGAACATGCTAACATGTTGACGTACCAGACGAGCGTCCATTGAATACTAGGTATTGAAGAAACGTTATTCATTTTGAAGAATGTTCGGATTTTCAATGTCTTCATTGAGATAGAGACACACTGAGAGAGAGAGAGAGGGAGAGGAGAGAGAGAGAGAGAGAGAGAGAGAGAGAGGAGATAGAGAGAGAGAGAGGAGAGAGAGAGGAGAGAGAGAGAGAGAGAGAAGAAGGGGGGTTGGAAAAGATGGGGAGGGTTGGAAGAGAGAGACAGACGAGAGTCATCGAATACTAGGTATTTAAGAAAACGTTATGCATTTTGAAGAATGTGCGGATTTTCAGGATGTCTCATTGAGATAGAACACACTGAGAGCGAGAGAGAGAGAGCGGAGAGAGAGAGAGAGAGAGAGTAGAGAGAGAGAGAGAGAGAGAGAGAGAGAGCAGAAGATAGAGAGAGAGAGAGAGAGAGACGAAGAGAACAGAGAGAAGACAGAAACCCAGAGAGCGAGACAGAGAGAGATTAGAGAGA
>CM065692.1:46899086-46905138 GCA_017654935.2 Phymorhynchus buccinoides | reverse complement strand
CCCCTTATCCTTTTCCAGGCTTCTGCAGCTAATCCATCCTGGTCTCTTAATAAACGAGTTACTGTCCCCCCTCCCCCCCCCCCATTCCAGCACTCCCTCCCCCCCCCCCCCCCTCGTCCCACCGCCCCCCCCCCCCCCACAATCCACACCACCCCCCCATCCTTTGCTTTGTTGTTTTCTATGTAAAAACACATTTTTGTGTGTGTTCACACAAATACACCATCGTGTAGGCACTCTCATAATCCAGGAACACTTGCATACATGCATACTAAATCCCACACATCGTGTAAAACTGCAATATGCCTAAGTGTGCAAGCGTGCCATAAGGCTGAAAAAAAGCATAACAATACTACACAACAGAAATAATGTGCTGTGCGCACGACTATAATCAAACTGACTGAACATTTTACTTCAACATAAATTTCTAACACAAACACACATGCGCGCACGCGCACACACTAACACACCACACACATAGGTCTCTCTCTCTCTTTCTCTTGTACACACACGCTGACACACACAAAGCGAGAGAGAGACTTTCTGCTCGCTCGCACGCACACACACATATTTCTCCCCCCCCCCCCCCCCACGTGTCCACGTGTCTCCCCCCCACCCCCCCCCCCCCCCCGTTCCCCGTCCGTACGCACACACACAGAGTGACACACAACAGATACACACGCGCGCGCGCGGCGCGCGCACTACACACCACACACACAGAGTCCTCACAGTCCAGGCCTCACTTCGTCTTTTAACCCCCCCTGATTCATAAAACAAATCATACCAACACCTCAAGTGGTTTCAGGACCCTATGCATATTTACTACCACAAACATTATCTGAATCTCTACTTATTTATGTGTCTGTCTGTTTGTTTGTTTGTCTATTTAATTGATTTTTTATTTCGTTTTATTTTCTTCTTTACCCGAGACCAGGGATGTATAGGAGACAAAATATTATTGAGCTGAGCCAGAACTATATATAGGCCCTACAGACGTAAGTCCCTAGTTCCGTTTCTTGACTAGCCAGTAGATCTAGACCAAGTAAAAAAACTGTTTCAAAGTATATAAAATCAGCTCTGACACACTACAAAAAAAATAGTCGAAAAACGTGAGTATTCTGTTAATTGTTTCAGTGACAAGAGCGGATCCATACCTCAAAAACACCTACAAAATCTTGATGATTATCAGACCAAGCATAGGCCTACAGGGAATCTCCGAATGTTTTATAGATCTAGATCTACTTGTTTTGCTTCCGATACATCTATTGTATTTTTATTAAAAAGAAACTTCGATATTCTTGTTGTTATTAACTCCGCGAAACTCCACAGAACAAATCTAGATCAAAATAATGATATTTGTTTCAGTAAATAACGAATGGAAAAGCATTTACTAGCCGAGTCTGAGACTCTAATCACTGAAAAAGGCCTCCATCGAACGTCAGCCAAAATGGCAAGCTCTGAATGAGGTCTACCACCTTTTGCTTCAAACAGCGATTTCGCTTACAATGGTGGTTAGTCATGCAGTACATCGTTTAAAAGAGGAAAAAATGAACTTTTTAAGCATGTGCTCATCAAAATGTATTCTTTCGAAATGAATCTTCGATTGGCTTTGAAACACATTGCTATGTTTTGAATCCTTGATCTTGCGGTCTTAATCGACCCCTATCTCTTTGATATGAACATCGACTAATAGCGGAAAGCGTTAAGTTTCTGTTGGTGTAACGGATACTTCCATTGGTCCACAAGCGAAAACGCTAAACCCGTTTGTCAAGAGAAGCCGTTTCTAGTACGGGCATAGCGAGCGTCAAAACTTTGGTCATGCCGTGATTTTTATCGTCACCTCCGTCTCCTGTCATCGCTAATTGTTCAAAGTAACCAGCATTCTTCCACACAGAATCCCTATCGACGTAAGCAGCAAAGATTGTTTTATTTATCGACATGTGTTTCTTTGGCATGTATGGAGTACTCAGTAAGAAATCAGAAGTTGAAAAGTAGTGAAATTTGTAGCAGTCAGACAGTGTTTCACAGCGTCATTAGAGACGTGGCCCTACCTAATTAAAGTTAAGCGTACAAAATTATCAAAGATAATCATAAAGCAATTACTTTTTTTTCTTGCTCAGCTTAATTAACTCATTTAATCTTCACATTTTAATAGAAAACAAGGTCTGATAATGATTTTATTGGCTTACATCAAGGAACGTTTGTGATACCCCTTCAACATGCATAAAACAACCGAATGGAGCGACATATTTATTGTCAGATTTTTTGCTTTTTGTATCAAGAAAAGTCATGGATAAGCATGTGCGAGACCAGACCCCTCACTGCAATTCCAGCTTGAAAACGCCATTGTGTGTTCTGGAGGAGCTTTTGAAGGTCCTGCTGATCCAGGGTGTTCCGCTCCTCTAACAGCCACCTGTTCTGAGTCATGTACGACTTCTGAGCTGCTATGAACGGCCGCTAACGGCTGCCTGGAGCATGTTCCAACATTGTTCTATCAGACTGGGGTCTCTGCATTGGTAAAACCTACCTGATATGGACGATGATCTCCTGCTGCAGGTGGCGCGTAAACAACCCATGCTCGATTTTCCTCTTTCTTTTTTTTTTTTAAAAGGTGCATTATCATCCATGAAGATGACGTCATCTCGGATCATGCCAGCAGAAGATTTGACATGGACATCGATGATCTCATCCCTGTAGGGAACAGCTATCAGGGATTCCTTTTGAAGAATTCGTTACACCATTTTACTGACCATGCCGATACAGGCCCAAACCGTCAAAGACCCACCTCGAGATTTGTCATGCTCTCTGACTCACGTTTCCTAGTAATGCTCTCCTGAGAATCTCCACACCCTAGCAAGACCATCCATGAAATTAAGACTGATCCTGAACTCGTTGGTGAAGAGAATTCATGTCCAGTTTCATAATATCCAGATGGTGTGGTTCTGGACTCTCAAAAGACAGCACTGCCCATTAGCTGGAATGAGCAGGATGCCCAAACATGCCCAGGGGGAGTAAAGGCAGCATCATGGAGTCAGTTTCTCACAGTTTGGATGGAAATGTTCCGCACTGAGGCATTCAGCTAATCATAATGCTGCCAGAGAGCGTATGTTAAACGATTTTGAGAGGCCTGAAAAAAGCAGAAAACGTTCAGTTTTTTCTTACAAGTCTCCCAATTTCTGCCACCTTCACGACGTCTATCAGCAACCTCATGGCAGTGAATCCAAGCTCTGGAAGCGACGCATTGCGATATTCCAAGCATGAATGACACAATGTGTCTGTGAACAGCTGTTCTCCAGCATGCCAACACAGAAAGACAACTCTGCGTATCAAATGACGTCATTATCTCACTTCGGCCATGGAACTTTGTCTCTCGTACGACGTTTACGATGTGAGCAATAAATGTCGTTATCATCGGCCTCATTTTCCATCAATCATAAAAAATTAAAAAATATCTCAAATTCTGTGGCTCAAATTCTGTGGCTTTGCATGCCCTGCTCTCAATGGTGACCTCAGTTTCGGTTTCAAATCCAGTTTGATGCCCTTGGTGCGTTCGGGTCAAAGTCATGGGGATCAGTGTGTTCTGGGGAGCTGTCGGTGGACGGTCGTGGTGGCGCCCTCGGAGGAGGACCTCACTCACGCTGGCTCATTATTCTCCGCGACTAAGAGAATAGTGTCGTCAGTAGGGGGCTTAGTAGGTGGTGTCCTGAACAGGCTCCACTGAACTCCACCGAAGTGACTCAGCAGCAGTGCATGTCTCCTCGGTTGGTTGCCTCCTGACGGCCTAGCATAGATTCACTCCCCTTGGACTGCTGGTCTCGGTTTCTGCGACTTGAACAAACCCGGGGTGTAGCTGCGAATTGGGATTCGGAACGAGCGGCGTGGGAGCAACACCACTGTACAGCCCAGAAGATGGGACAGACAACAAAAAAAAAAAAAAAAAAAAAAAAAAAAAAGTTTGATTCTGACAATTTTACTCACTTTTATGTTTTCACCCCATTTTAGCGAAACGACACTTTTTTTTGGGGGGGGGGCATGCTCGAAAATCACGTGATGCACGTGAACAGAAAGTTGGATAAAACAAGTTTGAGTGAGCTTGTGTTCACGGATGACTGCTCTTTCCGGTCATATATTTTGCATTGCTTACAATTATCTGATCATCCGGGCAGCAAGTCCTTCACACAAGTCCTACTGATTAGTTGGAAACCCCCCACGTCGTAAGCGTCATAATCATCAATTGTTGATGGAGGACCCTATATGCAAGAAGAAGATTACAGTACCTTTTAGCACTCAAGGTTATAAATGTCTATCCTTAGCAAATTTCGACCAGTGCCTAGGCTAACTCTAGAAGCACACCAGAGAGAGAAAGAGAGAGAGAGAGAGAGAGGGGGGGGGGAGACAGACAGACAGACAGATAATGTAGTGTAAGCTACTGAGTGGTTGCGTTATTATAATGATGATATGTACAAGTTTTCTGTATTTAGACACCCGACTATTATAACTTCCGCTTCCTTAAAGACACACTGACGCACCACGATTAAGTCCCTTGATAATCTGCCACTCTATTTGACTCTGCCTTCTCCCTTTGCCTTCTATCATCTATTATATTTCTGACTTATTGGCTCATTCTACCGCCTTTTTAAACAAATCTTCCAAGTAATTGTTCTCCTTTTGAGCTCCTCCGAAATTGGAATGTGTTGGCTGTATGCAGCGGGGGAGACCAGTGAAAACTGAAAACCGGACACATACGTAAGCTTGCCTTACCCATTATGGCCATATGGCCTGGGAACGCAGAACAAGAAGAAGATCAAAATCCTATATATAACACATCTGCCATCGCGTTGGTCTATTTGTATGTAAGCCTTGCGACACATTCCACAGAAAGACAGACAAGTAGACAGACAGACAGACAAGTAGACAGACAATCAGAGAGCTAGAGAGGAGGAAAACAAGACTTGTATTCAGAAAACCCCCAAAATATTGAGAGTAAACAGAGAAAAATCATGAAATGTTGTGTACTTTTCGCTTAAGAATGATTTAAGAGCTTTGGCCATTTACAAACACGAAACGACACATGAAATCAGGCAGAAAGCATTTTGCTTCATCCGTCATGCGCTAATGTCTGTCTGTCTGTCTGTCTGTCTGTCTCTGTCTGTCTGTCTGTCTGTGTCTCTCTCTCTGTCTCTGTCTCTCTCTCTCTCTCTCTCTCTCTCTCTCTCTCTCTCTCTCTCTCTCTCTCTCTCTCTCTCTCTCTCTCTCTCTCTCCACTTTATGACATGGACAGAAAGGCCTACCCATCACAATGATTCGTTCGTTCTGTCCACGCCTATTGGAAGCTTACTGTAGATATTTTTCTTTGTGTGTTGTAAAATTTTTTTGTTTTTAATTGGTTCAATTTTTGCATGTTGTCTAAAATCACTGTTCACATGTGAAAAAGACATTAAATTAAAGATTCATTCATTCGTTCTCTCTCTCTCTCTCTCTCTCTCCCTATATCTCTCTCTCTCTCTCTCTCTCTCTCTCTCTCTCTCTCTCTCTCTCTCTCTCTCTCTCTCTCTCTCTCTCTCCTCTCTCTCTCTCTCTCTCTCTCTCTCTCTCTCTCTCCTCTCTCTCTTTATGACATGGGCAGAAAGGCCTACCCATTTACAATGATTCTTCGTTCGTCTCTCTCTCTCTCTCTCTTCTCTCTCGTCTCATCTCCTCTCTCTCTCTCTCTCTCTCTCTCTCTCTCCTCTTCTCTCTCTCTCTCTCTCTCTCATTTATGACATGGGCAGAAAGGCCTACCCATTACAATGATTCGTTCGTTCGTTCTCTCTCTCTCTCTCTCTCTCTCTCTCTCTCTCTCTCTCTCTCCTCTCTCTCTCTCTCTCTCTCTCTCTCTCTCTCTCTCTCTTCATCATATCTGTGTGAGCATGTGAGTGTGTTCATGCGTGCGTGTGTGCGCGCGCACGTGCATGGCGTGTGTGTGTGGTGTCTGTATGCGCGCGTTGTGCGTGCGTGGTGGGGGGGGGGGGGGGGGGGGGGGGGTGCGTGGGGGGGGGGGGGGGTGTGCGTGTAT
>CM065692.1:46874070-46879070 GCA_017654935.2 Phymorhynchus buccinoides | reverse complement strand
TGTTGTGGAATTAGGGTCGATGCTTTGAAGTGATTGTTGTGGAATTAGGGTCGATGCTTTAGAGTGATTGTTGTGTAATTAGGGTCGATGCTTTGGAGTGATTGTTGTGGAATTAGGGTCGATGCTTTAGAGTGATTGTTGTGGAATTAGGGTCGATGCGTTAGAGTGATTGTTGAGTAATTAGGGTCGATGCTTTGGAGTGATTGTTGTGGAATTAGGGTCGATGCTTTGGAGTGATTGTTGTGGAATTAGGGTCGATGCTTTGGAGTGATTGTTGTGGAATTAGGGTCGATGCTTTAGAGTGATTGTTGTGGAATTAGGGTCGATGCTTTGGAGTGATTGTTGTGTAATTAGGGTCGATGCTTTGGAGTGATTGTTGTGGAATTAGGGTCGATGCGTTAGAGTGATTGTTGAGTAATTAGGGTCGATGCTTTGGAGTGATTGTTGTGGAATTAGGGTCGATGTTTAGAGTGATTGTTGTGGAATTAGGGTCGATGCTTTAGAGTGATTGTTGTGGAATTAGGGTCGATGCTTTGGAGTGATTGTTGTGGAATTAGTGTCGATGCTTTGGAGTGATTGTTGTGGAATTAGGGTCGATGCTTTAGAGTGATTGTTGTGGAATTAGGGTCGATGCTTTGGAGTGATTGTTGAGTAATTAGGGTCGATGCTTTGGAGTGATTGTTGTGGAATTAGGGTCGATGCTTTGGAGTGATTGTTCTGGAATTAGGGTCGATGCTTTGGAGTGATTGTTGTGGAATTAGGGTCGATGCTTTGGAGTGATTGTTGTGGAATTAGGGTCGATGCTTTGGAGTGATTGTTGTGGAATTAGGGTCGATGCTTTGGAGTGATTGTTGTGGAATTAGGGTCGATGCTTTGGAGTGATTGTTGTGGAATTAGGGTCGGTGCTTTAGAGTGTTGTTCTGGAATTAGGGTCGATGCTTTGGAGTGATTGTTGTGGAATTAGGGTCGATGCTTTGGAGTGATTGTTGTGGAATTAGGGTCGGTGCTTTAGAGTGTTGTTCTGGAATTAGGGTCGATGCTTTGGAGTGATTGTTGTGGAATTAGGGTCGATGCTTTGGAGTGATTGTTGTGGAATTAGGGTCGATGCTTTCTATCCGAGTGATTGTTGTGGAATTAGGGTCGATGCTTTTATCCGAGTGATTGTTGAGTAATTAGGGTCGATGCTTTGGAGTGATTGTTGTGGAATTAGGGTCGATGCTTTGGAGTGATTGTTGTGGAATTAGGGTCGATGCTTTGGAGTGATTGTTGTGGAATTAGGGTCGATGCTTTCTATCCGAGTGATTGTTGTGGAATTAGGGTCGATGCTCTTCCGAGTGATTGTTGTGGAATTAGGGTCGATGCTTTGGAGTGATTGTTGTGGAATTAGGGTCGATGCTTTGGAGTGATTGTTGTGGAATTAGGGTCGATGTTTAGAGTGATTGTTGTGGAATTAGGGTCGATGCTTTAGAGTGATTGTTGTGGAATTAGGGTCGATGCTTTGGAGTGATTGTTGTGGAATTAGGGTCGATGTTTAGAGTGATTGTTGTGGAATCAGGGTCGATGCTTTTGAGTGATTGTTGTGGAATTAGGGTCGATGCTTTTGAGTGATTGTTGTGGAATTAGGGTCGATGCTTTGGAGTGATTGTTGTGGAATTAGGGTCGATGCTTTGGAGTGATTGTTGTGGAATTAGGGTCGATGCTTTGGAGTGATTGTTGTGGAATTAGGGTCGATGCTTTAGAGTGATTGTTGTGGAATTAGGGTCGATGCTTTAGAGTGATTGTTGTGGAATTAGGGTCGATGCTTTAGAGTGATTGTTGTGGAATTAGGGTCGATGATTTAGAGTGATTGTTGTGGAATTAGGGTCGATGCTTTAGAGTGATTGTTGTGGAATTAGGGTCGATGCTTTAGAGTGATTGTTGTGGAATTAGGGTCGGTGCTTTAGAGTGTTGTTGTGGAATTAGGGTCGATGCTTTGGAGTGATTGTTGTGGAATTAGGGTCGATGCTTTGGAGTGATTGTTGTGTAATTAGGGTCGATGCTTTTTCCGAGTGATTGTTGTGGAATTAGGGTCGATGCTTTGGAGTGATTGTTGTGGAATTAGGGTCGATGCTTTCTATCCGAGTGATTGTTGTGTAATTAGGGTCGATGCTTTGGAGTGATTGTTGTGGAATTAGGGTCGATGCTTTAGAGTGATTGTTGTGGAATTAGGGTCGATGTTTAGAGTGATTGTTGTGGAATTAGGGTCGATGCTTTAGAGTGATTGTTGTGGAATTAGGGTCGATGCTCTGGAGTGATTGTTGTGGAATTAGGGTCGATGTTTAGAGTGATTGTTGTGGAATCAGGGTCGATGCTTTTGAGTGATTGTTGTGGAATTAGGGTCGATGTTTAGAGTGATTGTTGTGGAATTAGGGTCGATGCTTTAGAGTGATTGTTGTGGAATTAGGGTCGATGCTTTGGAGTGATTGTTGTGGAATTAGGGTCGATGCTTTAGAGTGATTGTTGTGGAATTAGGGTCGATGCTTTGGAGTGATTGTTGTGGAATTAGGGTCGATGCTTTGGAGTGATTGTTGTGGAATTAGGGTCGATGTTTAGAGTGATTGTTGTGGAATTAGGGTCGATGCTTTAGAGTGATTGTTGTGGAATTAGGGTCGATGCTTTGGAGTGACTGTTGTGAAATTAGGGTCGAAGCTTTGGAGTGATTGTTGTGGAATTAGGGTCGATGCTTTGGGCGAAAACCGTGACTGTCATTTTATTTTATTTTTAATCCAAGTTAAATGGCCAGGGTTGCCATTTTCTGTCTGTTTCTATTTAAACTCTCTGGTCGTCCAGTGTGTGATCTTTGCGCAAACAAACAGACAGACAAACAAACAAACAAACAAACAAACAAACAAACAAACAAATAAATGAACAAATGAATAAATGCACAGAGACGTGATCAATGAAAACGCTACCTCATATCTCAACTGAAGGTCAATATGTTGACTGCTGCGCACACTTTTTGATATCAGTGTTCCTTCTCTCTGTGTGTCTCTGTCTCTCTCTCTCTGTCTGACTCTCTGTCTCTCTCGCTCTCTCTCTCTCTCTTCTCTCCCTGTGCATATGTATATCTGTCTCTGTCTGTCCGTCCGTCTGTCTGTCTCTGTCTCCCTCTCTCTTGCTCTCCCCTCTCTCTGTGTATCTCCCTTTCTCTCTCTCTCTCTCTCTCTCTCTCTCTCTCTCTCTCTCTCTCTCTCTCTCTCTCTCTCTCTCTCTCTCTTCTCTTCTCTCTTCTCTCCCGTTGTATATGTATATATGTCTCTGTCTGTCTGTCTGTCTGCCTGACTGTGTGTCTCTCTGGCACACACACACACACACACACACACACACACACACACACACACACACACACACACACACACACAGAGTATTTCGGTTTGTCTCTTATCTCTCACTCACTCTCTCTCTCTCTCTCTCTCTCTCTCTCTCTCTCTCTCTCTCTCTCTCTCTCTCTCTCTCTCTCTCACTCTCTCTCTCTCTCTCTCTCTCTCTCTCTCTCTCTCTCTCTCTCTCTCTCTCACTCTCTCTCTCTCTCTCTCTCTCTCTCTCTCTCTCTCTCTCTCACACACACACTCTTTTTTGCCAAATATCCATCCCCCTCCCTCCCCCCATCCCACCACCACCTCACCATTTTGACTGTTGAAACTTGATTTCATAATTGACTTAGTTTCGTTTCTCTCTCTTTTCCCCAGTTAAGTGACGTCGGCTCTCATTGCCTTCATTGATGAATAAGCAGCAATTCTACCAATAGTACCCCCCCCCCCACCCCCACCCCCCTTCATTTCATTTCATTTCACACCCCCCCCCCCCCCCCCCCCCCCCCCTCCTATTTTTGGCTATGTTTTAGTTCAATCATCAAAATCGTCCTATCCTCACTGAACGAATGAAAGTGGTTTTGACGTCCGCTTGGCTGCACAAAAGCAGCACTTATGGGAAGAACCATCAACCAACCATCATGCAATGCTCGGAGCAGATCCTGGACCTACGTCTGATCTGTGAAGTATGCCACAGAAATTAAAATCCTATCTGTACTACAATCCTGGGATTGTTCAAAGGGACACCCTGACGGATGAGTTTTGTGCGAGAAACACGTCGAGATCACCAGAAAAAAACCCAGCCTTTTTAAGGATCGGAACACTCACTTTGCTCTGGTTTCCTATAAATCAAACCGTCAAAACGGCGATTCCTCCTTGGCGGACGTTGACTGAGAGAGAAGCCATTTTGGACGGGGTGGGTGGAGGCCACTCAAGAGTGGTTGAAGCTTTTTCTTCTTTGTTGTGCAGTAAAAAAACACAAATGCAGCTATTTCCTTTGTTGTGAGCGAAACTCCTTTTGGTAAACTGTCAATAAAAAGGCTTGTATTGTGGAAATTTCGTGATTTTTGTCTAAGCGACTCAGGCGGCCATTAGAAAAAAGAAGACACACGCCTTCTCTTTCACTGAAATAATTTGACTTCCAGCACCTCCGCCAAGGAGGAATCGCCGATTTGAAGGTTTGATTTCTAGGAAACCAGAGCAAAGTGAATGTTGCGATCTCTGTAAAGGGTGTTTTCCTGGTGATCTCGACGTGTTTCTTGCAAAAAACACTTATCCGTCAGGGTGCCCCTTTAAAGCGAACGAATGGCTTCATAGTCATAGGTTTCTTCTATTCGGTTCAGTAGCGATGTCCCCCTGTCTCTGTGTCCCCGTCTCTATGTGTCCCCGTCTTCGTGGCTTGTGTCCCCCTGTCTATATGTCCCCGTGCTTATGTTGTGTCCCCGTCTCTATGTGTCCATATGTCTATGTGTCCCCGTGTCTATGTGTCCCCGTGCTTATGTTGTGTCCCCGTGTCTATATGTCCCCGTGTCTATATGTCCCCGTGTCTATGTGTCCCCGTGTCTATGTGTCCCCGTGTCTATGTGTCCCCGTGTCTATGTGTCCCCGTGTCTATGTGTCCCCGTGTCTATGTGTCCCCGTGTCTATGTG
>CM065692.1:46851570-46854070 GCA_017654935.2 Phymorhynchus buccinoides | reverse complement strand
GTTAAATGTAAGAAGCCTTGGAAGACTCAAAATAATAAACAATATCAATTTTATTGGCAGTAACTTTTATTATGAATAATACGCTTATTTTCGTTTCTTCTTTCTTCTTCTTCTTCTTCTTCTTCTTCTTCTTTCTTCTTCTTCTTCTTTCTTCCTTCTTCTTCTTTTCTTTCTTTCTTCTTCTTCTTCTCCCTCTTTCTCCCCCTTTTTTCCATCCCCCTTTTCCTCCTCCTCCCTCCCTTCCTCCTCCTCCTCCTTTTCTTCTTCCCTTTCCTCCCCCCCTTCTTCTTTCTTCTCCCCTTCTTCTTCTTCTCCTCTCCTCCTCCTCCTCCTTCTCCTTCTTTTCTCTCCTCCTGTTTCCTTCATCTACTCCCTCTTCTTCTTTTCTTTTCTTCTTCTCCTCTTCTTCCTTCGTCCTTCTTCTTCTTCTTCTTCCTTCTTACTCTTTCTTCTTCTTCTTCTTCTTCTTTTTCTTCTCCTTCTCTTTCGTCTTCTTCTTCTTCTTCTTCTTCTTCTTTGTCTTCTTCTTCTTCTTCTTCTTCTTCTTCTTCTTTCTTTCTTCTTCCTTCTTCTTCTTCTTCTTCTTCTTCCTTCTTCTTCTTCTTTGTCTTCTTCTTCTTCTTCTTCTTCTTCTTCTTCTTCTTCTTCTTCTTTCTTCTTTCTTCTTCTTTCTTCTTCTTCTTCTTTCTTCTTCTTCTCCTTCTTCTTTCTTCTTCTTCTCTCTTCTTCTTCTTCTTCTTCTTCTTCTTGTCTTCTTCTTCTTCTTCTTCTTCGTCTTCTTCTTCTTCTTCTTTTCTTCTTCTTCTTCTCTTCTTCTTCTTTTCTTCTTCTTCTTCTTTCTTCTTCTTCTTCTGCTTCTTTCTCTTCTTCTTTCTTCTTCTTCTTCTTCTTCTTCTTCTTCTTTCTTCTTTCTTCTTCTTCTCTTCTTCTTCTTCTTCTTCTTCTTCTCTTCTCTTCTTCTTTCTTCTTCTTCTCCTTCTTCTTCTTCTTTCTTCTCTTCTTCTTCTTCTTCTTCTTCTTCTCTTCTTCCTGTTTTCTTCTTCTTCTTCTTCTTCTTCTCTCTTCTTTCTTCTTCTTCTTCTCTCCTCTTCTCATCCTTCTCCTCCTCCTTCCTCTTCTTCCTCCTCCTTCCTCCTCCTCCTCCTTCTTCTTCCTTTTGGTCTCTTCTTCTTCTTCTTCTTCTTCTTCTTCTTCTTCTTCTTTTCTTCTTCCTCTCCTTCTCCTCCTCCCCTCCTCCTCCTCCCTCTGTTTATCCCTCCCCACGTCCAAGGTCTTTATTTAGACCATAATTATTGGCGCACGGGGTGGTGGTGCATGCTATGTGAGCTCGTGTCGCTCCATTGCATCGTGTCCCACGTGCACAGCACGACCAGTCGTTCCCTCTGTCCATTAAGCTTCCGCACCCATATTGTACTTACTTCATGCTTACATCATTATTGATACTTGTACCTTATTGCGCTGAGATATGGAGACAGCGAATGGCAATCTAGCAAGGGCTGAAGAACGAACTTTAACCCTTTCACCGCCAGCCATATTTCAGCCAAAAATGTCCCATTAAATTTACCTGGGTAGAGAACAAAATCCATCTGCAGTATTGGGGATTCTTCCGTGACGTATATAACATAAGGTCTATCCTTACTTCCCAAAACTAAGACAATAGGGTCTTTGGATAATAGACCCCGATTTGATGCCTTTTAGTGACAATAGGTGTTAAATCACTGTGGTGCTAAAATGCGACTTTGGCGGCGAAAGGGTTAAAATATAATAATGCTTTTGATCATTTTAGTGTGTGTGTGTTTGCGCAATAACGTAGCTCATGAACTTTGATTTCCCTTGCCATTTTGTTTCTTTTCTTATAACATTGTAACATTGCTTCAAATTGTGTGGTTAGGAACAGGGCTTTGCTTAAATAATATTATTTTATTATATTTGATTTGAATGTAGTGAGTCTTATGTGTATAATGACTTATTTGTGTTTTATTGTCTTTGTAAAGCGCTTTGAGCTTCGAGCTGTAAAGCGCTATATAAATGTTCAGTATTATTATTATTATTATTATTATTATTATTATTTACCCATTGCAGGTTTATTCGTTTATTCAAAGTTCCTTCCTTCCTTCCTTCCTTCCTTCCTTCCTTCCTTCCTTCCTCCTTCCTTCCTTCCTTCCTTCCTTCCTTCCTTCCTTCCTTCCTTCCTTCCTTCCTTCCTTCCTTCCATCGTTACATAATTTGACAGATAATTTTTGCTTAAATTAATTCATTCATTTACATATTCAGTCTCTCGTTTATTCATCACATCCATTTCCCAGCCATCCATTTATCCATTTTCAACAAAATGCTCAAATCGTCTCCCTTCCTTCTCTCTTCTGTGGGAAAATAAGAATACACTAACTGCCAAATTCCCTGTGACTTATGCACGACTCAGACGATAATTTGTGCTTTAAATAAAAAGAACATTGATTTGCCAGTGATATCATGCAGATCCATGATTTGCGGAATCCAC
>CM065692.1:46844070-46846570 GCA_017654935.2 Phymorhynchus buccinoides | reverse complement strand
CGGTCCGTTCATCTCTCATGGAGGACTCTCTCTCTTCTCTGCTCTCTCTCAGTCTCTCTGTTTCTATCAATCTCTCTCTCTCTCTCAATCTATAACTCTCTCTCTCTCTCTCTCTCTCATCTCTCTGTCTCTGTCTCTGTCTCTGATCGCGTTATCTCTGTCTCTGTCTCTGTTCTCTGTCTCTGTCTCTGTCTCTCTCCGTCTCTCTGTCTCTGTCTCTGTCTGTCTCTCTCTCTCTCTCTTCTCCTTCCTTTCTCTCGCTCTCCCTCCTCTCTCTCTCTCTCTGCTCTCTGTCTGTGTCTCTGTCTCTGTCTCTCTGTCTGTGTATATCTCTCTCTCTCGTCTCTCGAGTCTCTTTCCTCTGTCTTCTCTCTCTCGTTCGTCCGTCTCTGTCTCTCGCTCTGTCTTCTCTCTTCTGGCATCTGTCTCAACTCTCTCTTCTCTCATCTCTCTCTCTCTCTATCTCTCTCTCTCCTCCGGTCTTATGTCTCTCCGTGTCTTAAAATATTGTGGGGCTTTCTCTCATGGTGTGAATGTCTGATCTTGTGTTTTGTGGTGAACTCTCTCTCTCTCTTCTCTCTCTCGTCTCTCTAAGCATCTCTCTGTCTCTGTCTGAACTCTTCTCGTCTCTCTCTCATCTCTCTCATCTCTCTCTCTCTCTCTCCTCTCCTCACTCTCTCTCTCCTCTATTTCTGTTTCGTTTTTTTTAAATCTAACCATTGTCTGTCTCTCGGTCAGTCTCTGCCTACTAAATTTTAAGTGATTCTCGGTAGCCGATTCACAAGAGCAACGCGCGGATAGACAGAAAAATAAATAAATAAAAGAGAAACAGATGTCAAAGCTCAGACATAGTCGTTCCTCTAATCTGAGAGAACAGGGCGAGAGGAGTAGAGAGTAGACTTGATAGAGAGGGGAAAGGAGGATCGGCGATTCAGATCAGAGAGAGCAATCTTCTCCTGAAAGAGAGAGAGAGACAAAGACGAGGGAAGAGAGATAGAGAGAGAGAGAGAGAGAAGAGAGCGGAGAGACAGAGAGGGAGAGACCGAGAGAGAGAGAGGGGGAGAGGACAAGAGAAGACTAGAGATAGAGCACCTGAGATAGAGAAAGAGAGAGACGAGAGAGAGCAGGAAGATATGATAGAGAGAGAGAGATGAGACAGACAGAGATGAGGACTGGAGGGAAGAGAGAAGAGAGTAGAGAGAGAGAGGAAGAGAGGGAGTGAGAGAGAAAAGAGAGAGACGGGAGAGAGTAGAGAGAGTAGAGTAGAGAGAGAGCGAGAGAGAGCGGAAGAGCGAAGAGCGAGAGATTCTGAGAGCCTCGAGGATAATTATTTGGTTTACATGTGTGCCCGTGTCACTAGAGAGAGATAGCAGAGAAGGACGAGAGATGAGAGAGAGAGAGAGAGAGAGAGAACAGAGAGAAGAGAGAGAGAGAGGAGTAGAAAGAGATAGAGAGAGATAGTAGAGAGAGAGAGACTTACGGATATGTTTAATGGCCTAGGGGCCACGTCAGCCCCTATCATGAACAATATAAGCACAAAGAGGTATACTCATGTATTTTCATATCACCCCCCTAAAACGCGCACGCGCAGTATACGCGAGAGGGAGAGAGAGTAGAGAGAGGGAGGAGAGAGAGAGAGAGAGTTAGTTACAGAGAGAGAGAGAGAGAGTATAAGAGAGAGTATGAGAGAGAGAGTATGAGAGAGAGAGAAAGAGAGTCAGAGGGAGAGGATGGAATAGAATTAGAGGAGTAGATAGCGAGAGCCGAGAGAGAGATGAGTTGATGGGGGTGTAATATAATCTGTAAGTCTAATGATTATTTGATGTTACCTATCTGCGCTCGTATCAGAAGAGTGAAAGAGAGAGAGAGAGTAGAGAGTTAGAGATGTAGAGAGAGAAGTAGATAGAGAGAGCAGAGGAGAGAAGAGAGAGATTGAGAGAGTGTTAGAGAGAGAGAGTAGATGGCTTTAGAGAGAGAGAGAGAGGTGGGTGGCGAGAGAGGATAAACCATTGGTAAGAGGACAGATAATATTATGCATGTAATAATAGCAATTTCTCGCCATGCTTATCCACCATAGATACTCTCATGCATAAATAAACTTCATACTCCCTATCACCGCGTCACGCCTGATCTGATAAAGGGAAGAGGAAGTGTATGTGTATGATTGTGTGGGGGTGTGGTTAGTGGACGGGGGGATGTGTGGGTGTTGTGGGCGGGGTAGGGTTCGGATCCGTTGATGATGAATAGAAGGGACATGAAACAAAGATAGGATGGTCTATTATGGCTGCAGTAGTCTGTTCCTTATATATATGCGTCTCCACAGGATAGGGAAAATCCCATATTTTCTCGTTCTCGCTATCTTCCGGGTGACTATTTGCTCATATGCTTTTGCGGTCATTTTCAGTCATGTAGAGTGTGGATACCTATTTAACAATCTGCGTCCCATGTAATAACTAACTTCTCCGTCTGTGCCTGTTGTCCTGTGGGTCCTGCTCGGTTC
>CM065692.1:46841467-46843570 GCA_017654935.2 Phymorhynchus buccinoides | reverse complement strand
TGTCTCACCCTCTCAATTGTTTCTTTTTTCTAATCCTAACTACTTTAGTAACTTTGCATCTTGGCATGATTCAGCTCCCTTTCTATTCAAGCAGGGCTCCCAGTCGTCCCACAAAACAAGGGGTTCCCAGGGACTCATTCACTTACAGCATAAAGGGTCCTAGAAGCGGGATTTTCCACAATACGAAAGAGATGCATACAAAGAAAGCGGGTAGAACCTTCTGGTTCATACCTTTTGCGATAGTTCACAGTTATGATCGGGTCTTTCCTGGCATTGCAGTACCTCCAGGATGAACCCGCTATCTGTATAATGATGTACAAATGTCCCATAATGATGTACCTCTTTGCACACGCTCTTCTTCTTCTGTTGCAACATTTTGATTACCGCTTCTCTCCAGTCAGTGATCACCGTTTGTAATTTTCATCGACTGCTTTGATAATGGACCAGTTATATATGTTGGGGGTTTTTTTCCTTCTATTTATCCCTATTGCAGCACAGCTCCAACAGAGACAGAAACAGAGACCAACAGAGACAGAGACAGAGACCAACAGAGACAGAAACAGAGACCAACAGAGACAGAGACAGAGACCAACAGAGACAGAAACAGAGACCAACAGAGACAGAACAGAGACCAACAGAGACAGAGACAGAGACCAACAGAGACAGAAACAGAGACCAACAGAGACAGAAACAGAGACCAACAGAGACAGAGACAGAGACCAACAGAGACAGAGACAGAGACCAACAGAGACAGAAACAGAAACCAACAGAGACAGAAACAGATACCAACAGAGACAGAAACAGAGACCAACAGAGACAGAGACAGAGACCAACAGAGACAGAAACAGCGACCGGCAGAAAAATGCACACACGTTCACACACACACACACACACACACACACACACACACACACACACACACACACACACACACACACACACACACACACACACAACTCACCCTGGAATCATTGAAGACCAGCTGCAGACGATATCCGGGCACCACGCGCTTCTTGTTCACGTGACTGATAGCCAGCTGGGCCGCATCCAGTTCTGATTGGCCGCTCTGCGCGTGCGGGTTCCCCGACAGCTCAAATATCCCGCCAATGTACAGCACCTTCTCCGCCGAGGAAGAAGAGGAAGAAGAGGAAGAAGAAGAAGAATTCTGGAGGTCTTCTGTCATTGTATCCATCGTTCGTATACTGCCCAGTTGTTCTTCTCGATGTGTTCTTCGATGTTCTAGTTCTGAAGTGTCACTACTGCTGCTGCTGCTGCTGCTGCTGCTGCTGCTGCTGCTGCTGCTGCTGCTGCTGCTGCTGCTGCTGCTGCTGCTGCTGCTGCTGCTGCTGCTGCTACCATCTTCACTACAGCAAGGTTTGTGAGGTCGTTGGCGGGGAGATCGGGTGGGTGTCGCCACTTCGTCTTCTCTGGGAAGTTGACCTGGCGTTTTGGAAGGGCCGGAGAAAGCCGCATAGGGCGTCCAGGTGTACACTGGATGAATCACGGCTCCGGAGGGGCTGGAAACTCCTCCCCCACCCTTCCACCCCCTCCCTTCCTTCTTCTCTTCTTCCTTTTCTTCGTCGTCGTCGTCCTCCTCCTCCTCCTCCTTCTCACCACTACCCTTTTCCCTCAGGCCGGAGGAGTCCGGTTTGGTGATCCACGAGAGAGCGTAGTCCGTGAAGGTGGAGTCCACGAAGACTTTGCTGCTCCTCCTGCCTTCTCCTCCTCCTCCTCCTCCTCCTCCTCCTCCTCCTCCTCCCATGATGGTGGAGCGAGGAAGGCGAGGCCTGTTCGTCCCTGCCACGTTCACTACTGCCACGGATTCCTCCTCCTTCTTCTCCGTCCATCTGTCTATCTCTGTGGTGCTGGTGGTGCTGGTGGACTGAGTTCTGTCCATGCTACCGGAACGTACACGGTTCGTGCGACTCTGGTTCGAGCTCTTGTACGACTGCCTGCCGAAGGAGGTGGGTTTCGGGGCGTACAGTTTCGTTTTGAACGGGGATCTAGAATCGCGGACAAGTTGTGTGGGCGCGGGGTGCTTTGTGGTTCTGTCGCGCGAGGGGGCTGGAGCCCTGAACTCCTCTCTAGCGTCTACAGCATGGG
>CM065692.1:46831467-46836467 GCA_017654935.2 Phymorhynchus buccinoides | reverse complement strand
GACTATTTAAAGAAATGCTACTCGAACTCCCTCAACAACCTC
The DNA here is from genome assembly GCA_017654935.2 of Phymorhynchus buccinoides. Classification (NCBI taxonomy): domain Eukaryota; kingdom Metazoa; phylum Mollusca; class Gastropoda; order Neogastropoda; family Raphitomidae; genus Phymorhynchus; species Phymorhynchus buccinoides. Next base: position 46,836,425 of record CM065692.1, on the reverse strand, counting down.
CATTTTGCATTTCATGTTCCACACCACACACCGGAAGTGGGGAAAATAGCCGACAACCTATCCAAATCCGGCGACCAGCCGTTCGAGAATGACGCAATTTGCGGGGGCGGGAATGAAAAGACCGAACTGGAATACAAACGGGGAAATTGGCCAATCGTGTTCTCCAGTCTGGGCATGAGATATTGATGAAAATGTTTCGCGGCTGCCGTTCATACCTTGGGAATAGAAAAAATATATAATGTCTCGCTTATAATACAATCTTTTTGTCTGACGACAATCGGTTCTTGTTCTTTGATGTTTTGTCGGCAAATGTTGCTCTGCTATCGAAACGCCTACATGGTGTGTGTGTGTGTGTGTGTGTGTGTGTGTGTGTGTGTGTGTGTGTGTGTGTGTGTGTGTGTGTGTGTGTGTGTGTGTGTGTGTGTGTGTGTGTGTGTGTGTGTGTGTGTGTGTGTGTGTGTGCGTGCGTGCGCGCGTGCGTGTGCGTGTGTGTGTGGGGGGTGGGTGTGTGGGTGGGGTGTGGTGTGGGGGGGGGGGGGGGGGGGGGGGGGGGGGGGGGTGGGGGGGGGGGGTATTAATAAAAATAATATGGGGGGGGGGGTTTAAAAAATGGGGGGGGAGGGTCTGTGCGTGTCCTGTGTCTGTGTGTGCGTGCGTGCATGTGGGGACTGTGTCTGTGTGTGTGTGTGTGTGTGTGTGTGTGAGTGTGTGTGTGTGTGTGTGTGTATGTGTGTGTGTGTGTGTGTGTGTGTGTGTGTGTGTGTGTGTGTGTGCGTGCGTGACTGTGTGTGTGTGTGTGTGTGTGTGTGTGTAGTGAGTAGGGAGCGGGGGAGAAGGCATGTCGGACAGGGGTGGGGGTGGGTTCGTTGGCTGGAGGAAGGGGGGGGTGGGGGTAACATTTGTAAGCAGGATATTAATAACGGGGAATAATAATTGAGAAGATGGGTGAGAGGGAGTGAAGAGGGTGGGCTGTTTTTTTCCAATATCATTGATCCCATATAACTCACGTGATGCGATATGAACTATGAACTATGCTGATATTTTCCTACGCGTTTTGGTTTCGCTCCTACCCATGGCATACCATAACAGAATGGTACTGGTGATAGTCAAGTCAGGCTTTTCTGTTCAATGAATATACTGAAGTAATAATACTCGAATTTTTTGGTGTGCATTCGATGTACGCCAACAAACACTAAAGGTTGCTTGCAGCATAGGATGTGCATGTGATCATGAGTCAATAAGAGGGACTGCATGGGAAAACCAGACATAATGGAATGTTGGCATACATTGTGATTTACATTTTACATGGTGGAGCAAAGTTTCCTTGTTAATACACAGAAAACCAAATTGAGTTACCTTGTCTAGTTTTTATTGTATAATTATTTGAAGTTTGGCATTCGAAACAGATCATTTACAGAAATCAGTCATAGAAAATACTATTTTGCCTCTTTGTTTCTATTGACTTGATTTAGAAAAACGATCAAATAAACAAAGAAATAATTCAAGGTTGTCTTCCATGTTGTGGATACTGGTAGAATACATGCAAATAGACATAAATATGACCTAAATAGAAAATTGATAGTTTGAGGGTTGTTGACTATCTTTGGCTTTTCCTCAAAACATTCTCAGCGACTTATGTAGGTTTCTGTACAGATATAAGTATGTGACTAGAATATACCAAATAACAAAAAATAATTTAAAATAAATTATTTATTTTAAATTATTTTTTTGTTATTTGGTATATTCTAGTCACATACTTATATCTGTGACATTCGGGTTGCTCTCACACGGACAGCGTGTCGTCACAAGCGCAGCGTCTACCCATTTTTTTTAGGGGGACAGAGTGAGGAAGGGGTGGGGGCAGACTTGGGAAACCTAGCAATCAATTTGGCCATACCAGGCAGCGGGATTTCTCCCTACTCTTACCAGACTTGGATTTTTTTTATCTGCCGTGGGAGTTTTACGTTCGTAAAAGCGCAAGAGAGAGAGAGAGAGAGAGAGAGAGAGAGAGAGAGAGAGAGAGAGAGAGAGAGAGAGAGAGAGAGAGAGAGAGAGAGAGAGAGAGAGAGAGAGAGAGAGAGAGAGAGAGAGAGAGAGAGAGAGAGAGAGAGAGAGAGAGAGAGAGAGAGAGAGAGAGAGAGAGAGAGAGAAATGAATGAATTGTATTTATAGAGCAGGACCGGATCACAGACTTTTGAAGGGGGGGTGCTTGAAACTTTTCTGTCCGAAAACGAGTTTTCAACATTTTAAAACTGTTTTGTGGCATCTCCTGTGAGCTCAGAACTAAACTTCTTAAGAGCGTTGACAGCCCAGGGGGGGGGGGGGGGGGGGGTGGGGGGGGGGGGGGGGGGGGCTGGGGGGGGGGGGGGGGGGGGCTGCAGCACCCAAAGCACCACCCCCCCTAGATTCGGCCCAGTGCCCTGTAGAGGGTATAGAATCAGCAAATAGTACATGCTTTTTTACAATCCAGGATCCAGCCCTCTTAAAAAAATAAAACAGACACAAACAAAGCGAAATAAAAGCTTTAAGAAGCATGCAAAACACAGTCATATAATAGTATCATAGTACAATCGAACCTAATCTTGCATGCACACGCACGTTGAAGCAAACGAACATTTCTGTTTTCAATAAAGATGATGACAGTCAACAAACATAAGATAGGAGAATGCATGTACACAGAAGCAATTCCCTACTTAGTCATTTAATAGAGCATACAATTCTGGCTCATATGTTGTAATAATGGAGTTAACAGCATTGGAAATAGTCTGACACAATTTAGCTTTCGTTTCGGTGGTGATTAACCCTTTCACCACTTCCTTTCACCGCCAAAGGTCGCACTTTAGCACCACAGGGGGTGATTTAACAAACAAAAACACCCATGACAGTTATTTCACTAAAACACCCATGTCACTTCACTAATTTGAGACCCATGGTCACTAAAAAAACACTGTACTAAAAAGGCATCCAATTGGGGTCTATTATTATCCAAAGAACCCCGGCCCCATTGCCCTTCGTTTTAGTTTTTGGAAGTAAGGCTACGAAGATCCCCTTATTTTAAGACATCTAGAATATGTCACATAAGAATCCCCAATACAGTAGATAGGATTTTATGCATCTACCCAGGTCACATTAATGCCTAATGGGCATATTTTGAATTTTTTGGCTGAAATAAAATATGGCTGGCAGCGTCCAGGGTTCTAAGTAAGAGACGTCATTTTCAAAGACACTCCTCTACTACTATAGTCTATGGTCATTTCAAGCAGATTCAAGTATTGTGAACATCACGTACAATACACGGACGGAGGGTGGAATGTCAATTGAATTTGAATTGAAGTTTAAATTGATTTTTTTTTTAATTGAGGGTAATAGAAATAAAGCAAAGCAATAACATTGCTTGTTTTTTAACATCCAGTTTACAATCCAGATCCCTATTCTTGTTTACATCCAGACCCTGTGGAGAAACAAATTACGACATATAAACTTAGCGTAGCAATCGGAAAAAGGAACAATGAGGCACAGACAAAGGACAATTAAGCATGCAAAATACAACCCTATATAGTAGCACGACAACAAAAACATAATCCAAAAAATCAAACCTAATATTATTCACTATAGAGAGAGAGAGAGAAGAGAGAGATATAGAGAGAGAGGAGAGAGAGAGAGAGATAGAGAGATAGAGAGAGAGAGATAGAGAGAGATGAGAAAGATGGAGAGAGAGTAAGCAGAACATTGTATACCCAGACAGCCCATCTATCCTATATCTCTCTATATCTCATCTCTTTCTCTCATTCTCTCGCGTCATCTCCCTCGTTCTCTCTTTATTCTCCTCCCTCTCTCTCCCTCTCGTTCTCTCTCTCTCCCTCTCTCTCTCTAACTATCTCTCCCTCCCTCTCTCCCTTTCTCACTTTCCCTCTCTCTCCTTCTCTCTCGTCACTCACACTCACACTCTATCTCAGCTCTCTCTCTCTCCCTCTCCTTCATTCTCTCTCTCCCTCTCAATGGGCGCGTCGTTCTCTCGCCTCCCTCGTCTCTCTCTCTGTCTCTCACACTCTCATCTCTCTTCTCTCTCTCTCCCAATCCTCTCCTCCCTCTCCTCTCTCATCTCTCTCCTTCGATCGGCCTTCCTCTCACGTCCGTCCGAGTCCTCTCGCCATCTCCCGCGTCATTCTCTCGTCTCCCTCTCTCTCAACTCTCACTTCTCTCTTCAGCGAACTACAAGCATCTCTGTCTCTCTTCTCCCTCTCTCTCACATCTCTCTTTCTCTCTCTCTCATCCCCTCTCTCATTCTCTCTCTCCTCTCCTCTCCCTCTCCTCTCCCCCTCTCTCTCTCTCTCTCCGTCTCTCTCTCCTCTCTCTCTCTGTATCCTCCCCTCTCTGACGTTCCTCTCTCTCTCTCTGCTCTTCACCTCTCTCCTCTCTCTCATCTTCCTCTCTCTCTCTCTCTCCCTCACTCTCTCTCCCCCTCTCTCTCCCTCTCGTTTCTTCCTCATCTCTCTCTCTTCTCCCTCTCGTCGCCTCGGCTCCCTCTCGTCTCTCTCCTCTCTCTCTCTCCTCTCTATCCTCCAAATTCTCGTCTCATCCCTCTCTCATCCATCTCCTCTCTCTCATCTCATCCTTCTCTCTCTCTCTCCTCGCCTCTCTCTTCTCCTCCGACTCTCCTCTCTCTCTCTCTCTCTCCATCTCCTCTTCTCTCTATCTCTCTCTCTCTCGCTTCTCTCTCTCTCCCTTCCTCTCTCCACTCTCTCTCTCTCGCGTCTCTCTCCCTCTCTCTCTTCTCTCTCTTCTCTCTCTCTCTCTCTCCCCTCTCTCCTCTCTCTCTCTCTCTCCTCCCTCTCTCTCTCTTCCTGTCTCTCGGCTCTCCACCCTCTCTCTCTCTCCCTCTCTCACTCCTCTCTCTCTCTCTCATCTCTCTCCCCTCTCTCATCTCTCCACCCTCTCTTCCTCCCTCGCGATCTCTT
>CM065692.1:46813967-46818967 GCA_017654935.2 Phymorhynchus buccinoides | reverse complement strand
ATATATATGTTGTGTGTGTGTGTGTGTGTGTGTGTGTGTGTGTGTTATGTGTGTTATGTGTGCTTCATGCGTGTGTATGTGTATGTGAGTGCGTGCGCGTGCGCGTGCGTGTTTGTTGTTTTTTGCAATAATATTGCTTTAAATTTAGAGAGTAGACGAAGCAAAAAATGTAACCGAAACATACCCTGATTTTTTTCTGCAGGAAGTTCCTCCATGTTTACCTCTTTTGAATCCAATTGTAAACAGGATTGTGAGATTACTATGTGAAGACGACAGTTGTGAGTAATGCTAACAGAACTATGCTGAGCTTCCCAGTGAGTTAGTTGACCACTGTTCGCACGCTTTAAAAAATATTCAGGCGTGATCATAACTGAGCTAACAACTATTGTGTTCATAGAATTCAATGATCAGTGCTCTCAAGCTATCACCCCCCCCCCCCACCCCACCCCCCCCCCCCCCCTCCTTTTGTCTTTCTTCTCTTGCAACTGAAACCACATGTTGATTCCAATTTGTACTGGATTCCATTTCCTACTGGCTGTCAGTACAAATCGGAATTCCGATTTGTACTAGTAGAAATCAGAATTCCAATTTCCACTAGAAAAAGTCCAGTAGAAATTAGAATTCCTGATTTGTACACTAGTAGGATTCCGAATCCTACTGAATTCCCATTTCTACTGTGACATATGTAAACACTATATGGGAATAATCGGGAAGAGCTATGTCCAGTAAGACGACCAGAAGCGCCATTAGCGAAAACAAAAGCATAGTTACGTAACCTCCTTTGCGCAGCGATTTCGGCCTTTTTAGAGGTGGGCCTTTAGGGGGGAATTTCGGGAGGGTGGGGGGGAGGGGGGGGTGACAAAATAACCTTCTTAATAATCAGCAGTGGCCTTGAGGGAAAACACACAAACAAACAAACAAACAAACACACGCCAACTCTTTAATAAGCTCCGCCAGCCAACGATGGTCAATGAGTTTCGGCAATAAAAAAGCTTCACTTTGTCAAAGCGTGGTGTTCTTCAATACCCATAGGGCTGATTGGCTGGGAGGAAGGGGGGGGGGGTAGGGGAGGGGCAAAAGGGCAATGGGAAGGGGCGGGGGTGTCAAAACTTCGATTTTTTAAAACTTCTGCTGTCAGAGAGTGGCAGAACTCCCTTGCGACGACGCTGCTTCCTTCAGAGGAATCGGTTTGCTGTGAAACACAAGAAGTTAGTAGGGCTTGCCGCGAAGTGACTCAGCAGCCGTGCGGCGTCTCCTCGGTTGGTTGCCTCCTGACGCTCTAACATAGTATTCACTCCTCTTATCTTGCAACAAACAAACAACTACACGACAAGTGTAAAGAGTAAAATCTCCTCTTATCTTGGACTGCTGATTTCGGATTCTGCCGAGCGACCTGACAAGCCAGAGTGTGGCTGCGAGTTGGGATTCGGAATGAGAGCGGCGTGGGAGCAGCAGCGCCACTGTCCAGCCTAGATAGGACAGCCCAAAAAAAATTAAAAAAAATTAGGGGTTGCCATTGCGACTTGAAAATGTCTGCTTGTTAACGATTATGATATTTGATTTCTATATGATTATAATTATACTGATTTTGAGATTTGATTGGAAAGCAACTTTCCATCAGCTGCAATGTCACAGTAAACTTTTTCCATCATTTTCCGACTCCCCGAGTTTTCCTTTAGTTCTACTGCTGTACTGCCTTTTGTCAGCTAAAAGACAAAGAGAAGCAAGGTCGTTCGTGAACATCCTTAGACTTGTCGCTCACAAAACACTAGACCATTCTACATGTCATCGTTGCTCAAAAGGCAGTAACTTTAGGCGCTTCGTTTCCCGTAGAGCGCCCTGTCTCGGCAACGCAAAATAGCAATCCTTTTGTAACTTTAGGCGCTTCGCTTCCCGTAGAGCGCCCTGTCTCGGCAACGCAAGATAGCAATCCTTTTGCGTTTTCTGACTAATTCTGGCATTAAAATAGCATCCTGATCAGACTAGAGCGTGAAAACAATAGATCAATCAGCCACGCGGCAGCATTTTCGGGTCCAGTGACCTTGTCGTATGTGAAAGCTGACAAACACCCCTGAAACGAAAGTCCGATCAACCAGTCTACACCCGCACTTTGCAGTACCCCTGCGCCGGCGAGGATCTCGCGCGGCAGAATTTTCGGCTCCAGCGACCTTGAACGTCGACCAATGACTTTCATTTTCGAACTTGGCCTAGATGTCCTAAACACCTATCCGCGTGCAAAATGTGAGCTTCCTAGGTCCCTCCGTTCAAGCGTGATTGCGTTAACATAGACACATAGATAGACGAAGGTTAAAACAATAAAAGAAAGAAAGAAACAAGAACACCTTAACCCTTTCACCGCCAAAGTCGCATTTTAGCACCACAGTGATTTAACACCTATGTCACTAAAAGGCATCAAATTGGGGTATATTATCCAAAGACCCTATTGTCTTAGTTTTGGGAAGTAAGGATAGACCTAATTTTATATATGTCACAGAAGAATCCCCAATACTGTAGATGGATTTTGTTCTCTACCCAGGTAAATTTAATGGCAATTTATGGCTGAAATATGGCTGGCGGTGAAAGGGTTAAAATCCCAATATTTCAGTGGTTCTACTGCCCACTTTCCTCGGGGGACACAACATGTCCTTCTTCTTCTTCTTCTTCTTCTATCGCTCAGACAGTTTCCTCTCAATTATGAGCGCAGATGCGTCATACTGCCATCATGCGCCTAACTAAGAAATAGTTAGGCCCAGCAAGTCCGACTTCAGGCTGGAGGAAATCTTCTTGAAAGTGTGTCGTGAAAAAAGGCAGGAGGAGAATGGACCGGTTAGGGCAGAAAGATAGTAGCAGATGACAGCAAGCAAAGGGAAAAGGCAGAGTCAAAGAGAGTGGCAGACTAGAGGAAGCTACAAGCACAGAATTTCCAGAAGGTGGGGGAACTATTTTTACAAAAAGACACCACCACCCCGGTATCCCCCACGGGGGGAACAATGTGTCAAATGAACCAGGCATCTTCTGTGTCATGACAAGAAATCACATTCACTTCACCGTCTCACTCTTCATGCACTCACAGAGATAGACACTTAGACACTTACGCACATAGACACTTAGACACATAGGAACAAACAGACTGCTCTGAAAGCATTAACCATCATTCGCTACGGCGGGAACAATGTGTCCAATGAACCAGGCATCTTCTGTGTCATGACAAGAAATCACATTCACTTCACCGTCTCACTCTTCATGCACTCACAGAGATAGACACTTAGACACTTAGACACTTACACACATAGACACTTAGACACATAGGAACAAACATACTGCTCAGAAAGCATTAACCATCATTCGCTACGGCGGGAACAATGTGTTCAATGAACCAGGCATCTCCTCTGTCATGACAAGAAATCACTTTCACTTCACCGTCTCACTCTTCATGCACTCACAGAGATAGACACTTAGACACTTACGCACATAGACACTTAGACACATAGGAACAAACAGACTGCTCTGAAAGCATTAACCATCATTCGCTATGGCGGGAACAATGTGTCCAATGAACCAGGCATCTTCTGTGTCATGACAAGAAATCACTTTCACTTCACCATCTCACTCTTCATGCACTCACAGAGATAGATACTTAGACACTTAGACACTTAGGCACTTACACACATAGACACTTAGACACATAGGAACAAACAGACTGCTCTGAAAGCATTAACCATCATTCGCTACGGCGGGAACAATGTGTCCAATGAACCAGGCATCTTCTGTGTCATGACAAGAAATCACATTCACTTCACCGTCTCACTCTTCATGCACTCACAGAGATAGACACTTAGACACTTACGCACATAGACACTTAGACACATAGGAATAAACAGACTGCTCTGAAAGTATTAACCATCATTCGCTACGGCGGGAACAATGTGTCCAATGAACCAGGCATCTTCTGTGTCATGACAAGAAATCACATTCACTTCACCGTCTCACTCTTCATGCACTCACAGAGATAGACACTTAGACACTTAGACACTTACACACATAGACACTTAGACACATAGGAACAAACAGACTGCTCTGAAAGCATTAACCATCATTCGCTACGGCGGGAACAATGTGTCCAATGAACCAGGCATCTTCTGTGTCATGACAAGAAATCACATTCACTTCACCGTCTCACTCTTCATGCACTCACAGAGATAGACACTTAGACACTTAGACACATAGACACATAGACACTTAGACACATAGGAACAAACAGACTGCTCTGAAAGCATTAACCATCATTCGCTTCACGGCGGGTTAAACATGTGCATGATCAAAACTCAAAAGCATTGGAAGGGGAGTGAGTTCATTGGCGTGAACCCCACTGAGGCTGGTGGTATGCATATTCATAATCCCCCTATGCATAATTGTTCTTTGATGTATTCCTTCTTCTGCATTCCCAGGTCAAAATATTATGTCCTTAAAGGGACACCCTGACGGATGAGGTTTTTTTGCTAGAAACACGTCGAGGTCACCAGAAAGACGGCCTTTTCAAGGATAGGAACACTCACTTTGCTCTGGTTTCCTAGAAATCAAACCGTCGAAACGGCGATTCCTCCTTGGCGGAGTTGCCAGAGAGAGAAGCCATTTTGGACGGGGTGGGTGAAACCACTCAGGGTGTTGAAGCTTTTTCTTCTTTGTAGTGCAGTAACAAAAAAATTGGAGCTATTTCCTTTGTTGTGAGCGAAACTCCTTTTGGTAAACTGCATACAAACTATAAAAAGGCTTGTATTGTGGAAATTTTGTGCAAACGATTTGTTCTAGCTCATGCGGCCATTAGAAAAGAGTGTACTTTCACTGACAAAAAAATTGACTCCCAGCACCTCCGCCAAGGAGGAATCGCCGATTTGACGGCTTGATTTCTGGGAAACCAGAGCATAACGAGTGTTGCGATCTCTGTAAATGGTGTTTTCCTGATGATCTCGACGTGTTTCTTGCGAAAACGCATCCGTCAG
>CM065692.1:46776467-46791467 GCA_017654935.2 Phymorhynchus buccinoides | reverse complement strand
TCAAACAAGCAGGCAAAAACAAAGAAAACAAAACCACCACCAAAAACGTCCATACAGCAAATGTTCATCGCAAAATGTCAAAAGATGTGAGAGCCTTTTGATGCACATTGCCCAAATCGCCGTAGTCAAACAAGCAGGCAAAAACAAAGAAAACAAAACCACCACCAAAAACGTGCATACAGCAAATGTTCATCGCAACATGGCAACACACAGAAATGCCTAGCGATAGTTGGGTCCACTTATTCCACGGTAAAGCAATACAGTGACCTGAACTATCATGAACAGAGGTATAGTTTAGGAAACGAAACACCAATCCAAAACAATAAGCTACAAATGGGGACTGCTTTTGTACGCTCATCACAAGCGCTCACGGTGCCGGTGGTGCTGTGGAACTTGGTGTAGGCCTACAGTCTTCTTCCCGAGGCAAGTAAGTATGGAAATAACAACAACAGCACTCCTTTTTTAATTCTTCTAGTCTGAACCTAAGGTTGGTTCTGACAAACTTGCTGATGATCGCCTCCGTGTCTTTGGACCTTTTCTCAAGCACTCTCAGACGAATACTCTGAAGCGTCTCAGTGAATTCATCACACTTCGGAATAAGCCGTTGTGCCGTGGAGTTGCTGGCCAGTGACAAGCTAACGTGGGACAGAGGCGTGGAAGGTTTAAACACACGTTCCAAGAAGTCGTCCACAGCGTTCTCATCAAGCATTCGGAAGAATACCAGCTTCACTCTCAGATCTGGGCAAGCGTTTCTGATATTCACCCATGCTGATGTTGAGGGTTCGCTTGGAGGAATGAGCTCTGGCTTGCACAGAAAATTGTAGATGACGATATATTTTAAGGTCTTGGCCGTTGCAGCTAGCTGGTTCAGCAATGCGTCAACGATGGTGTCAACGTCTGTATGTAGATAGACGAGGTTGGGAAACCTAGCCAAAAAAACAGTTTTTGGAATACATAACCCATCCACACACAAGATCCTCAAATTGGTGAGAAACCAGCACAGAGGATTGGCAGCCCGGCACCCCGGAGTAGCCAGTGAACCAAAGAGCATCCAGGACCAAACAGATGCATTAATAGCAAGACCTTGATGCCACTTCTGTTTGCCAAACAGGCCAGTAGGAATCGTAACCAGTTGTGTTCATTGAGTTCCTCACATGTCAAAAAACAAAACCCAGAGGGGTTATGAGACAGCTTACCTAACAGCAATTCCAGGGAGCATGAAGGACTAGCGAAGGCTTCCAGCATATCACGGAATGTGGACTGGTCGATATGAAAGCTGTTGGCGAGGAATTTAACTCTTCTGTACAAACACCACACGTCTTGAGCTTCCAAGGTCCTTGCTGAACATGTCCCTATAATACGTGAAACTGCGTGAGCAGTTTTCGGCATTACAGTTCCTGTTACATCAAAATGCAAGGTAAGGTGGTAGAAATAAGCGTCGACACCTTCCTGCATATTGCCACCAAGACGATGTAGGTTTCTCTGATCCACTGGCTTCAAATAACCGCAAACAGTTTTCCAGACCAAATATGGCAAATTAACCAAGCCTCTCTGCTTATTCATTATGTCCATAGTTTTGTCGATGGCGATGATGGAGATGGTGGCGATGATGATGATGATGGAGATGGTGGCGATGACGATGTTTCACGAGCCAGCAGCTGCAACATAGCAATACGCACCATTATTGTCAAGTTACCTTCATCTTAATGACATCAGGCAGAAGGTCTGCTAACTCACTTTCCCATGTGGCATTTGAAACGATCTTCATAGTAGTTGAAAGAGTCACACTGTAGCACTACACCAAGGAAAGAGAAGAAGAAGAATGAACAACGCAAGTCATTTCCGCTTAAAGGTAAGTTTTAATCATCTCCGAAATCGTTCCCTGGCTCTCCTTGTATCTATATCTTTAGATAGGGTGCATCTGCTATGTTAGTGGGATGGGCTAAAACAATTGCAAAAAAGAAGATGAAGAAGAAGAAGCAGAAGAAGAAGAAGAACACGAAGAAGAAAAAGAAGAATTATGTTTCTTCTTCTGCATCTTCTTCTGCTTCTTCTTCTTGCTCTTTACATCCACCATCAGCATAGTAATGACTGTGATGTTCCCAGTATAAATATAGAACATTGGTACTGTGGGAGGAGTAGCTGCCCAGATGATCAGCTCAAAGATGGGGGGAAATGTGAGGTGGTAGAGAGAGTCAAGCGGTAGGAGCCATTGGGAGCTGAATAACAGGGAAGAGGAAAAGGGGGCGGGGGGGGAAAGAGGGGAGATGGGGGGGGGGGAGTTTATATCCGAACTCTAAAGACCTCCACCGAGGCTAGTGAAATTGCCTCAGGTGGAAGGCTGTTTCATTCGCACACAGCTCTGAGAAAGGAGAACTTCCTGTAAGCGGTCGTGGTTGCAGGAAGCAGATACGTTGCAGTGTGGGCTTGTCTCATGTGTCAGGATGGTGGGTGAGGCATCGGCCTATTCTGAGTATTGATGGCCACCTCTCCATGATGGTAGTTGAAGAAGGTGGCCAGCCTTATCGATCGTCGCTAACCCTTGTGTGGAAGCCAGTGCAGCTCGGTCATCATGTTGTCCACACTTGATGTTTGACGGTGGCGGTTGACGACCCATCGCGCTGGACCACCTCCAACTTGCCTATGTTGTTGGCAGTGTGTGGGTCCTAGACATGTGCTGTATACTCAAGCAAGGGTCGTACTAAAGCCTTGTAAGCTGCTTCCTTCACAACGATGGCGTCTGCTTTGAGATTTCTTCGAAGGAAACCAAGGGCTTTGTTGGCCTTGTTGATGATGTTCGTTACATGGGCATCCCTGACAGATCTAGTTGGATGGTGACACTAACGTACTTTGCCTCTTTCACTGCCTGTAAGGTCTGGCCATGTAGGAGCCAGGTTGGGTGTTCTTTCTGGACATGTGCAGAGTCTGACACTTTCCTGGGTGGAACTGCATTTTCTTTTCTTTTTTTCCTACCACCTGCTATGTTGTCAAAGTCTTACTGAGGTACATTTTTATTTTTCTCTGATGCTTGGTTCTGTGATAGGGTATCGTCTGCAAAAAGCCGAGATGTGGATTATAGTTTTTCCGGAAGGTTATTGATGTAGAAATATGAAGAGGGCTGAGCCCAAGACTGATCCCTGGGGAACTCCTGAACCTAATTGGCACCCTCCACAACAACAGCTTGCTGCCTGTCCTTCAGGAAGTTCTGGATCCAGATGTTGATGTGGCCGGTGATCCATAGTAGTGGAGCTTGTGGATCAGAAAATATTGGCAGATTTTATTAAAGGCTTTGGAAAAATCCATCACCAAGATATTGGAGTGTCTGCCCCTCCCCATAGAGTGCGATAACTCGTCCACAAGTCCGAGGAGCTGGCTCTCACACGATCGACCCTTCCTGAATCCGTGTTCTTCCTTCAGATTGTTATTGGCTTCCGGAAAGCTTATGGCGGTGCTGACTATAATATGCTCAAGAGTATTAAACAGCACACTCGTTGAGGAGATGGGGCGATAGTTCTCACACGATATCTCTCTCCTTTTTTGAAGACCGATGTGACGTTTGCAGTCCTCCAGTCTAATGGGGCACAGCCAGTGTCGACTGATGACTGACAACGATGCGTCAGTGCAGGGGTGATTTCGTCTGCAAGAGTCTGGGGCTGAGTCCATCTGGATCTGGTGCTGTAGAGGGTTGATAAACTGATGAAATCAAGCGGGCAAAGCAAGATGGTCAAAGAGGGATCCAATTCAGGCTACACTGCACAAACTACATGCCTTCTTTTTTACCAACAGATGCTTCATAAACCGTCACGCCCATTCAGAAAATATCGGGAACGAGCAATGACGTAGTGTTTCTTTGGTGTGTGTGACAACAGCGCCGGACCCCCCAGCATGGCGGCTATCGGGCAAAGGGCAAAGCTATGCCACTGTTTCGATTTTGAAGAGCGTTTTCATTCGTGACAGCCACGCCCGTGCACCCAACATGGCGCCAGTGACTCGTTCTCGATACATGGAAAGGCAAACATCCACATTCGTTCTAGGAGAAGATGATCTACAGACGAAAAACTGTTACGCGTCTTCCTTTTTTTATAATAACATTAATTATCTCCCTTACGGTCATAATTGCGGGTACATTTCGGACAATATTTATGAAAGAAAAATAGGGAAAGCAAGTTGGTTAGCCCCCTCCCCTCCCCCCTCTCCCCCCTCTCCCTTAATTGTTTGGCTCTCCAAGCATGCTCAGTCATGCCTTTAAAAGGGCACACGGATGGATACGGTTCTTTGCCAGAAACACGTCGAGATCGCCATAAAAACACCCTTTACAGAGATCGTAACACTCACGTTGCTCTGGTTTCCTAGGTGCTGGAAGTTAGATTTTTTTTTTTCAGTGAAAGACAAGCCATGTCTTGGCTATATTCACATTTATGCCCGTCTGCTGGCGTCAAGAACGATAATTTGTAACAGAAAAGAACATAGCGATTGCTTTTTCAGTCAACAGATTATCGTTCTTGACCGGGTTGACGGGCATAAATGTGAATAATAGTCCCATGTCTTTTCTAATGGCCACCTGAGCCGCTTAGGCCAAATGGTTTTCACGAAATTTCCACAAACCTTTTAATACCCCAAAAAAATTTTTTTAAATGAACTTGGTGGGTTTGGAAATCAAAAAAAGACACTAAAAAACACAATAAAAAAACCCAGACGTTTCTTTATATAGTCTACCAAAAAAAAGGAGTTTAACTCACAACCAAAAGAAAAAGCTCCCTCCCTTTGCTGGGACTAACTATCTCTTAGTTGGGCGCATAACGGCAGCATGACGCATCTGCGCTCATAATTGACAAGAAACTGAGCGATCGAAGAAGAAGAAAAAGAAGAAGAAGTCGAAAATCGTCTTGATGAATTTCCAAAATTTATTAGTATATTTAGAAGCTTTGATTAATTTATTTTATAGGAAAAAATTTTTTAGCCGTATAAACCTTGACCTATATAATACCTGCCAAAGTTTAAAACGATGGGACTCCTAAAAATCCTCACGGCTTGTTCTGTCCCTAACTACTACTACTACTACTACTAGGGGAAGACGGGGTAAAAAGCGCATGGGCGGGTAAGAAGCCCACCCCAATTATCTCATCAAATAAAGAAAATTTCAGTCAAATTTGCCCATGAGACGAATGCTAGACATTAACGCTCGTCTCATGGGCAAAATGAGACTGAAATTTGCTTCATTTCATGAGATAATTGGGGTGGGCTTCTTACCCGCCCATGCGCTTTTTACCCCGTCTTCCCCTACTACTGCTACTACTACTACGCCATTAATGAACGAATTGTTACCCCCCCCCAAAAAAAAGGGGAGCCGATTTTTTTTTCAAATAAAAATGAGTAAGAAGCGTTTCTTCGTCTTCTTCTTTTTCTTCTTCTTCTTCTTCTTCTTCCTGGAGCCCACGATCATTTAGTTGATCATTCTGGCAGCCTCAGGTGAAGAAGAAAAAGAAAAGGCTTCGTGAGTCGTGACTGGCTCGGGTGCAACTTTAAGTTGGTCTTTCCATATATATATATATATATGTATATATAGATTATCTTATTTTCTTAGAACTTGTCACTTTTCGTAATAGACGAACTAAACCAGAAAGGTAAGATGAGTAAACCATGATGAGACGTACCTGTCAAAAACTATGCTCGCCAGGACATTTCGAAACAAACACACAAAAACGCAAAGAAGCAAAATACGTAGGCTCTTCTCTGCGCATTAACCGTGTGTGAGAGTGAAAACAATTCAGATTTTCCAAGCAACCGGAAGCAAAATTGAGTTCTGTTCTGAGTTGTACTCATGGACTGTGACCTTTTATACCCGCACGCTTTTCCCCCCATCCTTTTTATATAAAAAAAATCTACTAGGGAGTTGTCAATAAGCGCGAATAGGTCCATTTGCGCGACTTTGACTCTATGCAATTCAGTTGCGCGAGCATGAAGAATACAATTCGAGCAACTAACCCACAGAGAGAGAGAGAGAGAGAGAGAGAGAGAGAGAGAGAGAGAGAGAGAGAGAGAGAGAGAGAGAGAGAGAGAGAGAGAGAGAGAGAGAGAGAGAGAGAGAGAGAGAGAGAGAGAGAGAGAGAATTGAATTGAATTGAATTGAACCTTTATTTTACAACGGTAAAAGTATTGGCATACAGTAGCCATTTTTCATACTTGCCGTTAACATACACAAACAAATAAATGAAACTTTAAAGCGAACTGATACTAATTATAAAAAAATATAGTCTTAAAACACATAATCATATTAAGGTAAACAGATAAACACACAAAAATGAAGCAATGAAGTAAAAAAGAAGAAAATAATTCAGCAATAGAGCATATGACAACAATATTAAAATCATTGCATGCATAGCAAACACTATTATGAGAAATAGAGAGAGAGAGAGAGAGAGAGAGAGAGAGAGAGAGAGAGAGAGAGAGAGAGAGAGAGAGAGAGAGAGAGAGAGAGAGAGAGAGAGAGAGAGAGAGAGAGAGAGGGGGGGGGGAATGAAATGAAATGACACTTTATTTTGCAACGGTAGAAGTATTGACATTTTTCAGAGAGAGAGAGAGAGAGAGAGAGAGAGAGAGAGAGAGAGAGAGAGAGAGAGAGAGAGAGAGAGAGAGAGAGAGAGAGAGAGAGAGAGAGAGAGAGAGAGAGCGACACAGAGAGAAGACGCACAAACGAACGAACACACACGCGCGCGTACGCACGCACGCACGCACGCACACATGCTCGCACTTTGCGCAACTTGCGTGAACTTTACTAATGGTCCGGTCCTTGCCGTCGAAACAGGGGTGGGTTTTTCCCCCTTGTGGGGGGGTTCGCGCTTTTTAACTCTCAAACATTCGCGCATTTTGCATACGGAAAGCATTCGTGCTTTTGGCACGTTCGCTCAAATTGACGGTAGCCGTGTGAAAATCAGCGTGTTTCACGTGTTTCCCTCTCATCGTTAGAAATCTTAAAGGGCCACCCTGATGGATGAGGTTTTGTAAGAAACAAATCGAGATCACCAGGAAAACACCCTTTACAGAGATTGCAACACTCACTTTGCTCTGGTTTTCTATCAATCAAACCGTCAAATCGGCGATTCCTCCTTGGCGGAGGTGCTGGAAGTTAAATTATTTCACCCAAAGAGAAGGCGTGTGCCGTCTCTTATCTAATGGCCGCCAAATCGTTTGCACGAAATTTTCGCAATACAAGGCTTTTTGTTTGATTTTTTTTTATACAGTTTATCTAAAGGAGTTTCGCTCACAACAAAGGAAATAGTTCCATTCTTTTTTTTTACTGCACTACAAAACAAGAAAACGCTTCAACCACAATGAGTGTCCTCCACCCACCCCATCCAAAATGGCTGCTCTCTCCGGCATCTCCGCCAAGGAAGAATCGCCGTTTTGATGGTTTAATTTCTAGGAAACCAGAGCAAAGTGAGTGTTCCGATCCTTGAAAAGGCTGTCTTTGTGGTGATCTCGACGTGTTTCTTGCAAAGACTCATCTGTCAGGGTCCACCTTTAAGAAACAATACAATAATGAACCGTAAACTAATGAATCAATTATAACAAAATGAACAATCTCATAACTGGATATAACCTTTGCAATGTCAATCATTTCAGGGCTGTAAATGATTTATTTTAAAGGCCCTACGGGTGCTGTATTTATCTTTAAAATTGTTGTATAGGGAGGTTAAAACTGGACATTCAAAATGAATATGATGATGATCGGACAATGGGTGACCACAAGCGCATTCTACATCTTTGGAAAATTTGGTCTTCCATGAATTTAGGCGAATTTTGTAGATTAAATTAGACAAAGATCTTTGACATAACTTTTGTTTTCGTAGGAAATGTTTCATTCTTCATATCATTTTCTAATACTGAATAAATTTCATGTTTTTCCAGTTCATAATGTGTTATCTGGATTTTTGTCTAAGAGCACATTCTTTTGCTAATTCGTCAGCTATTTCATTCCAATGAATACCACAATGTGATGGAATCCAGCAAAACTCTACAAAAATTCCTTTAGTCATGATAGAATGTATCATCATGAATTTGATATTTATAAAAATCAAGTCTCTCCTAATGTTTACATTCCAGTTTCGTAAGCTACAAAGGACAGATTTAGAGTCAAACCAAATTAGAATGTTGTAAATTGCCACATTAACATCAGATATCCAAGATAAGGCCATAAGGATTGCATATAGTTCTGCAGTATATACAGAAAAGTCTTTTCCTAAACAAAATGATTTTCTGAGTTTTATGTCAGGGATCACAAATCCAGCTCCTGTATAAGATTCTAAAACCGAGCCATCTGTGTAAATCTTAAGATTATGTGGATATCTATTGTCGATGTGCTATTTTGCTTCTACCGATATTAAACTGAATAAATGAGTATATGCGTCTATATCCGTGTCTGACTGTCTGACTGTCTCTCTGTCTCTGTCTCTGTCTCTCTCTGTCTCTCTCTGTCTCTCTCTGTCTCTCTCTCTCTCTCTCTCTCTCTCTCTCTCTCTCTCTCTCTCTCTCTCTCTCTCTCTCTCTCTCCCTCTTTCTCTCTCTCTCTCTCTCTATATATCTCTCTCTCTCTCTCTCTCTCTCTCTCTCTCTCTCTTTCTCTCTCTAACTCTCTCTCTCTCTCTCTCTCTCTCTCTCTCTCTCTCTCTCTCTCTCTCTCTCTCTCTCTCTCTCTCTCTCTCTCTCTCTCTCTCTTGTATCCGATGGTCACCAAGCCGGGAGAGCCATGTGCCTCTGTAGACTTAAAGACCCACCAGATCACGTGTCAAAATCACGGGTTTCACGGGTTTTCCCTCTTATAGCTCGTAAGAAATCTTGTTTTGACCAAGTTCAACTCCCATACAAATGTCCCCAAATTCAAACCGAAACATCATTTTAAAGAGCAGCCTCAATTTGAAGTTAGGGACATTTGTATATGGGTCACAGCTACCTAGAAAAAAAACAAGGGACTTAATCATGGTGCATCAGTGTGTCTTTAATGGAATGTCCCGTGTGTGCCTGCTCCCCAGTAACACAACACGGACTTCCAGGGCTGGAGCAGGGCTGTTCTCGTGTTGATAAGACAGGCGTGGCTGATGCATCTCTGGGTCCAATCAGCACCTTCGGGTGGTTTGTTTGTTCTCTCTCTCTCTCTCTCTCTCTCTCTCTCTCTCTCTCTCTCTCTCTCTCTCTCTCTCTCTCTCTCTCTCTCTCTCTCTCTCTCTCTCATTCTCTCTCTCCTCACTCTCTCTCTCTCTCTCTCTCTCTCTCTCTCTCTCTCTCTCTCTCTCTCTCTCTCTCTCTCTCTCTCACTCTCTCTCTCTCTCTCACTCTCTCTCACTCTCTCTCTCTCTCTCTCTCATTCTGCCCCCCCCCCCCTCCTCTCTCTCTCTCTCTTTCTCTCCCTCTCTTTCGTTCTCTGAAAATATACGAACTAGGCTGTATAAAGCTTAATAATAATAATACTATTATTAATGTGTTAATAACATAACACTTCATTCCTTCGTACTTCCAGTAAGGCATGTTGTTGTTTTCATACTTGACACAACTGCTAAGGTTACGTCTGTATGTTTGACTTCCTTATTTCCATATACTTTTACTTACGCTCTCATCATTTACCATAATATGACAGGGACTGTATGCTTACCTTTCTCTGCAATACCAAGAAAAGGGGTGGGGGGGTGGGGGTTGCCATATTATTTTCTCATTGTACGTATATGCTTCTAATGATATCGGTTTTCTATAGTTGTTCTGGTTTTTGCCGTCCGCCCATTTCTCGTGATTTACAAAGTTTTGGGTGGTAGTAAAAATGTCACCAGGGTGGGTCTTTAAAAGGTCAGCCGATAAAGAAGTGTCAAGATGTAGACACCAAAGCAGCACTAAAGTTACGAAATACGTCACATTGTGGAGTTGTGAAACTTCTCTCTCTGTCTCTGTCTCTGCTCTGACTCTGTCTGTCTGTCTGTCTGACTGTTTCTCTCTCTCTCTCTCTCTCTCTCCCTCTCTCTCTCTCTCTCTCTCTCTCTCTCTCTCTCTCTCTCTCTCTCTCTCTCTCTCTCTCTCTCTCTCTCTTTCTCTCTCTATCTATCTATCTATCTCTCTATCTATCTATCTTCCGTTGATCATTTTCTTAATTGAAAGTTTGTTTATTTTGTTTTGAGGGCAATGGTGTTAAAAAAAAGAAAAGCTACCCATCTTATCTGTTCTACACTCATTGAGAACATTCGTATTCGTTTTCGTATTCGTATTCTCTCTCTCTCTCTCTCTCTCTCTCTCTCTCTCTCTCTCTCTCTCTCTCTCTCTCTCTCTCTCTCTCTCTCTCTCTCTCTCTCTCTCTATCTGTATGTATGTAAATGCGTGTATGTGTGGTACGCGCGCGCGTGTGTGTGTGCGGTGTGTGTGTGTGTGTGTGTGTGTGTGTGTGTGTGTGTGTGTGTGTGTGTGTGTGTGTGTGTATGTGTGTGTGTGTGTGTGTGTGTGTACATGTATGTATGTGCATGCGTGCGCGCGGACACGAGTGTTTATTATGTGTTTGTGTATGTACGTGCATGCGTGTATGTGTATGTGAGCGCGCGCGCGACTGTGCGTGTGAGTGCGCCGGCGCGTGTTGTTCCCATGTTCCGTGTTCCAGCTCTTCATGTTGTTTTCGAAGCCTTTTCGTTTTGGGTTTGGTTTGTTTACTTGTTTCCTTGATGCCCTGCTTGTCTAGTTTGGTTCTGCAAAATGTCAACAACGTGACAGATGCTTCTAGCGGAGCGGGCTGGGAGAGGGGAGGTTGGTATGGCGCGCCGAATGACCAAAACTCTATCTAGCAGAGTTTAACCCTTTCACCGCCAGCCATATTTCAGCCAACATTTTCCATTAAATTTACCTGGGTACATCTGCAGTATTGGGGATTCTTCTGTGAGATATATAAAATAAGGTCTATCCTTACTTCCCAAAACTAAAACAATAGGGTCTTTGGATAATAGACCCCAATTTGATGCCTTTTAGTGACATAGGTGTTAAATCACTGTGGTGCTAAAATGCGACTTTGGCGGTGAAAGGGTTAAAAACCCTATCGAAGTGTTAGATACAGTTTCTAATCTATAGCTAGCAGTTAGATAGAGTTTCAAAACTCTGTCGAGCAGCTAGATAGAGTTTCTCGTCGTAAAACTCTATCGAACGCGCCATTTTGATACTTTTTTTTAAACGAAGCATTTCATTGGTAGATAGGACTAGTATCTTTGACTGTGACCTACACCTAGCCTAATAGGTGGCATTCTACGAACTCGTTTAGCGGCTTCAATTACAGATGAAACGCCGGGAAGATTCGCTTGTTGAAATCGTTCAGCTGCCATGTTTGTTTGACTACATGTAGGGGCCTAGGCCTATCATCTTATTCAAATTCACGGGTCACTGCCCTGCCACAAACTTGTCGCTGAAGCCATGTACCAATCAGAAATCGCGATAGAAAAACTATATCTCGATAGGGTTATTTTGTGGAAACCCTATCTAGCTGACTAGATCGAACAGCTAGATAGGGTTTTCAAACTCTATCGAACTGATAGATACAGTTTCGAAACTCTATTGAACTGATAGATACAGTTTTGTATCTTTGGCGCGCCATAGGTTGGAACAAGTGGGCAAGCAATGGCGGAGAGAACTGATAGCGTTGAAAAGACGGGTGCGAGTTGGCTGGGTCACTACAACTTGAATCCTTCTACATACATGCAGTGCTTTTAAATAATATCACAATAATATCTGCATTGTTAAAAAATCCGGGACTTTCCTGGTGTTGCACTGACTCCAGGATCGTTCCCACCATCTTTATGTCCACGAATGTCCCATATGTGTCTGTTTCAGACCGGAGGACATTAAACAGATGTTTCTTCTTTTCCATGCAGCGCTTGGCCTAACGCCCTTACAGGGCCGGATCTAGGGGAGGTGCTTTGGGTGCTGCAGCACCCCCCCCCCCCCCCCCCCCCCACCTCGGCTGTCAACGCTCTTGAGAAGTTCTGTTCTGAGCTCACAAGAGATGCCACAAAACAGTTTTAAAATGTTGGAAACTCGTTTTCGGCAGGGGGGGCTTTGCCCCTGGACCCCACCGGGGCCTAGGCGGCCCCTGGACACCCCCCCCCCCCCCCCCCCCTTCAAAAGTCTGTGATCCTGTCCTGCCTTAGTTCGAATGGAATTTCGAATACTTTTTTGCACTCAGCCCGAGAGAGAGAGAGAGAGAGAGAGAGAGGGGGGGGGGGGGTTTGGTGGGTAGTCAGCGAGACAATGACCGGTGCCAGTCCCGTCACTTGGCACCGGTCACTTTGTCTACCCACCAAAACCCTCTCTCTCTCTCTCTCTCTCTCTCTCTCTCTCTCTCTCTCTCTCTCTCTCTCTCTGTCTGTCTCTCTTTCATTAACAATTAGCATATTAGCAATTTTGTTTATACATAGACCAGAATTAAATGAGCTGACTTAATGATGTCCTTGGCATGATATATATTTAAGAAGTTAATGTCATTATTTGATTTCTGTGTACTGTATTCCTTTTGATTAGTTTAATTTATGTGGATATTTGAATATAGTAGGGCTCGGCACACGCTGCAACTTTTTAGTTGATACAACTAGTTGCATACAACAAGTTGCAGTTAAAATCGCAGAGCTTGCGGCACACGCTGCAACTTTGATGCAACACCCTTGCAATCCCGTGCCATATATGGAAACTTCTCGCGAGACTTTCCGTGACTTCCTTTGGTCTACATTCTAACAAAATGGCTTACTCCGAGCGCGATGAAAATGAACACGACGATCTGATCATTGCTGCTACTGTTGTTATGTTGTCGGATCAGAGCTCACGAAGAACAATGTGGGGGAGATTTTGGCTTCTCGAGCCAAGTCCCGATTACTGTAATCGGCACAATGGACATCCCAAATGCATGGAAAACTGCGAATTAATTCGATAAGTTTGCTGTTTTCGCACCTGTCTCCTCCGCCATTGTGATGCAAAAACCACGTGATACGAATCGACGCTCTGATTGGCTGCAACCTACAACATGTTGCAACTCCGAGGAAAAACTAGGATCGTTTTCTATCGCCCTACAACATACAACTGCAACCCTACAACCTTGTTGTATGTTGCATACAACTGTTGCAACCACAAAGTTGCAGGTACAACTAGCAAAAGTTGCAGCGTGTGCCAAGCCCTTTAACCCTCCCCCCTCCTCCCATAACAATGTATTGTGGCCCATGGCCGATGTACATTCAAATCGTTCCGAGTTCCGAGTTCCGAGTTCTTTCTCCATTTTTTGTTTGTTTGCTTTCCCTGTCCTTCGACCTCTTCGCCCTTTTCAGTTGCAATAATGGTCAATAGTGACTTTGGCTAAGAAGAAGATTGATTGATTGATTGATTGAACTTTTTAATGGGTAAAAGATTTAGGCACATTGAAGGCCTTTTTTTTTACAAATCCGCCCATTTAAATACTAGAAATAAAACGTAACGAGCAACAACAAAACAACAAAAAACAAAATACTAATAACAATTCATGCAAATAGCCAAACAAGGAACTCTCTCTCTCTCTCTCTCTCTCTCTCTCTCTCTCTCTCTCTCTCTCTCTCTCTCTCTCTCTCCCTCTCTCTCTCTCGATACACACATGCACACAGACACGCACATACACACACACACGAAGAAGAAGAAGAAGAAGAAGAAAAAGAAGAAGAAGAAGAAAAAGAAGAATTCACAGGCTCGATGCATAGTATGTACAAAGAGAGAGAACTCCGTTTTGCAGAGAGTACCTGGGCACATTTGACCCACTGTTTAGCTCCCTTGTTCGTCCCCTTTTTGCCAGTCTTTCTCTTTACTGAGTTCAGCCCATTGTTTGTCTTTTGCCCCACTATAGTGAACAAAGGAGTACACGTTCTTCGCGGGTTGGTTGTTTTGTTGTTTTTTCTTTAACTTTTCTTTCTTTTCTTCCTTCTTCTCTCTTTTGTTTGCATTTCGTGTTGTTGTTTTTTAATTCAGTTTCCCCATTAAAAATTAAAAAAAAATGTAAAAAAAAAAAAAATTGGTAGGCGCTGCACTTGCGGCGACGCGCTCTCCGGGGGAGAGCAGCCCGAATTTCACAGAGATAGGGGAAGACGGGGTAAAAAGCGCATGGGCGGGTAAGAAGCCCACCCCAATTATCTCATGAAATGAAGCAAATTTCAGTCTCATTTTGCCCATGAGACGAGCGTTGATGTCTAGCATTCGTCTCATGGAGGCAAATTTGACTGACATTTTCTTTATTTCATGAGATAATTGGGGTGGGCTTCTTACCCGCCCATGCGCTTTTTACCCCGTCTTCCCCTAAGTCTCTGTGACTAGAATATGCCAAATACCAAAGTACCAAGACTAATACTAATGGGTGATTTTCGGTTCCAATGACCTTCGCGTTCGAACTTCGCCTAGATATCCTAACTGCCTATCCGCATGCACAATGTCTACCTCCTACGTTCAAACGCTATCGTGACAGCATAGACAGCCAGCCAGGAACAAACTGACAACCACCGCTGCTGAAAGCATTAACCAGCTTCACGGACACCATCTTTATCATCATCACCACTATCAGCTTCTTCTTCTCCTTTTTCTTCTTCTTCTTCTGCGTTCCCAGGTCATATGGCCATAATGGGTGAGGTACGTATGTGTCCGGTTTTCAGTTATTACCGCTGCGTACAGCCGTACGCGACACATTCCGATTTCGGAGGAGCTCAAAGTAGAAACATTATTTGGAAGCTTTTTTTTAAGGCAGGAGAATGGGCCAATAAGTCAGAAAGATAGTAGATGAGAGAAAACAAAGGGAAATGTATTTTTGTAAAGGTCAAGATGTGCCCCCCCCCCCCCCCCCCCCCCCCCCCCCCCCCCCCCTACATTTCTCGATTAATTGTATTTTTCCGTGTTTGCCTTTCTTACCATACATAAAGCTGTATTTTACGAACCTTTTTAGCTAATAACCTTTTTGAAATACTAACCCTATCCCTAACCCTAGCCCTA
>CM065692.1:46768967-46771467 GCA_017654935.2 Phymorhynchus buccinoides | reverse complement strand
GGCTAATTTGACTGACATTTTCTTTATTTCGTGAGATAACTGGCATGGGCGTCTTACCCGCCCATGGTTGTTGTTTTTTACCCCGTCTTCCCTATGAAGGTGACTGACCCACCTGTTTCCTTCCAGGCACAGAGAGATTTTTTTTTAAATACAGAAATCCAGACAGAGACAGAGATAGATAAGGCCCAGACACTCTGCATATGATTTGACCCCAATACGATACGATTGCGACGTATTATTATTAGGTATTAGGTACTTTATAGTCACAGAGGCGTCTCTGTGAAATTCGGGTTGCTCCCACCTGGAGAGCGCGTCGCAGCCAGAGGCGCGCCACCCAATTTTATTTTTTGGGTTGGTGTTTTTTTTTGCATGCAATTTTTGTCACTGATGAGGGGGGAGGGGGGGGGGGGGGGGGGGGGGTAAATTGTGACCAAATGACAACTTTTTCGTTGCCACTGGGTTTAACGTGTGTAAGTGCATGGGCACACGGGACCTCGGTTTATCGTCTCATCCGAAAGACGTTGTCTGTGAGTCATGATTCGCGTGAAATAACTTCCGTCTAAAAATAACTCCACTCCTTTCGTTCACTGTACTCATGTAGACCGCAAGACACAAATCAAATAAAACGTCTGATACAAAAGAAAATGATATTATATCAGGTTCGTGTGCGCCAGAGACTACAAATATAATGAACATAACTAGTAGGATTTCATCAGATTTATATTTAGACAGTAGAAGTGCAGAGTGGCACAGAGGTCCCGCATTCAGGCTCGTACACAAACCCGAGTTCGAACCTGGGCACATGGGGATTTTTTCCTCTCACTCTACACTAGGCCTTACGGTCTGAGAGTGGAGTCTTTCGGACGAGACGATAAACCGAGGTCCCGTGTGCCCATGCACTTAGCAACGAAAAAGTTGTCATTTGGTCAAAATTTACCCACCCACCACCCCCTTTCCTTCCTCATCAGTCACACAAAAATCGCATGCACATAAAAAATGGTTGACGCGCTTCTGGCTGCGACGCTCTCTCCAGGAGAGAGCAACTCGAATTTCACAGAGACGCCAAACTTGTACCCAGTCAGGCCGGGAGGACGTAAAACCCAATATTTCATTCAAACTTGTACCCAGTCAGGCCGGGAGGACGTAACACCCAATATTTCATTCAAACTTGTACCCAGTCAGGCCGGGAAGACGTAAAACCCAATATTTCATTCAAACTTGTACCCAGTCAGGCCGGGAGGACGTAACACCCAATATTTCATTCAAACTTGTACCCAGTCAGGCCGGGAGGACGTAACACCCAATATTTCATTCAAACTTGTACCCAGTCAGGCCGGGAGGACGTAAAACCCAATATTTCAATCAAACTTGTACCCAGTCAGGCCGGGAGGACGTAAAACCCAATATTTCATTCAAACTTGTACCCAGTCAGGCCGGGAGGACGTAACACCCAATATTTCATTCAAACTTGCACCCAGTCAGGCCGGGAGGACGTAACACCCAATATTTCATTCAAACTTGCACCCAGTCAGGCCGGGAGGACGTAACACCCAATATTTCATTCAAACTTGCACCCAGTCAGGCCGGGAGGACGTAAAACCCAATATTTCATTCAAACTTGTACCCAGTCAGGCCGGGAGGACGTAACACCCAATATTTCATTCAAACTTGCACCCAGTCAGGCCGGGAGGACGTAACACCCAATATTTCATTCAAACTTGTACCCAGTCAGGCCGGGAGGACGTAACACCCAATATTTCATTCAAACTTGTACCCAGTCAGGCCGGGAGGACGTAAAACCCAATAGTTCGTTCAAACTTGTACCCAGTCAGGCCGGGAGGACGTAAAACCCAATATTTCATTCAAACTTGTACCCAGTCAGGCCGGGAGGACGTAAAACCCAATATTTCATTCAAACTTGTACCCAGTCAGGCCGGGAGGACGTAAAACCCAATAGTTCGTTCAAACGTGTACCCAGTCAGGCCGGGAGGACGTAACACCCAATATTTCATTCAAACTTGTACCCAGTCAGGCCGGGAGGACGCAAAACCCAATATTTCATTCAAACTTGCACCCAGTCAGGCCGGTGTGAAGAGAATATTCTACCTCATGAAATAAGTAGGCATTCCTCATTGGAAGTGTTTGCTTGTATCGCGGCCATTGTGATTTTTACGAAACTAAGTGGCATGGCTTTGTACATCGATTTCTCGGCAACTATGTCGATTGACACCCTCCTGCTCTATTTCTTGGTTCTTTCCGTGGTTATGGATAGGGTTAGGGTTATGGATAGGGTTAGGGTTAGGATGGTTATACAGTTCGCATGCGAAGGGTAGATATTTCATGGGAGCTACTTTATTTCTCATGACACCGGGAGGACGTAAAACCCAATATTTCATTGACACTTGGGCTACATTCACATTTATGCCCGTCTGCTGGCGTCAAGAACGATCATTTGTAACAGAAAAGAACATAGCGATTGCTTTTTCAGTCAACAGATTAT
>CM065692.1:46751467-46753967 GCA_017654935.2 Phymorhynchus buccinoides | reverse complement strand
TTAATCCACAAACACATACAAAAAAACAGTCACCGACTCATCTTCTACTCGTGGCAATGATCTCCTGTAGATGTCTTCAACCTCGGACGCGTTGTGCGGGGAATCTCTGGTAGAGCTGTTGGACAGACAGACAAACAGACAGACAGACTAAGGCCGGGTTCACATTAGACGCGTAAGTCCCGTACGGAAAACCCTAAATAAGTGGAAGAAAGAAGGATACAAGTTGACGCATATAGGGGGGAAATTCGGACACGTGCGCAAATCTGTTCCCTTCTTTGTTTCACTTGTTTATGGATTGCGCACGGGTTTCCGCACGGAATATCCGCTTATGGCCTTAGCCCACAAACACATACAACAAACAGTCACCTACTCTTCTTCTTCTTGTGGCAATGATCTCCTGTGGATGTCTTCAACTTCGGATGCGTTGTGTGGGGAATCTCTGCTAGGGCTGTTGTTGGGCATCACCGGAACAGCGGGACTTTTGTCGTCCTCGATGCTTCTGGTGATGAGAAGAAGGGGAAGAAAGACAAACAGAAATCGGAGTTGTATATATAATGGTATCAAAGACTGTACTGGGGTCATTCCAAGCCTGGAGTCCGTAGGGAGAGGGTCGATTTTACTGACTCTCTCCTTGCGTCTTGGGCGGCGCAGTCATCCTTCCAGCGACGGGGTGCTGTTGGACTGCAGTGCGGGACGACGGGTGACGGCGGTTTTGACAGGGGGCGCGACAGTACGTGGTCGACGGTGTGGCCGTTTTTGGGACTGAAACCCCTGCATGGACTCACTTGTGTGGTGACTCGTGAGTGTGGGTCGGTGACACCCCCCCCCCCCTCCCACCCGTCCGTCGATGTACGCAATGAGCCACGGCTGCGTGTCAACATCTGAGTCGTCGTCATCCTGAAGCCTGCATTGTGAACTGGCAGCACCTGAGCACAAAGAAGGCCGCCCTGTAGCCCTGAGGACAGCCTTTGGGGGGGGGGGGGCCCGTTTGGACAACACCAACTATGACGAGTCTACGACAAGACTCCAACTGACTCTACTCCAGCTCCTCCCACCCGACCCTTTCCAAAGAACAACGTTGATGAACCAATTTCCAGGTGTACCCGCTACATCGAAGACTACAGCACCAGAACTACTTGTCCCTAAGAGCTACGGCTATGAGGACGTAAAACTTCATGCAACCAACCAACTGTACAGGGGAAGATAAACATCCGGTCTCTTTTCCCTATGCATGAGTAGTGAGGACAGAAACACTGGTTATGTCCCTTTGAAACGTGACACATTTTACACATCGATAGGCCAGTTGAATTCTCCGTTCAAGTTCCAGTCCGAGTTTTTGGATAGCCTCCACTGTGAATAGTGTACACGTCCGCACTAACGATAACTCTATCAGCCCGGTTCGCCGAGCTTTTAAGCAATCCATCTTACCCTTTTAGAATATCTTTGATGGTATGGACCGGAGGTGTGAGGTAAGGTCAGGGGTAAGGGTGTGAGTGGAGAGCAGGAGAGTGGAGTGGATTCTTCTTCTTTTTTATATAGAAAATATCTCTGTTAATTTCTGTCTGTCCATCCACTGTCAGTCAACCCCGTACAGATTGTGGTGTTTTTTAATTAATAATTCGTGTTTGATGTAGGTATTTTAAATGTGAGTTGTGTGAGTGTGATAAAGTGATTTTTTTTTTCTAAATAATTTTTTAAGTACATGTATTTTGAATATCTTTTGTGTGGGTGGGGTAAACTTACTTTTTTTTTTTCTTTTTTTTCATGTAAAGCGCGGTGAGTCCTGCTGTGTCAGGAGAATAGCGCTATAGAAGATTTATTATTATTATTATTATTATTATTATTATTATTATTATTATTATTATTATTATCATTATTATATTATATTTATTATTATTATTATTATTATTCGATCGCTCAGACAGTTTCCTCTCAATTCTGAGCGCAGATGCGTCATGCTGCCGTTATGCGCCTAACTAAGAAATAGTTAGGCCCAGCATGTCTGACTTCGGCTGGAGGAAATCTTTTTGAAAGTGTTTCTTGAAAAAAAAAAAGCAGGAGAATGGACCAGAAAGGCAGAAAAATAGTAGATGACAGCGAGCAAACGGAAAAGGCAGAGTCAAAGAAAGTGACAGATTAAAGGAAGTTACAAGTAAAGGAAGTTGGTATTTTTGTGTGTTTTTTTGTGTGTGTGTGTTTTGTGGGTGGGGGCCATAATAAAAACCTTCAATATAGTCCTAATGGATACGAGCGATTTGCGATGTTTGTCTGAAAACGGGGAGAGAGAGAGAGAGAGAGAGAGAGAGAGAGAGAGAGAGAGAGAGAGAGAGAGAGAGAGAGAGATCGAGAGAGAGAGAGAGAGAAGAGAGAGAGAGAGAGAGAGAGAGAGAGAGAGAGAGAGGAGAGAGAGAGAGAGACAGAGAGAGGACAGAGAGACAGAGAGACAGAGAGAGACAGAGAAACAGAGACGGAGACAGAGAGGCAGAGACAAACACTGGTT
>CM065692.1:46731467-46748967 GCA_017654935.2 Phymorhynchus buccinoides | reverse complement strand
ATCTGGCCAATGGGAAAGCAGAACGGCCGCAGCTCGTGGTGACGAAACACTCGAGAGAGAGAGAGAGAGAGAGAGAGAGAGAGAGAGAGAGAGAGAGAGAGAGAGAAGAGAGAGAGAGAGAGAGAGAGAGAGAGAGAGAGAGAGAGAGAGGAGAGAGAGAGAGAGAGAGAGAGAGAGAGGACTGGAGACTGAAAAACTTTATTACATAAGGATTAAGATTTTGGGCCGGGACCATTCTTCCAATCTGTCCTTGGAACGAAAACTAGACTAATACAAAACCATTCGACAAACAGATATAAGCATGTATGATGAAGTAACATATCAAAGAAAAGAACAATGGAAAATGGAATACTCAAATAATTAACAAGTAGATAAGCAAACAGACAGAAAAAAAAATCCAGAAATAATAAGCAGCATTAATATTTAAGCATGTGTACTACTACTGCTACTACTACTACTACTACTACTACTACTACTACTACTACTACTACTACTACTACTACTACTACTACTACTACCTTTTATAAACATTATTATCCAAATACACTGAACAACAAACATTATTCCTGACAACAACACTATTAGCATGCACTAATGTCTAATAAAGCATACTATCAAAACTTCATTTTCAAAAGTCATCAGAAAAAGGGAGAAAGAAAGAAGAAAAGGAAAACAACAACAACGACGACAATAACAATAACAAGGGCATCGCCGAGCGGCAGCAACGCATTGTGACAATGCCAACCCGGCCAGAGTTATGTCCCTCCCCCCCCCCCCCCCCCCCCCAATAACCCCACCCCCCCCCCCTCAAATAAACACACCACCTTCCACCCTTACAGAACGCATACAATACATAGTCCAAAATTTGAAGCGATTCTGTTCAGTAGTTCACGAGATACAGCTGAACTTTTATACAAACTTCCTTGCACCATGTCCTCTCCCCCCCCCCCCCCCTCCCCACCCCCAATAAACACACCACTTTCCACCCTTACAGAACGCATAAAATACATAGCCCAAAATTTGAAGCGATTCTGTTCAGTAGTTCACGAGATACAGCTGAACTTTTATACAAACTTCCTTGCACCATGGTACACCACCACACAAAAATTTGAAGCGATTCTGTTCACTAGTTCACGAAATAAAGCTGGGGGGAAATTACATAGCCCAAAGAAGGAAATTTCGGTTTTCAAGGTCAAACTTCAAGGTCAAGGTCAGCACGGTGTTGATTAACGAAAGGAAGCTTCCTTTTCAAGCTGCCAATTTTAATCAAAATCCAAAAACAAACAGTAGTTTTTTAGGATAATCGATACACAGACAGACAGACAGACACACAGACACACACACAAACCAATCGCAATACCTCGGCCTCTGGCCGGGTAACAAATAGGGAATACTATTAGCAAGAACGAAGAAGTATTATAAGCATCACTACAATTTGGTATATCGCACAGTCATGTGCCCTCCACCGCTGTCACTACTTTGCCCTTACTCAACTGCATGTAATCAGGACTCCTCCTTTGTCCCGTACGGTGCATAAAGATGTCATAAAGCATAGTATGTTAAAAGTATACATCTATGTCGCTGGACACTCGGGACTTTCCTGGGGTTGCGCTGCCTCCGGGCATTGCCTCCGGCATCGTTCCCACCGTCTTTGTGTCTGCTGGTGTCCCGTGTGTGTCTGTTTCGGACCGGAGGACGTTCAATGGATGTTCATAGTATGTTTCAGGTTTTGACCTGAATTAGCACAGCAGTCATGACCAAAACTACATGTAAATGTAGAATGATTACAGAGAGAGGGAGAGAGAGAGAGAGAGAGAGAGAGAGAGAGAGAGAGAGAGAGAGAGAGAGAGAGAGAGAGAGAGAGGGGGGGGGAGAGAGAGAGAGAGAGAGAGAGAGAGAGAGACAGAGAGGAGAGAGAGAGAGAGAGAGAGAGCGAGAGAGAGAGAGAGAGAGAACACTGAACTGTTTTAATGTCATTGGCTTACATAGCTTAGATGACATGGGGGTGCGAATAGAACAAAATAATGGAAAATAAAATAAAATCAATCAATGCAATGAAAAATTAAAAAAAAAAAACAAATGTCTGTCTCGACCATCCAATCATATTCAAATTAAGTATATCAGATTCCCACACTTATATCCTAATAAATTATTCAAAACGTTCCATTAAGAAGTAATGTTCTGTCTATGTTCTTCTTGTATTTGCTTTTGCTTAGTTCTAATATTCAGAGCTTCTGCAATATATTTAGCTAGGGATTTTATAGATTCATCATCATAGTCCATTCTCAAAACTCCAACTAAATCCAAATATACAGCAACACGTTTTTCAAACATTTTACACTTCTTTCTAATCACATCATATTTGTTGCAACTAAATAAAAAGTGTGTATAATAATAATAATAATAATAATAATAATGAAAATTTATGACGCACTTACCTCCTGATAAAACTAGGAGCCCAAGGCGTTTACAATGACAAATAGTTAAAAGTTAAAAGTAGTAATAAAAGACTTCATATAAGCGTCATAAAATATTTACATAGCACTCAATTCATCAAATCGACACATGCACACGCACACACAAACATAACCAAAGGTCTACGCATCATCCCATTTGACAGTACAGAGAACCACACCTATAAACACCTAATACATGCGCACGCGCATACGCGCAAATACATCACACACACAAACGTAGTCCCTCATTCCCCTCACCCCTCGTCTCACACACACACACCCATACCACTCACGCCCCCCCCCCCCCCCCCCACACACACACACACACACAACCCTCCTCCCTCCCCACATACACAACATCAACACACTCACACACATTCACACACACACTACACACACACACACACACACACAACACACATACACACACACACCACACACACACACACACACACATACACACACACACACAATGCACACACACACGCACACGCACACACGCACGCACACACACACACACACACACACACACACAGAGAGAGAGAGAGAGAGAGAGAGAGAGAGAGAGAGAGAGAGAGATGAGAGAGATGAGAGGAGGAAGGAGAGAGAGAGAGAGAGAGATTCTTTTCCTCTTCTGAGAGACTCTCTCTGAGAGAGAGAGTGAGATAGAGAGAGAGAGAGAGAGAGAGAGACGCACACACACTGGCTGTGAACACACACACACATACACAAGTAATGCAAGGTGCCCAGTCATACACAAAAATAAGAAAGGGGCCAACGCCAATAGGAGCATACTTTGCTCATATCATCTTCTATATAAAAACCACACATTGGGCAGTGAGCAATTAAAGATATATCATCATCATGAAACCATTGCTTATGTGCAATCAAGCCTATAGTTCTGGCCAGACATATTCTATGCCACCTATTGTTTACAACCGTTATATATTTCTCAGCTTCGAACGCATCTTTAAAGCTATAATACCAGTTAAATCTGTCTGAACTTGCAATTTTAGAGTGCCAATTGTGCTGATAGGAAGCAGGAAGCAATATGAAGCAATAATTCTGTTTTTAAATTCAATGATAAATCCCTCCTCACTTCCCACACCCTAACATAGCCATACAATTCCAAACCCATGAGTAGTTAAAATATGTTTCACACAATATACCCAATTTTCTTTCCCTTTCTCATGTTCGTTCAATAGCATTTGATACGCCTGTCTACTAAGTCTGGATATAGGTAGTTTTAACAACTTGAGCCAGTATTTTATACATTTAACATATGTTCTAACATACAGAGGGTACCTTCCTGTTTCTCCATATACTACCGTGTTTGAACTGTGCAATGGGACATTTAAGAAGCGTTTTATAGCAAATGTATGTACCTTTTCTAAATCAATATTATCATAAATTCCCCAAATTTCTGCCCCATATGTCAGAACTGGTTCAATCTGAGCATTAAAGAGCTTCCAAAATATACTTGAATCAATAGCATTAAGTTTACGCAATGTTTTTAAAATTTCTATAGCCCCCTTTCTCCCCTTTCTACAATATTCTGCTACTGCGTTTTTCAAACTTAACTTTGTTGTAAACAACATTCCTAAATATTTATAGGAGTTAGTTATTTTTATTTCTATATCACCATAAAACCATTTTTCATAACGTGAAAGGTGCCCACCCATCCTAAAAAACCATTGCATTTGTTTTGACCATCAAGGTTAACAGTAAGACATAATCTATCAGCTTCTTGTTTCAAACTATTTAGTTGATTCTGGAGACCCATAACTGTATCTGATAAAAGTATTACATCATCAGCAAATAACATGAGAAAAATCTCAACTGCACCAGGAATTAGCTGAATGCCGTGTTTGCCTTTTTTCATTATTTCGACTGCCAGTTCATTAATGAAAAAGGAAAACATAAGTGGACTGGGTAAGCATCCCTGCTTAACACCTCTAGGGCATTCAAACACATCAGAATATTCATATTTATCTCTCACACTGAACTGTACACACCACGAAGAGCCATATATAGTTTTCCATTCACTCCACTGTTTCGCAAATTGATCCATAACTTATTTCGATTGACGGAGTCAAACGCCTTCCGAAAGTTGACAAGGGCAACATATAATTTTCTGTTTTTTAGTAAATAAGATTGGACTAAGGCAAAAAGAGTGAACATATGATCTATCGTACTATAACCTGAACGGAACCCGGCTTGTTCTTCGATAATCTTTTCTTCTCTTTCAGACCATTTTGTCAATATTCTATTTAAAATGTGGGTATATATCTTACTAACAATACTAGTCAATGCAACCCCACGATAATTATCTGGATTATTAGGATCTCCTTTTTTGTAAATAGGAATGATGGTAGATTTAGCCCAGGCTTCAGGGAAGATTCCATCATTAAACAGTCTGTTAAAAAAAATCACAAGAAAATCAATAGCTACTGAGTTGGCGTTTTTCAACATTTCACTCAGAATTCCATCTGGGCCTGCACTTTTTCCTGATTTTAAACGTTTAATGCTATTAATTACCTCATTTCCATTAATCGGAGCATTAAATAATGGTTCTTCAAAATCTTCTGCATCTTGCATGACTAGATCATCTTCATTTAAATTATCATTGTCTCTGAAAACTGCTGAAAAGTGTTCAAACCATTGCTCAGGACTAATGTCATTATAAAGTGTTCTCTTCCTATTCACTGATCTAATGGTTGCCCAGAATAATCTAGAATCTTTTATTGAATCTTTTAGTTTTTGCAATTTTTGTTCATCAAATTCCTGTTTCTTCCTTCTTTTTAACTGATCATATTCCTTTCTTTCCTCTGTATATTTCTCCTTATATTTCTTTTTGTTAACAATGCTCTTACATCTCTGGAAACTTTTCAGAAGGCCTTTGACTATTTTTTTATTTTTTACACTCTTCATCAAACCATTCCTCACATTCTTTCTTTCTTCTCCCAACCATTCTCAACATACATGAGGCTGCTCCACACAACGCGCGTGTAAAAATATCAACAGAAGCATTAACATTAAAAGATAACATGTCATAGGCATTTTCTAAACATTCTTTGAAGTCATTGCTATCAAGTTCATTTTTATATAACTGCACATTCTCTTCAGACCATACAATTCTTTTCTCTCTTCTTTGACACTGATCAGCTTCTCTTCTACTCTCATTATTCTTCCACTTCAACACAATAGGCAAATGCCAGGAGAACAACCTGCCTCCAACAAACATAGAACAATTGTCTAATAAACTATCTGAAACAAGAAAATAATCAATTACACTATTTCCTCGTGGTGAAACAAATGTAAAGCCTCCATCTCGATCTCCATCACAAAATCCATTTAGAATGAGCAAATTAAACAGGAGGGGGGGGGAGCACATCTTGACCTTTACCCCAAATGTGATTCGCGATTCGAGACCACGTGATCGAATCGTATCGTACAGTCGTACGATTTTAGCTAGGCCTACTCGCAAGAGCAAGAAACAACGCTAAGACAAGTGCAACGCCGAGCGGCTGCAAAGTCCCCCTCGCAGCATCGCCGAGCTACTCCGAAATCGGAATGTGTCGGATGTACACATACATAAAAACGCATCAAAACAGCACGTAACTACATAAAAAGGCATCAAAACAGCACGTAACTGAATAGTTTTTTTATATATAGCCTTGGGGTTCGAGCGCGATCATGCGCACACGCGCGCACAGAGAAACATTCATGACAACTGTGTTATAGACCATTCATCAAGAAATGTTGTGAAAAAAACTGCATTAAAATACATGCAAAACTTCGCGAGATATTAGCGATTATGTGTTTCGGGGTTTGAACCCCGTAACTGGCGCGACCTTGACCTTAATGTAAAAACTAAATACATCAGTGGATAGCTTGCATCTTGGCAAACTAGTATACCAAAATTGATGATGATAGACTGAATAGTTTTTGAGAAAAAACGGACGAATAGCCGGACGGACGGAGGCACGCCGGACGGACGGAGGCACGCCGGACGGACGGACACCGGACGGACGGACGGACGGACCAGACAAAAACAATAGCTCCCCGAACCTTCGGCTCGGGGACTAAAAACCCTGGCCAGCTGTGACTGATGTCCTTGTGTATATATTCATGTACATGACAGTTGATTGATCGTGAGAGAGAGAGAAAAATAGAGATTTTACGCCTTCTGGGCCAAAGGGCCATTTGGGGCATTTGAAATTATGCAGATACTGGAAAGAAGAGAGGATTTTGAATAAGGATACAGATGGCTTTTAATTATAAAGATTTTATGAAAAAATGTAAAGTGGAAAAATCTATTTTTATAGAAATGTTTTTGAAAAAGATTTGAGGAACAAGTTGAGTTTTTGTAAAAAGTCTAACTTTATTTTGTGATAAAATGTTTGTTAAAAGATATTTAGCATTTTGCTTTTACATGTCTGGCAGGCAGAGGAAATCTATGATTAAAAACCCCCCAGGGCTACAGTTAAAATTTATCTTTTGTGCTCAAAAAGCTTTATTTATAAAATATTTTAAAAGGAGGCAAAGGCCTTCATTAAATTTTATACAATATTTACATTTAAGTTAATGGTTTAGGTCCGCTATACAAGTTTAGTAACCAACGGGTCACAGGACCTAATGTTTAAAAACAGTTATTTATTGTTAAACAAAACCTTTGACTTAATACAGAGCAGCGCTAGACTGCTATAGGGTTAGTCTAAACATTACACGATCAACTGATCACGGAGTGCCCTAGGTTAAAAAAGAACTATTAAGAAATTTGTATGTAAAAAAATATGTACATCGCAGTTTTGTTCATATGTACATGACTTTATCAAATTTAATTAGGTTTTATTTTAGTCATGAGTGTTTATAATTTAATAACTTATACCTTTGAAAAGTTATATCTCTTTTATGTTAAATTTAAAATCCCATTTATTATGGAATATATTTAACATGTTACACTTTATTTGTGTTATTTTATGAACAACGTTAAAATATATCTTTACCAAAGTTTTGTACATTAGTGTTTAAAACTTGCTTTACAAATATTTTAAAATGTGATTTAAAAGTAGTATTATATGTATACAAAGTAGGATTAGTTTTTTAAATGTTACTGTTAAAATTTTGTTTGTTTACTATATATTTAACCATCTATTGGTGAGGTCTTGCCGCAAGTGATTTAACCATATTAATGAGCTCAAGCTCTTTCAATGCGTATAGTTAAGTCATAAGATGTTTCAAGTTGTGCTCCCGCGTGCTGTTTGCTTACAATCTAAATAATAACACAAAGTAAACTTAGAAAAAAACATATTTGTTTCACCATTAATAACTAAACAATAGTATTTACAAGCTTGAATGAGGGGACATTCCGCCAGAGGCCACCAATGATTTAAATATTACAACTTAAATGTTTTTATTCATGTTTTTAGTAATTTAATTCATTAGTTGTTTTTAAGATTAAGGGTTCGGTTAAGGATTCCCTTCGGTTAGGGGCGTTACCTCGGGTACCCGGATGTGTCTCAGGTTGGCAAGAGATATTCTGTCGCCATTTGATTGATCGTTGATGTCGCTCAAATTATTATAGGGGCTTAATTATAATCGCTAATCCTCCGAGGTTGGAGTGTGGCTGCTCACGTGGCGGGGTAATCAAAAACGGTCACACACGTGATGTTCTCAGCCCTGGCTGGTGCATTTTTACCATAGTGTTCAATTGCTTCGGCTGTTGGCATGATCCCTGGAGTCTTTAAGCCAGGGAACAACAACAACATAATCGCTAGATGGTTGTCCCTGAAGAACTTCAACATCAATGTCTCCTCGTGGGAAACCCTGGCACAGAACAGACCCTAGTGGTGCAGTAACAATAAAGGAAGCCACCTACTTCGAAGCGGCACCGTATCGAGACATCGCAGGCAAAGAGTGAGGCACGCAAGATCCGCCTAAACAGTCGCAGCTCTGCAACCCCGACAGATCCCCCAACTCTTTCTCCTGTCCTCACTGTCAGAGATCCTTCCTGGCTCGCATTGGCCTCACTAGCCATATGCGAACTCATCCAGCATCCTAGATTTCCACAAGGACGAACTGTTGAAGCATGGTCATCATCCCTCGGGACGGACGGATGACAGAATGGTTGTACCCTTTACTCAGCTGTTGTTGGTTTTTTTATCATTGGTTGGCGTTAAGGCCTAGCCATGCTGCATACGATTTGACCTCTTCTTCTTCTTCTTCTTCGTTCGCTCAGACAGATTCCTGTCACATGAGCGTAGATGCGCCATGCTGCCGTTATGCGCCAAAAAAATAGTTGGGCCCAGCATGTCTGACTTCGGCTGAAGAAATCTTTGTAGGAATTTATAGAAAAAAGGCAGGGGAATGGACCAGTAAGATGGAAAGATAGCAGATGACAGTAAGCAAAGGGAAAAGAGCAGAGTCAAAGATTAAAGGAAGTTACAAGCACAGAACCTCCAGAAGGTGGGGGAACTATTTGTACGAAAGACCTTCCGGTATCCCCCACGGGGGGGATTTGACCTCAATACGATACGATTGTGACGATGTTTGTGAGTCGAGATTCACGTCAAATACTTCCGTCTAATAATAACTCTTACTCTTTCCGTTCACTATACTCAATGTAGACCGCAATACACGAATCAAATAAAATGTCTGATTACAAAAATACAGATATTTCATCAGATTCGTGTACCGGGGGGGGGACTACAAATAATAATTATAGTGAACAAAACTAGTAGGTTTTCACCAGATTTACTCAGACAGTAGAATTTCACGCCAAATCATGCCTCACAAAATGTCAAAATCGGATCGTAGTGAATCGAATCGTGTGCGGCAGTGTGGCTGGGGCCTTTAGCCTGAAGTTCAGACCAACAGTAAGGTGAGAGTGAGAGCAGTACATACAAGAAAACGACTTTCTTCAGTCGTGGAAAAGCATTCATCTTTAGAGTTGAGAATCGGTTCAAAAATATGAACCGGTTTTAAAACCGGTTTTCCCTCTCCGAACCGGTTTTATCGAACCGGTTTTTTAACCAGTACTCGCATCACTAGTTTTACCTATGCAAACACATATTTATTTGTCAGAATATTCACACACACGCACGCGCGCGCACACATACACACACACACACACACACACACACACACACACACACACACACAATAACACAAACGTATGACTTATGACACACACACACTCAACTCAACACTCAGTCAAAGTCAAAGCCATACACCACCACAAACTAAGCTATCCACAAAAAGTTAAGGATCACTTGCAAACTAATTCATAACTTTCCAAATAAGAAAGCCAATGCGTTGAATTTTGGCCAACATTTAATTCAATGCTTTAGTGATAACGATACACAATTGCCTTCAATTTCGAGCAATCGTTTGGTCTGTACATTTGATCAAAGTGGGTACGTATCGAAATTTGATTTCCCAAAGTCATTGAAATCACAAGACAGGGCATTCTGATGCTCCCAAAAGTTCAGTAATGCGTGTATCCGCCATGGCTGTTCTGGCACTCGACGCAGCGAGTCCTCATGGAGTTGACCAGGGTGGTGAAGATCCTCTGTGGAAGCGCCTGCCACTCAGCCTGCAGCATCTGGTAGAGGTGCTGGGCATCCCTGGGAGGGGGGTGGTTGCTCCTCACTTTGCGATCCAGCTCATCCCAGAGGTTCTCAATCGGGTTGAGGTCGGGACTGCATGCTGGCCACTCCATTCTGTTGACTCCAGACTGCTGCAGGAAGTCGTTGACCACCCTTGCCCTGTGGGGGCGAGCGTTGTCATCCTGGTAGACAGCCGGCGGTCCCATCTGCTGCAGTGTAGGCACAGCCAGCGGTCGAAGGATCTCATCCCGGTATCGGAGGCCAGTCAGGTTACCCTGTACATGATACAAGGGTGTTCTGTGGTGAAGGCTGAAGGCCCCCCAGACCATTACAGAACCTCCACCAAAGGCCACCTTTTCTTGGACAGTGGCGTCAATAAAGCGTTCCCCTGGGCGCCTCCAGACCCTCAGTCGGCCGTCGTTGTGGTTCAGGGTGAAGCGTGATTCATCACTGAACAGGACCTGGGACCATTGCTGACGTGTCCACCTCACGTGACGTCTGCAGAAGGCGCGGCGTGCTGCCCTATGGGCTGGAGTTAAGCGTGGCCGTACAGCTGGGCGACGAGAACGGAGGTTAAACCCATGAAGGCGGTTCCGTATGGTCTGCTGGCTGATGTTGATGTTAGTAGCCACCCTCAGCTGCCTTCGAATGATGCTGGAAGAGGCTGTTCTTGTCTGCAGGGCTTGTCGTTCAATGAGACGATCTTCACGTGGAGTTGTCTTCTTCGGTCGACCAGATCTGCGTCTTTCATGGACCCTCCCAGTGGCTGTGAAGCGTTGAATCAGTCTGACAATGACCGAGATGGACACCTGAAGTCGCCTGGCCACTTCTCGCTTGGGAACACCATCTTGGAACCATGCAACAGCTCGTCCCCTATCCAACTCGCTCAATTTTCGTCGTGGAGGCATTGTCAAATCAGGCCTAATACTGGTGGTATGTCTTCTTATAAAGCCAAGCAAGAGACAGCATCTCACACATAAACAGCAGTGCTTGCACGTGCATAATGGTTTTTCCATCTGGCTTGTGCAATGTGTTCATGCAGAACGATCCAAAACAAGGTCCTTTTTCGCAAGTTTCCGCTTTTTCTTTTGCTGCCAAGCTCAGTAATAGAGAATCACGTGCAATGTTTCCACTAACACAACATCGCCCACTTACAGCTGAACAAGAATTCATAACAATTTGGCTTGACTGAGAAAAAAATAACAGGAGCGAACGGAGTTTATTGCGCACCTGTTTTCTCATAGTGATCCTTAACTTTTTGTGAGTAGTGTAGAAACAGCTACTCTTGGTTTACAAACACCCATTCTGCGCTGAGAATCAGTGTTGTTTTTTGAAAAGAATGCGTTATTCTAAGAAAAACTTACTTTCAGTTTGCAGTTAAAAAACTGGTTCACAGCAACTCGAACCGGTTTTTCGAACCGCGAAAGTTTAGCACCGGTTTTTCGGTTCAAACCGGTTTTCCCCCCCCACCTCTATTCATCTTTCATTCCTCATTCGAGGGTTTCTTCTATTACTTCTTCTTCTTCTTCTTCTTCGTTCGCTCAGTTTCCTGTCACATGAGCACAGATGCGTCATGCTGCCGTCATGCGCCTAACTAAGAAATAGTTTAGGCCCAGCATGTCCGACTTCAGCTGAAGAAAGATTGTATAGAAAAAAAAAGGCAGGAGAACGGACCAGAAAGATAGCAGATGACAGTAAGCAAAGGAAAAAGGCAGAGTCAAAGAGAGTGACAGGTTAGAGGGAAGTTACAAGCACAGAACTTCCAGAAGGTGGGGGAACTATTTGTACAAAAGACCCCCCGATTTATCCCCACGGGGGGAATCGAGGGTTTGAGGAATGGGGAATACTTTTTTCATAAGTATAATAATACTAAGGATAATCATTCTTAAGTGACGCAGAAATTCGCATGGCTTTAATTGCGGAATTAATGCTGTCCACGCCTATTAGTGGAAGCTTACTGTAAATGTTTTGCTTTGTGTGTTGTTGTAGGGGAAGACGGGGTAAAAAGCGCATGGGCGGGTAAGAAGCCCACCCCAATTATCTCATGAAATGAAGCAAATTTCAGTCTCATTTTGCCCATGAGACGAGCGTTAATGTCTAGCATTCGTCTCATGGGCAAATTTGACTGAAATGTTCTTTATTTCATGAGATAATTGGGGTGGGCTTCTTAACCGCCCATGCGCTTTTTACCCCGTCTTCCCCTAGTTGTTGTTTTTTTTTAACCTTGCACGATTTTATTTTATTTTTGGTTCAATTTCTGCATGTTGTCTAAAATCACTATTCGTGTGAAAAGACATTGAATTAAAGATTCATTCATTCATTCACATATATCGGGTCTTTTCCTGGGTATTGCAGTAACTCCAGGATCGACCCACTATCTGTACAATCCCGCACGTACCCGTACCAGGTTGGAGGACGTTAAGCACACCTTCATCATGGGAAATCAAGGTACAGTTAACCCTTTCACTGCCAGCCATTTTTTCAGCCCCCAAAAAAAAAAAAAACCCATTAAACTTAATTGGGTAGAGACAAAAAAAAAAATCTGCAATATTGGGAATTCCTGTGTGACATGTATAACATCAGGCCTA
This sequence comes from Phymorhynchus buccinoides, assembly GCA_017654935.2. Lineage (NCBI taxonomy): Eukaryota > Metazoa > Mollusca > Gastropoda > Neogastropoda > Raphitomidae > Phymorhynchus > Phymorhynchus buccinoides. The sequence goes on along the minus strand of CM065692.1, from coordinate 46,736,313 downwards.
TCCTTACCTCCCAAAATTAAGAAAATAGGGTCTTCAGATAACAGACCCTGATTTGATGCCTGATTAGTGACATGGGTGTTAAAAAAACCATTGTGGTGCATAAATGCGACACTGGCGGTGAAAGGGTTCAATCTGTTGCGGATGACTATTATGACTCTCCGACTACTAGGAGGCATTCGCTCTAGCTCTGATCATCGAAGGGCCTGCTACACTGCATAAGATTCGCTGTCAATGCGATGCGATTGTGACGATGCGAGTCACGATTCGTGTGAAATTTCATGTATCGGGTCTACTCCAGTATATATAGAGCGAAAGTAGTAGAATTATTTTCATACTAGTACCATAGCCGATGAGGTTTAACCCTTTTTCACCGCCAATGTCGCATTTTAGCACCACAATGATTTAGCACCCATGTCACGAAAAGGCCTCAAACACCAGGGTCTGTTATCCAAAGATCCTATTTTCATAATTTGGGGGAGGTAAGGATAGGACTTACTTTAAATATGTCATAGAGGAATCCCCACTATTGGAGACAATTTTTTTCTCCACCCAGGTAAGTTTCATGGAAATTGTTTTCTGAAAAATGGCTGGCGGCGAAAGGGGTTAACCGAGGCGTGGTTACTACTACACCTATCTGTATTGTTAAAAATAAAATCGGGACTTTACTGGTGTTGCACTGCCTCCGGGCATTGCCTCCAGTATTGTTTCCACCATCTTTGTATTCTACAAATGTCCCATAATTTATAATAATAATAATAATAATGGGAATTTATATAGCGCTCTTTCTCACATGAGCTCAGTGCGCTTTACATTGATAACAAGAACATTAAAGGCAAACAAATAATTAATCATTAGAAAGTAAAATAAGCACGATGCTTACACACAACGTTCTCTTTACTTCCTTACACACACACTCACACACACACACACACACACACACACACACACACACACACACACACACACACACACACAACACACACACACACACCACCACACACACACGCACACATACACACACATGCATGCGCACACGCACACTCGCACACAATTAATTATACAAGTAAAATAGTTACAACATGAACATTCTAAGAAGAAACATAGAGACCACATTCACATTCCCAATCAAGTTTGAATACAATACTGCAACTTGAAATAAAATCATACTGCCATCGACATATCAATTACATGACTAATTATAATAGACAAATTATGTGTCTGTTCCAGACAGAGAGGATGTAGGGGAAGACGGGGTAAAAAGCGCATGGGCGGGTAAGAAGCCCACCCCAATTATCTCATGAAATAAAGAAAATTTCAGTCAAATTTGCCCATGAGACGAATGCTAGACATTAACGCTCGTCTCATGGGCAAAATGAGACTGAAATTTGCTTCATTTCATGAGATAATTGGGGTGGGCTTCTTACCCGCCCATGCGCTTTTCACCCCGTCTTACCCTAAAACACCATTTTTCAGAATTATTTCCAGACGGGAGTATTTTCACAGTGGATCGTGACTCGCTTTCATCGTCACAGTCGCATCGCATTGACAGCGAATCGCATGCAGTGTGGCGGGCTTGGTGCAGTACGCGCTGCAGCCAAACGAACGAACGAAACATGGCGTTTTACGTCCTCTCGGGTCTGGAACAGACACATATGGGACATTTGTAGACACAAAGATATGGTGGGAACGACACTGGAGGCAATGCCGGAGGCAGTGAAAAACACCAGTAAAGTCCCGATTTTTCACAAAATAATACAGATAGGTGTAGCAGTAACCACGCCTCGGTTAAACCTCATCGGCTGTGGTACCGCCTGGTCTGCATGAGTGCTGCAGCTAAAGGGATCAGTTGGCCTTTAGTACCTAGGGACCCATCCCAAACGCCAGCTCTTCTCACGTCTCCTTAGCCCAGAGAGTGGGGGTGTACCCTAGGCAAGGCTTCTTCATTGTATTGGAAACGAATCCACCCCCCACCCCCAGACTTTCAGAATAGCCTCTCGATCTCTCCTCTGCTGTGTGCAGTCGTAGTCGGATTCGACTGGCTGTTGCACAATTGATATGGCTCCAGCCATCGTCAAGGTTCTCTCTCCATTTATGTCTGTCTCACACACACACACACACACACACACACACGCTCTCTCTCTCTCTCTCACACACACACACACTGACACACATACTCTCATATACACACATATATACTCCCTCTCATATACACACACACATGCACTCTCTCTCTCATATACACATACTCTCTCTCATACACACACACACACAATCATGCACTCTCTCACACACACTCTCTCTCATACACACACTCTCTCACACATACTCTTTCAGATACACACACGCACTTTCTCTTTCTCGCTCTACTGGCCAACTAAATTGCGCAGGGAAAATAGTGTACGTGTGTGTCTGTGTGTGTGTGCGCGCGCGCGCGCGTATATGTGTGTGTGTGTGTGCGTGCAACAAAAAATATTTTTTTATCTATGTTCTTGGTGTCATTAACAATTATTCTGATATTTACGAATCTCATTGTTGTAAAAAAATGTCTTGCTTGTTTTCAGCGCTGCGTATTGTAGTTAATAGAGCTACAAGGTGCTTGATGAACATCTCCCATCATAATTAATGAACAGCATTATTAACTCCACATCTGTCGCAGATAGAAGATAAGAAGGAAGAGAAGAAGGAGGAGGAGGAGGAGATTAAGAATAAGGAAGGAGGAGGGAGGAGGAGGAGGAGGAGAAGAAGGAGGAGGAGGGGGAGATTAAGAATAAGGAAGAGGAGGAGGAGGAGGAGGAGGAGGAGAAGAAGAAGGAGGAGGAGGGGGAGATTAAGAATAAGGAAGAGGAGGGAGGAGGAGGAGGAGAGAAAAGGAGGAGGAGGGGGAGAAGACGGAGAAGGAGAAGAAGACGAAGAAGAAGAAGAAGAGGAGGAGGAGAAAAAGAAGAAAGAGAAGGAAAAGAAGAAGAAAAAGAAAGAGAAGGAGAAAAAGAAGAAGAGGAGAAGAAGAGGGAAAAAGAAGGAGGAGGATGAAAAAGAAGAAGAAGAAGAAGAAGAAGAAAGAAAAAAAAAGAAAAAAAAAGAGGAGGGAAAAAAAGAAAGAGCAGGAAAAGAGAAGAAGAAAAAGAGAAAAAGAAGAAAGAGAAGGAGAAGAAGAGGAAAAGAAAGAGGAGGATAAGGAAGAGAAGGAGCAGGAGGAGGAGTAAGAAGAAGAAGAAAGAAGAAGAAGGAGGAGGAGTAAGAAGAAGAAGAAAGAAGGAGTAGTAAGAAGAAGAAGAAAGAAGAAGAAGGAGGAGGAGTAAGAAGAAGAAGAAAGAAGGAGTAGTTAGAAGAAGAAGAAAGAAGGAGGAGGAGGAGGAGTAAGAAGAAGAAGAAAGAAGGAGGAGGAGTAAGAAGAAGAAGAAAAAAGAAGGAGGAGTAGTTAGAAGAAGAAGAAGAGAAGAAGGAGGAGGAAGAAGAAGAAGAAAGAAGAAGAAGGAGGAGGAGTAAGAAGAAGAAGAAAGAAGGAGGAGGAGGAGGAGGAAGAAGAAGAAGAAGAAAAAAGAAGGAGGAGGAGTAAGAAGAAGAAGAAAAGAAGAGGAGGAGGAGTAAGAAGAAGAAGAAGAAAAAGAAGGAGGAGTAGTTAGAAGAAGAAGAAAGAAGGAGGAGTAGTAAGAAGAAGAAGAAGAAGAAGGAGGAGGAGGAGTTAGAAGAAGAAGAGGAAGAAAGAAGGAGGAGGAGTAGTTAGAAGAAGAAGAAAGAAGGAAGGAGGAGGAGGAGGAGTAGTTAGAAGAAGAAGAAAGAAGAAGGAGGAGGAGGAGTAGTTAGAAGAAGAAGAAAGAAGAAGGAGGAGGAGTAGTAAGAAGAAGAAAGAAGAAGGAGGAGGAGGAGTAAGAAGAAGAAGAAGAAGAAAGAGGAGGAGGAGGAGAAGAAGAAGAAGAAGAAAGAAGAAGGAGGAGGAGGAGTAAGAAGAAGAAGAAAGAAGGAGGAGGAGGAAGAAGAAGAAGAGGAAAAGTAAAAGAAGAAAGGAGGAGGAGGAGTAAGAAGAAGAAGAAAGAAGGAGGAGGAGGAGTAAGAAGAAGAAGAAGAAAAGAAGGAGGAGGAGTAAGAAGAAGAAGAAGAAGAAAGAAGGAGGAGTAGTTAGAAGAAGAAGAAAGAAGGAGGAGGAGGAGTAGTAGTAAGAAGAAGAAGAAAGAAGAAGGAGGAGGAGGAGTAAGAAGAAGAAAGAAGAAGGAGGAGTAGGAGAAGAAGAAGAAAGAAGGAGGAGGAGGAGTAAGAAGAAGAAGAAAGAAGAAGAGGAGGAGGAGGAGGAGTAAGAAGAAGAAGAAGAAGGAGGAGGAGTAGTTAGAAGAAGAAGAAAGAAGGAGGAGGAGGAGGAGTAGTTAGAAGAAGAAGAAAGAAGAAGGAGGAGTAGTTAGAAGAAGAAGAAAGAAGGAGGAGTAGTAAGAAGAAGAAGAAAGAAGAAGGAGGAGGAGTAGTTAGAAGAAGAAGAAAGAAGAAGGAGGAGGAGTAGTTAGAAGAAGAAGAAAGAAGGAGGAGGAGGAGTAAGAAGAAGAAGAAAGAAGAAGAAAGGAGGAGGAGGAGTAAGAAGAAGAAGAAAGAAGGAGGAGGAAGAAGAGGAAGAAGAAAAAAGAAGGAGGAGGAGTAAGAAGAAGAAGAAAGAGGAGGAGGAGGAGGAGTAAGAAGAAGAAGAAAGAGGAGGAGGAGGAGGAAGAAGAAGAAGAAAAAAAGAAGGAGGAGGAGTAAGAAGAAGAAGAGAAGAAGGAGGAGGAGTAAGAAGAAGAAGAAAGTAAAAGGAGGAGGAGTAGTTAGAAGAAGAAGAAGAAGAAGGAGGAGGAGGAGGAAGAAGAAGAAGAAGAAGAAGAAGGAG
>CM065692.1:46708967-46726467 GCA_017654935.2 Phymorhynchus buccinoides | reverse complement strand
ATAATCTTTTTCTCTAAATTCGTGTCCTTCAAAACAAACGTTTAAAAAAGCACTTAAAAAGAAATATGCTTGATGCTTTGTAAAAATACCTGATGTGAATATGAGAATGAGTGCCTAAGGCGCTATTGTTGCTACAGTGGAACCTCACTATTAAGACCTCCCATTATAAGACTCCCTCCCATATAAGACCTACTTCTCCGAGACATTGCCCTTCTTTGTAAGTATTAAAATGACCTCCCTTATAAGACCCCTCCTTTACAAGACCCCATTTGGGATGATTTTTTAAGGTCTTATAAGGGAGGTTCCACTGTAGTGTAATTTGCTTTTGTGTTTGTGTGCCTTGCACTAGTAGACGAGGAGACATTACAGGTGCGTGCAAATTCATGTTGTTGTTTTTTCATTTCTTTCCTTCTGCGCTTTAAATATAAGCGGTGTTCTGGGGGGGGGGGGGGGGGGGGGGGGTGTTCTGCATCTGTGATTTTGTTTTCTCTCTCACGTCTGATGGAAAAAACTATCGCTCTCGGCTCTCTCTCTCTCTCTCTCTCTCTCTCTCTCTCTCTCTCTCTCTCATCTCTAAATCTCTCTCTCTCTCTTCCGGTGTCTCTGTGGTCTCTTTGTCTCAGTCATTTTTTTTTCTTCCCAACTCTCTCTTTATTGTACCACTATGAGTACATTTGTCCATATCTATACATAATCATTGTATTGTGCTTGTATGAAATGTGTGTGGTTTTCCCCGTGTTTATTGATTGTGGTTCGATTTTTCTCCAGTTTTTGTTTTCATCTTATTTGCCTTGTTTTTTCTTATTAATTTATGACGTCAGGATGTAAAAAAAAGCTTCATCAGGCTTATTCTGTTATTGTCAATCATATAGTAAAAAGCCAACTGTCATTCCGTGTGTGTGTGTGTGTGTGTGTGTCTGTCTGTCTGAAACACGAAACGGGCCTTATAACTCCGCCGTTTTTCGACCGATTCGCTTCAAATTTGCTGTGAGCCCTCACGGGGCGATGGCAACGGCAACCGAGGCGGCCGTGTCATTTGCGCGGTTTCGCAAATGCGCGAAACGCGCATCCGCCGGCCTCTCGGCGCCCGTATCTCCGGCGTTTCTGGGCCGATTGCCTTCGAATTTGGCAGGAAGATGACCGGGGCCGGGGACTATCCGTGTGCCAAACCGGAAGCGAATCGGTTCAGAAACGCGCGCGCTATACGCCGCTTCACCTTTTCACGCATAACTCCGCCGTTTCTTAACTCAAATTTGCTGTCAGGCTTGCTATGGCCCGGGCAACGCTTAGCAGCAAATTTGAAGAGAATCGGGAGAACGCGTCACTCTCAGAGCAGCGCCAACGGGAAACGAGGCCTTATAACTCCGCCGTTTCTTAACCGAATCGCTTCAAATTTGTCCTGTACTCAGCGTTACCAGTACTTGCCGTTACCGTTACTAGGTGTTACCAGTATGGTGCATTGCCAGTACTAGGCGTTGCGCTAGTAAATATAATTTTGACTTGACAGTGACGCATACGAACACACACACATATATTCACACACACACATTCACACACACTCACATACACACACAAACGCATAAGAACACACACACACTAGCACACATATGTACACCTCAGCAGTTCTAGTCTCATTATCTAAAACTTAAAGTGCTGAAACGCCCAGTTCAGCTTTATTATTTCATTTTATTTTGACGCAGACAAACTTCCAGCCATTAATCAGCATGTCATTTTATTTAACACCAACAACACAACTGAAATGGTATAATATATTCATATAACAACAACATCATCATCAACAAAATCAACTTAAAAAAACAACAAACATTTGACTTGCTGGAAAAAAAAGTGGGAGCGAGTGTGATATCTCTCTCTCTCTCTCTCTCTCACACACACACACACATACACACACACACACCACGCACGCACACACACACAAACACACAGATATGAAACATCCTCTAGAGTACCAAGGGGGGTTGCATACCCCTCAAAATGACGCAAACAATGACACAAGCATGACGTGATTTCTCTACAATCTCTACGATTTCAATGGGGGGTACGCGCTGTACCCAACCAGCGCGCAGACCTGTTAGTACTCTAAATGTTAGTCTATAATGTGTAAACACTTTAACTATTTTTGTCAGTAGGTCAAATTGTAGCTTGTCGAAGGCTTTACGATAAACATGAAAATTTGTGTATCATTAGTACGGTGTTGCTGTTTCTCTTCTTTCCAGCTTTAACCCTTTCGCCGCCTTTGTCGCATTTCTGCACTTCAATGGTTTAACACCCACGTAACTTAACCCTTTCAACGCCAGCCATTTTTCAGCTAAAAATTTCCATTAACCTTACCTGGGTAGAGAAAAGATTCTGTCTGCAATATTGGGGATTCCTGTGTGACATGCATAAAATAGGGCCTATCCCTACCTCCCAAAATTAAGAACATAAGGTCACTGGATAACATTAACAGACCCTCATTAGATGCCTTTCAGTGACATGGGTGTCAAATCCTTGTGGTGCCAAGACAGAGTTCCCAGGGCTTTCAGCTATCCCCAAGTAAGGACCTTGTAAGGACCTGTAGGCCTAAGGATAATGTCCATCTTTTAGCCAACGATCTTGAAAGGAACACTTTCCCAGCATTGTGAACAATGTCTAAGCAGATAGAAAAAACTATGGCTGACACAGATATACGTGTTTTCTCGCAAAACGACACCAGGAGAAAGAACGAGATTTCAGTCCAATTTCTCTTGACAACTCGCGGTGCATCGTTCGTCTGCTAAGCGGTCAGTTGAAACGGGAAGGTGGGGGAGGGGGGTAAGGTGGAGTAGGTGCTGAGCGATGTTTCTCAAGTGTAAAATTGCTGCTTCTGCGATCTATTTTGAGTATGGTCTTGCTGCTCAGGGCAGTTTTTGGCAGCTGTCAGGACTTGTAAGGACCTTGAAGTGAATGTAAGCACTTGTAAGGCCTTACTTGGAGGTTTCAATTGGTCAAGACTTATAAGGACTGGTATAAGGACTGGTATAAGGACTGGTAAGGCCCCTAGGAACCCTGCAAGAGGCGACAGTGGCAATGAAAGGGTTAAAAGGCATCAAGTCAGGGCCTGTTATCCGAAGACCCTATTTTCTTAATTTTGGGAGGTAAGGATGTTATACATGTCATAGAGGAACTACCAATATTGCAAATTTAAAAAAATTCTCTACCCACATAAGTTTAATGTGGTTTTTTATTTTTTACTGAAAAATCGCTGGCAGCAAAGGGGTTAAGAATTAAAATATCTTTGAGGAATTTTTATTAATTCTACTATCTATTTTATCTATATACTTACCATTCCACTACAAAGTGCATATTTGTACAAGATTAGCTTGGAAGACAGAAATAAAACCAAGAGTGTCTTACTACCACAACTCCCAATCCACGTAACTTCCGGTATAGCAGACTACTCACTTTCTTGAAAGCAAGCATCCAAAAACAAAACAAACAACAACAAAAACAAAAAAAGGAAGGTACACGTTCAAAAACCATTAGGAGGGAGGTGGGTGGGTCAATTAAATGTAGTGGAATGGTAAGTATATAGATAAAATAGATAGTAGAATTAATAAAAATTCCTCAATCTATTCTATCATCCTTACCATTCCACTACAAAGTGCATGATTACCAACAAGGAGGAGGGTAATGGTAAAGCACTACTCTGAGACCACGGAACAAACCATGACAGAGATATCACATAAACACACACATACCCTCTAGAATAAGAAGGTAAATCCGCAAATCATGTTACATATCCCCCAAAAGACTTAAAATAAGTCTATAAAAACAAACAGACAATAAATCATACCTCAAAAAACACTCATTAAGCTGAAAGCAGGAGAAAAAATTCCTGGAGAAACAGAAAAACAAGCCTGCCTTCCATGCTAGCTTGAAAGAAAAGTGAGTAGTCTGCTTAACCGGAAGTTACGTGGATTGGGAGTTGTGGTAGTAAGACACTCTTGGTTTTATTTCTGTCTTCCAAGCTAATCTTGTACAAATATGCACTTTGAGTAGTGGAATGGTAAGGATGATAGAATAGATTGCTAGTTTCGATTTAACCCTTTCACTGATGGCCACGTGTCTACCACGGGACTGCTTGCACTATGCTGTACGCCTATGACCGTGTCTACTACGTGGCATTTTTGTCATCAAATTTTGACCAAGTCGAGGGGGAAAAAACACAATAAAGTGTTCCATACTCTTTGAAAAATGTCAATCTACTATTAATCCCCGATCTACATTTAACATTTTTTTAATTTGTGACATCAACAAATGGATGAGCAGTGGACAGATCAGTGAAGCGACCCTCCGAAGGCCAAACTTGGCTCAACACACAGCGATGCAAGAAACCCATTAACCCTCGGCAGTGAAGGGGTTAACAGCCATGATTTGGCAGCCAAGATACCCTATTTTACGGACTACAAGGCGCACCTGATTATAAGGCGCACCCCAAAAAATTTTACACAAAATTCAGATTTTGTTATCATAGTTTTCTTACTATATTATCAGTCACATTATGAGGCACAGGGGTCTCAGTGTAGGAAAGAAGGATCGCCTTACAGTCAGTAAAATACGGTTAATCGTTTGTGGATGTACCCTCGAAAAGTCAAACTCTTCGATTCATTCATTCATTCGTTCCTTCCTTCCTTCCTTCACGCCACAATGGTATCACCCTCGGGGCCGCCGCCACTGGAGGCGCTGGTGTTCTCCTTGTTCTCCTCATCCTCCTCCCCCCCCCATACTGGCATCCCCCCCACCCCTCCCCCCGCTCCTGAACCATCGAACCCTCACCCACAACCCCACTCCCACCCGTCTCATCCATCTGTTCTACGTTTGCATCCTCCTCCTCCTCCTCCTCGTCGTCGTCGTCGTCTTCCTCCATCATCAGGATGCGGACGCGTCGGCGGGACTGGAAGAGGACGGCTGCGGTTTTCCGTAAGCTGACGGCCAGGGAGTGGGCCCGGACGTTGTCCAGGCGCTGGAGAGACCACTGTCCTGACTGCAGCTGCAGAGTCAAGAAAGTCATAGTTTTTTGTTTTGTTTTTTGTGGGTTTTTTGGTATTTAGTACAGACCTGTTTACCCTTATAATGAAAAACCTGGAATTTGCCACAGAAAAACCCGGAATTTGAGGAAAAAAATGAGGAAAAAAAACAGAATTCACATCGGTACACGACTCGCGATAAATACTGATTCAACTCGGCGCCATCGCGATCAATTTTCACTTCATTTTCCATTGAAAAGTTCAAAATTCTCACATCATCGTATTTTCCAGTGATAATATAATCTAAATTGACTCATTTCAAGCCCTAATTACAATCTCTACCATTAAAAAAACTGCCTGGAAAGCTCTTCGAATCGACAGTAAAAGCCTGGCCGCCATTTGCATTCGGTTTCGGTCAACCCTTACGTCTTTTCATACGAACGGAAACAAATAATAGACGTTTTTTCGAAATCCCGGGATTTTCAGCGTTCACCCGGAATTTATTATTTTACCCAGAATTTTTGCAAATTCCTGGGATAATTCCAGCAAAACCAGAAGGGTAAACAGGTCTGTTAGTATATCGTCAGTGAAATTCAAAAACCTTGTATCTCGATTTTTGGGGGGGGTTTGGAGTTAGATACATAGTCAGCTCTCTAATTTTTCCCGCCACCTTCCATCAAAAGCTCGTTATCTCTAACGACTTTCTATCTGGGGTAAATGAGGTTGTGTAAATTGACGAAAAACTCGTAAGTCCCAAATTCAGATCTACTTAAGGACAAGAACCTCGTATCTTCATTCTTTTCAACAGTTTTTTTTTAACAAAATGCAGGACTAAACTCGCAACGTCTTGAACAACATATTCATCATAGTTAATCAATTGTGGTAATTTTTAAAACAGTTTTTTTTACTTTTTCTCAAAGCTACCAAAATTGAGATACAAGGTTTCTGAATTTCACCAACGATATTCTAATCACAGAGATTTAACTCGGTGAAATTTGGGCTGCCTCTCTCCCGGAGAGTGCGTCGCCGCAAGCACAGTGCCTACTCCTTTTCTTTTCTTTTTTTTTTTTGGGGGGGAGAAGGAGGAGGAGAGGAGGGCAGACTTGAAAACCTAGCTATCAATTTAGTCATACCAGGCAGCAGGATTTCTCCCTCCTCCAATCGACTTTTAACCACCGTGGGATTTCTACGTGGGTAAAGCGCATGGATCAGACTAGCTTTAAGTCCCCATCCGAAGGACAGGACGTTCAGTTCGGATTTTCCTGTTGAACTAGAAAGAAAGGGCGAGGCCAGGATTCGAACCCGGGTCACTCACGCTGCGGTCAAGCATTGAATTTGGCAGGCGAACGTCTTAACCACTCTGCCACCTTTCTTCCTAATAATAATAATAAATAAAGCTTGCATAGTGCCGTGCGATAAAAAAAATAATCATCCTCAGAGCGCTTTACAAATTTTCAAATAAGAAGAAGCATAGTTGCAGTAACATGGCATAAAAAACAATTAAACACACTTTCAAGTAAAAACAAAAGCACACAGAAAGTGAAAGGCATAAAATTTCATTAAGTCAAATTGAACTGAAAGCAAAAGAACCAAAGTTTTGTTGTTGTTGTTTTTTATGTATCAGTTTTTAGGTATAAATATCCTTTTTCGAGTTTCACGAAACTTTGTAAAGTTTTTGAAACACTTGTGTCGCAAAAACACTTTCAGCATGTGAAAGAAATACAGTGAATATTGACAAAACTGCAGCCATTTTTCTGGGCATAGTCAGAGTTACGCTCACTCAGAGATCTCTGCAGTAAACAGCAGGACCAGACCAGAAACATGCTGCTGCCACAGCTGGGATCAAATGTGCTAACTCAGTGGAATCTTGACGGCTATCAACTGCCATCACTGTCAGTGTCTTTTAACCCTTTCACCGCCAAAGTCGCATTTTAGCACCACAGTGATTTAACACCTATGTCACTAAAAGGCATCAAATTGGGGCATATTATCCAAAGACCCTGTTGTCTTAGTTTTGGGAAGTAAGGACAGACCTTGTTTTATATATGTCACAGAAGAATCCCCAATACTGCAGATGGATTTTGTTCTCTACCCAGGTAAATTTAATGGACATTTTTTGGCTGAAATATGGTTGGCGGTGAAAGGGTTAAGGTCATGACGGCAGATAGCTGCCATCATAAATTCTGACTTCTTCCTCCCAGCTATAGCATCATTCTTGGGAGCTTACTGTTGAAACACACAGCATGTTCACATGCCTTCCCTTAACTCATTCGCATCGCAACCATTTTGAATTATTCAAAAACTCACAAATCACTCCAGCCATACACACAAACAAAACATACATAAACAAAAGGAGAAATGAAAGAAGATTACAGGTTTTTACTTCAGGTTTAGACACAGGGAAGTGGTAGATCAGACATAGACTTTATACAGAAAAACTCTCTACACTGATTGGTGTCCCCACAACAAACCACTACAAAAGTCAGAGGTAAAATTGTGGTCTAAGGGAGCAAAGCGAGCTTAGAAGTGACCAAGGTATGGTGTACACACAGACTTACTTCCCTTGAAGCAGATGCATAAAACTGACAGCTATCAATTAATTCCGGACATACATGGCCGGAACGACTTGAGTGAGCTATGGGCCAGCCACACGTCCAGCTAAAATCGCACGACTGTACGATATGATTCGATCACGTGGTCTCGAAGCGCGAATCACATTTTGTTCTTCGAGACCACGTGATCGAATCACATCGTACAGTCGTGCGATTTTAGTGGAGGTGTGGCTGGCCCTTTGGACCGTGTTTCATGGCCATGTAGGCTTCGCTTCAGCTAGTCTGACAGAGTTCGCTCGGCAAAAGCTGTGCTCATACATCATCAACACAGCGAAAAGACGAATGGGAAATCACTTTTAAGAGACCTGACTGAGAGTGAGAGTAGTTGTGACACAAAATAAAGGAGCTAGGCACAACTACGTCACATACGTGTAGTTTTCACTTGAATAAATTCAATCATTCTTTTGCAATTTGCCGTATTATTCAGACTACAATGCGCATTCTATTATAAGGTGCAACCCCCCAAATTTCACACCAAATCCATTGAACACCTGATCCTGGTTTAAATGTTTTATTTTCCAAATCAACATGAACAACAACTATGACATAACTGAAGCAACAACAAGCAGAGCTTATGGCGTGCTCAGTTCAAAACGAATTACACAGTATAAACATTGGCGGAATTGTACCAGGAAATACAAGCAATACATTTTTGAAAAGAAAGTCACAACAAACCAAACGAACAATGGACATAGCAATAGACAAAAGAAGTAGAATCGATAAAACACCTGATCCTGTTCATACATCTTGGATAAATCCGAGAGCAGGCTTCAACTTATGAGGTAAGTCTCCCCTCTCCGTTGTAATTTGGGTACAGACAAACCCCTATTTTACGACCCTCTGTTAAGCGACCACCTCTCATTTGAGACCGGATTTGTTGGCACGGATGCATTTTACTATGTAAACGACCTCTCTTAAACGACTTCCTCTAAAACGCGACTTACGACCGCCATTTTGTTGGTTTTTACGACCGTTGTTGTCGTCTGCATAGACTTCGAGCAAAGGGAAACAACCACGGTCAAGGGCCTGAAAGCGGAGTCGCTTCCCTTGTTGTAGAAAAGATGGCGGAAAGCGTAGGAAAAGCACGAAAACCACTGACTTTGAAAAAAAACCCCACTGACTTTGGACGAGAGTGGAGGTGATTAACAGAAGTCGGCGAAGTGAAACTGTAATACATCGATTGCACAATCCTATGGAGTTGGAAAGACCCAAATCCAGTTTTAATATGTCATTGTATGTGTGCATGAAGAAGAGAGTATGAACTGTGCTGAACTTTTTCTTTCTACGGCTGCCAGTGAAAACCTCCGTCATACGACCCCTCCAATTTACGACCGATTTTTCCGGACATTTTGGAAGTCTTAAAATAGAGGTTTGTCTGTAGTTTATTTTATTAACCCCTTCACTGCCAGAGGAAAACTGAGAAATTTTCGATTTTCTTATTACAAAATTTAAAAGACCTGTTAGACTCAATCTGAGAAATTGGTCTACATATGTATATTTCTTGACTTGTCTAAACCAAAAACCAGCATTCCAGGGCTATGACATCAAAAGTTATGACATCATCAATGACATCACAATCGCCTTATGCTCCCCCAAAACAGAGTGTGTGCATGGAATTAATAGTGAAAAGGTTCAACGTACCAAATCGCTTAGCTCCACCGTGCGCACAAAACTCCCCCCAAAACAGAGTGTGCATGGAATTAACCCTTTCACCGCCAAAGTCGCATTTTAGCACCACAATGGTTTAACACCCATGTCACTAAAAGGCATCAAATTGGGGTCTATTATCCACAGACCCTGTTGTCTTAGTTTTGGGAAGTAAGGGTAGACCTTATTTTATATATGTCACAGAAGAATCCCCAATACTGCAGATGGATTTTGTTCTCTACCCAGGTAAATTTAATGGACATTTTTGGCTGAAATATGGCTGGCGGTGAAAGGGTTAATAGTGAAAAGGTTCAATGTACCAAATCGCTTAGCTCCACCGTGCGCACAAAACTCCCCCCAAAAACAGAGTGTGTGCATGGAATGAATAGTGAAAAGGTTCAACGTACCAAATCGCTTAGCTCCACCGTGCGCACACTCCCAGCGGCGGACCCCGCGATGTTCTCGGTGGAGGTGACGGGGGTGTAGGCCTGGGGGGGGATGGAGGACAGGGGGAACTGCAGGAGGGCAGGGGGGCGGTCGTGGGGGCAGGGGGAGGGGGAGGGGGAGGGGGAGGGGAGGCCAGAAGGAGGGTGAGGGTGTGGGGGTCGTAGCGTCCCAGGTCCAACAAGGAGAACTCCTCCGCTTTCTCTTCAAGTTCAAGCCCCTCGGGGGCAGGGTCCTGCGGCAGAGACGTTGACAACTACAGTGGGTCTTAGACAATTACGAGCCCGCTACATTACATACCATTCGATCCCAATGCGATGCGATTTGACATTTGTGAGGCACGATTCATCTATCCATACATAGATCCATGCATCCATTCATCTATCCATCCATCCATACATAGATCCATTCATCTATCCATCCATCCATACATAGATCCATGCATCCATTCATCTATCCATCCATCCATACATAGATCCATTCATCTATCCATCCATCCATACATAGATCCATTCATCTATCCATCCATCCATACATAGATCCATTCATCTATCCATCCATCCATACATAGATCCATTCATCTATCCATCCATCCATCCATACATCCATCCATCCATACATCTATCCATCCATCCATACATACATAGATCCATCCATCTATCCATCCATCCATCCGTAGATCCATTCATCTATCCATCCATCCATACATAGACCCATTCATCTATCCATCCATACATCTATCCATCCATACATCTATCCATCCATCCATCCATACATCTATCCATTCATCTATCCATACATAATTACATACTAACTTACATACTACATACAAATGCATTCATAGGCTGCTTACACATTAGACGGATAAACCACATGCGCTCATCTGTAAATAAGTTACAATAAAAATAATTTAAAAAAGAAGCGGACACGTTTCCGCACGGAAGTATGTCCGCTTATTTTTTCCTTCCTTCTTTTACTTATTTACAGGGGTTCCGTGCGGAACATCCGAGTATATGTGTACGAGCGCTTACCCCAACCCGTACTTGTGAACTCCATACGCTCTTGCTCAGACTCAATGCATTAGGCCGTGTACACATATATATGCGGAGATTCCGTGCGGAAACCCGTGCGCAATCCATAAATAAGTAAAAGAAAGAAGGGAAAAGATTTGCGCACGTGTCCGAATTTCCCCTAATCCGTAAACGTTTACCCTTCTTTCTGTCACTTACTTCTGGGTTTCCATACAGAACTTACGCAACTAATGTGTACAGGGCCTTCACCTAGCATCATCATTCATAGACATACATGCACACCTGACGCACACGCCCACACCGTGCATACAAAACTGAATACCTGCAGTGAGGTGTTGGGGGTTGGCTTGTTGCGCGGGGTGACAGCCACCTTGGCACAGCTGACGGCAACAATGGTGTCCTCCTCCTCCACCTTGCTGACGTCGGTCGGCTGCCGCAGGACGTAGAACACCTGTACAACAACAGCAATTACATTACAGTAGCGCACATCGATTGCATTTTCCTTTAAATAATAACTAACATTTATAGAGCGCCCTTTCTCTCTTGAGCTCACGGCGCTTCAAAATTATTTAAATAAATAAATAGACAATAAATATATAAATAAGCTACTACAATATTAACTATCACAAACATGCACACAGCCACAACACGCACACACACACACACACGCACACACACACCACACACGCGTGAGCGCACACCCCCACAGGAAGTGCTGGAGTTCCACTTTCTTCCACTGAACCCCCTCCGTATTCCACTGCACAATCAGAAGTTCATCCTGACCACATTCTCCAGTCTGTCCTCCCTGAGATGTCTGAGAGGCATCAGATCCATGGTCGGTAGCTTGGGTCGGGCCCCTTTGAAACTGAGGGTCCGGTGCCGTCCTCCCCCGGCCATGGTCCAGGAAAACGACACCACAACGGTCTAAGGTTAGCTGCGCAGCCATAAGTTGTGTGATACGTGCACAGCCGTTTGAGGATAGCCATGGTCCAGGAAAACGACACCACAGCGGTCTAAGGTTCGCTGCGCAGCCATGAGTTGTGTGATGCATGCACAGCCAGTTGTGGGTAGCCATGGTCCAGTAAAACGACATCACAGCGGTCTAAGGTTCGCTGCGCAGCCATAAGTTGTGTGATGCATGCACAGCCAGTTGTGGGTAGCCATGGTCCAGTAAAACGACACCACAGCGGTCTAAGGTTCGCTGCGCAGCCATAAGTTGTGTGATGCGTGCACAGCCAGTTGTGGGTAGCCATGGTCCAGGAAAACGACACCACAGCGGTCTAAGGTTCGCTGCGCAGCCATGAGTTGTGTGATGCATGCACAGCCAGTTGTGGGTAGCCATGGTCCAGGAAAACGACACCACAACGGTCTAAGGTTAGCTGCACAGCCATAAGTTGTGCAATGCGTGCACAGCCGGTTGTGGGTAGACCACGCCCCTCGCGAGGCCACTGTGACGACGCCTTCGTTGGTCCGGTGTCCTGGTAACGGCCGACACCTAGCCAGGTTTTCATTTCAGTTTCCCTTCTTTGAGCCCACAAGCCGAGATTCACAGGTTATTATTGTGAGTCGCCTCCGGTTTCGTACGCTCCGCTGCTGAACCCAATAGGGGCTTCTTCTTCCAGCCCTGGCCGTTGGCTGCCTGTGCAGCTCATCCGCCCAGTGGTGCAGCGTAAACAGCACACCCTCACGTCGTTTAGCCCGCCAGTAAAGGCGGTTTGCCAGGGTGTGGCACGTGGAGCCAGCACCCCAGATCTACCCAGAGCCCCCTACACACCAGAAATTACAGAGAAAACTAGCTAGCTCTAAAATGGGTAACAAAAATAAAAAATATTAAAGAACCGGATAATTCACAATAATTTCAGGTGACAGCATGTAGGTGACACGGTGACAACAGGCGACATAATATCATTATCATCAAAGGTAAACTGCCGAGTTTCTGACCTGGTGCGGCAGGTAGTTGTTGGTGAAGAGGGTGACGGTGTGGTGACAGGCGTTGTCTGTGAACTGACACACTTCAGGTGACAGCATGTAGGTGACATGGTGACAACAGGTGACATAATATAATTATCATCCTAGGTAAACCGGGAGCCACTGTGGCTGAGTTGGTAAGTCCGAGTCGCTAGCTCATAATCCGTCAGGTTTGTGAGTGCGCAGGTTCGCACCCAGCTCGGTTCACAGTGGTGTGTCCTTGGGAAAGGCACTTTACTCCTATTTCCCTCACTCCACCCAGGTGTAAATGGGTACCTGACGTCAGTTGGGGGAAAAGTCCTTCGGATGAGACTTTTCAAAAACCGAGGTCCCGTGTGCGAACGCATGCACAAGATCTTGTGCACACGCTAAAGCCCATCCCACTATTCGGTACGAGTAGCACGCATCCTGTGTGCTGTTAATGGTCTGAATGAAGACCGGTGAACGCGGGGCAGGATAAACATCCCCCAACTGAAAAGAAAAGAAAGAAGGAAAGCGCTGTGTTTCTGACCTGGTGCGGCAGGTAGTTGTTGGTGAAGAGGGTGACAGTGTGGTGACAGGCGTTGTCGGTGAACTGACACACTTTGGGCGGCAGCTGCAGCTCGCCGGCGCTGCGCACCGTGTCTGTTAGCGTGAAGAGGTGGTAGATGGCGCTGCACTGCAGCGACTGGCTCACCGCCTCCATCGAACCCTGACAACAACAATAAGACAGGGTCATGGGTGCTACACTTTCAGTTTTACACTGATTTCAGTATTTTAAATTTTACCAGAAACTGAACTTCAGGTTGTTTTTTAATTCATTAAAAAAAAAAGAAAATTTGACCACAAGTGATTTGGGGCGTTTTGAACTTGGTTGTTCTATCTTAGAAATGTTACAAGGCTTATCACTATATCAGACTCAAACTGTCTCTGTCTATCATTTTAACTGTCTGTCTGTCTCGCTATCTCTCTCTCTTAAGTTGCCCCCCCCCCCACCCTCCCAAATCGTCCGACAGGGCTCTGCCCCTATACCCTGCCGGGGCCATGGGTCCCTGAATCCCTGCCTTTCAGGTTTTTTCATTTTGGGGAGTAGCACCCATGCAGGGTTCGTATAGATTTTTCATACCTTCTTCTTCTTCTGCGTTCCCAGGCCATAAGGCCACAATGGGTACGTATGTGTCCGTTTTCCAGTTTACACTGGTCTCCTCGCTGCGTTCAGACGACACATTCCGATTTCGGAGGAGATTTTTCATACCCAAGACCCTTTATCCTATTTTCAAAGACCTCTCGCGACATGTCAGTAGCACGCTTTCACAGCCACTTCTTGTACTCAGCTTTTTCAAGCCACTTCTTGTCGAAATGGCAGCTGCCAGACATTTTCAAATTCTTTTCTATTTGATGACGATTGCCCAGATCATGATCACTCAAGTTGCACCGGTGTACCCAAAAGACCTGGATATAGCGAAGGGAAGTACATGTACTAGCTCTCAACAAATTGAGGATAGATAGCAACGAGATAGTCAAACCGCCGACATCGGAAATAAGCCAAATTAAATTGCTTCTTTATCAATTTTGGAAGCAAATAACTTTCTTTCTTTTTTTACGAAGTCAATGACTTTTTCAGGCGTTAAACGACTTTTTCACAAACCATTTAACGATTTTCACAGACCAAAGCCAATTTTCAAAAACTTTCAATGACTTGAAAATGGCATTCCATTTCTGAAAGACTTTCAAAGACCTTGAAAGACCATGCAAACCCTGTAATAATACTACCAAGAATAATAATGTGAGCATGATAATAACAGTGTCCGTCAGCATGAAGATGTGATAGATTTGGTACTGGTATTCTAGTCACAGAGACATATATCTGTAAAATTCGCCTACCCTTTTTTTGGGTGGGTGGGTGGGGGGGGTGAGCAGGGTGAGGAGGGAAGGGGGGCACACTTGGGAAACCTAGCTATCAATTTGGTCATGCCAGGCAGCGGGATTTCCCCTTGCTCTTATCGACTTTCAACTGCCGTGGGATTTTTACGTGCATAAAGTGCACGGGTCAGACTAGCTTTAAGTCCCAGTCTGAAAGACTGGACATTCAGTTCGATTTTCCTGCCGAACTAGAAAGAAAGGGCGAGGCCGGGATTCGAACCCAGGTCACTCACGCTGCAGTCAAGCATTGAATTTGGCAGGCGAACGTCTTAACCACTCTGCCACCTTCCCTCCTTATACTACTAACAGTAATAATGTGAGCATCTGCCTTGGCTTAAGGCTGCGTCGGACCAATTGACATAGGCTAGAACACCAAGGCTACATCAAAATGGTGTTATGCATAGTTGTCGACTTTAGCCATGACAAGCTCCCCGCATAACATCATCAGTCTCCAAAATCCCCCGAAGTCGGAGTGCGGCTGCCCACGTGGCCGAGAACGACAAGAACACCACCCCCTCACTTTCCCCCAATCTCCAAACTTCTGGAAGGAGGTGGGGTTTTGCTTCTTTTTTTAGGAAAGGAGTTAAGCGTGACCATGAAAACGCAAGAACCTCAACCCCGCACTTTCCTCCTAACCCCAGAAAAACACCCCCCACCCCACCCCTCTAACTCACCCCCACCACTCTAACTCACCCCACCCCTCTAACTCATCCCCCCAACCCCTCTAACTCACACCCAACCCCTCTAACTCACACCCAACCCCTCTAACTCACACCCAACCCCTCTAACTCACACCCAACCTCTCTAACTCACACCCAACCTCTCTAACTCACACCCAACCTCTCTAACTCACACCCAACCTCTCTAACTCACACCCACCACTCTAACTCACACCCACCACTCTAACTCACACCCAACCTCTCTAACTCACACCCAACCCCTCTAACTCACACCCAACCTCTCTAACTCACACCCAACCTCTCTAACTCACACCCACCACTCTAACTCACACCCAACCCCTCTAACTCACACCCAACCACTCTAACTCACACCCACCTCTCTAACTCACACCCAACCACTCTAACTCACACCCAACCCCTCTAACTCACACCCAACCTCTCTAACTCACACCCAACCACTCTAACTCACACCCAACCCCTCTAACTCACACCCACCTCTCTAACTCACACCCACCACTCTAACTCACACCCAACCCCTCTAACTCACACCCAACCCCTCTAACTCACACCCAACCCCTCTAACTCACACCCAACCTCTCTAACTCACACCCAACCTCTCTAACTCACACCCAACCCCTCTAACTCACACCCAACCACTCTAACTCACACCCAACCTCTCTAACTCACACCCAACCACTCTAACTCACACCCAACCTCTCTAACTCACACCCAACCTCTCTAACTCACACCCAACCTCTCTAACTCACACCCAACCTCTCTAACTCACACCCACCACTCTAACTCACACCCAACCCCTCTAACTCACACCCAACCCCTCTAACTCACACCCAACCCCTCTAACTCACACCCAACCTCTCTAACTCATACCCAACCCCTCTAACTCACACCCAACCCCTCT
Source organism: Phymorhynchus buccinoides (assembly GCA_017654935.2). Classification (NCBI taxonomy): domain Eukaryota; kingdom Metazoa; phylum Mollusca; class Gastropoda; order Neogastropoda; family Raphitomidae; genus Phymorhynchus; species Phymorhynchus buccinoides. The sequence goes on along the minus strand of CM065692.1, from coordinate 46,710,255 downwards.
AACTCACACCCACCACTCTAACTCACACCCAACCTCTCTAACTCACACCCAACCACTCTAACTCACACCCAACCCCTCTAACTCACACCCAACCCCTCTAACTCATACCCACCACTCTAACTCACACCCAACCCCTCTAACTCACACCCACCACTCTAACTCACACCCAACCACTCTAACTCACACCCAACCCCTCTAACTCACACCCAACCCCTCTAACTCACACCCAACCTCTTTAACTCACACCCAACCTCTCTAACTCACACCCAACCCCTCTAACTCACACCCAACCCCTCTAACTCACACCCAACCTCTTTAACTCACACCCAACCTCTTTAACTCACACCCACCACTCTAACTCACACCCAACCTCTCTAACTCACACCCAACCTCTCTAACTCACACCCACCACTCTAACTCACACCCAACCCCTCTAACTCACACCCAACCCCTCTAACTCACACCCAACCTCTCTAACTCACACCCACCACTCTAACTCACACCCAACCCCTCTAACTCACACCCAACCCCTCTAACTCACACCCAACCTCTCTAACTCACACCCACCACTCTAACTCACACCCAACCCCTCTAACTCACACCCAACCTCTCTAACTCACACCCAACCACTCTAACTCACACCCAACCCCTCTAACTCACACCCAACCTCTCTAACTCACACCCACCACTCTAACTCACACCCAACCCCTCTAACTCACACCCAACCCCTCTAACTCACACCCAACCCCTCTAACTCACACCCAACCTCTCTAACTCACACCCAACCTCTCTAACTCACACCCAACCCCTCTAACTCACACCCACCACTCTCACTCACACCCAACCTCTCTAACTCACACCCACCACTCTAACTCACACCCAACCTCTCTAACTCACACCCAACCTCTCTAACTCACACCCAACCTCTCTAACTCACACCCAACCACTCTAACTCACACCCAACCCCTCTAACTCACACCCAACCCCTCTAACTCACACCCAACCCCTCTAACTCACACCCAACCTCTCTAACTCATACCCAACCCCTCTAACTCATACCCAACCCCTCTAACTCACACCCACCACTCTAACTCACACCCAACCCCTCTAACTCACACCCAACCACTCTAACTCACACCCAACCCCTCTAACTCATACCCAACCCCTCTAACTCATACCCACCACTCTAACTCACACCCAACCCCTCTAACTCACACCCACCACTCTAACTCACACCCACCACTCTAACTCACACCCAACCCCTCTAACTCACACCCACCACTCTAAC
>CM065692.1:46666467-46703967 GCA_017654935.2 Phymorhynchus buccinoides | reverse complement strand
TAACCGAACTCTGCCTCTGTACCCCGCCAGGGCCCTGGGCGGCCCCTGGACCCCTATAAAAAAAAAAAATTATTTGGGGGGAATTGCGCCCATGCAAAGCTGATTGACCCACCTGACTCCCCGTGGGGATACGGGGGGGGGGGGGGGCTTTCGTAAAAATAGTTCCCTCACCTTCTGGAAGTTCTGAGCTTGTAACTTTCTCTAATCTGTCACTCTCTTTGACTCTGCCTTTTCTATTTGCTTTCTATTATCTACTATCTTTCTAACTTTTTGGCCCATTCTCCTGCCTTTAAAGTTTAAAAAAAGAAAATCAAAATATTTGTTTTTCCTTTGAGCTCCTCCGAAATCGGAATGTGTCGTCTGTACGCAGCAGGGGAGACCAGCAAAAAACTGAAAACCAGACACATACGTACCTTACCAGACCAGTTTACCCCCTACGCCAGTCTTGAGTAGTCTGGATAGCTGAAACGAGTAGTTTGGGCAGTCTGTGGTTTGGGTGCAAAATGTGTAGTTTTATTCATTCATTAAACCATCAAACAATGTTCACTGAAAATTAGTAGAATCTAGCTTTATTTTCTATTTTGAAGAGTAGTAGTAGAGATCCAAATTGAGTAGAATACTACTCGAAAAGAGTAGAGCAAACAGGTCTGTCTTAAGCCGGCGACAGACTATGTGACTGCCTCATGTGACTCGATCAGGTCATGACGTTTCACCTCATTTGCATACCATCCTGCTCGATCAGTCTGACTCAGTCGGGCCCAGTCAGGTGACAGGGCCGAATAGGGCGGGTTCTAAATTTCACTGATCGAGTCTCATCGAGTCAGATGGCTTGTGATTTGGTCAACGTCACGACCTGATCGAGTCATATGAGGCAGTCGCATAGTCTGTCTCCTGCTTTACCCATTATGGCCATACGGCCTAGGGAACGCAGTTCAAGAAGAAGAAGAAGAAGACACACCTGAAATTATCCCTGAGGAACTCGACGACAAAGTCCAGCTGGTGCTGGTTGATCTTGCCCAGCTCCGAGGGCACCTCCTCCTTGGACAGGCGGAGGATGACCACGTAGAGCCAGCGGAAGAAGGCCTTGAAGTTCTTGATGCTGCCGTCGATCACCTGCTGAAGGTCGCTGGAGCACAGCACGAAGGTGCCCGCCGCCTTGGTCGCTTCCTGAACGGCGGCAGGGTCCAAGCCTAAAAATAACAAAAGTAATTTATATGTCAGTGTCAGTGTGTGTCTGTGTGTGTGTGTGTGTGTGTGTGCATGCGGGTGTGCACGTGTGTGTGTGCGTGTGTATATTCTATTAACCAATTTAATCTTGAAACTCAGCACACACACACAGTGACAATGATTGACATACACAGTGAGTCATGAGTGACACACACACACACACACACACACACACACACACACACACACACACACACTGCATGCAGGTGCACACGTGACATGGGCAAAAACAAATGCATCTAGGCATTCTCACACACACACACACACACACACAGTGACACACACAGTGACACACACACACACACACACACACAGTGACACACACACACACACACACACACACACACACACACACACACACACACACACACACACACACACACACACACACACATGCAGGCATTGACTGATTGAGGAAAAAAACAAAACATTATGACACAAACACCAACCAATGCACACACACACACACACACACACACACACACACACACACACATACACACTGTGTACAACAGGTGTTGGTGAGTTTTTTCCTTAACAGTACACACACACACATTGACACAAACACACATTGACACAAACACACACACACAAACACACACAGTGACACACACACACACAGTGACACACACACACACAGTGACACACACACACACACACACATAATGACATACCTAAGATGCCAAACTTGTCATACCACTGAGCCATTCCCTGCAGCTCACTGAGATGGTACATGAGGGCCTGGCTGACCGCCTGCAGGTGCTTCACCACCAGCTTCTGAATGTTGGAGTACGACGTTTCAATGGAGTAGCCCAGCTTCTTCAGCCCCTTGTCCGTCAGCTCGTGGAGGAGAAAGTTCTGCAGCTCTAAGCTCGGCATCCCGAACAGAAGAAGCTCCAGAAAATCATTGCTGACCGTGCCGTGCCCCGATTTCTTCTTCTCCTCGGCGAACTTCAGCAGCTTGGAGTCCATTTCGGTTAGGATGTCTTCCCAGGCTTCGGACATCTGCTGGATAGTGGTCTGGAGGTGCTCGATCAGGCAGCAGATCAGTCCGTATTTCAGCGCCAACATTCGCACCTCTTTGTGCCGCGACATGATCAGCGTCGTGTCGAACGTCAGGATGTAGTAATCGATCTCGTCGGACTCATCCGACGTCGACTCGACCACCACGGATAAGGAGTGAAGGTCGTCGGTGAGGATGGCCGAGCAGACGCGTCTCTCCTGGGAACCGTCCTGAATCATGAACCCCGCCTGGGCGAAAGGGAACACACCATAGACGATCACGTGCACCGAGTCTTTGTTGGTGCCGACGATCAAAAAGTTCAGCTCTTTCTGGTCCTTCAGCTTTTTGCTGTCCTCTACCACTTCGTCCACGTTGTCCTTGGACACTGAGCTGGAGTCTCTGTAGTTTTTGTTCAGGGGCTGTAGGGTAGGGAGGTAGGTGGCGGAGGTGTCTTCACCGTAAGGATCAGAGGTGAACGGGCTGTTTTCGGGGTATTTGTGCTCCGTCCAGCTCATCGACGTTACTTCGCCCTCCACTTCTGTGGCGTGAAGAATCTCCCCCTTCTCTATGTCACACAGGCGTATTTTCCCTGACTGGTAGCCGATGGCGAGAACTTTGCTGTCCGGTCGCCATGCCAACCCACCCACCATGTCCCCTTCCGAGGGAGCCGCCAGAGTCCACACTTTCTGCCATGTTAGGCGATGCAACACCACCTCGCCTTGGGCGTTGGCCAGGGCGATTAGGTCCATTTTGGGGGCCCACACCAACATGTAAACCTCGGTCGACACATGCTTCTCGTCTGTTGTTTTGAAGTATTCCTCAGGCATTTTAAATATACGGCAGCAGAATGTCTAAAATCTTGTGTAAACCAGACGATGTTTGGCGGGTCGGGTTCTGCGATGCACTGGGAATGATGTCCCTTCAAAATTTGAGGAGAGAGTTATCGGACTTAACAATCATTTTGACACAACACAAGGGTGTGAAATTTTCTCAATAAAACTTAGGTATCCTGAGTTGTTGTGTTTTATTAGTTTAGCGTGGAACATGAGAAAGGAGAAGGAAGAGAATAAAGAAAGGAAAAAAAAATCTGAGTTAAACACAGCTTGTAGGTCTAGACTAGATGTTTGAATGCATTCTGCAGTCATTTTTCAAACTTGAGTTTCACTTTCACTTTCAGGGTTTGTGAATGTAATTGTAACCAAGTTTGCAACTAGAAGTGAGCCTGTGGCTGCCATAAGTCCTACTTTAAAAAAAATCTATCCTCATTTTTGAAATGATATATATATACTTTGTTGCCTAGGTGAAAATGATGTTTTACGTCCTCTCGCGAGTCTTGGTCATAGACACATATGGGACATTTGTAAATTTTATACAAAGATGGTGGGAACAATACTGGGTGCAATGCCCGGAGGCAGTGCAACACCAATAAAGTCCCGAGTTTTTTAACAATATAGATAGGTGTAGCGGTAACCACGCCTCAGTTAAACCTCATCGGCTATGGTACCGCCACAGTTGAATATTGCCTAGAAGAAGACATTTTGGTGTTTTACGTCCTCTCGACCCGGGAAGGCACTGTCATGTGCAAATTTGCAGCTGTACAAGTGCAGTTGTAGTGCACGTGCACTATAACTTCACTTGCGCTCCAAGTGTCAAGTGTACACTCCGGGACAGAAAATATTAGTGAATTTTGTTACGGAAACAGTGATATTTTCATTCTTCAAATCCCCTATAGAGACAGACCTTTTTCCGTCTAAGATCATTCAGATAGTGTTTTGATACACACTGTCATAGTAGCGAGCTGCAAATTTGCACGAGCTGCAAATTTGCATGCGACAGGCACATATGGGACATGTTTACTAGTTAGATGTGTAAAATAAGGAAAAAACATTTACAAAATGAATGTAGACAGAACATGGAAAAGACATAATGGAGATGGGGTGCGAATATTCTGTAGTTGGCAAGTTAAAAATCTTCTTTGAAAAGATTGGGAACCAAAGTTCGTAGTATCATATATATGTAAAAAGAGTTAAATATTGCCTAGCACTAGTTGAAATCAACTTGAATGTATTTTGTTCTTGCATAATGAAAGTATTGAAGTTTTATTTTTAATAACTTAACACTTGTAACCCCGATTAAAATGATGACTCTACTCCCTGTAACCACCAAATTAATGTTGGTAAACTGGGCCCGAAATGGGGTACTTTGCTTAAAAATATATTAAAAAATAACTACTTGATGGATTGACTTCAAATGTTCAGGGTTTGTGTATAAATGAAGAATGTTTAACTTGCAATGTTGTTGTTTTTATGTGATATTTTTGATATTGCAATTTTAACTCCAAAATACATAACGAAGTGGGTGTACGGGGGCGGATTTAGACGGCTTGGTAGGAGAAAGTAATGGATGTCATGGGCGGAATCAGGCTATAAGGGGCTTAAAACAAATAAGAAATGATGTTGGTTAACCCTTTCACCGCCAATGTTGCATTTTATGCACCACAATGGTTTAACACCCATGTCACTAAAAGGCATCAAATCGGGGCCTGTTATCCGAAGACCCTATTTTCTTAATTTTGGGAGGTAAGGATAGGCCTAATGTTATACATGTCACAGAGGAATTCACATTATTGCAGATTTTTTTTTCTCTACCCAGTTAAGTTTAATGGTATTTTTGGGCTGAAAAATGGTTGGCGGCGAAAGGGTTAAATTAAAAATGCTTGCATATATTTCAGTTATTTGCCTGTGTGATTAGTTTATCTCTTGTTCTTTATCTTTCCTTTGATCAAGTCACATGTCTACAAGTGTGGACAATCACCTTGTATATATTTTAAAGAAGCTGGTCACCATTGTCATTGATGATGTTCGAAGCAAAAACGAAGAAGAAGGAGAGAATGACAAAGGCAGCAGATGAAATGAATCTTGGAGCCACATGGTAGGGATCACGCAGAGCATGGGACCCTGGTGGATCTGTGCTGTTCTTTCCGTCCTCGGTGCCTGTTGTCAATGTCAAGGTCAGCGGCAGAACCTCAGACTGGTGGTGGATGCTCGGCTGGGGAGTGTGCCCGTCAGCCATTTTTGGCGCAGCACTGGATTTTGGTGAGTGATGACTTTCGTTCCGGAACCCTCCCCCCTCTCCCTCCTACACTAAAAATATGGGGTGGGGGAAGCAATAATTAGGATTCATGTATATCATATACCTGGCCAGGTCGTTTGGCTGTGCGGCTGTTATCTTTTTCTCTCTTTCTCTCTCTCTTCTCTCTCTCTCTCTCTCTCTCTCTCTCTCTCTCTCTCTCTCTCTCTCTCTCTCTCTCTCTCTCTCTAGTAAAATTGTTTAAAACGTTTTTGTCCCTATTTCTTTAAAACGAACATTAAAATCAAAACCAGTTATATGCTAACTTGGTATTTTGATCTATGTTCTAAAAAATATAAAGAGTGCTAGCTTAGTTTCTCCTCATTAGGGAGGCATTGGCAGAACCCAGCCGAGGACATCTGTTTTGACTCTAGGGAGTCTCATATATATGTATACTTCCATAAGTACAAGAGTTTTAGCTGACAGCATTAACTCATTCAAGTCATTCCTGTCTATATATGTCCGGAATTAATAGATTATTAGATAGCTGTCAATTTGATGCATTTGCTTCAAGAGAAGTAAATCTGTGTGCACACCTTACCTTGGTCACTTCTAAACTTGCTTCTCTCCCTTAGACCACAATTGTGCCTCTGACTTTGCTTTTGTATTGGTTTGTTGTGGAGTAACCAATCGGTGGGGAGAGTTTTTCTGTAAAGTCTCTATAGTCTGATCTACCACTTCCCTATGTGACATAGTATGTCTAAACCTGAAGTAAAAACCCATAATCTTCTTTCATTTCTCCTTTTGTTTATAAATGTATGTTTTGCTTGTGTGTATGGCTGGAGTGATTTGTGAGGGTTTTTTAATAATTCAAAATCGTTGCAATGCAAACGAGTTAAGAATCATGCATGCAATGATGCACCTTTATTATTGACTTCTCTCAGTTGTTTCTGCAGGGTATGTGGAGGACTTTAAGACCCTCCTCCAGCAGGCCCCTGGAAAGAAGTAAACAACGCCATTCCAGTCCCCCTCCCCACATTACCATCCCCTTTCTCTTTGACCCCACCCCATCCCCCACACCACCCAAACCAATTTTAGTTAGTTTAGTTTGCTGGGACGTGGCATCATGCTGGCTGCAACCTGAACGGGCGCTGGCTGGCCAGGTCATAAACATAGATTAGGGCGTGCTCTCCCCTAGTTTACGTTGATATAATGCCACAGTGTGGCTCTTTCAGCTATGTCTATGATCAAGATCAAAATTAAGAAGATCAGAAGAGTTCTCCAAAAGTCCAATTTGATGTTTCTTTTGATTCAGATCATCGTCAGACCCCACAACTTAGCCATTGGACTCTCTCCCACCCCTGCTGTTAAAGGTGGTTTTTTAAAGGGGCACCTCGATGGATGAGTTTTTGCAAGAAACACGTCGAGATCACCAGGAAAACGTCATTACAGAGATCGCAACACTCACTTTGCTCTGGTTTCCTAGAATAGTAGAAATCAAACTGTCAAATCGGCGATTCCTCCTTGGCGGAGGTGTTGAAAGTCAAATTCTTTCTCTCTTTTCTAATGGCCGCCTGAATTCTAAAGACCAAATCATGTATACTGTGTGTTAAACACTGACATGTATGCTGTGTGTTAAGCGCTGACATGTATACTGTGTGTTAAGCGCTGACATGTATACTGTGTGTTAAGCGCTGACATGTATACTGTGTGTTAACCGCTGACATGTATACTGTGTGTTAAACGCTGACATGTATGCTGTGTGTTAAACGCTGACATGTATACTGTGTGTTAAACGCTGACATGTATGCTGTGTGTTAACCGCTGACATGTATACTGTGTGTTAAACGCTGACATGTGATGTATACTGTGTGTTAAACGCTGACATGTATACTGTGTGTTAAACGCTGACATTATACTGTGTGTTAACCGCTGACATGTATGCTGTGTGCTAAACGCTGACATGTATACTGTGTGTTAAACGCTGACATGTATACTGTGTGTTAAACGCTGACATGTGATGTATACTGTGTGTTAAACGCTGACATGTATGCTGTGTGTTAAACGCTGACATGTATACTGTGTGTTAAACGCTGACATGTATGCTGTGTGTTAAACGCTGACATGTATGCTGTGTGCTAAACGCTGACATGTATGCTGTGTGTTAAACGCTGACATGTATACTGTGTGTTAAACGCTGACATGTGATGTATACTGTGTGTTAAACGCTGACATGTATACTGTGTGTTAAACGCTGACATGTACGCTGACATGTGACTGTGTGTTAAACGCTGACATGACATGTATACTGTGTGTTAAACGCTGACATGTATACTGTGTGTTAAACGCTGACATGTATACTGTGTGTTAACCGCTGACATGTATACTGTGTGTTAAACGCTGACATGTATACTGTGTGTTAAACGCTGACATGTATACTGTGTGTTAAACGCTGACATGTATACTGTGTGTTAAACGCTGACATGTATACTGTGTGTTAAACGCTGACATGTATACTGTGTGTTAAACGCTGACATGTATACTGTGTGTTAAACGCTGACATGTATACTGTGTGTTAAACGCTGACATGTATACTGTGTGTTAAACGCTGACATGTATACTGTGTGTTAAACGCTGACATGTATACTGTGTGTTAAACCGCTGACATGTATACTGTGTGTTAAACGCTGACATGTATACTGTGTGTTAAACGCTGACATGTATACTGTGTGTTAAACGCTGACATGTATACTGTGTGTTAAACGCTGACATGTATACTGTGTGTTAAACGCTGACATGTATGCTGTGTGTTAACCGCTAACATGTATGCTGTGTGTTAACCGCTGACATGTATGCTGTGCGTCCTCAGCCCTCCCTCGTCCCACCAAAAGGCGGCACACTTTGACCTGAGCCTTGACATGGTGCAAAACTCCGCCTACATCGGGGCCGTGCCGCACGGAGGGATACGACAGGTGCGAATCCACTGGTTGCTCGACCTAGTTACCGTGGAGAGGTGCGTTCTGTGGCATGTTATTTGGTATATTCTAGTCACAGAGACTTATCTCTGTGAAATTCGGGCTGCTCTCCCCCGAAGAGCGCGTCACCACAAGTGCAGCGCCTACCCAATTTTTTTTATTTATTTTTTTTTTTTGGGGGGGAGGGGCACAGGGTGAGGAGGGGGGGGGGGCACACTTGGAAAACCTAGCTATCAATTTGGCCATACCAGGCAGCGGGATTTCTCCCTGCTCTTACCGACTTTCAACTGCCATGGGATTTTTACGTGCGCACGGTACAGGTCAGACTAGCTTTAAGTCCCCTTCCGAAGGACTGGACGTTCAGTTCGATTTTCCTGTCAAACTAGAAAGAAAGGGCGAGGCCGGGATTCAAACCCGGGTCACTGACATGCTGCAGTCACACATATGGGACCCTTAATGAAAGGGACATTAAGTGTCGAAATGACCATTCTTAGACAATGGTCCAGTTAAAAAATTCTCTTTCAAATTATATAAGAACCGTCTTGTAACCTTTTTTTTCGTTTTAGAGTATGAGCATTCAAAGCTGGTAGGGTGACCATTGGCCATTTTGAGAAATTAATCAGTCTAACTTTCAGCTTAACTGAAGGAAATGTATCACACTAATCATTTCAAACCATTTTTTGGAGTATTTAGAGATGATGATATAGATAAATCCTTTATAAATATGAAAGATGAGATGTTAGAGAGCACGAAAGTACGCATACCCATAAATCAAAATTGATTTTGGAAAAAAGAGAGATTTTTGACTTTGCAGGCCTGTTGTGAGAAACTAGCCCAGCGACTTAATGTCCCTTTCGTGGTGCGGGGTCACACTTTTTTCTGACTATAATGCGCACCTTCCAAAATGTACACCAACATTCAGATTTTGTTATTACAGACAAACCCCTATTTTACGACCCTCTGTTAAGCGACCACCTCTCATTTGAGACCGGATTTGTTGGCACGGATGCATTTTACTATGTAAACGACCTCTCTTAAACGACTTCCTCTAAAACGCGACTTACGACCGCCATTTTGTTGGTTTTTACGACCGTTGTTGTTGTCTGCATAGACTTCGAGCAAAGGGAAACAACCACGGTCAAGGGCCTGAAAGCGGAGTCGCTTCCCTTGTTGTAGAAAAGATGGCGGAAAGCGTAGGAAAAGCACGAAAACCACTGACTTTGAAAAAGAAAACCACTGACTTTGGACGAGAGTGGAGGTGATTAAAAGAAGTCGGCAAAGTGAAACTGTAATACATCGATTGCACAATCCTGTGGAGTTGGAAAGACCCAAATCCAGTTTTAATATGTCATTGTATGTGTGCATGAAGAAGAGAGTATGAACTGTGCTGAACTTTTTCTTTCTACGGCTGCCAGTGAAAACCTATGATTTGCGCACATGTCCGAACTTCCCCATCATGCGTAAACTTTTATCCTTCTTTCTTCCACTTATTTAGGGTTTTCCGTACGGAACTTGCGCATCTAATGTGAACCCGGCCTTATAGTCTAAAACACTGTCCTTTGAAACAGTCTTCAGACAATTCTTTCTTGCCAGAGTTGTTTGAGATGTGTTTTATGTGTATTTAAGGGGATACGCTGCATACAGGTGGCGCTAATTTTCCCCTTGTGGCTGACTGTGTCGTAAGAAACACTACTAAAGGGTTTCAGCGAATGAATGACGTATGAATAAGATGACGTAATAATGAAATGACGAAATTGTGAATGAAATGGCCTACTCTCTCTGTGGTTTCATGAATGAATGACGTATGGATAAGATGATGTAAGAATGAAATGACGAAAATTGTGAATGAATTGACCTACTCTCTCTGTGATTGATCGTGCTAGCATAATATGGGGGACTCCCAGTGGTGCAAGACATTTTTTGAAAATATACAAGTTTATTTATGTTTGTGAAAAGTATATCTCTAAAACGTTTGCATTGTTAGAATATAATGATTATTTTAAACATATTCATTTCTTAGTAACTACTAAAACCGCGTTACTAAAAGAACAAATCTCATAAAACTGTCAACAACAAAAGTATTAAGGGATATAACTCTTGGCATGAGTCCCGTGCGAAAATAGGGGTGGGGTTGAAAAAATGTTCAGTAACAAGCACGGAGACATTACTGGGTTTTTTATCTTTATTATGCAGAGTATAGATTATTTCTTCTATTATTAAAAAACTAGAATTATTTCATTGTTGAGGTTTTTTCTACAGGCATTTGAACAATAACATTTAGAGAAATTTTTGTCAGTACAACAACAATTTTCAAAATTTTCTTATTGACTAAATTGAATTATATTAAACTTTGACATAGATTCTAATACGAAATAGGTTGTAGCATTAGGCATATTATATTGAAAGTTTTAAGTCACTTTAGTGTATGAAATAAATCCAGTTTTCAGTAGACCTGATTTTACTAAACCATTGCCCAACCCCCCACATTTGGACCATGAATTACAAGAAAAGTAGCACGGTGACACCATTTGCTTTCTTCAGTTTTGACCTTAGGAGTATGTGTAGATTCTATGACCAAAATCTTAATCATTTGTCATCGTGGGAAGTAAATGGCGCGTATCCCCTTAAATCCCATTTCGTTTCTGTATAGTGTATTCTTTCATTAACTCTTGCGCCATTGCGTCTTGTATTTTTTTGACGTTCTTGGTTGTCCGTTGCATCTCAACTGACGAGGGAAGTAACTATTTTTTTTAGTGCACAAGCATTGCTTTAACGGCAGAAACTGTGACAAAAGCTCTAAAATACAGACAAACACATGGCAGGGTGCTTGGCAGTGAATGTCTTTGCATTTGGTGGGAGTGTAGAGTGATGTGCTGGAACTTCCTACCCTTCCGGTGGAAGAGTTTGATTAATGGATAGATGGTTGGATAGAATTGGATTGATTAATTTGGTTGTGGTTTCTGATTGATGGGTTGATTGATCATTTCATTGATTGATTCATTTGCGATTGATTGATCAGTTGCTTACTTAATTGATTGATTGAATTATTGACTGAACTGTCAATCAGATGATTGATTGATTAACATATTGATTAATTTGTGATTGATTGATTGATTTATCAGTTGATTGATTAATATATTGATTGGTTGATATATCAGTTGATTGATGGATCAATTGACTGATTAATCAATTGATTTTTTAATTATTAATCAATCAATCCATTGTTAACATTCACATGCATTTACATACGGATTGTTTCATTCAGGCTGACCTCAGGCTGGCCGGTGTACAATTTCACAAACCTAGATTGGACTATGGACCTGCTGCACCGGAACGCGCTGCGCCCGGGGTTCGAACTAATGGGGAACCCCTCCGCCATATTCAGGGACCTGGAGAACAAGACCCAGCTGTACTGGTGGAGGGACCTGGTTAGACAGACAGCCCTGCGCTACATCGGTAAGGACCTCACTCTGTATTGGGAAATAGTTCCCCCACCTTCTGGAAGTTCTGTGCTTGTTACTTCCTCTAATCTGTCACTCTCTTTGACTCTGTCTTTTCCCTTTGCTTACTATCATCTACTATCTTTCTGCTTTACCTCTTTTGAATAAATAGTTCCCCCACCTTCTGGAAGTTCTGTGCTTGTAACTTCCTCTAATCTGTCGCTCTCTTTGACTCTGTCTTTTCCCTTTGCTTACTATCATCTACTATCTGCTTTACCTCTTTTGAATAAATAGTTCCCCCACCTTCTGGAAGTTCTGTGCTTGTTACTTCCTCTAATCTGTCACTCTCTTTCACTCTGTCTTTTCCCTTTGCTTACTGTCATCTACTATCTTTCTGCCTTACCGGTCCATTCTCCTGCCTTTTTTCAAGAAACACTGTCAAAAAGATTTCCTCCAACCGAAGTCGGACTTGCTGGGCCTAACTGTTTCTTAGTTAGGCGCATAGCGGCAGCATGACGCATCTCCGCTCATAATTGACAGGAAACTGTCTGAGCGATCGAAGAAGAACCCTTTCACCGCCAGCCATATTTCAGCCAAAAATGTCCATTGAAAGTACCTGGGTAGAGACCCAAATCCATCTGCAGTATTGGGGATTCTTCTGTGACATATAAAATAAGGTCTATCCTTACTTCCCAAGACTAAGACAACAGGGTCTTTGGATAATAGACCCCAATTTGATGCCTTTTAGTGACATAGGTGTTAAATCACTGTGGTGCTAAAATGCGACTTTGGCGGTGAAAGGGTTAAAGGCCCACCACATCACGTGTCAAAATCACGGGTTTCACGTGTTTTCCATCTGTAAGAAACCTTATTTTGACCAAGTGTGGCTCCCATACAAATGTCCTCATGCACGAAAACGAAACATCACTTTAAAGAGCAGCCTCGGTCGTATACGATGAAAGTGTATGTGGGCCACACCGACCCAGAAAAAAGCAAGGGACTTAATCATGCTGGTGCAGTGTGTCTTTAAAATCAATGTAGACAATAATGTATTAGGTATTTTATAGTCACAGAAGCATCTCTGTGAAATTCGGGTTGCTGCCACCTGGAGAGTGTGTCGCAGCCAGAGGCACGCCACCCATTTTTTATTGCATGTGATTTTTGTGATTGATGAGGAAGGGTGGGGTGGGGTAAATTTTGACCAAATGACAACTTTTTCGTTGCTACTGGGTTTAACGTGTGCTAAGTGCATGGGCACAAGGGACCTCGGTTTATCATCTCATCCGAAAGCCTCCACGTTCAGACTGTAAGGCCTAGTGCAAAGTGAGAGGAAGAATCCCCTGTACCCAGGTTCAAACTCTGATTTATTGTATTCAAGGCGAGCGCTTTACCTCTGTGCCACTCTACACCCTTTACTGTGAATGCATACTTTAGCAAGTCTTCATAAATTAGATGGGGATATTATTTGAAGGGGTTTCACACAAGACGTTTAGTTGCTCCACGTTTAGTTGCCCCATGGCCCCACAAGAGGGCACCCCCACCCCCCACCCCCCTGCATAGGGCAGATGTCAGCCCAGAGTGGGGGGGGGGGGGTCATCTGGTGGACGAAGCTCCTTAGAAGCTGATGGTCATTTGACAGTAAAAGAAGCAAAGAAGGCCTTTCCTGGGAGAAGAAGATAAAACTGGCATTTGATTACATGAGGTCATGGATTTCTCCCTCTTTTTCTTTCTTAATCTTTTTTTTTTTTTTTTTTTTTAGGGATAAATGGTTTTGCCCCCCCCCCCCCCCCCCCAAAAAAAAAAAATCCGCCTCCGCTCTGAACCCACGAAAATGTTCAGAGGAAAAATGTTTTCCTCAGTTACCATGCCTGTTTCTAACAGCATTAAAAAAAAAAAAAACATTGAATAATTGAACTGGTTATACTCAGAGATTCTGTGAGGGTTGCATTGATATATTCTTAATAGTACATGTGCCTTCCAGTATCTCTGACTTGAACATTGTTGTTTGTGACACAAATTGCTATGAGGTAGGTTGTGATTTTTGTTTTTATCTCTTCTGGCACCATGGGTGAATATGTTCACCCAGTACATCACTCTACTACACTCCCACCAAATGCAAAGACATTCACTGCCAAGCACCCTGCCATGTGTTTGTCTGTCTTTAGAGCTTATGTCAGTGTTTCTTCCAGTAAAGAAACGCATGCGCAGTTTTTTTTTTTTAAAATAGTCGCTCCCCTCTTGTCGGTTGAGATGCAACGGACAACCAGAAACGTAAAAAAATACATACCGTAAAAACTGGACTATAAGACTCACCTGTATATAAGCCGCACCCCTTAAATTGACAAAATATTAGGTATTTATTCACATATAAGCCGCACCAGTTTATAAGCCGCAGAGAAAATTGTATGCGCACAAACCAACACAAATATAGAAATTCTCCTATCAGAACATGAGTATTTGATGTTCTCAGACACTTTAAACATGAGATCATTTGAATCTATTGATCACCAAAACCAGTTTTGAGTCTAAAGAAGCTCTAAATAGGCTGAAGAATGTGGCCAGAAACAGGTTTAATCACACTGATAAATGTAGAATGGAATAAAAATCCACAGATAAGCCGCATCAGTCTATAAGCCGCATGGGCCAAAGTTGAGAAGAAAAAAAGTAGCGGCTTTTTTTCCGCATTTTACGGTAATGCTAGAAGAGTTAAAGTGTATTTTGATCTGCGTCTTCCCAGATCGTTATGGACTGGACTGGGTGAAGCAGTGGAATTTTGAGACGTGGAACGAGCCGGACTGCCACGACTTTGATCAGCTCAAAATGACCACTCAAGGTGCGTGACGCTTTCAACTTTGTAAGATCATTTCTCTTTTTTTTTCTTTACGTGGCACGCACGTATGCATGGTAGAACTGCAACTAGAAGCTTCCTCAGTTCAGCACGCTCACGCATATATTATGTGTGGTGACCTTGATCCTGAACAGTGCACTGATATGTATGGTCTAAGGGAAAAGCTACTTTCACTTTGCAGGCGAATCGGTGCCATTAATAACTTTGGTAAAAAAAGGGAGTTAATTTACGAGAAGTTCCTTCCCCTTATTCATTTTTCTTCACTTAGATTCAGCAATCATTTATCTGTCTTCTAATCGTCTTTTTTTAAAATAGAGTGCGCAGCCTAGCTCACGCCACACGTTTCCAGATTTGTGATCCTTAAGTGCTTCTTTTTCTTATTCTTCATTTTGATGCCCAACTTCATCATTTTAGCTTGAGTCGACATCTTTCAAATGAAATGCAGAATCGGTTGGATATTCTTCCGCAAAACTCACTTTGCCCCCACTACCATGCCTGCTTTTGGTAATGGTAGGTAGGTAGGTAGGTAGGTATATAGCAGCAGGCTTTTTCATAGACTAGGCCTTGCGGCCTGTACAACATTCCCTCTTTGAATATGGACTTCTATGGTTTAGGTCTGGTTGTACGCTTCATAATAAAGTTCAATGCAACCCATCAATCAAAATCAGGAGGAGGTTCAGATCTGGGATTTGAATTCTTCCACCGAGGCCGATAATATTGCCCCAGGTGGAACTGGAAGAGAGTTCCACTCACTCACAGCCCTGGGACAGATTGAATACTTTCTGTCATTAATAATATTGTTTTTGTACAAATTCTTTGTTTTTGTACAAATTCTTTGTTTTTGTATGTCTTAAGTTTTGGTAATTTGTTCTATTTGTTTCAGGTTTCCTGAATTACTACGATGCGTGTTCTGAAGGTCTAAGGGAGGCCAGTCCTCTGCTGTTGTTTGGGGGACCCGCGGACGGCTGCGATTATATACCGGTAAATAGTCATAAAAGTACTACGTCGCTGTCCGACGCTTACTGTGTACATGTATCTGCAAAATCAGTGATTTTACAGAGCATCAAAAATCATCTGCTACAATGTCATTCCCCATTTGATATACGCTTGACTCTTCTTCTTTACCGATGAGTAAACATGTGACACAATAAAAGTTGCCTAACACCTAAAGTTTTCGTGATAATTCAGTTACACGCTTCGCGCCAGAGTTGTTAAACAATGGGAGATCAACAGCTGCAATCTCTGTACCGGTGTCACGATAAATAAGTACCTACCATGAAATATCTACCTCGCATGCGAACTATAACCTTCCTAACCCTAACCCTATCCCTAACCCTAACCCTATCCCTAACCACGGAAAGAACCAAGAAATAGAGCAGGAGGGTGTAAATCTACATATTTGCCGATAAATTGATGTACAAAGCCATGCACTTAGTTTCGTAAAACTCACAATGGCGGACAAACAAACAATTCTGATTGGCTAGGCGCCAGCTAGGCCTACTTATTTCATGAGGTAGCATATTCTCTTCACACCGGCAGCTAAAACTGAAAACCGGGCACATTCGTACCTTACCCATCTTTATGGCCATATGGCCTGGGAACGCAGAAGAAGAAGAAGAAGAAGAAAGTTGGCCAACTGTTTTAGCTAGTAAAAGGTTTTAAAATAACCAAAAATTCACTGTCACAACTACGATGTTGTTGTTTTTATTTAGTCGAGTCTTACATGCTTCTTATCTGGTGTCAGAAAACGGGATCCACATTGAGTCGAAGCGACCAGTTCCGGGAGGCTTTGTTTCAGCATGTGGTGAACGGGACCAACTATTTTACTGGGGAGAAAGGAGTGCGTCTGGATTTTATATCGTTGCATAGAAAGGTAATCTGTGTGTGTGTGTGTGTGTGTGTGTGTGTGAACGGAGTCAACTATTTTACTGGGGAGAAAGGAGTGCATCTGGATTTTATGTCGTTGCATAGAAAGGTAATCTCTGTGTGTGTGTGTGTGTGTGTGTGTGTGAACGGAACCAACTATTTTACTGGGGAGAAAGGAGTGCATCTGGATTTTATGTCGTTGCATAGAAAGGTAATCTCTGTGTGTGTGTGTGTGTGTGTGTGTGAACGGAACCAACTATTTTACTGGGGAGAAAGGAGTGCGTCTGGATTTTATATCGTTGCATAGAAAGGTAATCTCTGTGTGTGTGTGTGTGTGTGTGTGTGTGTAGGGCCAGCCACACGTCCACAAAAATCGTATGACTGTACGATACGATTCGATCACGTGGTCTCCAAGAACAAATGGGATTCGCGTTTCGAGATCACGTGATCAAATCTTATCGTACAGGCGTGCGATTTTAGCTGATGAGTGGCTGGCCCATGTGTGTGTGTGCGTGTGTGTGTGTGTTTGTGTGTGTGTTAGGCAACACTTTTTCCATAACAGTAATAGACTGTATACGAAGGACTACAAATATAGCGAACATAACCAGTAGAACTTCATCAGGTTTATATAGACAGTATATCAAATATCAGAATTGGATGGTAGTGAATCGAATCATATTCAATGTAGCGGGCCCTCAAAGACCCACCACCTCATGTGTCAAAATCACGGTTTTCACGTGTTTTCCCTCTTATAGCTGGTAAGAAATCTTAAGGAATCTTCCAAGCATAAGACTCTTATTAAGAGGGAATGTGACACGTGACGTGGGGGATCTTTAACTCATTCGCATCGCAACAATTTTTAATTATTAAAAAGCCTCACAAATCACTCCAGCCGTACACACAAACAAGACATACATAAACAAATGAAAGAAGATTACAGGTTTTTTCTTCAGGTTTAGACATAGGGAAGTGGTAGATCAGACTTTTCTCTATATAGACTTTATACAGAAAAAACTCTACACCGATTGGTTTCCCCACAACAAACCACTACAAAAGCAAAGTCAGGGGCAAAATTGTGGTCTAAGGGAGCGAAGTGAGTTTAGAAGTGACCAAGGTATGGTGAGCACACAGATTTACTTCCCTTGAAGCAAATGCATCAAATTGACAGCTACCTATTAATTTTGGACATATATGGCCGGAATGAGTTGAGAGTCTCATCTCAACTGTGTGCCCCCAGCCTTTCACCAGTTGAGCACTGACAATAGTGACGTCCTTGTGTTCTTGCAGGGAAACGGGAAAGCCGTCAACATAATGGAGGAGGAGTTGAAATCCATGGCGGAGATTGGACGACGGTATCCGCCACTGGCCGCCAAGCCCTTCTATAACGAGTGGGTAGGAAACGGAGCTGTTACGATATTTTATGGACTATGACTATGCTAGTCTTTCGGATGAGACGATAAACCGAAGTCCTGTGTGCCCATGCACTTAGCACACGTTAATCCCAGTGGCAACGAAAAAGTTGTCATTTGGTCAAAATTTACCCCCCCCCCCCCCCCCCCCCTTTTCCTTCCTCATCAGTCACACAAAAAAATCGCATGCCAAAAAAAAAAATGTAAATTAAAAAAAAGTGGGTGGCGCGCCTCTGGCTGCGACGCACTCTCCAAGTGGGAGCAACCCGAATTTCACAGAGACGCCTCTGTGACTGTAAAGTACGTAATACCTAATGCCTTGAGGCGATTTTTTTTTTTCTCCCCAGACTGAGACCCCTGTGCCTTATAAGATGAGTAACAATGTAGTGAAGAAAGTTATAACAAAAAATTGAATTTTGTGTAAAATTTGGTTGGGTGTGAGCCTTATAGCAATGTGCGCCTTTTAGTCCGAAAAGTATAGTGATTCAGTTGCCTCTATGTGTGAAGACTCCAGTTAATGACATCACAACGTCGCATGTATACATGAAGAACGATGCGATTTAGTTAACTGTTCTGTCATGAAGTTGGACCCAATATTATAGTTCACTAAAAGTGAGATCTGTCTGATCAGGTGCTGTTTTTGCTTCTTTTTGTTGTTGACAACAGTGGAATTTTTTTCTTAACCTCATCGTCGTCATCCTCTCCATGTCATGTGGTTTACAGTGAGGCAGACCCTCTGGTTGGCTGGAGCAAAGATGAATCATGGAGAGCTACTGCCGATTACGCCGCCTTAGTCGTCAAGGTGGGTACGCGCCCTGGGCAACATGTCTACAGTCCTTGATAGTCTGCCCGCATGCTTTGCCCGTAGTTCCGTGAACTGTCCAAATTCAACTCTCTAATTTCGATTCAGTGAAATTCAAGGTCAACTCACCCGAGGCAAATGCCCTAAAAGTTGAGCGAAGATTGAAATGGCAAGGCCAGGAGAGGAACTGGTGAAGAATGAACAAGGGGAGAGAATTCTCAGTAAATCAGCTCCCCTCAGCCCTAAAAGTTGTTCAAAGATTTCTTGAAATGGACACAACACAATTAACTCAAAAACCGGAAACCACAGGTTTCGGCACTCCAAGCCGGAAACCTTGTTTCGGCACTCCAAACCAGAAACCACAGGTTTCGGCACTCCAAACCGGAAACCACAGGATTCGGCACTCCAAACCGGAAACCAAGTTTTGGCACTCCAAACCGGAAACCACAGGTTTCGGCACTCCAAGCCGGAAACCACAGGTTTCGGCACTCCAAACCGGAAACCAAGTTTCGGCACTAAAAAAAACAAATTTTCAGTGGACCCTAGAAAAACCCCACCCCTGCGGCTCTCACTTTGCTAATGTCTCTGACTTCAGGCTGATGTCAGCCAATCATAAAAGCCAATGGAGCAAAGAAGCCATTATGTATCTATTGCTGGTACCCACGTGTCGTCATATCCGGCCACAAGGAGCGCCATATTATGGGAGACCGCCATCTTAGTCCTTACCTTTTTTTGAAAAATGCCAGATCGATGGTGCATATTTGGCTGTTCCAATTCGAAACTTATCTAAACTGTATTTATAACATCTGGATGTTTTCTTTACACATTTAGATAACATTTTCACTTTGTTTACACACAAATAAGGACTAAGATGGCGACACTTCCGTTGGAATGGTCAAGATGCGCACGCAGGTGGGTTGGAGCCATATCAGTTTCCCTCGTGTTGACGCACACAGTGACACTAAAAGAAGAAACAATTTCACCGATTTTCTGTCCCCTGTGAAGCAATAAGAGGGAAATAACTCACTTGTTCCTATGAATCCTCAGACTTTCTTCTTGCAGTTGCTTCCCTTAGACTGGCTCTGGTCCCTCCTATTTTCGTTTTATCCTTCTTTGAATGGAACTACTATCATCTTCAAATTTACTTCATTCTAATATGGGGCGACCACATAGTTCACTTTTTTCGAACATTGAAGGCAGAAATGTTTGTGTTTATAGCTTAGATTGCGCTCTTTACAAACATTTTTTTAATTTATATATCAAACCAAGTCTATCCAAACCTGACTGGCTTTGTGATTTTCATAGATCAAGATCCTAACATAGTTGCCGGGCGGTCGAGTGACACAAGTTTTTGTTTTCTTGACGAAGCTCATTGCATCGGATTACTAATTTCGTGAAATATATGCGGCTCACTGATTCAAAGTAGGAAGTTTCCAAATATATACTAATTTATCTATCATTCGGTGCATGTTTGTATGACATGCATTCAATTTTGGGCAAACTTTAAAAAATCACCTAAAATGATGCGATCTGAGGGGGAAACTCCACCATTTTGGGTGTAACTCAATTGAGTGAAAGGGCTCGTGATGTGTCTATGTGACCAGGTGATTTGCCAGCACCAGAACGTGTTGTTGGGGTCAGGGGGGCGACGGCCTATCAACTACGCTCTGCTCAGCAACGACAATGCCTTCCTCAGCTATCACCCACATCAGTTCACCCAGAGGACGCTCCTCGCTCGCTTCCAGATCAACAGTACTGAAGGTATGGTGGTGATGGTGATGATGATGATGATGATGATGATAACGCCTTCCTCAGCTATCACCCACATCAGTTCACCCAGAGGACGCTCCTCGCTCGCTTCCAGATCAACAGTACTGAAGGTATGGTGATGGTGATGATGATGATGATGATGATGACAACGCCTTCCTCAGCTACCACCCACATCAGTTCACCCAGAGGACGCTCCTCGCTCGCTTCCAGATCAACAGTACTGAAGGTATGGTGATGGTGATGATGATGATGATGGTGGTGGTGGTGATGATGATGACAACGCCTTCCTCAGCTACCACCCACATCAGTTCACCCATAGGACGCTCCTCGCTCGCTTCCAGATCAACAGTACTGAAGGTATGGTGATGGTGATGATGATGATGATGATGGTGGTGGTGATGATGATGACAACGCCTTCCTCAGCTACCACCCACACCAGTTCACCCAGAGGACGCTCCTCGCTAGCTTCCAGATCAACAGTACTGAAGGTATGGTGATGGTGATGATGTTGGTGGTGATGATGATGACGATGATGGTGGTGATGATGATGGTGGTGGTGATGATGGTGGTGGTGATGATGATGGTGATGGTGGTGATGATGATGATGGTGGTAATGATGATGATGGTGATGGTGGTGATGATGATGGTGATGATGATGGTGGTAATGGTGATGGTGATGATGATGACAAAATGTTATGCTTTCCACAGCTATCACCCACACAGCTTACTCAATTCAAAGGACTCCTCTTGCTCGCTTCCAAATCAGTGATACTGAAAGGTGTGATGATGGTGGTGATGATGATGATGATGATTGTCGTTATGATGAGTTATTCGTTTGCAGGGAGGGTGAAATATGTCGCTTTTGTTCGCAAGCCAGTTTACGCCGCCATGGTTCTCCTGTCGAAATTGGGACACCGTCAAGTCTTCTCTCAGTTGCTGGGTAAGGAGAGGAGTGCATTAGAATGGGAACAAGGCCTGTGCATTTCCCTGTCCGTGTGTGTGTGTATGTGTGTCCATGTGTGACCAATGTATGTTCCAGCTCATAGCGCCTAAACCACTGAAGTGATTGTAATGAAGAGAGAGAGAGAATGGATGGATGTTTGAATGTATGCTGATCTTTTGTTTCTGTTGTTGTTGACATACCTTGACTAAAAGACTCCAGGGATCATCCCAACAGCCGAAGCACTTGAACACTATGGTACAACATGCATCAGCTAGGGATGAGAACATTACGTGTGTGGCCGTTTTTGATTAATAATAATAATAATAACTGGCACTTATATAGTGCACATATCTAGACAATTCTATTCATGGCGCTTTACAAAGAAATAAAACTACAAACATTCCCAATCTATTCTAGCCATACACTACCAACACCTAAAACAATTGCAATCACACCAATCGACCTGGGTTAAACCTTAACACATAAATAAAAAGAAGTTAGCCCCGGAGCTAGGCCTACTAGCCTGCTATCACGGTGGGTTAGCTCCCATGATAGCAGCTGTGGCCTAGTCATCCAGGGTGACTTCCCCTCATTCCAGATACTACAAACATTCCCATTCACACACACACAACAAACAAAAACAAAAAAAGAAGATGAAGAAGAAGGGGAGAGGGAGGGAAGGGGGTGACGAGGGGGGGGGGGGGGGGGGTCACACACTCACATACACACTGCACACACACACCACTCAATTTCCATACTGCACAATGAACCCATACACACACACTGCACACACACACACACACACACACCCCACTCAATTTCCATACTGCACAATCAACCCATACACACACACTGCACACACACACACTCACCCCCCCCCCCCCCCCCACACTCAATTTCCATACTGCACAATCAACCCATACACACACACTGCACACACACACACACTCACACCCCCCCCCCCCCCCCCCCCCCCCACTCAATTTCCATACTGCACAATCAACCCATACACACACACTGCACACACACACACACACACACACACACACACACACACCCCACTCAATTTCCATACTGCACAATCAACCCATACACACACACTGCACACACACACACACTCACCCCCCCCCCCCCCCCCACTCAATTTCCATACTGCACAATCAACCCATACACACACACTGCACACACACACACTCACCCCCCCCCCCCCCCCCCCCCACTCAATTTCCATACTGCACAATCAACCCATACACACACACTACACACACACACACACACACACACTCACCCCCCCCCCCCCCCACTCAATTTCCATACTGCACAATCAACCCACACACACACACTGCACACACACACACTCCCCCCCCCCCCCCCCCCACTCAATTTCCATACTGCACAATCAACCCATAAACACACACTGCACACACACACACACACACACACACACCCCACTCAATTTCCATACTGCACAATCAACCCATACACACACACTGCACACACACACACACACACACACACACACCACTCAATTTCCATACGACACAATCAACCCATACCCACACTGCACACACACACACACACACACCACTCAATTTCCATACGACACAATCAACCCATACCCACACACTGCACACACACACACACACACACACCACTCAGTTTCCATACGACACAGTCAACCTATGCATGTCAGCTACAACTTAGAAAAGAGATGAGGTTTTAGACCGGCTTTGAACGTGTCCAGAGAGTCAGAGTGTCTGAGAGACAGGGGTAAGTTGTTCCACACAGATGGAGCCTGGAACGAAAAGGACCATTCACCATAGGTTTTGGTGACTGGCTGGTTGCAGGAGGCGAGTGTCAGTGGATTACCCAGCCACGTGGGCAGCCACCCTCCATCTTCGGGGGAAGTTGTGTCAGACTAGCAGAGAAGCGGCTGCTATTCCGGAGGGTTGGGCCTCCATTTGTTTATGATGAAGATGCCTTGCCCAGGGTATATCCCCACACTTCTTTTTCTTCTGGACAGTGGCGTTGCTTCCACATCGCTCATTCCGAATCCCAACTCGCGGCCACGCCCTGGTTTGTTCAAGTCGCATAATCCCGAAAACCAGCAGTCCAAGGGGAGCGAATCTATATTAGGCCAGCCATCAGGAGGCAACCAACCGAGGAGACACTGCACAGCTGCTGAAGTCACCTCTGTGGGAGTTCAATGGAGCATGTTCTGAGTTAACATAAGCAGGACACCACCTACTAAACCCCCTACTGACGACGATGACGTCTTAGTCGCGGAGCCAGCGTCAGTGAGGTTCTCCTCCGAGGGCGCCACCACATCCATCCAACAACAGCTCCCCAGAACGTACTGCGACCCCCATGACTTTGACCGGAAAGCACCAGGTGTAAACTGGATTGGTAGTTGATTAGGGTTTCATGGACAGCGCTTTGAGGCTCCCCGGCTGGGGGGATAAAGCACCAGGTGTAAACTGGATTGGTGGTTGATTAGGGTTTCATGGACAGCGCTTTGAGGCTCCCCGGCAGGGGGGATAAAGCACCAGGTGTAAACTGGATTGGTGGTTGATTAGGGTTTCATGTACTACAACGCTTTGAGGCTCCCCGGCAGGGGAGATAAAGCACCAGGGCATAAACCGGATTGGTAGTTGATTAGGGTTTCATGGACAGCGCTTTGAGGCTCCCCGGCAGGGGAGATAAAGCACCAGGGCATAAACTGGATTGGTGGTTGATTAGGGTTTCATGTACTACAACGCTTTGAGGCTCCCCGGCAGGGGAGATAAAGCACCAGGGCATAAACTGGATTGGTGGTTGATTAGGGTTTCATGGACAGCGCTTTGAGGCTCCCCGGCAGGGGGGATAAAGCGTGTTGAAAATGCTACCCCATTATTATCAATACTAGCAGTTACCCGTTGCCGCTTCGCAGTTTTCCTCACCTGCCACCACAATAAACAGATGTCAACCCAGCTTCCAGAAGAGCAGTTGCCTTCTCTGTTATGTGTAATGTTTACCTTTCTACTCTCACACACACACACACACACACACACACACACACACACACACACACACACACACACACACACACACACACACACACACAGATCAAGGGGGAAAACTCCTGCAAAGAAACCAACCCATAGCAGTACAGTTAATTCCTTTGGTTTCTGTTCTATCTCTCTTCTGGTCCTATTTCACACACACATCCAAGCCCACCTCTCCAGAATAGCCAGAAAAAAACCCAATCAAAATGTGCTTCATTACCTTTCAGGGGTGATGCTGATCAAGAATACACATGGTTTGGGGGGGTCTAAGACATAAAACGCGGACGGACAGACAGATTTCCGATCGCCGCATATTGTATTAGATCGTTATTCCAGATAAGGAGAGCTCTCATCCTCTGCCCAACACCAGTTACGCGGGATGCCTGGCCACGGAGCACAGGCCCCTGTCCCCCGATGGCGCCTCTTCAGATGGGTGAGCTCAGAATGGACAGGGAGTGGGTTCTGTCATACAGTGGGACCTTCCTATTAACACCTTGAAATATCAGCCCATAATGGGTCTTAAGTCTTCTAGCGCCATGTATCTTTTGACGATCTTGGTTGTCCCCGTTGCATCTCAACAGACAAGAGGGGAGTAACTTTTTACTTTTTTTTGGAGTGCGCATGCATTGCTATAACCCTTTCAACGCTGGCCATTCCTCAGCCAAAATTTACCATTAAACTTACCTGGGTAGAGAAAAGATTTTGTCTGGAATACTGGGGATTCCTCTGTGACATGCCTGAAATAGGACTATCTTTACCTCCCAAAATGAAGAACATAAGGTCACTGGATACCAGACCCTCATTTGATGCCTTTCAGTGACATGGGTGTTAAATCATTGCGGTGCCAAGAGGCGACAGTGGCGATGAAAGGGTTAACGGAAAATCACTGAAAGAAGCACCTGAAAATAGACAAACACATGGCAGGGTACTTGGCAGTGAATGTCATTTGGTGGGTGTGTAGAGTGATGTACTGGGCGAATGTATTCGCCCATGGTGCTTGAAGAGTTAATAGGTAGGGGTTTTAATAGGTTGGTGGTCACACACACGCACACACACTGTTCATCTCTTCCTTACTCGGTCACTGTCTCTGTTTCTCTGTGTGTGTGTGTGCAAGTGTGTGTGTGCTTGTGATAGGTATGCATGGGTGTGATAATTGAGCATTGCTGCCAATGTTAAAAAATATCGGCCTGAAAAAGGTAATAAAGTAAAAAAAGATTTTGAGCACTTCAAGATGTTGGTGAGTATCTATTGAAACGTTTCTCTCTCTCTTTTTTTTTTTTTTTTTTTTTTTTTTTTTTTTTTTGGTGCTGCATTGCTAACTTCGTTGCTTGGTGTTAGTCTAGTCTAGTATAATAGAGGGACTGGCTTCACACAGCCTAGGCCTCGCAGCCTATCAAGCGTCCCCTTCGTACTTTTCATAAATACGGGTTGCGTTTGCGCACTCATAATTTCCATTCAAATTTACTCATCATAATCATAAAGCAATTTATTAAAATTTGGACAACTGTCTAGAAGATTGGTTAAATATGTTAGTATTTTGTGCTTCTTTCACTTGGACTGGAAGAGCATTCCAAACTTGTGCAATTCGGTTAGAAAGTGAGTTTTTTCTTAAGTTAGTATTGCTGTGTCCCATTAAAATTTTAAGTTCAGAATTCCTTGTTGTTTTGTTTTCTTCTGTTGTTTTTTAAGTGGATACGCGGTAGATGTATGTCCCCCCCCCCCCCTCTCTCTCTCTCTCTCTCTCTCTCTCTCTCTCTCTCTCTCTCTCTCTCTCTCTCTCTCTCTCTTCTTTCAAAACATTTTCAAAACTAAGCACTTGCCCATAATTACTGTGATTTGTCTCCTTTTATTCTTTATGCTGGTGGAGGTTTACACCTTACAGTATCAGTGTTTTCTATTTGGTATTTTCTAGTCACAAAGACTTGTCTGTGAAAATCTGGCCGCTCCCACCTAGAGATTGTGTCACTACTAGTGTAGCATCACCCTTTTTTTGGTAAGGGGGGGGGGGGGGGGAGGAGACGGACTTGGACAACCTACCTATCAAATTGGATCATACCAGGCAGCAGGATTTGCACATTTCAGAGGATTGAAATTTGAACATTTCAGGCAGAGGATTTGTTTCTTTCTGGAGGCAGAAGTTTGGCCTTTTGTTTCTGAAGGTAAACTTCACTGTCAGTTAGCTTTTTAAAAACAAAGTAACTCATCACCTTCACTGGTGATTCGGCAGAGGCGCCATGGTGCAGCTGGTTAGAGTCGCCGCTCGTAATCCAACGGCTTTGCGAGTGCGCTGGTTCGAACCCAGCTCCGTTCACGGTGCTGTGTCCTTGGGAAAGACACTTTACTCCTATTTCCTGGTCGTTCGGATGAGACCT
Organism: Phymorhynchus buccinoides; assembly: GCA_017654935.2. Classification (NCBI taxonomy): domain Eukaryota; kingdom Metazoa; phylum Mollusca; class Gastropoda; order Neogastropoda; family Raphitomidae; genus Phymorhynchus; species Phymorhynchus buccinoides. The sequence continues at coordinate 46,677,199 of CM065692.1, read as the reverse complement.
TAAACCGAGGTCCCGTGTGCGAATGCACGCACAAGATCTTGCGCACACGTTAAAGCCCATTCCACTATTCGGTAGGAGTAGGCCGTGTTGTGCCGGTGGGATGGATGACACGAACTCACAGAGCATGCAGAAATGGGGTGGCGCTGTACTAGAGCGACGCGCTCTCCCGGTGGGAGCAACCTGAATTTCACAGAGAGTTTCTGTGACTAGAAAATACCGAAATACGAAAAAATTAAAGTAATGTTTTTTGTTACGAATTATGCCTTTTGGATCACGTTTAGAACCGATTTCAGTGTTGGCCCTCTGACGTGCAAAGCCTTGATGGCTCTTTTACCAGTTTTCACAGGATTGGACTTCAGACGTTTCTGATGCCTGCTGTGTTCTTTGTGGGTTGTGTGCAGCTTTCAGTGGAGCGTGCTGGTCTACTCCAGTTCTGACGTGTCACCGACTAACAGGTCGGGCGCGCTGGACGTCGATTGGACCATTCCTGTCACCAACGCTACGGGTCAGTCCACGTTTTGTCAGCATTGACTTTTTTGGGTTTTTTGGGGGACACTTATTGACATATTTTACTTTCAATCCACAAAAAAAGCTCGCTAATCAATGTTACTGATGAGTATTGACTAATTAGGCTGCTTGTTGAGGCTCTTTTTGTGTAAAATAACATTTTTTTAAATTTGAAATCAAATAGAAGTGAATGATTGAAAACTTGTGAATTTACTGTTAAAACTTACTCTCATTGACATTTTATGAAATACCTACTCTTTAAACCTGAAAAAAATTGTTTAATTCTACCATCTTTTTTTGTACCAAGCGTAGCAGGTGTTTTTTAATCAACTTATCAATACATTTTCAAATCGTAATTTACACATAGGAAACATTTATAATAATGGCAAGTTGAAAACTTCTCCACTGTAATTTGTAATGCATTATTTTAACTTGTGGGCTTTGTTCTTCCTCAAGTGATATATTAGATAATAAGTACTTTTTGGATTGGATTATAAGCCTCTAAATTAACATGTTATGTGTGGCCTAAATATGTGCGTGTGTGTGTATGTGTGTGTGTGACATTGTCTCTCTCTCTCTCTCTCTCTCTCTCTCTCTCTCTCTCTCTCTCTCTCTCTCTCTCTCTCACTCTCTCTCTCTCTCTCTCTCTCTCTCTCCTCTCTCTCTCTCTCTCTCCCCCTCTCTCTCTCTCTCCCTCTCTCTCTCTCTCTCTCTCTGAATGTAAGTAATAGACTGTATATACTTTATATTGAAAGTGTGTTTTGTGTATGTGTGTTGTTATTTTGTATGGGTTTCTTTTTGGTTGTTGTTTTTGTTTGTTTGTATGTTTTTTTTAAATTTTCTGTGGTCCTTTACGTGTTAGAAAGTGTGTTTGACCCTATTGCTTTCCCTGTGTTTGACCGTTACCTAGACCTGCGTATCTGGTGGACAACAAAAGGACCAACCCTTACCGGAGAGAAGTGTGTTTGACCTATTGCTTCCCCTGTGTTTGACCGTTACCTAGACCTGCGGCTAGCTGTGTATCTGTTGGACAACAAAAGGACCAACCCTTACCACGTGTGGAGATAGGTGTGTTTGACCCTATTGCTTTCCCTGTGTTTGACCGTTACCTAGACCTGTGTATCTGGTGGACAACAAAAGGACCAACCCTTACCACGTGTGGAGATAGGTGTGTTTGACCCTATTGCTTTCCCTGTGTTTGACCGTTACCTAGACCTGCGGCTAGCTGTGTTGGACAACAAAAGGACCAACCCTTACCACGTGTGGAGATAGGTGTGTTTGACCCTATTGCTTTCCCTGTGTTTGACCGTTACCTAGACCTGTGTATCTGGTGGACAACAAAAGGACCAACCCTTACCACGTGTGGAGATAGGTGTGTTTGACCCTATTGCTTTCCCTGTGTTTGACCGTTACCTAGACCTGCGGCTAGCTGTGTTGGACAACAAAAGGACCAACCCTTACCACGTGTGGAGATAGGTGTGTTTGACCCTATTGCTTTCCCTGTGTTTGACCGTTACCTAGACCTGCGGCTAGCTGTGTTGGACAACAAAAGGACCAACCCTTACCACGTGTGGAGATAGGTGTGTTTGACCCTATTGCTTTCCCTGTGTTTGACCGTTACCTAGACCTGTGTATCTGGTGGACAACAAAAGAACCAACCCTTACCGCGTGTGGAGAGAAGTGTGTTTGACCCTATTGCTTTCCCTGTGTTTGACCGTTACCTAGACCTGCGGCTAGCTGTGTATCTGTTGGACAACAAAAGGACCAACCCTTACCGCGTGTGGAGAGAGGTGCTGCACCAGCCGGATTTCCCTTCCCCGAGGCAGTTTGAAATGATCAGACAACAGGAGGTATTGTGTGTATGACAGAACGAACGAACAATTTTTTTTTTAATACAGGGTTTTTACACCCAGCCCCTGTGGCAAATGAAAATATCGAATAAACAATAACAAAACATGCAATGAAAGAAAAAATTAACAACCAATAAAATGTAAAAAGTGAAAACATTGAGGGAGAGAAAGAGAGAGACAGACACAGAGAGATAGAGAGAGACAGACAGACAGAGAGAGAGAGATGACAAACAATCCAACATTTTTATGGGCATTTGTTACATTAGTGTCCAAACATTTAAAAATTCAAATGACAAAAATATAATTCTTAAGATGTCTTTGAAAAGATGAATAGCGTCATATTTCTTTCAGATTAGTAGGTAAAGAGTTCTGTATGGAACCTCTGGAATAATGCAGACTGGATTTGAGAGAGAGAGACACAGAGAGAGAGAGAGAGACAGTGAGAGAGAGATAGACAGATGGAGGGACGGATGGACCAGTGTCGATTCTTACCCACAAATGTTCATCTCTGACGCTCCAATCTCCCATCAGACGCATTGGATTTCATGCCAGTGCCTCACAAAGCGAAACAAATTATCACCTGACTGGCTGGCTGAAAAAATGGCCTGGGTCTGTATTCACGTTGAGATAGCATGAGACTTAGCATGATGCTAACTTAGAAGCTCTTCCATTGTCCTATAGGATTTAATAGGACTTTTGGAAGAGCTTCTAAGTTAGCATGATGCTAAGTCTCATGCTATCTCAACGTGAATACAGGCCCTGATGTTTTAGCTCCGCCCACTTTCAGACTATTTTCGGCGGGGGCAAAAATATACTTTCGCTTCACCAGGCGATGAAATAAAATTGCGAGCAATTTTCGACCGACTGCTCGCGATTATCGCGCCTATGGATGTCCGTAATGACTTTACTGTTGGTGGCGATACAATTTAATCGAACTTCAGGCACTTAAGTATTAGCAGGCGCACGTCTTTCATCCGGTTTTTTGACAGGGGCCGTACAGGTACGCATTAAGGCCAGCGTGGTCAGACTCCACCGGTGCAGTGAGGAACCTGCCTGGGCTGTGGGTTAAGGAGCCGTCTGCCCTGTTGTTACACCTGTGTCAACAACCCCCCACACCCCCTGAACAGGTGAGGAACCTACCTGGGCTGTGTGTTGAGGAGTCGTCTGCTCCTGTTACACCTGTGTCCCCCCCCCCCCCCCCCCCCCATGCCCCCTGAACAGGTGAGGAACCTACCTGGGCTGTGTGTTGAGGAGCCGTGTGTCCTGCTGTTACGCCTGTGTCAGCCGTGTGTCCTGCTGTTACGCCCCCCCCCCCCCCCCCACGCCCCCTGAACAGGTGAGGAACCTACCTGGGCTGTGTGTTGAGGAGTCGTCTGTCCTGTTACACCTGTGTCAACAACCCCCCTCACCCCCTGAACAGGTGAGGATTAACCCTTCACCGCCAGCCTTATTTCGACCCAAAAAATTCAATTAAATTTACCTGGGTAGAGAACAAAAGCAATCTGCAGTATTGGGGATTCTTCTGTGACATATATATAATAAGGTCTATCCTTACTTCCTAAAACTAAGACAACAGGGTCTTTGGATAATAGACCCCAATTTGATGCCTTTTAGTGACATAGGTGTTAAATCACTGTGGTGCTAAAATGCGTTTTTGGCGGTGAAAGTGTTAACTCATTCCTCCTCATTCTTGGGTATACTCGTAAATTCATACCCAACACCCCCCCACACCATTTATGAGTGTGGTATTATTATGCAAACACATTCTCAAACTGAGGCATCTAGCTTGGTTATCATTCTCAAATTGGTCACATTGGTAGCTTTATCCTGTGGTTCCATTCTGGTTATGTGTAGATTGTATTGATTTGGAGCTGATTTTGATTTATTTGTTTGGATGATGAACTAATATTGACGATGTTTGAGTAATGAAATGGCAAGTCAAATTGTGTTTGAATGGTTTGTAGGCTATATAAACCATGAAAATAGCAATTCTCTCGAGTTTGAAGCAAATCTAGATGACGAAGAAAGCTCTACCATGGATTATTACAAACAGAACATTTTCAATATGTGCTGATTAATGTACAGTGGGGCTATTTTTAGGACTACAGAATGTTAATTTTCAAATTCATAAAACTTTATTATCTTTCAAAACACTTTAAAAGTGTGGCTGCTCACATGGCGGGGTAATCAAAAACGGTCGCACACATAATGTTCTCACCTGTAGCTGATGCACTTGTACCACAGTGTTCAAGTGCTTCCATTGTCGGGATGATCCCTGGAGTCCTTTAGCCAGGGTAAGCCAAAAAAACAAACATAGCAAAAGACATACAATGAATAGTTTCATAGTTCTTGTGATTTTTTTGGTTAGCTCTCTGCTCCGAATACTGCTGCATGGATTAGGTAACATGTGTTCAAAGGGTAAAGCGCTTAGAACTATGATCAACGATATCTAGACACCCATGAACGCATGTGCATGTACAGAGATGTAGGGCCACACTCGTTAAAAAAAATTATTTTATTTTTATTTTTTTTAATATTCTGTAGTAAAAATTGTAAAGCGCCTAGAGCTTTGATGAATAAGTGCTATAGAAATGTATGTAATAATAAATAAATAAATAAATAAATAAACATAGCACATTCAGTATTAATCTTGAAACACATGCATGTATTCGTGTCTCGGGGACGCTAAAAGCTGCCACCTCAGTGACGCACTGGGATTTCAGAACTTTGGAAAATCAGCTGAAATCAGGCCTTGATGGAACGGATGACACCATTAACGTAGTACACTTGGGTGTTATGATGAATATATGTGCGTTGTAGTTTGTTGTTGTTGTTGTTGTCATGCCCTGGCTAAAAGACTCCAAGGATCATCCCAACAGCCGAAGCACTTGGAACACTATGGTACAAATGATGAGAACATTACGTGCGTGACCGTTTTTGATTACCCCGCCGCGTGGGCAGCCACACTCCGACTTGGGAGGAGACGCTGTAGTTTAACACTGATGCATTTGTAACATGGATGATTGCAGGTGGCAGCACTGAGGCTGATCAACATCACGTCAGGTCAGGTGCTGGTCGTCTGGTCTGACGAAAACATCCACACAAAGTGAGTCTTCGCCCCTGTCATTGCTTCAAATGATGTTATTAGTGGGTAAAGGTCAAGATGTGCCACCCCCCCTACATTTCTCGGTTAATTGTATTTGTCCGTTTTTGCCTTTCTTACCATACATAAAGCTGTATTTTAGGAACCTTTTTAGCTAATAACCTTTTTGGAATACTAACCCTATCCCTAACCCTAGCCCTAGCCCTAACCCTACCCCCCACCCTATAAGACGGAAAAACGCAACGAACCACAACTGTGGCAAATCGCGGTGTACTGCAGTACATAGTGGGGGGTAGGGTTAGGTTTAGGGCTAGGGTTAGGGTTAGTATTCCACATACCACAACCGACAACACATTCATAAGATAACAAGAGATTAAAACGTACTTACTAAAACATAATGGGCATATAACATACACTTCGTAATAGCACACATGAAAACGTAAGATAACATGATTTACAAACTTACAATAGACTACATATTCGGAGATAGTTAAATCTTGCGTGTTAAAACATAATAACTGTATAAAGCATTTTTAATAGGATCATGCTGGGCCTAACTATTTCTTAGTAAGGCGCATAACAGCAGCATGATGCATCTACGCTCATATGACAGGAAACTGAGCGAAAGAAGGAGAATAGGATGATACATAAACAATATACATGTAACATGATTCACATACCCACAATAGACAAGACATTCCTAAGATAACAACAGATTAAGACGAGCATTTTCAGTGTCCTGGCTCTTGCAGAAATCAATAAGACGAAGCGTATCAGTGTTAAAACAAAAAGTTTAACCAGACATTTGTCCCGACAGGGGAGAACAGAATAGAACATTTTCAATGTTAATAGGTCAATGTCCTATAACCGGAGCCTCGGGACATCACTGTGTGTTGTTGCTGGGTGGGCTTTTTGATGAATTGAAACAGAGCTGTCTCTTTAGTCTGTGTTTTGCGCAGTGTCAGCGCTTTCTGAATGAAACGAAGAGTTGCGGGCATTGACCTGACATTGCAGGTGCATCAAGACGTACGAAGTGGAGCAGCAACAGAACACCGGTGGCCAGTTCGTCAGGATCAACAGTCAAGACACCATTGTCAACCTGTTTGTACACACCACAGGTACCGGGACACTAAGGCAGGGGAATTGTCCGCGAATTCGCAGATTTCCGCGATTTTTTTTTGAAATTGTTACTAAATACTTCGTTTTTGTTACTAAATACTTCAATTGGGGGGCTTTTCAGAGTTTTTTGTCTCTGACAATTCCCATGGCTGACACTAAATACGTGGGTTGTTCATCAGGCATGGTAGACCTCCATGAATCGCGGAAAATCCGCGAAACAATTTGAAACAAAATTATTAAAAAATGCATTGAAATGGCATGAAAAAGTGAAAATGTCACTCATTTATTGAACTTTATTGAATTTCTTCGCCCCCCTGGACCCCCGGCCATTTTCCTTGAAAACCACTTTGCCCCCACTACCATGCCTGGTTCATTAAACATTGGCAACGGGTCCATTTCACGGAGACGCCTCTGTGACTTTAAAGTACCTAACCTAACCTAACCTATAAAACAGGGAAAAAAGAGGTCACAGACTTCAAACCTTTGCATTCCTATGAAGAACACCTTTCCTCTTTGTATTTGTATCTGGTATATTCTAGTCAGAACTGTGATTTAGAGTTTTTGCGAGGGCCTAGGTGCCAGAAAATTTCGTCCAGCCAAACAATCTAAAATGATAAAAAGAAATTGAAAGTCATGTGAAGCTAAGTGAAGTCTGTGCAATAGGTGGTTTAAACATTGATTACCTTACTCTTCTTGGAAGGTCACGGCGACCTTGACCTTTCATGCAAAAGTAGAATCGCATAGGGAATTTTGTTGCCAGCTTTTTTCACTAGAAGATGTCTGTGCATTATCTCTACTATTGTACTCAAAGAATTGTCACTCATCTCACTTCTTTCTATAAGTATCAAATGTGGATCTTCGTTAGTCAGTTTCTTGAAAAACTACATGTTTTGCGTGTTCATGACTGCAAGAAAGTGAACCAGAGGGTGACATTTTTGGAAGCTGTGTTTTCCAGGATTGAAAACTTCAATACATTTGCAAATTGTGCAATAAGAAGTACACACTCAGCCATAAATATCTGTCAAATCCGAATGAATGTTCATGTAATAGTTCCTAAGTTTCATCCCTATGAAGTTACAGCAAGTGAACGAATCAGTTCAAGAATCCACGATTTTTGTTATCACACGCGCTGACATCATATTTTCAATGACGTCATACACTCACGTAGGACATGACATCACAGTGACAGTGTGCAAGCAAATGCGTTAAGAATGAAGTTTTCTTTGGTGCCACCATTACACATGTCCCTGGAGTCTTTCAGCCAGTGTAAGCCAACAACAACATACCTAGTACCTGTACCTTGAATAGATTACAAATGCCAGGACCGTTGCCAAACTTTACTGAACAACCCACGTAATGCATGCTAGTCTGTCGTTTCCGACTATGACTGCCAGATAGCAGAGGGGGGCAGATGCTATTCTGGCGGGCTGGGCTAGAATTTGTTTGTAGTGGAGATGCCTTGCCCAGGGTACATCCCCACTCTCTCGGCCAAAGGGATTTGAGGACAGCCGGAAGGTCCCCAAAGGTTAACCCATCCCTCTGGCTGTAGCACCAGAGATGTGTAAATGCCCCCTCGTTTGAAAGTCATAGTCTTCCACAAGAGACTCAGCTGTACCGTGATTTGCCATCACTGTAGAAAACCATCTATTGTACAGCTCTCATGTTACTGTTGGCCCCTGCTAAGGCTAATGTCAGCCAATGATAAAAGCCATTTGAGCAAAGGCCTGACTAAACAATGACTGATGTTGATAACACGCTGTAACTAGAGTGTGAAAACACCAGACCAACCAGCCGCGTGGCAGCATTCTCGGGTCCAGTGACCTTGCAGGAACAAACAAACACCCCTGAAACTAAAGTCCGATCAAACAGTCCACACCCGCACTGTACAGTACCCCTGCGCCACAGAGGATCTCGCGCTGCAGCATTTTCAGCTCCAATGACCTTGACCTTTGACCAATGACCTTCATTTTCAAACTTGGCCTAGATATCCTAAATACCTATCTGCATGCAACAGTTGATCCTCCTAGGTCCCTCCGTTCAAACGGTATCATGTTATCATTGATAAAACATTAAATGCATGGATGGGCTTTTTCTGTTCGACTTTTTAAAAAATAACGCACAGATTGTTGAGTTTGGTACTATCTTCTTTTGCGCACAGTTGAAATGAAAGAGGTTTGCAGCGGGAGTATGTTCCATTGGCTGAATTTCGTAAGCTTCTCCATGATTGGTTTGCTACGTCCAGTGGCCAATGAGCTGTGTTGATGCGTTTCATTTATTCCTCGATGTCATTTCGAAGGAGGATTTGGATGCTTGCAAATCTGTTGAGTGAATGTTTCATCTTCAACCATGAAAAGTATACACCACGCCATAGACAGACATGCCTACCGTCACGGGTTATCCGTATTTGTTACGGAAATGTATTGATTTTGGCAGTGTGTTCCGAAAATACGGAAAACAGGCGCATGTTACGGGGAAAATAAAAACATCAACAACAACAAATTACGATGCCGGCTGGTGGTTTAGCGTCTGAGAGAGAGAGAGAGAGGCGGGAAAGCAATACTGAAAGCTTACGAAAGTCAGCCCAAAAATTTTCCGAGACAGCTTTTCAACCAATCGTCTTTCACCAAGGTTGAGCCAAAATTTGACCGGCTACGCGCTTGGCAGCTTCAAGCGTCGGAGTGCGTGAATTCCATGAAGATGGATGCTGGACGGAGCTATGTTCCTGAAAATCATGCTCTGTTACTGATTTTGAGTGTGAGTGTTCCTGAAAAGCAAATTTGGGGGTAGGCATGCCTGCATAGATGTGAGGAAAGAGGAGATGGACAAAGGATGCCAACACAAATTTGACAGGGCTTGGCTGGGTGAAACTGTATCGCAGTGTAAGCGAGCTGTGATTTAACTCATGAATTCACCGAAAAATATGATGTCGCAGGCAAAGTTTTGTTTATGTACTTTCCCGATACCATCGGCTATACTTTTTTGTTTTGGGTCCGCCCACATCCCTGTGTAATGTATAGACCTTAAGCCTTCCTACACCATTGTACGCTATAGCGTAACACCACCACCACCCTTGCAACGTAATTCTTCTTCTTCTTCTTCTTCTTCTTCTTCTTCTTTGATTGCTCGGACAGTTTCCTGTCAATTATGAGTGCAGATGCGTCATCCTGCCCTTATGCGCCTAACTAAGAAATAGTTAGACCCAGACTTTGGCTGGAGAAAATCTTTTTGAAAGTATTTCTTGAAAAAAAGGCAGGAGAATGGACTGGTAGGGCAGAAAGATAGTAGATGACAGTAAGCAAAGGGAAAAGTCAGAGTCAAAGAGAGTGACAGATTAGAGGCAGTTACAAGCACAGAACTTCCAGAAGGTGGGGGAACTATTTATACAAAAGACCCCCGATATCCCCATGGGGGGGGGGGGTAGTTCTAAACCAGTGAAATAACTTCTAGCCTGTTTTGTTGCAGTATGTTTGATTTTTTTTCTCAGATAAAGCATCCAAGGTATGGGGCAAGTACCGAGTGCGAGCTGTGGACTACTGGGAAAGACCAGGCCCCTACTCCTCCATCGTCATCTATCCCAGACAGAGGCCGATTTAGGGAGACGGGAGGGGGGAGGGGTTTCCAGATCCTCCCCCCTCCTCTAGAAATTATAATCATAAAAACAAAGACAGAAAAAGACTGAGGAATCTTATGACGTCGTGTAATTATTCCATACCATAGTTCTAGACTTATTCTTCCAGGAGAGGCCTTCATTACTTTTTTTACATTCCAATTATCATAGCTTCTGGTGGGGGTTAGAGGGGGGGGGGGGTTTGCCCTCACACACCCTAACCAAGTCGTTGGAACCCTCCCCTTCTTGACTGACTGATCCGCCCCTGCCGGAGTGAAGAGATGTGAAGGAAATGAGCGGTTGAAGGACTGAGAAACGGGGCTGATTTTCCATGCGGAGAAGAAAGGGAGTGACGAACTGTTGACAGAAAGAAAAAGAGGGGGTGTGGCGGTGTATTTTTACCTCTATGAGATAAGTAGTCCTTGCCGGAAGTAGTCCTAGCGTAGCCAATCAGAATCGTTTGTTTGTCCGCCATTGTGAATTTTACTCAACTAAGTGCATGGATTTGTACATCGATTTCTCGGCAGATATGTAGATTTACACCCT
>CM065692.1:46656467-46661467 GCA_017654935.2 Phymorhynchus buccinoides | reverse complement strand
TAAGTCACGCCAATTCACACGAGACTTCCCCGGAAGACGGAGTGTGGCTGCCCTCGTCAGTGGCGCGGGGTTATCAAAACCGGTCGCTACACGTAATGTTCTCATCTGTAGCCGATGCGTTTATACCATAGTGTTCAAGTGCTTCCCGGCTGTTGGGATGATCCCTGGAGTCTTTTAGCCAGGGTAAGCCAACAAACGACAACAACACAAGACTAAGCTGTAAGTACTTCGTCCGTAATGTATGCCTGCCAGTCGTTTCCGACCATGACTGCCAGATAGCGGAGGGGGGCAGCTGCTATTCCGGCGGGCTGAGCTATAATTTGTTTACAGCGGAGAAGCCTTGCCCAGGGTACATTCCCCACTCTCTGCCAAAGGGATTTGAGGACAGCTGGCGTTGGGGAAGGTCCCCAAAGGCCAACCCATCCCTTTGGCTGCAGCACTAGAGCCAGTGCAAATGCCCCCCCTAGTTAGAGAGTCATAGTCTTCCACGGAAGACTAAAGCTGTACCATGACTGATATTCCAATACTGCTGAAAATCATTCATATTATGGCTCTCATTTACTATTGGCCCTGTAATGTCAGCCAGTGATAAAAGCCATTTGAGTAAAGGGCCTACTTCTATTAATAGTTGTTGTTTTTTCTGCATGAGGACACTAAGAGAAAGAGTCAATAAGACCGTAACTGAAATTCTAGTATAAGCTGGCAAGAATTAATCAAAAGACAGAATCAAAGATATCATAACACTGATTGAATCGACGAAATTGCAAGTACACAACTTTCAGAATGAGAGGGAACTATTTGTATTGACAAGTCCCCCCCAGGTATCCCCCCACGGTGAAAACTAATAGGTAAGCTGTACTATTTCCATCAACACAAAAATATCTAACTTTTCAAGACGCGGGCACCATCCTCAACTGAACGCATAATCCACGTGGCGCGCGCGTGCGCTTCTTCTGTCTGACGTCACTGCACGTGCGGCGAGCTGTAAACACCGGAAGTGGGGGGCGGGTGAGGGAGAATGAAAAAAAGATAGATACCGTACAGTCATTATAACGTCCGTTCTACCCGTTTAGCTAAATGGTGGTTTACAGAGAGAGAGAGAGAGAGAGAGAGACATGCTTGTGTGTTCGTGATCGCCAATGAATCTTTTACATTGAAATGATCAGTAGTTCAGGAGGGGTTTTGCCGCCCCCAGACCCGCCAACCAACTGAGCTACTAAAACCAGATGGTGCGCCAACCCCCGTTTTTCATGACTGCAGAGCCCGCCACTCAGAACAGAAAGAAACTCCTCCACTCCACCACCCTTTTTCTTGCACACGCATTGAACTCACTGACAAACATCTTGAACGTGAAAATCCGATTAACGTCCTCCGGCCTGGAACAGGTGGGACATTAATAGATATAAAGATAGTGGGACGATCTTGGAGGTAGGGTAAGACGGGGTAAAAAGCCCATGGGCGGGTAAGAAGCCCATGCCAATTATCTTATGAAATAAAGCAAATTACGTGAAGTTTGCTTTATGTCATGAGATAATTGGCCTGGGCTTCTTACCCGCCCATGGGCTTTTTACCCCGTCTTACCCTACTGCAATACCAGGAAAGTCCCACGATTGTTTAAACGATAAAGATATTGTTGTCTATACTTTATTTTAGGGGTGCGTAGCGCTATCGCTACGTATTGAAAGATCTACCCGTTGTTACCCCTACTACCCAGAGAGAAAATTGATGATGACCGTGCCAATCTCTCAGTTTGAATTCCGACAGACTAACCCTAACCCTATTCCTAACCCTAACCCGAACCCTTTTCCTAACCTAACCCTATTCCTTACTCAAGTTTAGCCCCGAGTTGCCGTAGTGATTTAGCCCAGTAGTGTTATCGATACGTAGTGATAGTCGTACTGATTTATCTGGGCAGTGTCATCGATACGTAGCGATAGCGGGATGTCCCCTATTTTAGTCTATGCACGACAGTAGCCCCCAATCCCCTCCCCCCTCCTTCCCCAAATCTAAAAGTGAAAGAAATGTCTCATGGTCAAGAAGACGTAAAACATAAACTCTTCCGTAGCCCCCAAACATCAGACATTGATCCCTAAGTCTCCCCGCGGGGATACCAGGGGGCCTTTCGTAAAAGTAGTGCCTCCACCTCCTGGAAGTTCTGTGCTGGTAACTTCATCTAATCTGCCACTCTCTTTGACTCTGCCTTTTCCCTATACTTTCTATCACCTACTATCTTTCTGAGTTAATGGACCCATTGTCCTGCCATTTTTTTCAACAAAATCTTCTCTCCTTTGAGCTCCTCTGAAAATCAGAATGTGTCGGCTGTGCGCAGCGGGGAGACCAGTGAAAGCTGAAAACCGGACACATACGTACCTTACCCATTATGGCCGTATGGCCTGGGAACGCAGAAGAAGAAGAAGATGCCTAACTTTGTGTGTCCAGTGTAGGTCAAATGCCGCCCGCCCACTACTAGGCTTACCTATATAGACTACCCCTACTGGCCCTCTTCTGGCAGTGTTGCGTGTGGTCTAGTTGTTTTTGTGTCGTGTTTTTTTTTTTTTAGTTTCAGCCAGTGTGTGTGTGTGTGTGTGTGTGCGCGCGTGCGTGCGTGCGTGCGTGAGCTCTACTTGAGAGAGAGAGAGAGAGAGAGAGAGAGAGAGAGAGAGAGAGAGAGAGAGAGAGAGAGAGAGAGAGAGAGAGAGAGAGAGAGAGAGAGAGCAGAACATGAGAGAGAGACAGACAGACAGAGACAGATAACAGAATCCGAAGAGAGAGAGAGAGAGAGAGAGAGAGAGAGAGAGAGAGAGAGAGAGAGAGAGAGAGAGAGAGGACAGAGAGGAGAACAGAAATCGAGAGAGAGAGAGAGAGAGAGAGAGAGAGAGAGAGAGAGAGAGAGAGAGAGAGAGAGAGATTCCCCATGTTCTTCTGTTTCATTTTCTTCTCTTCTCCCTGCTCCACCGCAGTATCATTCATATAGTTCTCTCTTCTCTCTCTCTCTCTCTCCTCTCTTACATCCAAAGGCAGTGTGATTTCTTCAGATGGCCTTTCCCACTTCTCCCCCGCGATCTTACTGTTCTCTCTCTCTCTCTCTCCTCTTCTCTCTCTCTCTCTCTCTCCTCCTCTCTCTCTCTCTCTCTCATCTCTCTTCCATTCCCAAAGGCAGTGTTTATTCTTCAGAGGCCTTCCCACATCTCCCCAGCTTTATCCTACTTTCTCTCTTCTCTCTCTCTCTCTCTCTCTCCTCTCTCTCTCTCTCTCTCTCTCTATCTCTCTCTCTCTCTTCCATCCCCAAAGCAGTGTTTACTTCTTCAGATGGCCTTTCCCACTTATCCCAAGATTAATTCTACGTTCTCTCCCTCCTCTCTCTCTCTCTTCTCTCTATCTCTCTCCTCTCTATCTCTTCTCTCTCTCTCTCTCTCTCTCTCTCTCTCCATCCAAAAGGCAGTGTCTAATTTCTCAGATGGCCTTTCCCACTTCTCCCCCGCTTTATCTTCTGTTCTCTCTCTCTCTCCTCTCTCTCTCTCTCTTCCTCTCTCTCTCTCTCTCTCTTCTCTCTCTCTCTCTCTCTCTCATCCAAGGCAGTGTTTATTTCTCAGATGGCCTCCCACCTATCCCCAGCTTTATCTTACTGTTCTCTCTCTCTCTCTCTCTCTCTCTCTCTCTCTCTCTCTCTCTATCTCCTCTATCTCTTCCTCTCTCTCTCTCTCTCCATCAAAGCAGTGTTTATTTTCTTCAGATGGCCTTTCCCATTCTCCCCAGACTTATCTTTTATCTCGTAACTGTTATGTTCTTTGTCCATTTTACCAGTGGACACAATAACCTGGTGGGTCAGTGTGACACAATTTTTGAAGGCGTGCCTTTGCTCCCTGTCTTATAATTCGTCTGTTGCTGCTCGTTCATTGCCTCGATCCCACTGAAATCTCTGTTGACATGCTGTAACTCAAACCGTGTATTTATTTTTTATTTTATTATTAAGCTGGTATTATTATCTGGTACATGTTTGAAATGCTGTTGGAAATTATGGAGGTTGCTTTTTAATAAATAAAAAGTATTTGTTATTATGGATATTGTTTTACAACTGGAAGGTAAGCTCAGCTTATTTATGCTTTTTATTTTCCTATATATATGAAGCACTAAATGTAGGAGCCACGATTCATAGATAATGCCATGCCCATGTTATTGAGTGAAAGAAAACACAGTGAGACGACATGATCTTTGGGTTCATGTAGTCTCAACAAGCAAGCGAAACTGAACAAAGGGTGAATACTCACAAGCAATATTTAGTTCACAAGCCAAGGATTATCTTTCTTTTTAGCAAGATCCATACCTAAGCAAGAGTCCCATAAGCCAAAGACTCATCTCAGAAACTTAAAAAATGGCAAAGTATTAAAAAACTAAATACTTATGCCTATTGTTGTGTTGTTGGGAAGTCTTGTGCACCAATAAAAGTATCAAATGCTAGTGGATATCAGTAGATAAACTTATAGCTCTTTGTTTTAGTTTGATTAAAGCTGATGTCTTGTTAAAGACTTCATAAAATAGTGCGCGTTCGGGTTGGCCTAAGTTACATGGACATGTCTTTCTTTTTTTTCTCTGGCTGTATGCAGTTTGTTGTATGTGGTTCACGGACGTTTCAGAAGATTCTCTCTGAGATTTAAATCAGCCTACTGTGGTTACGTAGTAAAATGATGTTATGTTGCCGTTGAAATTTCTTCTTTTGTCGTAGTTATTTGTTTTTGGGTGTTTGGTGGTTTTTAAGGAGTAAAGGACTAACTGCTTGTCCTATATCCTCTGTAGGAATGGTCTAAGGCTGTATAAACCTGATGTTTTAATGTCTTTGATATTTTATCAAATGTATGAGACTCGTGGGTTTATCATCTCAGGTCAAAAGTGAGGAAAATGGTAATCTGCAACGTGTTAATTTGTTTTCTCCGTCTGTGAAATGCTTTGAATTTTCTTATTTTAAAATCGGCATTTTCATGTGTGTGTGTCTGTTGACTAAT
>CM065692.1:46638771-46655967 GCA_017654935.2 Phymorhynchus buccinoides | reverse complement strand
TGGTGGGAGTGTAGAGAGTGATGTACTGGGCGAACGTATTCACCCATGGTGCCAGAAGAGATAAAAACAAAACTCAAAACCTACCTCATAGCAATTTGTGCAAAGGCACGTTGTGTCACTACAATGTTCAAGGATGTTCAATGATACTGGAAGGCACATGTGCTATTAGCTCTTCCAGCACCATGGGTGAATCTATTCGCCCAGTACATCACTCTACACTCCCACCAAATGCAAAGACATTCACTGCCAAGTACCCTGCCATGCGTTTGTCTATTTTTAGAGCTTATGTCAGTTATTTTTCAGATAAAGTAACTCATTCACATTCGAAAAAACAGTTACCCCCTCCTGTCGGTTGAGATGCAATGGACAACCAAGAATGTCATGAAATACATGGCGCTAGAAGAGTTAAGAATATATCGATGCAACTGGTTTAATTTAACACTTGTAACCCCAATTAAAATGACGACTCTACTCCCTGTAACCACCAAATTAATGTTGGCAAACTGGGCCCAAATTGGGGTACTTTGTTTAAAAAAATATTAAAAAATAACTTCTTGATGGATTGACTTCAAATGTTCAGGGTTTGTGTATAAATGAAGAATGTTTAACTTGCAATGTTTTTTTTGTTATGTGATATTTTTGTTTTTTTGATATTGCAATTTTAACTCCAAAATACATAACGAAGTGGGTGTACGGAGGGCGGTGTTAGACGGCTTGGTAGGAGAAAGTAATGGATGTCATGGGCGGAATCAGGCTATAAGGGGCTTAAAAAGTTATAAATAAAATTTTTTTTGTATATATTTTTTTTATTACGTTCAACAGGGCACATACATAAATACATTAATGAAGGAATGAGCAACAACAAGCTTCGAGCTTATAGCGTGCTCACTCACTATCAACATGAATATTACATATTATGACGACTGTTGAACTCTCACAGATCCTCTGAGAATAACCAGTTCAATTATTCAATGTGTTTTTAATGCTGTTAGAACAGGCATGGACGTAACTGAGGAAAACATTTTTCCTCTGAACATTTTCAGGGGTTCAGGGCGGAGGCGGATTTTTTTGGGGGGGGGGGGGGGGGGGGGGGGGCCCAACCATTCATCCTCTAAAAAAAAGAAAAAAAAAGATTAAGAAAGAAAAAGAGGGAGAAATCCATCTCATGTAATCAAATGCCAGTTTTATCTTCTTCTCCCAGGAAAGGCCTTCTTTGCTTCTTTTACTGTCAAATGACCATCAGCTTCTAAGGAGCTTCGTCCACCAGATGACCCCCCCCCCCCCCCCCCCACTCTGGGCTGACATCTGCCCTATGCAGGGGGGTGGGGGGTGGGGGTGCCCTCTTGTGGGGCCATGGGGCAACTAAACGTGGAGCAACTAAACGTCTTGTGTGAAACCCCTTCAAATAATATCCCCATCTAATTTATGAAGACTTGTTAAAGTATGCATTCACAGTAAAAGGTGTAGAGTGGCACAGAGGTAAAGCGTTCGCCTTGAATACAATAAATCCGAGTTTGAACCTGGGTACAGGGGATTTTTCCTCTCACTTTGCACTAGGCCTTACAGTCTGAATGTGGAGGCTTTCGGATGAGATGATAAACCAAGGTCCCATGTGCCCATGCACTTAGCACACGTTAAACCCAGTAGCAACGAAAAAGTTGTCATTCGGTCAAAATTTACCTCCCTTTCCTTCCTCATCAATCACAAAAATCACATGCAATAAAAAATGGGTGGCGTGCCTCTGGCTGCGACGCACTCTCCAGGTGGGAGCAACCCAAATTTCACAGAGATGCCTCTGTGACTATAAAATACCTAATACATTATTGTCTACATTGATTTTAAAGACACACTGCACCAGCATGATTAAGTCCCTTGCTTTTTTCTGGGTCGGTGTGGCCCACACACACTTTCATCGTATACGACCGAGGCTGCTCTTTAAAGTGATGTCTCGTTTTCGTGCATGAGGACATTTGTATGGGAGCCACACTTGGTCAAAATAAGGTTTCTTACAGATGGAAAACACGTGAAACCCGTGATTTTGACACGTGATGTGGTGGGCCTTTAACCCTTTCACCGCCAAAGTCGCATTTTAGCACCACAGTGATTTAACACCTATGTCACTAAAAGGCATCAAATTGGGGTCTATTATCCAAAGACCCTGTTGTCTTAGTCTTGGGAAGTAAGGATAGACCTTATTTTATATGTCACAGAAGAATCCCCAATACTGCAGATGGATTTGGGTCTCTACCCAGGTACTTTCAATGGACATTTTTGGCTGAAATATGGCTGGCGGTGAAAGGGTTCTTCTTCGATCGCTCAGACAGTTTCCTGTCAATTATGAGCGGAGATGCGTCATGCTGCCGTTATGCGCCTAACTAAGAAATAGTTAGGCCCAGCAAGTCCGACTTCGGCTGGAGGAAATCTTTTTGAAAGTGTTTCTTGAAAAAAGGCAGGAGAATGGACCGGTAAGGCAGAAAGATAGTAGATGACAGTAAGCAAAGGGAAAAGACAGAGTGAAAGAGAGTGACAGATTAGAGGAAGTAACAAGCACAGAACTTCCAGAAGGTGGGGGAACTATTTATTCAAAAGAGGTAAAGCAGATAGTAGATGATAGTAAGCAAAGGGAAAAGACAGAGCCAAAGAGAGCGACAGATTAGAGGAAGTTACAAGCACAGAACTTCCAGAAGGTGGGGGAACTATTTATTCAAAAGAGGTAAAGCAGAAAGATAGTAGATGATAGTAAGCAAAGGGAAAAGACAGAGTCAAAGAGAGTGACAGATTAGAGGAAGTAACAAGCACAGAACTTCCAGAAGGTGGGGGAACTATTTCCCAATACAGAGTGAGGTCCTTACCGATGTAGCGCAGGGCTGTCCGTCTAACCAGGTCCCTCCACCAGTACAGCTGGGTCTTGTTCTCCAGGTCCCTGAATATGGCGGAGGGGTTCCCCATTAGTTCGAACCCCGGGCGCAGCGCGTTCCGGTGCAGCAGGTCCATAGTCCAATCCAGGTTTGTGAAATTGTATACCGGCCAGCCTGAGGTCAGCCTGAATGAAACAATCCGTATGTAAATGCATGTGAATGTTAACAATGGATTGATTGATTAATAATGAAAAAATCAATTGATTAATCAGTTAATTGATCCATCAATCAACTGATATATCAACCAATCAATATGTTAATCAATCAAGTGATAAATCAATCACAAATTAATCAATATGTTAATCAATCAATCATCTCATTGACAGTTCAGTCAATAATTCAATCAATCAATTAAGTAAGCAACTGATCAATCAATCGCAAATGAATCAATCAATGAAATGATCAACCAACCCATCAATCAGAAATCACAACCAAATCAATCAATCCAATTCCATCCAACCATCTATCCATTAATCAAACTCTTCCACTGGAAGGGTAGGAAGTTCCAGCACATCACTCTACACTCCCACCAAATGCAAAGACATTCACTGCCAAGCACCCTGCCATGTGTTTGTCTGTATTTTAGAGCTTTTGTCACAGCTTCTGCCGTTAAAAGCAATGCTTGTGCACTAGAAAAAACAGTTACTTCCCTCGTCGGTTGAGATGCAACGGACAACCAAGAATGCCAAAAAAAATACAAGACGCAATGGCGCAAGAAGAGTTAATAAAAGCATACATTATACAGAAACAAAATGGGACTTAAATACACATAAAACACATCTCAAACAACTCTGGCAAGAAAGAATTGTCTGAAGACTGTTTCAAAGGACCGTGTTTGACAGACTATAAGGCCGGGTTCACATTAGACGCGTAAGTTCCGTACGGAAAACCCTAAATAAGTGGAAGAAAGAAGGACAAAAGTTTACGCATAATGGGGAAATTCGGACACGTGAGCAAATCCTTTTCCCTTCTTCGGTTCACTTATTTATGGATTGCGTACGGGTTTCCGCATGGAATATCCGCTTATTTCCCAGACTGAGAGCCCTGTGATTGTAATAACTAATATGATAAACAACATAGTAAGAAAGCATAATAACAACATCTGAATGTTGGTGTACATTTTGGAAGGTGCGCATTATAGTCAGAAAAATGTGTGACCCAGCACCACGAAAGGGACATTAAGTCGCTGGGCTAGTTTCTCACAACAGGCCTGCAAAGTCAAAAATCTCTCTTTTTTTCAAAATCAATTTTGAGTTATGGGTACTTTCGTGCTCTCTAACATCTCATCTTTCATATTTATAAAGGATTTATCTATATCATCATCTCTAAATACTCAAAAAAATGCTTTGAAATGAGTAGTGTGATACATTTCCTTCAGTTAAGCTGAAAGTTAGACCGATTAATTTCTCAAAATGGCCAATGGTCACCCTACCAGTTTTGAATGCTCAAAAACTCTAAAACGAAAAAAAAGGTTACAAGACGGTTCTTATATAATTTGAAAGAGAATTTTTTAACTGGACCATTGTCTAAGAATGGTCATTTCCACACTTAATGTCCCTTTCATTAAGGGTCCCATATGTGTGACTGCAGCGTGAGTGACCCGGGTTTGAATCCCGGCCTCGCCCTTTCTTTCTAGTTTGACAGGAAAATCGAACTGAACGTCCAATCCTTCGGATGGGGACTTAAAGCTAGTCTGACCCGTACAGTGCGCTTTGCGCACGTAAAAATCCCATGGCAGTTGAAAGTCGGTATAAAGAGCAGGGAGAAATCCCGCTGCCTGGCATGGCCAAATTGATAGCTAGGTTTTCCAAGTGTGCCCCCCCCCCCTCCTCACCCTGTGCCCCCCCCTCCCCGAAATTTTTTTATATAAAAAAATTGGGTAGGCGCTGCACTTGTGGCGACGCGCTCTTCGGGGGAGAGCAGCCCGAATTTCACTGAGATAAGTCTCTGACTAGAATATACCAAATAACATGCCACAGAACGCACCTCTCCACGGTAACTAGGTCGAGCAGCCAGTGGATTCGCACCTGTCGTATCCCTCCGTGTGGCACGGCCCCGATGTAGGCGGAGTTTTGCACCATGTCAGGGCTCAGGTCAAAGTGTGCCGCCTTTTGGTGGGGCGAGGGAGGGCTGAGGACGCACAGCATACATGTCAGCGGTTAACACACAGCATACATGTCAGCGGTTAACACACAGTATACATGTCAGCGTTTAACACACAGTATACATGTCAGCGTTTAACACACAGTATACATGTCAGCGTTTAACACACAGTATACATGTTAGCGTTTAACACACAGTATACATCACATGTCAGCGTTTAACACACAGTATACATGTCAGCGTTTAACACACAGTATACATGTCAGCGTTTAACACACAGTATACATGTCAGTGTTTAACACACAGTATACATGTCAGTGTTAAACACACAGTATACATGTCAGCGTTAAACACACAGTATACATGTCAGCGTTTAACACACAGTATACATGTCAGCGTTTAACACACAGTATACATGTCAGCGGTTAACACACAGTATACATGTCAGCGTTTAACACACAGTATACATGTCAGCGGTTAACACACAGCATACATGTCAGCGTTTAACACACAGCATACATGTCAGCGTTTAACACACAGTATACATGTCAGCGTTTAACACACAGTATACATGTCAGCGTTTAACACACAGCATACATGTCAGCGTTTAACACACAGCATACATGTCAGCGTTTAACACACAGTATACATGTCAGCGTTTAACACACAGTATACATGTCAGCGTTAACACACAGTATACATGTCAGCGTTTAACACACAGTATACATGTCAGCGTTTAACACACAGTATACATGTCAGCGTTTAACACACAGTATACATGTCAGCGGTTAACACACAGTATACATGTCAGCGTTTAACACACAGTATACATGTCAGCGTTTAACACACAGTATACATGTCAGCGTTTAACACACAGTATACATGTCAGCGCTTAACACACAGTATACATGTCAGCGTTTAACACACAGTATACATGTCAGCGTTTAACACACAGTATACATGTCAGCGTTTAACACACAGCATACATGTCAGCGTTTAACACACAGCATACATGTCAGCGTTTAACACACAGTATACATGTCAGCGGTTAACACACAGTATACATGTCAGCGTTTAACACACAGCATACATGTCAGCGTTTAACACACAGTATACATGTCAGCGTTTAACACACAGCATACATGTCAGCGTTTAACACACAGCATACATCACATGTCAGCGTTTAACACACAGTATACATGTCAGCGTTTAGCACACAGCATACATGTCAGCGTTTAACACACAGTATACATGTCAGCGTTTAACACACAGTATACATGTCAGCGGTTAACACACAGTATACATGTCAGCGTTTAACACACAGTATACATGTCAGCGGTTAACACACAGTATACATGTCAGCGTTTAACACACAGTATACATGTCAGCGTTTAACACACAGTATACATGTCAGCGCTTAACACACAGTATACATGTCAGCGCTTAACACACAGCATACATGTCAGCGTTTAACACACAGTATACATGTCAGCGTTTAACACACAGTATACATGTCAGCGTTTAACACACAGTATACATGTCAGCGTTTAACACACAGTATACATGTCAGCGTTTAACACACAGTATACATGTCAGCGTTTAACACACAGTATACATGTCAGCGTTTAACACACAGTATACATGTCAGCGTTTAACACACAGTATACATGTCAGCGTTTAACACACAGTATACATGTCAGCGGTTAACACACAGTATAATGTCAGCGTTTAACACACAGTATACATGTCAGCGTTTAACACACAGCATACATGTCAGCGTTTAACACACAGCATACATGTCAGCGTTTAACACACAGTATACATGTCAGCGTTTAACACACAGTATACATGTCAGCGGTTAACACACAGTATACATGTCAGCGTTTAACACACAGTATACATGTCAGCGCTTAACACACAGTATACATGTCAGCGTTTAACACACAGTATACATGTCAGCGCTTAACACACAGTATACATGTCAGCGTTTAACACACAGTATACATGTCAGCGTTTAACACACAGTATACATGTCAGCGTTTAACACACAGTATACATGTCAGCGTTTAACACACAGTATACATGTCAGCGTTTAACACACAGCATACATGTCAGCGCTTAACACACAGTATACATGTCAGCGTTTAACACACAGTATACATGTCAGCGTTTAACACACAGTATACATGTCAGTGCTTAACACACAGCATACATGTCAGCGTTTAACACACAGCATACATGTCAGCGTTTAACACACAGTATACATGTCAGCGGTTAACACACAGTATATATGTCAGCGTTTAACACACAGCATACATGTCAGCGTTTAACACACAGTATACATGTCAGCGGTTAACACTTGTAACCCCGATTAAAATGATGACTCTACTCCCTGTAACCACCAAATTAATGTTGGTAAACTGGGCCCCAAATGGGGTACTTTGCTTAAAAATATATTAAAAAATAACTACTTGATGGATTGACTTCAAATGTTCAGGGTTTGTGTATAAATGAAGAATGTTTAACTTGCAATGTTTTTTTTGTTATGTGATATTTTAGAGTTTTTGATATTGCAATTTTAACTCCAATATACATAACGAAGTGGGTGTACGGGGGCGGTTTTAGACGGCTTGGTAGGAGAAAGCAATGGATGTCATGGGCGGAATCAGGCTATAAGGGGCTTAAAACGTTAACACACAGTATATATGTCAGCGTTTAACACACAGCATACATGTCAGCGTTTAACACACAGCATACATGTCAGCGCTTAACACACAGTATACATGTCAGCGTTTAACACACAGTATACATGTCAGCGTTTAACACACAGTATACATGTCAGCGTTTAACACACAGTATACATGTCAGCGCTTAACACACAGTATACATGTCAGCGTTTAACACACAGTATACATGTCAGCGTTAAACACACAGTATACATGTCAGCGTTTAACACACAGTATACATGTCAGCGTTTAACACACAGCATACATGTCAGCGTTTAACACACAGTATACATGTCAGCGTTTAACACACAGTATACATGTCAGCGTTTAACACACAGTATACATGTCAGCGTTTAACACACAGCATACATGTCAGCGTTTAACACACAGTATACATGTCAGCGTTTAACACACAGTATACATGTCAGCGTTTAACACACAGTATACATCATCATGTCAGCGTTAAACACACAGCATACATGTCAGCGCTTAACACACAGTATACATGTCAGCGCTTAACACACAG
The DNA here is from genome assembly GCA_017654935.2 of Phymorhynchus buccinoides. NCBI lineage: Eukaryota > Metazoa > Mollusca > Gastropoda > Neogastropoda > Raphitomidae > Phymorhynchus > Phymorhynchus buccinoides. Next base: position 46,647,694 of record CM065692.1, on the reverse strand, counting down.
TATACATGTCAGTGCTTAACACACAGCATACATCATACATGTCAGCGTTAAACACACAGCATACATGTTAGCGCTTAACACACAGTATACATGTCAGCGCTTAACACACAGTATACATGTCAGTGCTTAACACACAGTATACATCATACATGTCAGCGTTAAACACACAGTATACATGTCAGCGCTTAACACACAGTATACATGTCAGCGCTTAACACACAGCATACATACATGTTAGTGTTTAACACACAGTATACACGATTTGGTCTTTAGAACTCAGGCGGCCATTTGAAAAGAGAGAAAGTATTTGACTTCCAACACCTCTGCCAAGGAGGAATCGCCGATTTGACAGTTTGATTTCTACTATTCTAGGAAACCAGAGCAAATTGAGTGTTGCGATCTCTGTAAAGGGTGTTTTCCTGGTGATCTCGATGTGTTTCTTGCAAAAACTCATCCATCAGGGTGCCCCTTTAAAAAACACCTTTAACAACAGGGGTGGGTCAGGAAGTCGAGGGTGGGTGGGGGGTGGGGGGTGGGGGGGGTGGGGGTGGGGGGGTGGGGGGTGGGAGAGAGTCCAATGGCTAAGTTGTGGGGTCTGACGATGATCTGAATCAAAAGAAACATCAAATTGGACTTTTGGAGAACTCTTCTGATCTTCTTAATTTTGATCTTGATCATAGACATAGCTGAAAGAGCCACACTGTGGCATTATATCAACGGAAACTAGGGGAGAGCACACCCTAATCTATGTTTATGACCTGGCCAGCCAGCGCCCGTTCAGCGTGCAGCCAGCATGATGCCACGTCCCAGCAAACTAAACTAACTAAAATTGGTTTGGGGTGGTGTGGGGGATGGGGTGGGGTCAAGGAGAAAGGGGATGGGAATGTGGGGAGGGAGGGGGGAGGGGGACTGGAATGGCGTTGTTTACTTCTTTCCAGGGGCCTGCTGGAGGAGGGTCTTAAAGTCCTCCACATACCCTGCAGAAACAACTGAGAGAAGTCAATAATAAAGGTGCATCATTGCATGCATGATTCTTAACTCGTTTGCATTGCAACGATTTTGAATTATTAAAAAAAACCTCACAAATCACTCCAGCCATACACACAAGCAAAACATACATAAACAAAAGGAGAAATGAAAGAAGATTATGGGTTTTTACTTCAGGTTTAGACATACTATGTCACATAGGGAAGTGGTAGATCAGACTATAGAGACTTTACAGAAAAACTCTCCCCACCGATTGGTTACTCCACAACAAACCAATACAAAAGCAAAGTCAGAGGCACAATTGTGGTCTAAGGGAGAGAAGCAAGTTTAGAAGTGACCAAGGTAAGGTGTGCACACAGATTTACTTCTCTTGAAGCAAATGCATCAAATTGACAGCTATCTAATCTATTAATTCCGGACATATATAGACAGGAATGACTTGAATGAGTTAATGCTGTCAGCTAAAACTCTTGTACTTATGGAAGTATACATATATATGAGACTCCCTAGAGTCAAAACAGCTGTCCTCGGCTGGGTTCTGCCAATGCCTCCCTAATGAGGAGAAACTAAGCTAGCACTCTTTATATTTTTTAGAACATAGATCAAAATACCAAGTTAGCATATAACTGGTTTTGATTTTAATGTTCGTTTCAAAGACATAGGGACAAAAACGTTTTAAACAATTTTACTAGAGAGAGAGAGAGAGAGAGAGAGAGAGAGAGAGAGAGAGAGAGAGAGAGAGAGAGAGAGAGAGAGAGAGAGAGAGAGAGAGAGAGAGAAAGAAAGATAACAGCCGCACAGCCAAACGACCTGGCCAGGTATATGATATATATATACATGATGTACATGAATCGTAATTATTGCTTCCCTCACCCCATATTTTTAGTGTAGGAGGGAGAGGGGGGAGGGTTCCGGAAACCCGACAACCCCCCTCTTCCTGATCCGCCTCTGAACGAAAGTCATCACTCACCAAAATCCAGTGCTGCGCCAAAAATGGCTGACGGGCACACTCCCCAGCCGAGCATCCACCACCAGTCTGAGGTTCTGCCGCTGACCTTGACATTGACAACAGGCACCGAGGACGGAAAGAACAGCACAGATCCACCAGGGTCCCATGCTCTGCGTGATCCCTACCATGTGGCTCCAAGATTCATTTCATCTGCTGCCTTTGTCATTCTCTCCTTCTTCTTCGTTTTTGCTTCGAACATCATCAATGGTGACCAGCTTCTTTAAAATATATACAAGGTGATTGTCCACACTTGTAGACATGTGACTTGATCAAAGGAAAGATAAAGAACAAGAGATAAACTAATCACACAGGCAAATCACTGAAATATATGCAAGCATTTTTAATTTAACCCTTTCGCCGCCAACCATTTTTCAGCCAAAATATACCATTAAATTTAACTGGGTAGAGAAAAAAAAATCTGCAATAATGTGAATTCCTCTGTGACAAGCATAACATTAGGCCTATCCTTACCTCCCAAAATTAACAAAATAGGGTCTTCGGATAACAGGCCCCGATTTGATGCCTTTTAGTGAAATGGGTGTTAAGCCATTGTGGTGCATAAATGCAACATTGGCGGTGAAAGGGTTAACCAACATCATTTCTTATTTGTTTTAAGCCCCTTATAGCCTGATTCCGCCCATGACATCCATTACTTTCTCCTACCAAGCCGTCTAAATCCGCCCCCGTACACCCACTTCGTTATGTATTTTGGAGTTAAAATTGCAATATCAAAAAATCAAAAATATCACATAACAAAAAAAACATTGCAAGTTAAACATTCTTCATTTATACACAAACCCTGAACATTTGAAGTCAATCCATCAAGTAGTTATTTTTTAATATATTTTTAAGCAAAGTACCCCATTTCGGGCCCAGTTTACCAACATTAATTTGGTGGTTACAGGGAGTAGAGTCATCATTTTAATCGGGGTTACAAGTGTTAAGTTATTAAAAATAAAACTTCAATACTTTCATTATGCAAGAACAAAATACATTCAAGTTGATTTCAACTAGTGCTAGGCAATATTTAACTCTTTTTACATATATATATGATACTACGAACTTTGGTTCCCAATCTTTTCAAAGAAGATTTTTAACTTGCCAACTACAGAATATTCGCACCCCATCTCCATTATGTCTTTTCCATGTTCTGTCTACATTCATTTTGTAAATGTTTTTTCCTTATTTTACACATCTAACTAGTAAACATGTCCCATATGTGCCTGTCGCATGCAAATTTGCAGCTCGTGCAAATTTGCAGCTCGCTACTATGACAGTGTGTATCAAAACACTATCTGAATGATCTTAGACGGAAAAAGTGCTGTCTCTATAGGGGATTTGAAGAATGAAAATATCACTGTTTCCGTAACAAAATTCACTAATATTTTCTGTCCCGGAGTGTACACTTGACACTTGGAGCGCAAGTGAAGTTATAGTGCACGTGCACTACAACTGCACTTGTACAGCTGCAAATTTGCACATGACAGTGCCTTCCCGGGTCGAGAGGACGTAAAACACCAAAATGTCTTCTTCTAGGCAATATTCAACTGTGGCGGTACCATAGCCGATGAGGTTTAACTGAGGCGTGGTTACCGCTACACCTATCTATATTGTTAAAAACTCGGGACTTTATTGGTGTTGCACTGCCTCCGGGCATTGCACCCAGTATTGTTCCCACCATCTTTGCATAAAATTTACAAATGTCCCATATGTGTCTATGACCAAGACTCGCGAGAGGACGTAAAACATCATTTTCACCTAGGCAACAAAGTATATATATATCATTTCAAAAATGAGGATAGATTTTTTTTAAAGTAGGACTTATGGCAGCCACAGGCTCACTTCTAGTTGCAAACTTGGTTACAATTACATTCACAAACCCTGAAAGTGAAAGTGAAACTCAAGCAGAATGCATTCAAACATCTAGTCTAGACCTACAAGCTGTGTTTAACTCAGATTTTTTTTTCCTTTCTTTATTCTCTTCCTTCTCCTTTCTCATGTTCCACGCTAAACTAATAAAACACAACAACTCAGGATACCTAAGTTTTATTGAGAAAATTTCACACCCTTGTGTTGTGTCAAAATGATTGTTAAGTCCGATAACTCTCTCCTCAAATTTTGAAGGGACATCATTCCCAGTGCATCGCAGAACCCGACCCGCCAAACATCGTCTGGTTTACACAAGATTTTAGACATTCTGCTGCCGTATATTTAAAATGCCTGAGGAATACTTCAAAACAACAGACGAGAAGCATGTGTCGACCGAGGTTTACATGTTGGTGTGGGCCCCCAAAATGGACCTAATCGCCCTGGCCAACGCCCAAGGCGAGGTGGTGTTGCATCGCCTAACATGGCAGAAAGTGTGGACTCTGGCGGCTCCCTCGGAAGGGGACATGGTGGGTGGGTTGGCATGGCGACCGGACAGCAAAGTTCTCGCCATCGGCTACCAGTCAGGGAAAATACGCCTGTGTGACATAGAGAAGGGGGAGATTCTTCACGCCACAGAAGTGGAGGGCGAAGTAACGTCGATGAGCTGGACGGAGCACAAATACCCCGAAAACAGCCCGTTCACCTCTGATCCTTACGGTGAAGACACCTCCGCCACCTACCTCCCTACCCTACAGCCCCTGAACAAAAACTACAGAGACTCCAGCTCAGTGTCCAAGGACAACGTGGACGAAGTGGTAGAGGACAGCAAAAAGCTGAAGGACCAGAAAGAGCTGAACTTTTTGATCGTCGGCACCAACAAAGACTCGGTGCACGTGATCGTCTATGGTGTGTTCCCTTTCGCCCAGGCGGGGTTCATGATTCAGGACGGTTCCCAGGAGAGACGCGTCTGCTCGGCCATCCTCACCGACGACCTTCACTCCTTATCCGTGGTGGTCGAGTCGACGTCGGATGAGTCCGACGAGATCGATTACTACATCCTGACGTTCGACACGACGCTGATCATGTCGCGGCACAAAGAGGTGCGAATGTTGGCGCTGAAATACGGACTGATCTGCTGCCTGATCGAGCACCTCCAGACCACTATCCAGCAGATGTCCGAAGCCTGGGAAGACATCCTAACCGAAATGGACTCCAAGCTGCTGAAGTTCGCCGAGGAGAAGAAGAAATCGGGGCACGGCACGGTCAGCAATGATTTTCTGGAGCTTCTTCTGTTCGGGATGCCGAGCTTAGAGCTGCAGAACTTTCTCCTCCACGAGCTGACGGACAAGGGGCTGAAGAAGCTGGGCTACTCCATTGAAACGTCGTACTCCAACATTCAGAAGCTGGTGGTGAAGCACCTGCAGGCGGTCAGCCAGGCCCTCATGTACCATCTCAGTGAGCTGCAGGGAATGGCTCAGTGGTATGACAAGTTTGGCATCTTAGGTATGTCATTATGTGTGTGTGTGTGTGTGTCACTGTGTGTGTGTGTGTCACTGTGTGTGTGTTTGTGTCACTGTGTGTGTTTGTGTGTGTGTGTTTGTGTCAATGTGTGTTTGTGTCAATGTGTGTGTGTGTACTGTTAAGGAAAAAACTCACCAACACCTGTTGTACACAGTGTGTATGTGTGTGTGTGTGTGTGTGTGTGTGTGTGTGTGTGTGTGTGTGCATTGGTTGGTGTTTGTGTCATAATGTTTTGTTTTTTTCCTCAATCAGTCAATGCCTGCATGTGTGTGTGTGTGTGTGTGTGTGTGTGTGTGTGTGTGTGTGTGTGTGTGTGTGTGTGTGTGTGTGTGTGTGTGTGTGTGTGTGTGTGTGTGTGTGTGTGTGTGTGTGTCACTGTGTGTGTGTGTGTGTGTGTGTGTGTCACTGTGTGTGTCACTGTGTGTGTGTGTGTGTGTGTGTGAGAATGCCTAGATGCATTTGTTTTTGCCCATGTCACGTGTGCACCTGCATGCAGTGTGTGTGTGTGTGTGTGTGTGTGTGTGTGTGTGTGTGTGTGTGTGTGTGTGTCACTCATGACTCACTGTGTATGTCAATCATTGTCACTGTGTGTGTGTGCTGAGTTTCAAGATTAAATTGGTTAATAGAATATACACACGCACACACACACGTGCACACCCGCATGCACACACACACACACACACACACACAGACACACACTGACACTGACATATAAATTACTTTTGTTATTTTTAGGCTTGGACCCTGCCGCCGTTCAGGAAGCGACCAAGGCGGCGGGCACCTTCGTGCTGTGCTCCAGCGACCTTCAGCAGGTGATCGACGGCAGCATCAAGAACTTCAAGGCCTTCTTCCGCTGGCTCTACGTGGTCATCCTCCGCCTGTCCAAGGAGGAGGTGCCCTCGGAGCTGGGCAAGATCAACCAGCACCAGCTGGACTTTGTCGTCGAGTTCCTCAGGGATAATTTCAGGTGTGTCTTCTTCTTCTTCTTCTTGAACTGCGTTCCCTAGGCCGTATGGCCATAATGGGTAAAGCAGGAGACAGACTATGCGACTGCCTCATATGACTCGATCAGGTCGTGACGTTGACCAAATCACAAGCCATCTGACTCGATGAGACTCGATCAGTGAAATTTAGAACCCGCCCTATTCGGCCCTGTCACCTGACTGGGCCCGACTGAGTCAGACTGATCGAGCAGGATGGTATGCAAATGAGGTGAAACGTCATGACCTGATCGAGTCACATGAGGCAGTCACATAGTCTGTCGCCGGCTTAAGACAGACCTGTTTGCTCTACTCTTTTCGAGTAGTATTCTACTCAATTTGGATCTCTACTACTACTCTTCAAAATAGAAAATAAAGCTAGATTCTACTAATTTTCAGTGAACATTGTTTGATGATTTAAAAATGAATAAAACTACACATTTTGCACCCAAACCACAGACTGCCCAAACTACTCGTTTCAGCTATCCAGACTACTCAAGACTGGCGTAGGGGGTAAACTGGTCTGGTAAGGTACGTATGTGTCTGGTTTTCAGTTTTTTGCTGGTCTCCCTGCTGCGTACAGACGACACATTCCGATTTCCGAGGAGCTCAAAGGAAAAACAAATATTTTGATTTTCTTTTTTTAAACTTTAAAGGCAGGAGAATGGGCCAAAAAGTTAGAAAGATAGTAGATAATAGAAAGCAAATAGAAAAAGCAGAGTCAAAGAGAGTGACAGATTAGAGAAAGTTACAAGCACAGAACTTCCAGAAGGTGAGGGAACTATTTTTACGAAAGCCCCCCCCCCCCGGTATCCCCACGGGGAGTCAGGTGGGTCAATCAGCTTTGCATGGGCGCAATTCCCCCCAAATAATTTTTTTTTTTTATAGGGGTCCAGGGGCCGCCCAGGGCCCTGGCGGGGTACAGAGGCAGAGTTCGGTTAGAGAATTCAGGAGGGGGGGGGGGGGGGGCAATGGAAGACAGAGAGATAATGACAGTTAAATTAAAATGATGGACAGAGACAGTTTGAGTCCGAGATAAGCCTTATAAAATGATTACTTTGCCTTTGAAAACCATATGGCATCACCATGCTGCTTTCAGGATTCCTCGAGAGAGACTTCCGGGATAGAACCTGTAGCCAAGTTCAAAACACCCCAAATTGCTTGTTGTTGATTTGTTCAGTTTTTGGTAAAAAAAAAGAAAAAAAGAAATTGGTGTGAAACTGAAAGAGTTGCACCCGCCATGGCTTTGACGGGGGGACTTAACGGTCATGCATGACACCCCCCTGCATGCATCATGCGGGGCCCGGGTGTCTCCGGCTAGACCGGGGCATTTAACGGTTGTGTATGACTTTTATCTCATCTTTCCCTCACACGTCTCCCCCCCCCCTCCCCCATTATAAAATTGATTTCCTTAAAGTTATAAATCTATTTCACAAAATTATTATCCTTTTACATGATATAGCCAACGGAGTATCATAATACTAAATTCCTGACTATCTTGGCTTTATCTTTTCCCAATAATATTTCATCCTATCTCACTATCTACCCTATCTTTGCTGACCTTATTTTCTTTCTTTTTCGTACTACCCCCTAAAGTGCAGCAGAATCTTCAGCGTGATGAAGTTGGCTGCCTAAGGCGAAGAAGAAGATGTGTGCCTTTTAGTTGAATTTAATGGCGAGTTCTTTCAACTTGTGTTAATTCTTATCTTCCAAATCAGGGGGTCAGAATAAAAACAAGCGCGAAATCGCAATAGTTTGTGGCACGCGGTCTATTTTTACCACTCCAATCATGAGTCACCTCCCCTGGCTTTTCAATAATTTTATTCTGTAAACCAGAATGTTATCTCTGCACCATTTCGTAACTTTTGATATCTTTTGGAAAACATTTAAAACTATGTATCCTACTTATACTCATCAAAAGAAGCACCGCATACTCGTCGTGTCTGTTGTAGTGTCTGTATTACGTATGTTTATTATTTTGTACGCTTTTAAAATACATCATTTTAAAGAGCGGCCTCAATTTGAAGTGTAGCCTCGATTTGAAGTGCGACAATTTTGTCAAAATGTGCGACAATTTTGGACCGACAGACAGACAGACAGACCGACCGACCGACCGACAAAGTGAGTTATAGGTTTGTGGCTTGAGCCATAAACAAAAAATGCCTCTAGACTTTTTGAGGGTCACCTGGATATTTTCGAGGGTCTCTCTTTACAATGAGGCTTTATGCTACTCCTTGCCGACACGAAAGGGCCATAATTTTAGGCCCGAACTGCCGATGCCCCCCTGTTGACGAGTCAGGAGCAGATACTTTTCTGCGGCTATATAGCTACTAGTTACTGACAGGCAAGGGCGATAATCTTAAGTAGGGGGCGTTCGCACCTCAGGTCAAGAGACTGGGGCAGAGAATTTTCGGTATAAAGCCTCATTATTGTTAACCTTGGTTTAAACACCAGGCGAGAGTCTGCTACTTTTTAGGGATGCACTGATCTGCGCATCAAAGTCAACACTGTGGGGAAAAATGAACATGTTTACAGTTTAGCTTTTTCTCTCTCAATA
>CM065692.1:46613771-46636271 GCA_017654935.2 Phymorhynchus buccinoides | reverse complement strand
GTCCTCGCCCGCCCTCCGGGACAGCGGGGTGCTGTATCCCATGGAGGGAACCAGGTCCCTCAGACAGCTGCAGGACACGCTGGAGTCCTCACTCAGAGCGGCGCTGGGGGTGAGTTAGAGGGGTGGGGGTGAGTTAGAGGGGTGGCGGGGTGCTGTACCCCATGGAGGGAACCAGGTCCCTCAGACAGCTGCAGGACGCGCTGGAGTCCTCGCTCAGAGCGGCGCTGGGGGTGAGTTAGAGGGGTTGGGGGTGAGTTAGAGGGGTTGGGGTGAGTTAGAGGGGTTGGGTGTGAGTTAGAGTGGTGGGTGTGAGTTAGAGGGGTTGGATGTGAGTTAGAGGGGTTGGGTGAGGTTGGGTGTGAGTTAGAGAGGTTGGGTGTGAGTTAGAGTGGTGGGTGTGAGTTAGAGTGGTGGGTGTGAGTTAGAGAGGTTGGGTGTGAGTTAGAGTGGTGGGTGTGAGTTAGAGAGGTTGGGTGTGAGTTAGAGTGGTTGGGTGTGAGTTAGAGAGGTTGGGTGTGAGTTAGAGAGGTGGGTGTTAGTTAGAGTGGTGGGTGTGAGTTAGAGAGGTGGGTGTGAGTTAGAGTGGTTGGGTGTGAGTTAGAGTGGTGGGTGTGAGTTAGAGAGGTTGGGTGTGAGTTAGAGAGGTTGGGTGTGAGTTAGAGGGGTTGGGTGTGAGTTAGAGTGGTGGGTGTGAGTTAAAGAGGTTGGGTGTGAGTTAGAGGGGTTGGGTGTGAGTTAGAGGGGTTGGGTGTGAGTTAGAGAGGTTGGGTGTGAGTTAAAGAGGTTGGGTGTGAGTTAGAGGGGTTGGGTGTGAGTTAGAGGGGTTGGGTGTGAGTTAGAGTGGTGGGTGTGAGTTAGAGAGGTTGGGTGTGAGTTAGAGTGGTGGGTGTGAGTTAGAGGGGTTGGGTGTGAGTTAGAGTGGTTGGGTGTGAGTTAGAGTGGTGGGTGTGAGTTAGAGGGGTTGGGTGTGAGTTAGAGTGGTGGGTATGAGTTAGAGGGGTTGGGTATGAGTTAGAGGGGTTGGGTGTGAGTTAGAGTGGTGGGTGTGAGTTAGAGGGGTTGGGTGTGAGTTAGAGTGGTGGGTGTGAGTTAGAGGGGTTGGGTATGAGTTAGAGGGGGTGGGTATGAGTTAGAGAGGTTGGGTGTGAGTTAGAGGGGTTGGGTGTGAGTTAGAGGAGTTGGGTGTGAGTTAGAGGGGTTGGGTGTGAGTTAGAGTGGTTGGGTGTGAGTTAGAGAGGTTGGGTGTGAGTTAGAGAGGTTGGGTGTGAGTTAGAGAGGTTGGGTGTGAGTTAGAGTGGTTGGGTGTGAGTTAGAGAGGTTGGGTGTGAGTTAGAGTGGTTGGGTGTGAGTTAGAGGGGTTGGGTGTGAGTTAGAGAGGTTGGGTGTGAGTTAGAGAGGTTGGGTGTGAGTTAGAGGGGTTGGGTGTGAGTTAGAGGGGTTGGGTGTGAGTTAGAGGGGTTGGGTGTGAGTTAGAGTGGTTGGGTGTGAGTTAGAGAGGTTGGGTGTGAGTTAGAGGGGTTGGGTGTGAGTTAGAGTGGTTGGGTGTGAGTTAGAGAGGTTGGGTGTGAGTTAGAGGGGTTGGGTGTGAGTTAGAGTGGTGGGTGTGAGTTAGAGGGGTTGGGTGTGAGTTAGAGGGGTTGGGTGTGAGTTAGAGGGGTTGGGTGTGAGTTAGAGTGGTGGGTGTGAGTTAGAGAGGTTGGGTGTGAGTTAGAGGGGTTGGGTGTGAGTTAGAGGGGTTGGGTGTGAGTTAGAGTGGTGGGTGTGAGTTAGAGAGGTTGGGTGTGAGTTAGAGAGGTTGGGTGTGAGTTAGAGTGGTGGGTGTGAGTTAGAGAGGTTGGGTGTGAGTTAAAGAGGTTGGGTGTGAGTTAGAGGGGTTGGGTGTGAGTTAGAGGGGTTGGGTGTGAGTTAGAGAGGTTGGGTGTGAGTTAGAGAGGTTGGGTGTGAGTTAGAGGGGTTGGGTGTGAGTTAGAGGGGTTGGGTGTGAGTTAGAGTGGTTGGGTGTGAGTTAGAGTGGTTGGGTGTGAGTTAGAGGGGTTGGGTGTGAGTTAGAGTGGTTGGGTGTGAGTTAGAGGGGTTGGGTGTGAGTTAGAGGGGTTGGGTGTGAGTTAGAGTGGTGGGTGTGAGTTAGAGGGGTTGGGTGTGAGTTAGAGTGGTGGGTGTGAGTTAGAGGGGTTGGGTATGAGTTAGAGGGGTTGGGTGTGAGTTAGAGAGGTTGGGTGTGAGTTAGAGGGGTTGGGTGTGAGTTAGAGTGGTTGGGTGTGAGTTAGAGGGGTTGGGTGTGAGTTAGAGTGGTTGGGTGTGAGTTAGAGAGGTTGGGTGTGAGTTAGAGAGGTTGGGTGTGAGTTAGAGGGGTTGGGTGTGAGTTAGAGTGGTTGGGTGTGAGTTAGAGTGGTTGGGTGTGAGTTAGAGAGGTTGGGTGTGAGTTAGAGTGGTTGGGTGTGAGTTAGAGGGGTTGGGTGTGAGTTAGAGAGGTTGGGTGTGAGTTAGAGAGGTTGGGTGTGAGTTAGAGGGGTTGGGTGTGAGTTAGAGGGGTTGGGTGTGAGTTAGAGGGGTTGGGTGTGAGTTAGAGTGGTGGGTGTGAGTTAGAGAGGTGGGTGTGAGTTAGAGGGGTTGGGTGTGAGTTAGAGTGGTTGGGTGTGAGTTAGAGAGGTTGGGTGTGAGTTAGAGGGGTTGGGTGTGAGTTAGAGTGGTTGGGTGTGAGTTAGAGAGGTGGGTGTGAGTTAGAGGGGTTGGGTGTGAGTTAGAGGGGTTGGGTGTGAGTTAGAGTGGTGGGTGTGAGTTAGAGAGGTTGGGTGTGAGTTAGAGGGGTTGGGTGTGAGTTAGAGGGGTTGGGTGTGAGTTAGAGAGGTTGGGTGTGAGTTAGAGTGGTGGGTGTGAGTTAGAGTGGTGGGTGTGAGTTAGAGAGGTTGGGTGTGAGTTAGAGAGGTTGGGTGTGAGTTAGAGAGGTTGGGTGTGAGTTAGAGAGGTTGGGTGTGAGTTAGAGGGGTTGGGTGTGAGTTAGAGGGGTTGGGTGTGAGTTAGAGGGGTTGGGTGTGAGTTAGAGGGGTTGGGGGTGAGTTAGAGGGGTGGGGGTGAGTTAGAGTGGTGGGGGTGAGTTAGAGGGGTGGGGTGGGGGCTGGGGTTAGGAGGAAAGTGCGGGGTTGAGGTTCTTGCGTTTTCATGGTCACGCTTAACTCCTTTCCTAAAAAAAGAAGCAAAACCCCACCTCCTTCCAGAAGTTTGGAGATTGGGGGAAAGTGAGGGGGTGGTGTTCTTGTCGTTCTCGGCCACGTGGGCAGCCGCACTCCGACTTCGGGGGGATTTTGGAGACTGATGATGTTATGCGGGGAGCTTGTCATGGCTAAAGTCGACAACTATGCATAACACCATTTTGATGTAGCCTTGGTGTTCCAGCCTATGTCAATTGGTCCGACGCAGCCTTAAGCCAAGGCAGATGCTCACATTATTACTGTTAGTAGTATAAGGAGGGAAGGTGGCAGAGTGGTTAAGACGTTCTCCTGCCAAATTCAATGCTTGACTGCAGCGTGAGTGACCTGGGTTCGAACGCCGGCCTCGCCCTGTCTTTCTAGTTCGGCAGGAAAATCGAACTGAATGTCCAGTCCTTCAGACTGGGACTTAAAGCTAGTCTGACCCGTGCACTTTATGCACGTAAAAATCCCACGGCAGTTGAAAGTCGATAAGAGCAGGGGGAAATCCCGCTGCCTGGCATGACCAAATTGATAGCTAGGTTTCCCAAGTGTGCCCCCCTTCCCTCCTCACCCTGCTCACCCCCCCCACCCACCCACCCAAAAAAAGGGTAGGCGAATTTTACAGATATATGTCTCTGTGACTAGAATACCAGTACCAAATCTATCACATCTTCATGCTGACGGACACTGTTATTATCATGCTCACATTATTATTCTTGGTAGTATTATTACAGGGTTTGCATGGTCTTTCAAGGTCTTTGAAAGTCTTTCAGAAATGGAATGCCATTTTCAAGTCATTGAAAGTTTTTGAAAATTGGCTTTGGTCTGTGAAAATCGTTAAATGGTTTGTGAAAAAGTCGTTTAACGCCTGAAAAAGTCATTGACTTCGTAAAAAAAGAAAGAAAGTTATTTGCTTCCAAAATTGATAAAGAAGCAATTTAATTTGGCTTATTTCCGATGTCGGCGGTTTGACTATCTCGTTGCTATCTATCCTCAATTTGTTGAGAGCTAGTACATGTACTTCCCTTCGCTATATCCCAGGTCTTTTGGGTACACCGGTGCAACTTGAGTGATCATGATCTGGGCAATCGTCATCAAATAGAAAAGAATTTGAAAATGTCTGGCAGCTGCCATTTCGACAAGAAGTAGCTTGAAAAAGCTGAGTACAAGAAGTGGCTGTGAAAGCGTGCTACTGACATGTCGCGAGAGGTCTTTGAAAATAGGATAAAGGGTCTTGGGTATGAAAAATCTCCTCCGAAATCGGAATGTGTCGTCTGAACGCAGCGAGGAGACCAGTGTAAACTGGAAAACGGACACATACGTACCCATTGTGGCCTTATGGCCTGGGAACGCAGAAGAAGAAGAAGGTATGAAAAATCTATACGAACCCTGCATGGGTGCTACTCCCCAAAATGAAAAAAAAAAAAAGGCAGGGATTCAGGGACCCATGGCCCCGGCAGGGTATAGGGGCAGAGCCCTGTCGGACGATTTGGGAGGGTGGGGGTGGGGGCAACTTAAGAGAGAGAGATAGCGAGACAGACAGACAGTTAAAATGATAGACAGAGACAGTTTGAGTCTGATATAGTGATAAGCCTTGTAACATTTCTAAGATAGAACAACCAAGTTCAAAACGCCCCAAATCACTTGTGGTCAAATGTTCTTTTTTTTTTTAATGAATTAAAAAACAACCTGAAGTTCAGTTTCTGGTAAAATTTAAAATACTGAAATCAGTGTAAAACTGAAAGTGTAGCACCCATGACCCTGTCTTATTGTTGTTGTCAGGGTTCGATGGAGGCGGTGAGCCAGTCGCTGCAGTGCAGCGCCATCTACCACCTCTTCACGCTAACAGACACGGTGCGCAGCGCCGGCGAGCTGCAGCTGCCGCCCAAAGTGTGTCAGTTCACCGACAACGCCTGTCACCACACTGTCACCCTCTTCACCAACAACTACCTGCCGCACCAGGTCAGAAACACAGCGCTTTCCTTCTTTCTTTTCTTTTCAGTTGGGGGATGTTTATCCTGCCCCGCGTTCACCGGTCTTCATTCAGACCATTAACAGCACACAGGATGCGTGCTACTCGTACCGAATAGTGGGATGGGCATGGGCTTTAACGTGTGCACAAGATCTTGTGCATGCGTTCGCACACGAGACCTTGGTTTTTGAAAAGTCTCATCCGAAGGACTTTTCCCCCAGCTGACTTCAGGTACCCATTTACACCCGGGTGGAGTGAGGAAAATAGGAGTAAAGTGCCTTTCCCAAGGACACACCACTGTGAACCGAGCTGGGTGCGAACCTGCGCACTCACAAACCTGACGGATTATGAGCTAGCGACTCGGACTTACCAACTCAGCCACAGTGGCTCCCGGTTTACCTAGGATGATAATTATATTATGTCACCTGTTGTCACCATGTCACCTACATGCTGTCACCTGAAGTGTGTCAGTTCACAGACAACGCCTGTCACCACACCGTCACCCTCTTCACCAACAACTACCTGCCGCACCAGGTCAGAAACTCGGCAGTTTACCTTTGATGATAATGATATTATGTCGCCTGTTGTCACCGTGTCACCTACATGCTGTCACCTGAAATTATTGTGAATTATCCGGTTCTTTAATATTTTTTATTTTTGTTACCCAATTTAGAGCTAGCTAGTTTTCTCTGTAATTTCTGGTGTGTAGGGGGCTCTGGGTAGATCTGGGGTGCTGGCTCCACGTGCCACACCCTGGCAAACTGCATTTACTGGCGGGCTAAACGACTTGAGGGTGTGCTGTTTACACTGCACCGCTGGGCGGATGAGCTGCACAGGCAGCCAACGGCCAGGGCTGGAAGAAGAAGCCCCTATTGGGTTCAGCAGCGGAGCGTACGAAACCGGAGGCGACTCACAATAATAACCTGTGAATCTCGGCTTGTGGGCTCAAAGAAGGGAAACTGAAATGAAAACCTGGCTAGGTGTCGGCCGTTACCAGGACACCGGACCAACGAAGGCGTCGTCACAGTGGCCTCGCGAGGGGCGTGGTCTACCCACAACCGGCTGTGCACGCATTGCACAACTTATGGCTGTGCAGCTAACCTTAGACCGTTGTGGTGTCGTTTTCCTGGACCATGGCTACCCACAACTGGCTGTGCATGCATCACACAACTCATGGCTGCGCAGCGAACCTTAGACCGCTGTGGTGTCGTTTTCCTGGACCATGGCTACCCACAACTGGCTGTGCACGCATCACACAACTTATGGCTGCGCAGCGAACCTTAGACCGCTGTGGTGTCGTTTTACTGGACCATGGCTACCCACAACTGGCTGTGCATGCATCACACAACTTATGGCTGCGCAGCGAACCTTAGACCGCTGTGATGTCGTTTTACTGGACCATGGCTACCCACAACTGGCTGTGCATGCATCACACAACTCATGGCTGCGCAGCGAACCTTAGACCGCTGTGGTGTCGTTTTCCTGGACCATGGCTATCCTCAAACGGCTGTGCACGTATCACACAACTTATGGCTGCGCAGCTAACCTTAGACCGTTGTGGTGTCGTTTTCCTGGACCATGGCCGGGGGAGGACGGCACCGGACCCTCAGTTTCAAAGGGGCCCGACCCAAGCTACCGACCATGGATCTGATGCCTCTCAGACATCTCAGGGAGGACAGACTGGAGAATGTGGTCAGGATGAACTTCTGATTGTGCAGTGGAATACGGAGGGGGTTCAGTGGAAGAAAGTGGAACTCCAGCACTTCCTGTGGGGGTGTGCGCTCACGCGTGTGTGGTGTGTGTGTGCGTGTGTGTGTGTGTGTGTGCGTGTTGTGGCTGTGTGCATGTTTGTGATAGTTAATATTGTAGTAGCTTATTTATATATTTATTGTCTATTTATTTATTTATTTAAATAATTTTGAAGCGCCGTGAGCTTCAGAGAGAAAGGGCGCTCTATAAATGTTAGTTATTATTTAAAGGAAAATGCAATCGATGTGCGCTACTGTAATGTAATTGCTGTTGTTGTACAGGTGTTCTACGTCCTGCGGCAGCCGACCGACGTCAGCAAGGTGGAGGAGGAGGACACCATTGTTGCCGTCAGCTGTGCCAAGGTGGCTGTCACCCCGCGCAACAAGCCAACCCCCAACACCTCACTGCAGGTATTCAGTTTTGTATGCACGGTGTGGGCGTGTGCGTCAGGTGTGCATGTATGTCTATGAATGATGATGCTAGGTGAAGGCCCTGTACACATTAGTTGCGTAAGTTCTGTATGGAAACCCAGAAGTAAGTGACAGAAAGAAGGGTAAACGTTTACGGATTAGGGGAAATTCGGACACGTGCGCAAATCTTTTCCCTTCTTTCTTTTACTTATTTATGGATTGCGCACGGGTTTCCGCACGGAATCTCCGCATATATATGTGTACACGGCCTAATGCATTGAGTCTGAGCAAGAGCGTATGGAGTTCACAAGTACGGGTTGGGGTAAGCGCTCGTACACATATACTCGGATGTTCCGCACGGAACCCCTGTAAATAAGTAAAAGAAGGAAGGAAAAAATAAGCGGACATACTTCCGTGCGGAAACGTGTCCGCTTCTTTTTTAAATTATTTTTATTGTAACTTATTTACAGATGAGCGCATGTGGTTTATCCGTCTAATGTGTAAGCAGCCTATGAATGCATTTGTATGTAGTATGTAAGTTAGTATGTAATTATGTATGGATAGATGAATGGATAGATGTATGGATGGATGGATGGATAGATGTATGGATGGATAGATGTATGGATGGATAGATGAATGGGTCTATGTATGGATGGATGGATAGATGAATGGATCTACGGATGGATGGATGGATAGATGGATGGATCTATGTATGTATGGATGGATGGATAGATGTATGGATGGATGGATGTATGGATGGATGGATGGATAGATGAATGGATCTATGTGGATGGATGGATGGATAGATGAATGGATCTATGTATGGATGGATGGATAGATGAATGGATCTATGTATGGATGGATGGATAGATGAATGGATCTATGTATGGATGGATGGATGGATAGATGGAATGGATGCATGGATCTATGTATGGATGGATGGATAGATGAATGGATCTATGTATGGATGGATGGATAGATGAATGGATGCATGGATCTATGTATGGATAGATGAATCGTGCCTCACAAATGTCAAATCGCATCGCATTGGGATCGAATGGTATGTAATGTAGCGGGCTCGTAATTGTCTAAGACCCACTGTAGTTGTCAACGTCTCTGCCGCAGGACCCTGCCCCCGAGGGGCTTGAACTTGAAGAGAAAGCGGAGGAGTTCTCCTTGTTGGACCTGGGACGCTACGACCCCCACACCCTCACCCTCCTTCTGGCCTCCTCCCCCTCCCCCTCCCCCTCCCCCTGCCCCCACGACCGCCCCCCTGCCCTCCTGCAGTTCCCCCTGTCCTCCATCCCCCCCCAGGCCTACACCCCCGTCACCTCCACCGAGAACATCGCGGGGTCCGCCGCTGGGAGTGTGCGCACGGTGGAGCTAAGCGATTTGGTACGTTGAACCTTTTCACTATTCATTCCATGCACACACTCTGTTTTGGGGGGAGTTTTGTGCGCACGGTGGAGCTAAGCGATTTGGTACATTGAACCTTTTCACTATTAACCCTTTCACCGCCAGCCATATTTCAGCCAAAAATGTCCATTAAATTTACCTGGGTAGAGAACAAAATCCATCTGCAGTATTGGGGATTATTCTGTGACATCATATAGAATAAGGTCTACCCTTACTTCCCAAAACTAAGACAACAGGGTCTGTGGATAATAGACCCCAATTTGATGCCTTTTAGTGACATGGGTGTTAAACCATTGTGGTGCTAAAATGCGACTTTGGCGGTGAAAGGGTTAATTCCATGCACACTCTGTTTTGGGGGGGAGTTTTGTGCGCACGGTGGAGCTAAGCGATTTGGTACGTTGAACCTTTTCACTATTAATTCCATGCACACACTCTGTTTTGGGGGAGCATAAGGCGATTGTGATGTCATTGATGATGTCATAACTTTTGATGTCATAGCCCTGGAATGATGGTTTTTGGTTTAGACAAGTCAGGAAAGATATATCTCTAGACCATTTTCTCAGATTGAGTCTAACAGGTCTTTTAAATTTTATAATAAGAAAATCGATAATTTCTCAGTTTTCCTCTGGCAGTGAAGGGGTTAATAAAAATAAACTACAGACAAACCTCTATTTTAAGACTTCCAAAATGTCCGGAAAAATCGGTCGTAAATTGGAGGGGTCGTATGACGGAGGTTTTCACTGGCAGCCGTAGAAAGAAAAAGTTCAGCACAGTTCATACTCTCTTCTTCATGCACACATACAATGACATATTAAAACTGGATTTGGGTCTTTCCAACTCCATAGGATTGTGCAATCGATGTATTACAGTTTCACTTCGCCGACTTCTGTTAATCACCTCCACTCTCGTCCAAAGTCAGTGGTTTTCAGTGGTTTTCGTGCTTTTCCTACGCTTTCCGCCATCTTTTCTACAACAAGGGAAGCGACTCCGCTTTCAGGCCATTGACCGTGGTTGTTTCCCTTTGCTCGAAGTCTATGCAGACGACAACAACGGTCGTAAAAACCAACAAAATGGCGGTCGTAAGTCGCGTTTTAGAGGAAGTCGTTTAAGAGAGGTCGTTTACATAGTAAAATGCATCCGTGCCAACAAATCCGGTCTCAAATGAGAGGTGGTCGCTTAACAGAGGGTCGTAAAATAGGGGTTTGTCTGTACCCAAATTACAACGGAGAGGGGAGACTTACCTCATAAGTTGAAGCCTGCTCTCGGATTTATCCGCGATGTATGAACAGGATCAGGTGTTTTATCGATTCTACTTCTTTTGTCTATTGCTATGTCCATTGTTCGTTTGGTTTGTTGTGACTTTCTTTTCAAAAATGTATTGCTTGTATTTCCTGGTACAATTCCGCCAATGTTTATACTGTGTAATTCGTTTTGAACTGAGCACGCCATAAGCTCTGCTTGTTGTTGCTTCAGTTATGTCATAGTTGTTGTTCATGTTGATTTGGAAAATAAAACATTTAAACCAGGATCAGGTGTTCAATGGATTTGGTGTGACATTTGGGGGGCTGCACCTTATAATAGAATGCGCATTGTAGTCTGAATAATACGGCAAATTGCAAAAGAATGATTGAATTTATTCAAGTGAAAACTACACGTATGTGACGTAGTTGTGCCTAGCTCCTTTATTTTGTGTCACAGCTACTCTCAGTCAGGTCTCTTAAAAGTGATTTCCCATTCGTCTTTTCGCTGTGTTGATGATGTATGAGCACAGCTTTTGCCGAGCGAACTCTGTCAGACTAGCTGAAGCGAAGCCTACATGGCCATGAAACACGGTCCAAAGGGCCAGCCACACCTCCACTAAAATCGCAGGACCATACGATGTGATTCGATCACGTGGTCTCGAAGAACAAAATGTGATTCGCGCTTTGAGGCTGCGTGATCGAATCATATCGTACAGTCGTACGATTTTTGTGGACGTGTGGCTGGCCCTTAGCTCACTCAAGTCGTTCCGGCCATGTATGTCCGGAATTAATTGATAGCTGTCAGTTTTATGCATCTGCTTCAAGGGAAGTAAGTCTGTGTGTACACCATACCTTGGTCACTTCTAAGCTCGCTTTGCTCCCTTAGACCACAATTTTACCTCTGACTTTTTTTGTAGTGGTTTGTTGTGGGGTAACCAATCAGTGTAGAGAGTTTTTCTGTATAAAGTCTATGTCTGATCTACCACTTCCCTGTGTCTAAACCTGAAGTAAAAAACCTGTAATCTTCTTTCATTTCTCCTTTTGTTTATGTATGTTTTGTTTTTGTGTATGGCTGGAGTGATTTGTGAGTTTTTTGAATGATTCAAAATGGTTGCGATGCGAATGAGTTAAGGGAAGGCATGTGAACATGCTGTGTGTTTCAACAGTAAGCTCCCAAGAATGATGCTATAGCTGGGAGGAAGAAGTCAGAATTTATGATGGCAGCTATCTGCCGTCATGACCTTAACCCTTTCACCGCCAACCATATTTCAGCCAAAAAATGTCCATTAAATTTACCTGGGTAGAGAACAAAATCCATCTGCAGTATTGGGGATTCTTCTGTGACATATATAAAACAAGGTCTAGACAACAGGGTCTTTGGATAATAGACCCCAATTTGATGCCTTTTAGTGACATAGGTGTTAAATCACTGTGGTGCTAAAATGCGACTTTGGCGGTGAAAGGGTTAAAAGACACTGACAGTGATGGCAGTTGATAGCCGTCAAGATTCCACTGAGTTAGCACATTTGATCCCAGCTGTGGCAGCAGCATGTTTCTGGTCTGGTCCTGCTGTTTACTGCAGAGATCTCTGAGTGAGCGTAACTCTGACTATGCCCAGAAAAATGGCTGCAGTTTTGTCAATATTCACTGTATTTCTTTCACATGCTGAAAGTGTTTTTGCGACACAAGTGTTTCAAAAACTTTACAAAGTTTCGTGAAACTCGAAAAAGGATATTTATACCTAAAAACTGATACATAAAAAACAACAACAACAAAACTTTGGTTCTTTTGCTTTCAGTTCAATTTGACTTAATGAAATTTTATGCCTTTCACTTTCTGTGTGCTTTTGTTTTTACTTGAAAGTGTGTTTAATTGTTTTTTATGCCATGTTACTGCAACTATGCTTCTTCTTATTTGAAAATTTGTAAAGCGCTCTGAGGATGATTATTTTTTTTATCGCACGGCACTATGCAAGCTTTATTTATTATTATTATTAGGAAGAAAGGTGGCAGAGTGGTTAAGACGTTCGCCCGCCAAATTCAATGCTTGACCGCAGCGTGAGTGACCCGGGTTCGAATCCTGGCCTCGCCCTTTCTTTCTAGTTCGACAGGAAAATCCGAACTGAACGTCCTGTCCTTCGGATGGGGACTTAAAGCTAGTCTGATCCATGCGCTTTACCCACGTAGAAATCCCACGGTGGTTAAAAAAGTCGATTGGAGGAGGGAGAAATCCTGCTGCCTGGTATGACTAAATTGATAGCTAGGTTTTCAAGTCTGCCCTCCTCTCCTCCTCCTTCTCCCCCCCAAAAAAAAAAAAGAAAAGAAAAGGAGTAGGCACTGTGCTTGCGGCGACGCACTCTCCGGGAGAGAGGCAGCCCAAATTTCACCGAGTTAAATCTCTGTGATTAGAATATCGTTGGTGAAATTCAGAAACCTTGTATCTCAATTTTGGTAGCTTTGAGAAAAAGTAAAAAAAACTGTTTTAAAAATTACCACAATTGATTAACTATGATGAATATGTTGTTCAAGACATTGCGAGTTTAGTCCTGCATTTTGTTAAAAAAAAACTGTTGAAAAGAATGAAGATACGAGGTTTTTGTCCTTAAGTAGATCTGAATTTGGGACTTACGAGTTTTTCTTCTAATTTACACAACCTCATTTACCCCAGATAGAAAGTCGTTAGAGATACGAGCTTTTGGTGGAAGGTGGCGGGAAAAATTAGAGAGCTGACTATGTATCTAACTCAAACCCCCCCAAAAATCGAGATACAAGGTTTTTGAATTTCACTGACGATATACTAACAGACCTGTTTACCCTTCTGGTTTTGCTGGAATTATCCCAGGAATTTGCAAAAATTCTGGGTAAAATAATAAATTCCGGGTGAACGCTGAAAATCCCGGGATTTCGAAAAAACGTCTATTATTTGTTTCCGTTCGTATGAAAAGACGCAAGGGTTGACCGAAACCGAATGCAAATGGCGGCCAGGCTTTTACTGTCGATTCGAAGAGCTTTCCAGGCAGTTTTTTTAATGGTAGAGATTGTAATTAGGGCTTGAAATGAGTCAATTTAGATTATATTATCACTGGAAAATACGATGATGTGAGAATTTTGAACTTTTCAATGGAAAATGAAGTGAAAATTGATCGCGATGGCGCCGAGTTGAATCAGTGTTTTATCGCGAGTCGTGTACCGATGTGAATTCTGTTTTTTTTTCATTTTTTTCCTCAAATTCCGGGTTTTTCTGTGGCAAATTCCAGGTTTTTCATTATAAGGGTAAACAGGTCTGTACTAAATACCAAAAAACCCACAAAAAACAAAACAAAAAACTATGACTTTCTTGACTCTGCAGCTGCAGTCAGGACAGTGGTCTCTCCAGCGCCTGGACAACGTCCGGGCCCACTCCCTGGCCGTCAGCTTACGGAAAACCGCAGCCGTCCTCTTCCAGTCCCGCCGACGCGTCCGCATCCTGATGATGGAGGAAGACGACGACGACGACGAGGAGGAGGAGGAGGAGGATGCAAACGTAGAACAGATGGATGAGACGGGTGGGAGTGGGGTTGTGGGTGAGGGTTCGATGGTTCAGGAGCGGGGGGAGGGTGGGGGGGATGCCAGTATGGGGGGGGAGGAGGATGAGGAGAACAAGGAGAACACCAGCGCCTCCAGTGGCGGCGGCCCCGAGGGTGATACCATTGTGGCGTGAAGGAAGGAAGGAAGGAACGAATGAATGAATGAATCGAAGAGTTTGACTTTTCGAGGGTACATCCACAAACGATTAACCGTATTTTACTGACTGTAAGGCGATCCTTCTTTCCTACACTGAGACCCCTGTGCCTCATAATGTGACTGATAATATAGTAAGAAACTATAATAACAAAATCTGAATTTTGTGCAATATTTTTTGGGGTGCGCCTTATAATCAGGTGCGCCTTGTAGTCCGTAAAATAGGGTATCTTGGCTGCCAAATCATGGCTGTTAACCCCTTCACTGCCGAGGGTTAATGGGTTTCTTGCATCGCTGTGTGTTGAGCCAAGTTTGGCCTTCGGAGGGTCGCTTCACTGATCTGTCCACTGCTCATCCATTTGTTGATGTCACAAATTAAAAAAATGTTAAATGTAGATCGGGGATTAATAGTAGATTGACATTTTTCAAAGAGTATGGAACACTTTATTGTGTTTTTTCCCCCTCGACTTGGTCAAAATTTGATGACAAAAATGCCACGTAGTAGACACGGTCATAGGCGTACAGCATAGTGCAAGCAGTCCCGTGGTAGACACGTGGCCATCAGTGAAAGGGTTAAATCGAAACTAGCAATCTATTCTATCATCCTTACCATTCCACTACAAAGTGCATATTTGTACAAGATTAGCTTGGAAGACAGAAACAAAACCAAGAGTGTCTTACTACCACAACTCCCAATCCACCTAACTTCCGGTTAAGCAGACTACTCACTTTCTTTCAAGCTAGCATGGAAGGCAGGCTTGTTTTTCTGTTTCTCCAGGAATTTTTTCTCCTGCTTTCAGCTTAATGAGTGTTTTTTGAGGTATGATTTATTGTCTGTTTGTTTTTATAGACTTATTTTAAGTCTTTTGGGGGATATGTAAACATGTTTTGCTGATTTACCTTCTTATTTTAGATGGTATGTGTGTGTTTATGTGATATCTCTGTCATGGTTTGTTCCGTGGTTCTCAGAGTAGTGCTTTACCATTACCCTCCTCCTTGTTGGTAATCATGCACTTTGTAGTGGAATGGTAAGGATGATAGAATAGATTGAGGAATTTTTATTAATTCTACTATCTATTTTATCTATATACTTACCATTCCACTACATTTAATTGACCCTCCCACCTCCCTCCTAATGGTTTTTGAACGTGTACCTTCCTTTTTTTGTTTTTGTTGTTTGTTTTGTTTTTGGATGCTTGCTTTCAAGAAAGTGAGTAGTCTGCTATACCGGAAGTTACGTGGATTGGGAGTTGTGGTAGTAAGACACTCTTGGTTTTATTTCTGTCTTCCAAGCTAATCTTGTACAAATATGCACTTTGTAGTGGAATGGTAAGTATATAGATAAAATAGATAGTAGAATTAATAAAAATTCCTCAAAGATATTTTAATTCTTAACCCCTTTGCTGCCAGCGATTTTTCAGTAAAAAATAAAAAAACACATTAAACTTATGTGGGTAGAGAATTTTTTTAAATTTGCAATATTGGTAGTTCCTCTATGACATGTATAACATCCTTACCTCCCAAAATTAAGAAAATAGGGTCTTCGGATAACAGGCCCTGACTTGATGCCTTTTAACCCTTTCATTGCCACTGTCGCCTCTTGCAGGGTTCCTAGGGGCCTTACCAGTCCTTATAAGTCTTGACCAATTGAAACCTCCAAGTAAGGCCTTACAAGTGCTTACATTCGCTTCAAGGTCCTTACAAGTCCTGACAGCTGCCAAAAACTGCCCTGAGCAGCAAGACCATACTCAAAATAGATCGCAGAAGCAGCACTTTTACACTTGAGAAACATCGCTCGGCACCTACTCCACCTTACCCCCCTCCCCCACCTTCCCGTTTCAACTGACCGCTTTTAGCAGACGAATGATGCACCGCGAGTTGTCAGTAGAAATTGGACTGAAATCTCGTTCTTTCTCCTGGTGTCGCTTTGCGAGAAAACACGTATATCTGTGTCAGCCATAGTTTTTCTATCTGCTTAGACATTGTTCACAATGCTGGGAAAGTGTTCCTTTCAAGATCGTTGGCTAAAAGATGGACATTATCCTTAGGCCTACAGGTCCTTACAAGGTCCTTACTTGGGGATAGCTGAAAGCCCTGGGAACTCTGTCTTGGCACCACAATGATTTGACACCCATGTCACTGAAAGGCATCAAATGAGGGTCTGTTATCCAGTGACCTTATGTTCTTAATTTTGGGAGGTAAGGATAGGCCCTATTTTATGCATGTCACACAGGAATCCCCAATATTGCACACAGAATCTTTTCTCTACCCAGGTAAGGTTAATGGAGATTTTTAGCTGAAAAATGGCTGGCGTTGAAAGGGTTAAGTTACGTGGGTGTTAAACCATTGAAGTGCAGAAATGCGACAAAGGCGGCGAAAGGGTTAAAGCTGGAAAGAAGAGAAACAGCAACACCGTACTAATGATACACAAATTTTCATGTTTATCGTAAAGCCTTCGACAAGCTACAATTTGACCTACTGACAAAAATAGTTAAAGTGTTTACACATTATAGACTAACATTTAGAGTACTAACAGGTCTGCGCGCTGGTTGGGTACAGCGCGTACCCCCCCTTGAAATCGTAGAGATTGTAGAGAAATCACGTCATGCTTGTGTCATTGTTTGCGTCATTTTGAGGGGTATGCAACCCCCCTTGGTACTCTAGAGGATGTTTCATATCTGTGTGTTTGTGTGTGTGCGTGCGTGGTGTGTGTGTGTGTATGTGTGTGTGTGTGTGAGAGAGAGAGAGAGAGAGAGATATCACACTCGCTCCCACTTTTTTTTCCAGCAAGTCAAATGTTTGTTGTTTTTTTAAGTTGATTTTGTTGATGATGATGTTGTTGTTATATGAATATATTATACCATTTCAGTTGTGTTGTTGGTGTTAAATAAAATGACATGCTGATTAATGGCTGGAAGTTTGTCTGCGTCAAAATAAAATGAAATAATAAAGCTGAACTGGGCGTTTCAGCACTTTAAGTTTTAGATAATGAGACTAGAACTGCTGAGGTGTACATATGTGTGCTAGTGTGTGTGTGTTCTTATGCGTTTGTGTGTGTATGTGAGTGTGTGTGAATGTGTGTGTGTGAATATGTGTGTGTGTTCGTATGCGTCACTGTCAAGTCAAAATTATATTTACTAGCGCAACGCCTAGTACTGGCAATGCACCATACTGGTAACACCTAGTAACGGTAACGGCCAAGTACTGGTAACGCTGAGTACAGCAAATTTGAAGCGATTCGGTTAAGAAACGGCGGAGTTATAAGGCCTCGTTTCCCGTTGGCGCTGCTCTGAGAGTGACGCGTTCTCCCGATTCTCTTCAAATTTGCTGCTAGGCGTTGCCCGGGCCATAGCAAGCCTGACAGCAAATTTGAGTTAAGAAACGGCGGAGTTATGCGTGAAAAGGTGAAGCGGCGTATAGCGCGCGCGTTTCTGAACCGATTCGCTTCCGGTTTGGCACACGGATAGTCCCCGGCCCCGGTCATCTTCCTGCCAAATTCGAAGGCAATCGGCCCAGAAACGCCGGAGATACGGGCGCCGAGAGGCCGGCGGATGCGCGTTTCGCGCATTTGCGAAACCGCGCAAATGACACGGCCGCCTCGGTTGCCGTTGCCATCGCCCCGTGAGGGCTCACAGCAAATTTGAAGCGATTCGGTCGAAAAACGGCGGAGTTATAAGGCCCGTTTCGTGTTTCAGACAGACAGACACACACACACACACACACACACACGGACAGTTGGCTTTTTACTATATGATTGACAATAACAGAATAAGCCTGATGAAGCTTTTTTTTACATCCTGACGTCATAAATTAATAAGAAAAAACAAGGCAAATAAGATGAAAACAAAAACTGGAGAAAAATCGAACCACAATCAATAAACACGGGGAAAACCACACACATTTCATACAAGCACAATACAATGATTATGTATAGATATGGACAAATGTACTCATAGTGGTACAATAAAGAGAGAGTTGGGAAGAAAAAAAAATGACTGAGACAAAGAGACCACAGAGACACCGGAAGAGAGAGAGAGAGAGAGAGAGAGAGAGAGAGAGAGAGAGAGAGTCATAGTTTACTCAGACGTGAGAGAGAAAACAAAATCACAGATGCAGAACACCCCCCCCCCCCCCCCCCCCCCCCCCCAGAACACCGCTTATATTTAAAGCGCAGAAGGAAAGAAATGAAAAAACAACAACATGAATTTGCACGCACCTGTAATGTCTCCTCGTCTACTAGTGCAAGGCACACAAACACAAAAGCAAATTACACTACAGTGGAACCTCCCTTATAAGACCTTAAAAAATCATCCCAAATGGGGTCTTGTAAAGGAGGGGTCTTATAAGGGAGGTCATTTTAATACTTACAAAGAAGGGCAATGTCTCGGAGAAGTAGGTCTTATATGGGAGGGAGTCTTATAATGGGAGGTCTTAATAGTGAGGTTCCACTGTAGCAACAATAGCGCCTTAGGCACTCATTCTCATATTCACATCAGGTATTTTTACAAAGCACCAAGCATAATGATTCTTTTTAAGTGCTTTTTTAAACGTTTGTTTTGAAGGACACGAATTTAGAGAAAAAGACATTATTCCATGCTGTGCCCCCTGAGTAAACAAAACTAGATTTATAAACATTATTTCGTGGTCTGGGGAAAGAAAGCTTGTTGGTGTGTCTATTTGGGTTAATAGCAAACGTTTTGATAATTGTTTGGGGAGCGACTCCATTTACCACACTAAACATGCAGAGGCATTTGTTGAAGAGAAGTCTGTCTTTTAGTGGCAAAATGTTTAATTTATTGTAATCATTAGCTGTTAGGGTGCTGGATTTCACCAGTACTAGTTTCACAGCTCGTTTATGTAACCGACTTATATGTTTTAGATTAGCTTCACTGGTACTGTCCCAAAGGGTTGATGAGTAATTCACGTGAGACATAATGTGAGCATGGAAAAATATTTTTCGTGACTGAAGATTTACTAGGTTTTTAATTTTTGCCTATTGATAAATCTTTTTTGAGATACCTTTACCCAGTTTAGATATATGATCTGACCACAGTAAGTTATTATCAACAGTGATACCTAAAACTTTATTTTTTTGCCTTACACAATATGGTGGAAATGGAGAAGTCAGTTTTTGTCGCTTTTGCTGAGTAGTTACATACATACATTTGGTCTTTTCAGTGTTGAGTGACATGTGATTCTGTTCAGTCCATGCTACTAGATTATTAACGTCAGCTTGTTGAAAATTGTTAACTAGTTCACTGTGTGTGCGCGCATGAGTGTGTGTGTGTCCGTATGCGTCACGGTGTGTGTGAGTGTGTGTGTGTGTGTATGCGTCTCTGTGTGTGTGTGCGTGTGCAGGCATGAGTGTGTGTGTGTCACGGTGTATGTGTGTGAGTGTGCGTGTGTGTGTGTGTGCGTGCGCGCGTGCGTGTGTGTGCATGTGACTTGCTGTTTTGGATGGATTGAGATATAAGGCATCACCGTCGTGACATTGAAGACCTTAATTAAACAAAGCAACGGCAGGCGTCTATAAGGTAAGACCATAATAATTATGATCCACAAAAGCAGGCTTCTTCTTCTTTTCCTCCTCCTCCTTCTTCCTCTTCCTCCTCCTCCTTCTTCTTCTTCTTCCTCCTACTCCTCCTCCTTCTTCCTCCTACTCCTTCTTCCTCCTCCTTCTTTCTTCTTCTTACTACTCCTCCTCCTTCTTTCTTTTTCTTCTAACTACTCCTCCTCCTCCTCCTCTTTCTTCTTCTTCTTCTTCCTCCTCCTCCTCCTTCTTTCTTTTCTTCTTCTTCTAACTCCTCCTCCTCTTTCTTCTTCTTCTAACTACTCCTCCTTCTTTCTTCTTCTTCTTACTCCTCCTCCTCCTCCTTCTTTCTTCTTCTTCTTACTCCTCCTCCTCCTCCTTCTTCTTCTTCTAACTACTCCTCCTTCTTTCTTCTTCTTCTTACTCCTCCTCCTCCTCCTTCTTTCTTCTTCTTCCTCTACTCCTCCTCCTTCTTTCTTCTTCTTCTTCTTACTCCTCCTCCTCCTCCTTTCTTTCTTCTTCTTCTTACTCCTCCTCCTCCTTCTTCTTCTTCTTCTTACTCCTCCTCCTCCTTCTTTCTTCTTCTTCTAACTCCTCCTCCTCCTCCTTCTTCTTCTTCTTCTTCTAACTCCTCCTCCTCCTCCTCCTCTTCTTCTTCTTCTTCTCTTCTTACTCCTCCTCCTCCTCCTTCTTTCTTCTTCTTCTTACTCCTCCTCCTCCTCTTTCTTCTTCTTCTTCTTCTTCTTCTAACTCCTCCTCCTCCTCCTCCTTCTTTCTTCTTCTTCTAACTCCTCCTCCTCCTCCTTCTTTCTTCTTCTTCTAACTCCTCCTCCTCCTCCTTCTTTCTTCTTCTTCTTCTACTCCTCCTCCTTCTTTCTTCTTCTTCTAACTACTCCTCCTCCTTCTTCTTTCTTCTTCTTCTTACTCCTCCTCCTCCTTCTTCTTTCTTCTTCTTCCTTCTCCTCCTCCTCCTCCTCCTTCTTCTTCTTCTTCTTAACTCCTCCTCCTCCTCCTTCTTCTTTCTTCTTCTTCTAACTCCTCCTCCTCCTCCTTCTTTCTTCTTCTTCTAACTACTACTCCTCCTCCTCCTTCTTTCTTCTTCTTCTAACTACTCCTCCTCCTCCTTCTTTCTTCTTCTTCTTACTACTCCTCTCCTCCTTCTTTTCTTTCTTCTTCTAACTACTCCTCTTCTCCTCCTTCTTTCTTCTTCTTCTTCTCTTCTCCTCCTCCTCCTTCTTCTTTCTTCTTCTTACTACTCCTCCTCCTTCTTCTTCTCTTCTTCTTCTAACTCCTCCTCTTCTTTCTTCTTCTTCTTCTTCTTCTCCTTCTTCTCCTCTCCTCTCTTCTTCTTCTTCTTTCTTCTTCTTCTTCTCCTCCTCCTCCTTCTTTCTTCTTCTTCTTACTACTCCTCCTCCTTCTTCTTTCTTCTTCTTACTACTTCCTCCTCCTCCTTCTTTCTTCTTCTTCTTCTTACTCCTCCTCCTTCTTTCTTTCTTCTTCTTCTTACTACTCCTCCTCCTTCTTTCTTCTTCTTCTTACTCCTCCTCCTCCTTCTTTTCTTCTTCTTCTAACTACTCCTCCTCCTCCTTCTTCTTTCTTCTTCTTCTTCCTACTCCTCCTCCTTCTTTCTTCTTCTTCTTAACTACTCCTCCTCCTCCTTCTTCTTTCTTCTTCTTCTTCTTCTTCCTCTCCTCCTTCTTCTTTCTTCTTCTTACTACTCCTCCTCCTTCTTTTCTTCTAACTCTTCCTCTACTCCTCCTCCTTCTTCTTCTTCTTCTTCTAACTACTCCTCCTCCTCCTTCTTCTTCTTCTTCTTCTTACTCCTCCTCCTCCTTCTTTCTTCTTCTTCTAACTACTCCTCCTCCTCCTCCTTCTTCTCTTCTTCTTCTAACTTCTCCTCCTCTTTCCTTCTTTCTTCTTTCTTCTTACTACTCCTCCTCCTCCTCCTTCTTCTTCTTCTTCTTCTTACTCCTCCTCCTTTCTTTCTTCTTTCTTCTTCTTCTTCTTCTTCTTCCTCCTTCTTCTTCTTTTCTTCTTCTTCTTCTCCTCCTCCTCCTCCTTCTTCTTCTTCTTCTTTCTACTCCTCCTCCTTCTTCTTCTTCTTCTTACTCCTCCTCCTCCTTCTTTCTTCTTCTTCTTACTCTTCCTCCTTCTTTCTTCTTCTTCTTACTCCTCCTCCTTCTTCTTCTTCTTCTTCTTACTCCTCCTCCTCCTCCTTTCTTTCTTCTTCTTCTAACTCCTCCTCCTCCTCTTTCTTTCTTCTTCTTCTTACTCCTCCTCCTCCTCCTTCTTTCTTCTTCTTCTTACTACTCCTCCTCCTTCTTCTTCTTCTTCTTCTTACTACTCCTCCTCCTTCTTTCTTCTTCTTCCTCCTACTCCTCCTCCTCCTTCTTCTTTCTTCTTCTTCTACTCTTCTCCTCCTTCTTCTTCTTTCTTCTTCTTCTTCTTACTCCTCTTCCTCCTTCTTCTTTTTCTTCTTCTTCTTCCTCCTCCTTCTTTCTTCTTCTTCTAACTTCTCCTCCTCTTCTTCTTCTTCTTCTTCTTTCTTCTCTTCTTCTTACTCCTCCTCCTCCTTCTTTCTTCTTCTTCTTCTACTCCTCCTCCTTCTTTCTTCTTCTTCTACTTCTCCTCCTCCTCCTTCTTTCTTCTTCTTCTAACTACTCCTCCTCCTCCTTCTTTCTTCTTCTTCTAACTTCTCCTCCTCTTCCTTTCTTTCTTCTTCTTCTTCTCTACTCCTCCTCCTCCTTCTTTCTTCTTCTTCTAACTACTCCTCCTCCTCCTTCTTTCTTCTTCTTCTAACTACTCCTCCTCCTCTTCTTCTTCTTCTTCTTCTTCCTCCTCCTCCTCCTCCTTCTTTCTTCTTCTAACTACTCCCTCCTCCTCCTTCTTTCTTCTTCTTCTTTCTTCTTCCTCCTCCTCCTCTTTCTTTCTTCTTCTTCCTCCTCCTCCTTCTTCCTCTTCTTCCTCCTCTTCTCCTCTTTTCTTCTTCTTCCTCCTCCTTCTTCTTTCTTCTTCTTTCTTCTCCTCCTCCTTCTTTTCTTCTCTCTTTCTCTTCTTCTTCTACTCTCTCCTCCTTCTTCTTTCTTCTTCTTCTTCTTACTCCTCCTCCTCCTTCTTTCTTCTTCTTCTTCTTACTCCTCCTCCTCCTCTTTTTCTTCTTCTCTTCTCCTTCTCCTC
Source organism: Phymorhynchus buccinoides (assembly GCA_017654935.2). Lineage (NCBI taxonomy): Eukaryota > Metazoa > Mollusca > Gastropoda > Neogastropoda > Raphitomidae > Phymorhynchus > Phymorhynchus buccinoides. The sequence goes on along the minus strand of CM065692.1, from coordinate 46,613,869 downwards.
TCCTCTTTCTTCTTCTTCTTACTACTCCTCCTCCTTCTTCTCCTCTCTTCTTCTCTCCTCCTCCTCCTTCTTTCTTCTCTCTACTCTCCTCCTAACTT
>CM065692.1:46586271-46603771 GCA_017654935.2 Phymorhynchus buccinoides | reverse complement strand
CCTCCTCCTCCTCCTTTCTTCTTCTTCTAACTACTTCTTTCTTCTTCTTCTTACTCCTCCTCCTTCTTCTTCTCTTCTTCTTCTTCTTCTCCTCCTTCTTCTTCTTCTTCTTCTTACTCCTCCTCCTCCTTCTTCTTCTTCTTCTCCTCTTACTCCTCCTCCTGCTCCTTCTCTTCCTTATCCTCCTCTTTCTTTTTCCTCTTCTTCTTCCTTCTCTTTCTTCTTTTTCTTCTTCTTTCTTTTTCTTTCTTCTTTTCCTGCTCTTTCTTTTCTTTCCCTCCTCTTTTTTTTTTTTTTTTTCTTTCTTTCTTCTTCTTCTTCTTCTTCTTCTTGTCATCCTCCTCCTTCTTTTTCCTTCTTCTTCTCCTCTTCTTCTTTTTCTCCTTCTCTTTCTTTTTCTTCTTCTTTTCCTTCTCTTTCTTCTTCTTTCTCCTCCTCCTCTCTTCTTCTTCTTCTTCGTCTTCTTCTTCTTCTCCTCCTTCTCCCCCTCCTCCTCCTTTTTCTCCTCCTCCTCCTCCCTCCTCTTCCTTATTCTTAATCTCCCCCTCCTCCTCCTTCTTCTTCTCCTCCTCCTCCTCCTCCCTCCTCTTCCTTATTCTTAATCTCCCCCTCCTCCTTCTTCTTCTCCTCCTCCTCCTCCTCCCTCCTCTTCCTTATTCTTAATCTCCTCCTCCTCCTCCTCCTTCTCTTCCTTCTTATTTTCTATCTGCGACAGATGTGGAGTTAATAATGCTGTTCATTAATTATGATGGGAGATGTTCATCAAGCACCTTGTAGCTCTATTAACTACAATACGCAGCGCTGAAAACAAGCAAGACATTTTTTTACAACAATGAGATTCGTAAATATCAGAATAATTGTTAATGACACCAAGAACATAGATAAAAAAAAAACCAATTTGTTGCACGCACACACACACACATATATACGCGCGCGCGCGCGCGCACACACACACAGACACACACGTACACTATTTTCCCTGCGCAATTTAGTTGGCCAGTAGAGCGAGAAAGAGAAAGTGCGTGTGTGTATCTGAAAGAGTATGTGTGAGAGAGTGTGTGTGTGTGTGTGTGTGTGTGTGTGTGTGTATGAGAGAGAGTGTGTGTGTGAGAGAGTGCATGTGTGTGTGTGTGTGTGTGTGTGTGTGTGTGTGAGAGAGAGAGTGCATGTGTGTGTGTATATGAGAGGGAGTATATATGTGTGTGTATATGAGAGTATGTGTGTCAGTGTGTGTGTGAGAGAGAGAGAGAGCGTGTGTGTGTGTGTGTGTGTGTGTGTGTGTGTGTGTGTGAGACAGACATAAAGGGAGAGAGAACCTTGACGATGGCTGGAGCCATATCAATTGGGCAACAGCCAGTCGAATCCGACTACGACTGCACACAGCAGAGGAGAGATCGAGAGGCTATTCTGAAAGTCTGGGGGTGGGGGGTGGATTCGTTTCCAATACAATGAAGAAGCCTTGCCTAGGGTACACCCCCACTCTCTGGGCTAAGGAGACGTGAGAAGAGCTGGCGTTTGGGATGGGTCCCTAGGTACTAAAGGCCAACCGATCCCTTTAGCTACAGCACTCATGCAGACCAGGCGGTACCACAGCCGATGAGGTTTAACCGAGGCGTGGTTACTGCTACACATATCTGTATTATTTTTCAAAATCGGGACTTTACTGGTGTTTCACTGCCTCCGGGCATTGCCTCCAGTGTCGTTCCCACCATATCTTTGTGTCTACAAATGTCCCATATGTGTCTGTTCCAGACCCGAGAGGACGTAAAACGCCATGTTTCGTTCGTTCGTTTGGCTGCAGCGCGTACTGCACCAAGCCCGCCACACTGCATGCGACTCGCTGTCAATGCGATGCGACTGTGACGATGAAAGCGAGTCACGATCCACTGTGAAAATACTCCCGTCTGGAAATAATTCTGAAAAATGGTGTTTTAGGGTAAGACGGGGTGAAAAGCGCATGGGCGGGTAAGAAGCCCACCCCAATTATCTCATGAAATGAAGCAAATTTCAGTCTCATTTTGCCCATGAGACGAGCGTTAATGTCTAGCATTCGTCTCATGGGCAAATTTGACTGAAATTTTCTTTATTTCATGAGATAATTGGGGTGGGCTTCTTACCCGCCCATGCGCTTTTTGCCCCGTCTTCCCCTACATCCTCTCTGTCTGGAACAGACACATAATTATGGGACATTTGTAGATACAAAGATGGTGGAAACAATACTGGAGGCAATGCCCGGAGGCAGTGCAACACCAGTAAAGTCCCGATTTTATTTTTAACAATACAGATAGGTGTAGCAGTAACCACGCCTCGGTTAACCCTTTCGCCGCCAGCCATTTTTCAGAAAACAATTTCCATGAAACTTACCTGGGTAGAGAAAAAAATTGTCTCCAATAGTGGGGATTCCTCTATGACATATTTAAAGTAAGTCCTATCCTTACCTCCCCAAATTATGAAAATAGGATCTTTGGATAACAGACCCTGGTTTGAGGCCTTTTCGTGACATGGGTGCTAAATCATTGTGGTGCTAAAATGCGACATTGGCGGTGAAAGGGTTAAACCTCATCGGCTATGGTACTAGTATGAAAATAATTCTACTACTTTCGCTCTATATATACTGGAGTAGACCCGATACATGAAATTTCACACGAATCGTGACTCGCATCGTCACAATCGCATCGCATTGACAGCGAATCTTATGCAGTGTAGCAGGCCCTTCGATGATCAGAGCTAGAGCGAATGCCTCCTAGTAGTCGGAGAGTCATAATAGTCATCCGCAACAGATTGAACCCTTTCACCGCCAGTGTCGCATTTATGCACCACAATGGTTTTAACACCCATGTCACTAAACAGGCATCAAATCAGGGTCTGTTATCTGAAGAGCCCATGTTCTTAATTTTGGGAGGTAAGGGTAGGCCTGATGTTATACATGTCACACCCAATATTGCAGATTTTTGTTTCGTCTACCCAATTAAGTTTAATGGGTTTTTTGGGGGCTGAAAAATGGCTGGCGGTGAAAGGGTTAACTGTACCTTGATTTCCCATGATGAAGGTGTGCTTAACGTCCTCCAACCTGGTACGGGTACGTGCGGGATTGTACAGATAGTGGGTCGATCCTGGAGTTACTGCAATACCAGGAAAAGACCCGATATATGTGAATGAATGAATGAATCTTTAATTCAATGTCTTTTCACACGAATAGTGATTTTAGACAACATGCAGAAATCGAACCCAAAAATAAAATAAAATCGTGCAAGGTTAAAAAAACAACTAGGGGAAGACGGGGTAAAAAGCGCATGGGCGGTTAAGAAGCCCACCCCAATTATCTCATGAAATAAAGAACATTTCAGTCAAATTTGCCCATGAGACGAATGCTAGACATTAACGCTCGTCTCATGGGCAAAATGAGACTGAAATTTGCTTCATTTCATGAGATAATTGGGGTGGGCTTCTTACCCGCCCATGCGCTTTTTACCCCGTCTTCCCCTACAACAACACACAAAGCAAAACATTTACAGTAAGCTTCCACTAATAGGCGTGGACAGCATTAATTCCGCAATTAAAGCCATGCGAATTTCTGCGTCACTTAAGAATGATTATCCTTAGTATTATTATACTTATGAAAAAAGTATTCCCCATTCCTCAAACCCTCGATTCCCCCCGTGGGGATAACCGGGGGGTCTTTTGTACAAATAGTTCCCCCACCTTCTGGAAGTTCTGTGCTTGTAACTTCCTCTAACCTGTCACTCTCTTTGACTCTGCCTTTTCCCTTTGCTTACTGTGATCTGCTATCTTTCTGGTCCGTTCTCCTGCCTTTTTTTCTATACAATCTTTCTTCAGCTGAAGTCGGACATGCTGGGCCTAACTATTTCTTAGTTAGGCGCATGACGGCAGCATGACGCATCTGTGCTCATGTGACAGGAAACTGAGCGAACGAAGAAGAAGAAGAAGAAGAAGTAATAGAAGAAACCCTCGAATGAGGAATGAAAGATGAATAGAGGTGGGGGGGGAAAACCGGTTTGAACCGAAAAACCGGTGCTAAACTTTCGCGGTTCGAAAAACCGGTTCGAGTTGCTGTGAACCAGTTTTTTAACTGCAAACTGAAAGTAAGTTTTTCTTAGAATAACGCATTCTTTTCAAAAAACAACACTGATTCTCAGCGCAGAATGGGTGTTTGTAAACCAAGAGTAGCTGTTTCTAGTTTGTGGTGGTGTATGGCTTTGACTTTGACTGAGTGTTGAGTTGAGTGTGTGTGTGTGTCATAAGTCATACGTTTGTTTATTGTGTGTGTGTGTGTGTGTGTGTGTGTGTATGTGTGCGCGTGCGTGTGTGTGAATATTCTGACAAATAAATATGTGTTTGCATAGGTAAAACTAGTGATGCGAGTACTGGTTAAAAAACCGGTTCGATAAAACCGGTTCGGAGAGGGAAAACCGGTTTAAAACCGGTTCATATTTTTGAACCGATTCTCAACTCTAAAGATGAATGCTTTTCCACGACTGAAGAAAGTCGTTTTCTTGTATGTACTGCTCTCACTCTCACCTTACTGTTGGTCTGAACTTCAGGCTAAAGGCCCCAGCCACACTGCCGCACACGATTCGATTCACTACGATCCGATTTTGACATTTTGTGAGGCATGATTTGGCGTGAAATTCTACTGTCTGAGTAAATCTGGTGAAAACCTACTAGTTTTGTTCACTATATTATTTGTAGTCCCCCCCCCGGTACACGAATCTGATGAAATATCTGTATTTTTGTAATCAGGCATTTTATTTGATTCGTGTATTGCGGTCTACATTGAGTATAGTGAACGGAAAGAGTAAGAGTTATTATTAGACGGAAGTATTTGACGTGAATCTCGACTCACAGACATCGTCACAATCGTATCGTATTGAGGTCAAATCCCCCCCGTGGGGGATACCGGAAGGTCTTTCGTACAAATAGTCCCCCCCACCTTCTGGAAGTTCTGTGCTTGTAACTTCCTTTAATCTTTGACTCTGCATTTTCCCTTTGCTTACTGTCATCTGCTATCTTTCCATCTTACTGGTCCATTCCCCTGCCTTTTTTCTATAAATTCCTACAAAGATTTCTTCAGCCGAAGTCAGACATGCTGGGCCCAACTATTTTTTAGTTAGGCGCATAACGGCAGCATGGCGCATCTACGCTCATGTGACAGGAATCTGTCTGAGCGAACGAAGAAGAAGAAGAAGAAGAGGTCAAATCGTATGCAGCATGGCTAGGCCTTAACGCCAACCAATGATAAAAAACCCAACAACAGCTGAGTAAAGGGTACAACCATTCTGTCATCCGTCCGTCCCGAGGGATGATGACCATGCTTCAACAATTCGTCCTTGTGGAAATCTAGGATGCTGGATGAGTTCGCATATGGCTAGTGAGGCCAATGCGAGCCAGGAAGGATCTCTGACAGTGAGGACAGGAGAAAGAGTTGGGGGATCTGTCGGGGTTGCAGAGCTGCGACTGTTTAGGCGGATCTTGCGTGCCTCACTCTTTGCCTGCGATGTCTCGATACGGTGCCGCTTCGAAGTAGGTGGCTTCCTTTATTGTTACTGCACCACTAGGGTCTGTTCTGTGCCAGGGTTTCCCACGAGGAGACATTGATGTTGAAGTTCTTCAGGGACAACCATCTAGCGATTATGTTGTTGTTGTTCCCTGGCTTAAAGACTCCAGGGATCATGCCAACAGCCGAAGCAATTGAACACTATGGTAAAAATGCACCAGCCAGGGCTGAGAACATCACGTGTGTGACCGTTTTTGATTACCCCGCCACGTGGGCAGCCACACTCCGACCTCGGAGGATTAGCGATTATAATTAAGCCCCTATAATAATTTGAGCGACATCAACGATCAATCAAATGGCGACAGAATATCTCTTGCCAACCTGAGACACATCCGGGTACCCGAGGTAACGCCCCTAACCGAAGGGAATCCTTAACCGAACCCTTAATCTTAAAAACAACTAATGAATTAAATTACTAAAAACATGAATAAAAACATTTAAGTTGTAATATTTAAATCATTGGTGGCCTCTGGCGGAATGTCCCCTCATTCAAGCTTGTAAATACTATTGTTTAGTTATTAATGGTGAAACAAATATGTTTTTTTCTAAGTTTACTTTGTGTTATTATTTAGATTGTAAGCAAACAGCACGCGGGAGCACAACTTGAAACACCTTATGACTTAACTATACGCATTGAAAGAGCTTGAGCTCATTAATATGGTTAAATCACTTGCGGCAAGACCTCACCAATAGATGGTTAAATATATAGTAAACAAACAAAATTTTAACAGTAACATTTAAAAAACTAATCCTACTTTGTATACATATAATACTACTTTTAAATCACATTTTAAAATATTTGTAAAGCAAGTTTTAAACACTAATGTACAAAACTTTGGTAAAGATATATTTTAACGTTGTTCATAAAATAACACAAATAAAGTGTAACATGTTAAATATATTCCATAATAAATGGGATTTTAAATTTAACATAAAAGAGATATAACTTTTCAAAGGTATAAGTTATTAAATTATAAACACTCATGACTAAAATAAAACCTAATTAAATTTGATAAAGTCATGTACATATGAACAAAACTGCGATGTACATATTTTTTTACATACAAATTTCTTAATAGTTCTTTTAACCTAGGACACTCCGTGATCAGTTGATCATGTAATGTTTAGACTAACCCTATAGCAGTCTAGCGCTGCTCTGTATTAAGTCAAAGGTTTTGTTTAACAATAAATAACTGTTTTTAAACATTAGGTCCTGTGACCCGTTGGTTACTAAACTTGTATAGCGGACCTAAACCATTAGCTTAAATGTAAATATTGTATAAAATTTAATGAAGGCCTTTGCCTCCTTTTAAAATATTTTATAAATAAAGCTTTTTGAGCACAAAAGATACATTTTAATTGTAGCCCTGGGGGGTTTTAATCATAGATTTCCTCTGCCTGCCAGACATGTAAAAGCAAAATGCTAAATATCTTTTAACAAACATTTTATCACAAAATAAAGTTAGACTTTTTACAAAAACTCAACTTGTTCCTCAAATCTTTTTCAAAAACATTTCTATAAAAATAGATTTTTCCACTTTACATTTTTTCATAAAATCTTTATAATTAAAAGCCATCTGTATCCTTATTCAAAATCCTCTCTTCTTTCCAGTATCTGCATAATTTCAAATGCCCCAAATGGCCCTTTGGCCCAGAAGGCGTAAAATCTCTATTTTTCTCTCTCTCACGATCAATCAACTGTCATGTACATGAATATATACACAAGGACATCAGTCACAGCTGGCCAGGGTTTTTAGTCCCCGAGCCGAAGGTTCGGGGAGCTATTGTTTTTGTCTGGTCCGTCCGTCCGTCCGTCCGGTGTCCGTCCGTCCGGCGTGCCTCCGTCCGTCCGGCGTGCCTCCGTCCGTCCGGCTATTCGTCCCGTTTTTCTCAAAACTATTCAGTCTATCATCATCAAATTTGGTATACTAGTTTGTTAAGAGGCAAGCTATCCACTGATGTATTTAGTTTAACATTCAGGTCAAGGTCGCGCCAGTTACGGGGTTCAAACCCCGAAACACATAATCGCTAATATCTCGCGAAGTTTTGCATGTATTTTAATGCAGTTTTCTTCACAACATTTCTTGATGAATGGTCTATAACACAGTTGTCATGAATGTTTCTGTGCGCGCGTGTGCGCATGATCGCGCTCGCCCAAGGCTATATATAAAAAAACTATTCAGTTACGTGCTGTTTTGATGCCTTTTTATGTAGTTACGTGCTGTTTTGATGCGTTTTTATGTATGTGTACATCCGACACATTCCGATTTCGGAGTAGCTCGGCGATGCTGCGAGGGGACTTTGCAGCCGCTCGGCGTTGCACTTGTCTTAGCGTTGTTTCTTGCTCTTGCGAGTAGGCCTAGCTAAAATCGTACGACTGTACGATACGATTCGATCACGTGGTCTCGAATCGCGAATCACATTTGGGTAAAGGTCAAGATGTGCTCCCCCCCCCTCCTGTTTAATTTGCTCATTCTAAATGGATTTTGTGATGGAGATCGAGATGGAGGCTTTACATTTGTTTCACCACGAGGAAATAGTGTAATTGATTATTTTCTTGTTTCAGATAGTTTATTAGACAATTGTTCTATGTTTGTTGGAGGCAGGTTGTTCTCCTGGCATTTGCCTATTGTGTTGAAGTGGAAGAATAATGAGAGTAGAAGAGAAGCTGATCAGTGTCAAAGAAGAGAGAAAAGAATTGTATGGTCTGAAGAGAATGTGCAGTTATATAAAAATGAACTTGATAGCAATGACTTCAAAGAATGTTTAGAAAATGCCTATGACATGTTATCTTTTAATGTTAATGCTTCTGTTGATATGTTTACACGCGCGTTGTGTGGAGCAGCCTCATGTATGTTGAGAATGGTTGGGAGAAGAAAGAAAGAATGTGAGGAATGGTTTGATGAAGAGTGTAAAAAATAAAAAAATAGTCAAAGGCCTTCTGAAAAGTTTCCAGAGATGTAAGAGCATTGTTAACAAAAAGAAATATAAGGAGAAATATACACAGGAAAGAAAGGAATATGATCAGTTAAAAAGAAGGAAGAAACAGGAATTTGATGAACAAAAATTGCAAAAACTAAAAGATTCAATAAAAGATTCTAGATTATTCTGGGCAACCATTAGATCAGTGAATAGGAAGAGAACACTTTATAATGACATTAGTCCTGAGCAATGGTTTGAACACTTTTCAGCAGTTTTCAGAGACAATGATAATTTAAATGAAGATGATCTAGTCATGCAAGATGCAGAAGATTTTGAAGAACCATTATTTAATGCTCCGATTAATGGAAATGAGGTAATTAATAGCATTAAACGTTTAAAATCAGGAAAAAGTGCAGGCCCAGATGGAATTCTGAGTGAAATGTTGAAAAACGCCAACTCAGTAGCTATTGATTTTCTTGTGATTTTTTTTAACAGACTGTTTAATGATGGAATCTTCCCTGAAGCCTGGGCTAAATCTACCATCATTCCTATTTACAAAAAAGGAGATCCTAATAATCCAGATAATTATCGTGGGGTTGCATTGACTAGTATTGTTAGTAAGATATATACCCACATTTTAAATAGAATATTGACAAAATGGTCTGAAAGAGAAGAAAAGATTATTGAAGAACAAGCCGGGTTCCGTTCAGGTTATAGTACGATAGATCATATTTTCACTCTTTTTGCCTTAGTCCAATCTTATTTACTAAAAAACAGAAAATTATAATGTTGCCCTTGTCAACTTTCGGAAGGCGTTTGACTCCGTCAATCGAAATAAGTTATGGATCAATTTGCGAAACAGTGGAGTGAATGGAAAACTATATATGGCTCTTCGTGTGTGTGTACAGTTCAGTGTGAGAGATAAATATGAATATTCTGATGTGTTTGAATGCCCTAGAGGTGTTAAGCAGGGATGCTTACCCAGTCCACTTATGTTTTCCTTTTTCATTAATGAACTGGCAGTCGAAATAATGAAAAAAGGCAAACACGGCATTCAGCTAATTCCTGGTGCAGTTGAGATTTTTCTCATGTTATTTGCTGATGATGTAATACTTTTATCAGATACAGTTATGGGTCTCCAGAATCAACTAAATAGTTTGAAACAAGAAGCTGATAGATTATGTCTTACTGTTAACCTTGACAAAACAAATGCAATGGTTTTTAGGATGGGTGGGCACCTTTCACGTTATGAAAAATGGTTTTATGGTGATATAGAAATAAAAATAACTAACTCCTATAAATATTTAGGAATGTTGTTTACAACAAAGTTAAGTTTGAAAAACGCAGTAGCAGAATATTGTAGAAAGGGGAGAAAGGGGGCTATAGAAATTTTAAAAACATTGCGTAAACTTAATGCTATTGATTCAAGTATATTTTGGAAGCTCTTTAATGCTCAGATTGAACCAGTTCTGACATATGGGGCAGAAATTTGGGGAATTTATGATAATATTGATTTAGAAAAGGTACATACATTTGCTATAAAACGCTTCTTAAATGTCCCATTGCACAGTTCAAACACAGTAGTATATGGAGAAATAGGAAGGTACCCTTTGTATGTTAGAACATATGTTAAATGTATAAAATACTGGCTCAAGTTGTTAAAACTACCTATATCCAGACTTAGTAGACAGGCGTATCAAATGCTATTGAACGAACATGAGAAAGGGAAAGAAAATTGGGTATATTGTGTGAAACATATTTTAACTACTCATGGGTTTGGAATTGTATGGCTATGTTAGGGTGTGGGAAGTGAGGAGGGATTTATCATGGAATTTAAAAACAGAATTATTGCTTCATATTGCTTCCTGCTTCCTATCAGCACAATTGGCACTCTAAAATTGCAAGTTCAGACAGATTTAACTGGTATTATAGCTTTAAAGATGCGTTCGAAGCTGAGAAATATATAACGGTTGTAAACAATAGGTGGCATAGAATATGTCTGGCCAGAACTATAGGCTTGATTGCACATAAGCAATGGTTTCATGATGATGATATATCTTTAATTGCTCACTGCCCAATGTGTGGTTTTTATATAGAAGATGATATGAGCAAAGTATGCTCCTATTGGCGTTGGCCCCTTTCTTATTTTTGTGTATGACTGGGCACCTTGCATTACTTGTGTATGTGTGTGTGTGTTCACGCCAGTGTGTGTGCGTCTCTCTCTCTCTCTCTCTCTCTCTCTCTCTCTCTCTCTCTCTCTCTCTCTCTCTCTCTCTCTCTCTCTCTCTCTCTCTCTCTCTCTCTCTGTGTGTGTGTGTGTGTGTGTGTGTGTGTGCGTGTGCGTGTGCGTGTGCGTGTGTGTATGTGTGTGTGTGTGTGTGTGTGTGTGTGTGTGTGTGTGTGTGTGTGTGTGTGTGTGTGTGTGTGTGTGTGTGTGTAGTGTGTGTGTGAATGTGTGTGAGTGTGTTGTTGTGTATGTGGGGAGGGAGGAGGGTTGTGTGTGTGTGTGTGTGGGGGGGGGGGGGGGGCGTGAGTGGTATGGGTGTGTGTGTGTGAGACGAGGGGTGAGGGGAATGAGGGACTACGTTTGTGTGTGTGATGTATTTGCGCGTATGCGCGTGCGCATGTATTAGGTGTTTATAGGTGTGGTTCTCTGTACAAATGGGATGATGCGTAGACCTTTGGTTATGTTTGTGTGTGCGTGTGCATGTGTCGATTTGTGAATTGAGTGCTATGTAAATATTTTATGACGCTTATATGAAGTCTTTTATTACTACTTTTAACTTTTAACTATTTGTCATTGTAAACGCCTTGGGCTCCTAGTTTTATCAGGAGGTAAGTGCGTCATAAATTTTCATTATTATTATTATTATTATTATTATTATTATACACACTTTTTATTTAGTTGCAACAAATATGATGTGATTAGAAAGAAGTGTAAAATGTTTGAAAAACGTGTTGCTGTATATTTGGATTTAGTTGGAGTTTTGAGAATGGACTATGATGATGAATCTATAAAATCCCTAGCTAAATATATTGCAGAAGCTCTGAATATTAGAACTAAGCAAAAGCAAATACAAGAAGAACATAGACAGAACATTACTTCTTAATGGAACGTTTTGAATAATTTATTAGGATATAAGTGTGGGAATCTGATATACTTAATTTGAATATGATTGGATGGTCGAGACAGACGTTTTTTGTTTTTTTTTAATTTTTCATGCATCGATTGATTTTATTTTATTTTCCATTATTTTGTTCTATTCGCACCCCCATGTCATCTAAGCTATGTAAGCCAATGACATTAAAACAGTTCAGTGTTCTCTCTCTCTCTCTCTCTTCTCTCTCTCTCTCTCTCTCTCTCTCTCTCTCTCTCTCTCTCTCTCTCTTCTCTCTCTCTTCTCTCTCTCTCTCTCTCTCTCTCTCTCTCCCTCTCTCTCTCTCCCTCTCTCTGTAATCATTCTACATTTACATGTAGTTTTGGTCATGACTGCTGTGCTAATTCAGGTCAAAACCTGAAACATACTATGAACATCCATTGAACGTCCTCCGGTCCGAAACAGACACACACGGGACACCAGCAGACACAAAGACGGTGGGAACGATGCCGGAGGCAATGCCCGGAGGCAGCGCAACCCCAGGAAAGTCCCGAGTGTCCAGCGACATAGATGTATACTTTTAACATACTATGCTTTATGACATCTTTATGCACCGTACGGGACAAAGGAGGAGTCCTGATTACATGCAGTTGAGTAAGGGCAAAGTAGTGACAGCGGTGGAGGGCACATGACTGTGCGATATACCAAATTGTAGTGATGCTTATAATACTTCTTCGTTCTTGCTAATAGTATTCCTATTTGTTACCCGGCCAGAGGCCGAGGTATTGCGATTGGTTTGTGTGTGTGTCTGTGTGTCTGTCTGTCTGTCTGTGTATCGATTATCCTAAAAACTACTGTTTGATTTTTGGATTTTGATTAAAATTGGCAGCTTGAAAAGGAAGCTTCCTTTCGTTAATCAACACCGTGCTGACCTTGACCTTGAAGTTTGACCTTGAAAACCGAAATTTCCTTCTTTGGGCTATGTAATTTCCCCCCAGCTTTATTTCGTGAACTAGTGAACAGAATCGCTTCAAATTTTGTGTGGTGGTGTACCATGGTGCAAGGAAGTTTGTATAAAAGTTCAGCTGTATCTCGTGAACTACTGAACAGAATCGCTTCAAATTTTGGGCTATGTATTTTATGCGTTCTGTAAGGGTGGAAAGTGGGTGTGTTTATTGGGTGGTGGTGGGGGGGGGGGGGGGGGGGGGGGAGAGGACATGGTGCAAGGAAGTTTGTATAAAAGTTCAGCTGTATCTCGTGAACTACTGAACAGAATCGCTTCAAATTTTGGGCTATGTATTTTATGCGTTCTGTAAGGGTGGAAGGTGGTGTGTTTATTGAGGGGTGGGGGTGGGGTTATTGGGGGGGTGGGGGGGGGGGGGAGGGGACATAACTCTGGCCGGGTTTGCATTGTCACAATGCGTTGCTGCCGCTCGGCGATGCCCTTGTTATTGTTATTGTCGTCGTTGTTGTTGTTTTCCTTTTCTTCTTTCTTTCTCCCTTTTTCTGATGACTTTTGAAAATGAAGTTTTGATAGTATGCTTTATTAGACATTAGTGCATGCTAATAGTGTTGTTGTCAGGAATAATGTTTGTTGTTCAGTGTATTTGGATAATAATGTTTATAAAAGGTAGTAGTAGTAGTATAGTAGTAGTAGTAGTAGTAGTAGTAGTAGTAGTAGTAGTAGTAGTAGTAGTAGTAGTAGCAGTAGTAGTAGTACACATGCTTAAATATTAATGCTGCTTATTATTTCTGGATTTTTTTTTCTGTCTGTTTGCTTATCTACTTGTTAATTATTTGAGTATTCCATTTTCCATTGTTCTTTTCTTTGATATGTTACTTCATCATACATGCTTATATCTGTTTGTCGAATGGTTTTGTATTAGTCTAGTTTTCGTTCCAAGGACAGATTGGAAGAATGGTCCCGGCCCAAAATCTTAATCCTTATGTAATAAAAGTTTTTCAGTCTCCAGTCTCCAGTCTCTCTCTCTCTCTCTCTCTCTCTCTCTCTCTCTCTCTCTCTCTCTCTCTCTCTCTCTCTCTCTCTCTCTCTCTCTCTCTCTCTCTCTCTCTCTCTCTCTCTCTCGAGTGTTTCGTCACCACGAGCTGCAGCCGTTCTGCTTTCCCATTGGCCAGATGGTAATTGTCATTCATAATTGAACACGCCCACTGGACAAACATGCCGATTTCTACAAGCCCACCCACCCAAACACCTGTTTAATAATATTAATCTGGTCTTTTCTGCCCACTTGTCTTCCTTTGTCGGTGGAGAGAGCTTGACCTTTCTTGATCATGGTTTCTCTATTGAGGGTAAGTGCGAGGTTTTATTATTATCCATTAAAAACCCAACAACAACACGTTTTTCTTTTTTTGTTTTGTTTTATTTTCATTCTGTCGCTCCCTCTCTCTCTCTCTCTCCATATGCGGGAGTGTGTGTGTGTGTGTGTGTGTGTGTGTGTGTGTGTGTGTGTGTGTGTGTGTGTGTGTGTGTGTGTGTGTGTGTGTGTGTGTGTTTGTGTGTGTGTGTGTGTGTGTGTGTGTGTGTGTGTGTGTGTGTGTTGTGTGTGTGTGCGCGTGCGCGTGCGCGTATGTGTTCAAAAGGGGCATTCATGCTCAAAACCCTTTTTCTCTTTTTCTTCGTTTTATTATTATTATTAATATTATGATTATTCGATTATTATTGTTAATTGATGATGATGATGATGATTATTATTATTATCTTATTATTGTCATTATCTTTAATCTTGTTCATGAATGGCTGCATCATGTCGAGTACGAGTGCGTGAGCGTGTTTTCCATGAATAGGCTGCGTTATTAGACCTGTGATACGTAGGGGAAGACGGGGTAAAAAGCGCATGGGCGGGTAAGAAGCCCACCCCAATTATCTCATGAAATGAAGCAAATTTCAGTCTCATTTTGCCCATGAGACGAGCGTTAATGTCTAGCATTCGTCTCATGGGCAAATTTGACTGAAATTTTCTTTATTTCATGAGATAATTGGGGTGGGCTTCTTACCCGCCCATGCGCTTTTTACCCCGTCTTCCCCTAGGGTTTAGTTGTAATGTTTTACTTTTACGTGCCACCACACGCTGTGTATCCTTTTAAAGGCAATCAAATGTTGTGACTTGAGATTTGTGTGTGAATTGTGACTTATGACTTGTGAATTTTTCTTTTCTTTCTGTCTTTCGACGATGCGACGAAGACTATAGGCCTCTGCAACTAGGGTTATTAACGCCCTTGACAGTGACAGTAATTGCTCTTGCTGGTCAGTACTGACCTCCCCTACATTTCTCGGTTAATTGTATTTTTCCGTTTTTGCCTTTCTTACCATACATAAAGCTGTATTTTACGAACATATTTAGCTAATAACCTTTTTGGAATACTAACCCTGTCCCTAACCATAGCCCTAAGCCTAACCCTACCCCCCACCCTATAAGACGGAAAAACGCAACGAACCACAACTGTGACAAATCGCGGTGTACTGCACTACATAGTGGGGGGTAGGGTTAGGCTTAGGGCTAGGGTTAGGGATAGGGTTAGTATTCCAAAAAGGTAATTAGCTAAAAATGTTCCTAAAACACAGCTTTATGTATGGTAAGAAAGGCAAAAACGGAAAAATAGAATTAACCGAGAAATGCAGGGGGGGTGGCACATCTTTACCTTAGCCGGCAACCATTTAGTGGCATCAAATAGGGGTTATTGGCGAGAGTTATCCCCCTGTCTGATCAGTACTGAACCATCTTCCCCCACCCTCCAAGGGCATTCACTCTTGCAAAAGGTGTTCCGCTTGCGAGACCCGATATGAATAAAGATGACCATTGGCCTCTATCTGAGTGGTTTTTGTTTGTGGCTTCAAGCCACAAACCTATAACTCACTTTGTCGGTCGGTCGGTCGGTCGGTCTGTCGGTCGGTCGGTCTGTCGTTCCAAAATTGTCGCACATTTTGACAAAATTGTCGCACTTCAAATCGAGGCTACACTTCTAAATTGAGGCCACACTTTAAAATGATGTATTTAAAAAGCGTACAAAATAATAAACATATAATAATAAACATAATACAGACACTACAACAGACACGACGAGTATGCGGTGCTTCTTTCGATGAGTATAAGTAGGATACATAGTTTTAAATGTTTTCCAAAAGATATAAAAAGTTACGAAATGGTGCAGAGATAACATTCTGGTTTACAGATTAAAATTATTGAAAATCCAGGGGAGGTAACTCATGATTGGAGTGGTAAAAATAGACCGCGTGCCACAAACTATTGAGATTTCGCGCTTGTTTGTTTGTTCAGCTAAAGTCTTTGTTGTACGTGCTGCAAGTGTTCACTGTGATTGGCACGGCCCTATGGATTGTCGGTCTGTTCCGACAAGGACCTGCCATCCCCGTCACAATTCTACACGACTCTCCTTCTTCCTCTGAGTGAGTCTGTCTCTGTCTCTCTGTCCGTCTGTCTCTGTCTGTCTGTCTCTCTGTCTGTCTGTGTCTTTCAATATGGGTTGTAAGCCTATTTTGTCAAGGACTAACCAGTGTTTGTCTCTCTGCCTTTATGCCTCCGTCTCTGTCTCTGTTTCTCTCTCTCTCTCTCTCTCTTCTCTCTCTCTCTCTCTTCTCTCTCTCTCTCAATCTCTCTCTCTCTCTCTCTTCTCTCTCTGTGTGTCTTCCAAGTAGTAAAGCCAAGAAGGCGCTTTTATGTATTTTACAATGATTACGTCTGCTTAACTGTGATTCTCTGCATGTGCTATTAACATTGTTTGATCGCCAAGTTCTTCCCATTATGCAGTATGGGTGTGAGATATGGATGGGCGTTTGATAAATCTGTTCAGTATTGTGAAAAAGTGTATTTATATGCATTGAAGAAATATTTAGGGGTAAGTCTATGTACTCCAAATGATTTTGTTTACAATGAGTTAAATAGGTATCCGATCACTGTAAATGTAGTTGTTCAATGTATCCGTTACTGGTTTAGAATAACTCAGATGACAAATGAAAGATTACCTAAGAAAGCTTACACTATGCTTAGTGACCTTGATACCCGAGGAAAAACCACCTGGGTTACACATGTAAGATTATATCTGTTTAAATTTGGATTTGGATTTGTATGGGTGGGACAAGGTGTAGGAGACGTTAATGGATTTTGAAAGTGTTTAAGCAGAGAATGATAGATTGTAAATGGCAAGAATGGGGTGAGCACGTGAATGAGAGTGACAGGTTTTCCATGTATGGAACATTTTGTAATCCGTTTAATTCTTTGCCTGAATATCTCTGTATTGAACTTGATAAACATTTGAAGCATGTTATGACCAAAATAAGATTTGGTATTTCGTATCTGGCTGCTCATTACTATAGGTATAGGTACCACAGACATCAAGACTTAGTTTGTAAACTTTGCAATGCTGACGTAGAAAATGACCTGCATTTGTTGCTATGCTGTCCATTTTATGATCATCTAAGAAAACAGTTTATTGCACCAACATTTTATCGTAATGCAAATGGTTTTCGTCTGTCATTATTAATGTCTTCTAGAAACAGCGAAACTGTTAGAAAATTGTGCATTTTTATATACCAAGCTCTAAAGGCAGGACAAGATTGCTTTTTCATAATAATAATAATAATAAATAATGAAGAAAACTTATATAGCGCACATTTCCAGGCTAGCTGCTCATGGCGCTTTACAAAAAAAAATAAAATACATTTAATCAAATCACATCAAAACCCATGCCCGCACGCACACAAGCACAAACACTGACGAACACCTTCCCGAACATAGCATATCATTTATACACCGCGAATGCACACATAATATTAGACATACATACATACATACGTACGTACTTTCGTACATACATACATACACACAGACAAAAATTGTGCATGAAATGAACCTATGTTTTCTGGTTACTG
>CM065692.1:46567624-46585771 GCA_017654935.2 Phymorhynchus buccinoides | reverse complement strand
GTTCGTCAGTGTGTGTGATTGGTGTGGCGTTTGCGGGCATGGGTATTGGAGGTGATTGATTAAATTTATTTAATTGTTTTTGTAAAGCGCCATGAGCAGCTAGCCTGGATGGAATGATGCGCTATCTAAGTTCTCATTATATTTATTATATTATGAAAAAGCAATCTGATCTTGCCTTAGAGCTTTGGTATATAAAAATGCCACAATTTTCTTAACAGTTTTCGCTGTTTCTAGAAAGACATAATAATGACAGACGAAAACCATTTGCATTACGATAAGTTGTGCAATAAACTGTTTCTTAGATGATCATAAAATGGACAGCATAGCAACAAAAGCAGGTCATTTTCTACGTAGCATGCAAAGTTACAAACTAAGTCTTGATGTCTGGGTACCTATGGCCTATAGTAATGAGCAGCAGATACGAAATACCACATCTTAATTTTGGTCATAACATACTTCAAATGTTTATGAAGTTCAATAAGAGATATTCAGGCAAAAGAATATAAACGGATTACAAAATGTTCCATACATGGAAAACCTGTCACTCTCATTCACGGCTCACCCCATTATTGCCATTTACAATCTATCATTCTCTGCTTAAACACGTTTCAAAAATCCATTAACGTCTCAACAACTTGTCCCACCCATACAAATCCAAATCCAAATTAAACAGACATAATTTTACATGTGTAACCCAAGTGGTTTTTTTCCTCGGGCATCAAGGTCACTAAGCTAGTGTAAGCTTTCTTAGGTAATCTTTCATTTGTCCATCTGAGTTAGTCTTAAACAGTACCGGATACATTGAAAAACTACATTTACCTAGTGATCGGTACCTATTTAACTCCATTGTAAACAAAATCATTGGGAGTACATAGGACTTAACCCTAACTATTTCTTCAATGCATATAAATACACTTTTCCAATATGAACAATGTATTCAAACGCCCATCCATATCTCACAACACATACTGCATAATGAAGAACTTGCGCGATCAAACAATGTTTAATAGCACATGCAGAGATCCAAGTTAAAAGGGGGGGGCCCCCAGGGGGACGTACTATGGTAAAATACATAAAAGCGCTCTTCTTGGCTTTACTACTTGGAAGACACACAGAGAGACGAAGAGAGAGATGAGAGAGAGGGAGATGAGAGATGATGAGAAGAGAGAGAGTATGAGAGAGAGAGAGAGAGAGAGATAAAACAGGAGACAGAGACGGACTGGCATAAGGCAGATAGACAAAACACTGGTTAGCTGACAAAATAGGCTTACAACCCATAGTGAAAGACACAGACAGACAAGAGAGACAGACAGGAAGAGACAGACGGGACAGAGAGACAGAGGACAGACTCACAGAGAAGGAAGGTGAGAGTCGGTCGTAGAATTGTTGACGTGGATGGCAGGTCCTTGGTCGGAAACAGACGACAATCATAGGGCCGTGCCAATCACAGTGAACACTTGCAGCACGTACAACAAAGACTTTAGCCGAACAACAAACAAGCGCGAAACTCAATAGTTTGGCACGCGGGTCTATTTTACCACTCCAAATCATGAGTTACCTCCCTGGATTTCAATATTTAATCTGTAAACCAGAATGTTATCTCTGCACCATTTCGTAACTTTTTATATCTTTTGGAAAACATTTAAAACTATGTATCCTACTATACTCATCGAAGAAGCACCCGCATACTCGTCGTGTCTGTGTAGTGTCTTATTACATAGTTTATTATTTTGTACGCTTTTTTAAAATACATCATTTTAAAGAGCCCTGGCCAGAAGTGTAAGCCTCGATTGAAGTGCGACAAATTTTGTCAAAATGTGCGACAAATTTTGAACGAGCAGACCGACAGGACCCAACCCGACCGACCGACAAAGTGAGTTATAGGTTTGTGGATTGAGCCACAAACAAAACCACCAGATAGAGGCCAAATATGGTCATCTTTTATTCATATCGGGTCTGCAACGAACACTTGCAAGAGTGATGTCCCTGGAGGGTGGGGAAGAGGGTTCGGGTATGATCAGACAGGGGGATAACTCTCGCCTAATAACCCCTATTTGATTGCCACTAAAAATGGTTGCCGGTAAAGGTTAAAAGATGTGCCACCCCCCATGCATTTCTTTTCGTGCATTCTATTTTTCCGTTTTTGCCTTTATTACCATACATAAAAAAAAATACAAAAAAAACTGTGTTTTAGGAACATTTTAGTATTACCTTTTTGGAATACTAACCCTATCCCTTAACCCTAGCCCTAAGCCTAACCCTACCCCCCATATGTAGTGGCAGTACACCGCGATTTGTCACAGTTGTGGTTTCGTGCGTTTTCCGTCTTATAGGGTGGGGGGTAGGGTTAGGCTTAGGGCTAGGTTTAGGGGACAGGGTTTAGTATTCAAAAAGGTATTAGCTAAACATATGTTGTAAAATGAGAGCTTTATGTATGGTAAGAAAGGCACACAAAAGGAAAAAAATACAATAACCGAGAAATGTAGCCCGGAGGGTCAGTACTGACCAGCAAGAGCAATTACTGTCACTGTCAAGGGCGTTTTTTAAGAACCATAGTTGCAGAGGCCTATAGTCTTCGTCGCATCGTCGAAAGACAGAAAGAAAAGAAAATTCACAAGTCATAAGTCAAAATTCACACCACAAATATCAGTCACAACATTTGATTGCCTTTAAAAGGAACACAGGTTGTGGTGGCACGTACAAGTAAAACATACAACAAACCCTAGTGTGAAGAGCGCGGTAAAAAGCGCTGGCGGGTAAGAACGCCCACCCCCAATTATCTCATGAAATAAAGAAAATTTCAGTAAATTTGCCCATGAGACGAATGGCTAGCATTAACGCTCGTCCTCATGGGCAAAATGATGGACTGAAATTGCTTTCAGTTCATGAGATAATTGGCGGTGGGCTTCTTACCGCCCATGCGCCTTTTTACCCGTTTCCCTACGTTCCACAAGGTCTAATAACGCCAGCCTATCATGGAAAACACACTACGCACTCGTACTCGACATGATGCAAGCATTCATGAACAAGATTAAAGATAATGACAGATAATAAGATAATAATCCCAATCAATAATCATCATCATTATCCATCATCATATTAACAATAGATCAACAATTATCATATATAACAATACATCCACTAATAAACGCGAAGGAAAAAAGAGGAAAAAGGGTTTTTGAATAGCATGAATGCCCTTTTTGAACACACACGCCGCACGCGCACGCACACACACACCACACACACACACACACACACACACACACACACACTCACACACAACACACACACCACACACACCACGCCACACACAACACCCAACACCACACACTACACCACACACACACACACACACACACACACTCCCACATATGGAGAGAGCGAGAGAGGGAGCGAACCAGAATGAAAATAAAACCAAAACAAAAAAAGAAAAACGTGTTGTTGTTGGGTTTTTAATGGATAATAATAAAACCTCGCACTTACCCTCAATAGAGAAACCATGATCAAGAAAGGTCAAGCTCTCTCCACCGACAAAGGAAGACAAGTGGGCAGAAAAGACCAGATTAATATTATTAAACAGGTGTTTGGGTGGGTGGGCTTGTAGAAATCGGCATGTTTGTCCAGTGGGCGTGTTCAATTATGAATGACAATTACCATCTGGCCAATGGGAAAGCAGAACGGCCGCAGCTCGTGGTGACGAAACACTCGAGAGAGAGAGAGAGAGACCGAGAGATGCAGATGGAGAAGAGAGAGAGACTAGAGAAGAGAGTAGTAGAGAGAAAGAGAGAGTCGAGAGAAGACGAGAGAGAGAGAGAGAATATAGAAGAGAGAGAGAGATGGGGTGGGTACTGGGCTGGAAAACTTTATTACATAAGGATTAAAATTTTGGGCCGGGCACATTCTTCCAATCTGTCCTTGGAACGAAAAATAGACTAATACAAAACAATTCGAACAAACAGATATCGAGCATGTATGATGAAGTAACATATCACGGAAACGACAAAAATATATTATACACACGCGTAGTAATTAACAAGTAGATAAGCAAACAGACAGAAAAAAAAATCCAGAAATAATAAGCAGCATTAATATTTAAGCATGTGTACTACTACTACTACTAAGCTTACTACTACTACTACTACTACTACTACTACTCACTACTACTACTACTACTACTACTACTTACTACTACCTTTTATAAACATTATTATCCAAATACACTGAACAACAAACATTATTCCTGACAACAACACTATTAGCATGACACTAGATGTCTAATAAAAGCATTACTATCAAAAAAATCATTTTCAAAAGTCATCAGAAAAGGGGGAAGAAAGAAAGAAGAAAAGGAAAACAACAACAACGACGACAATAACAAACAATAACAAGGGCAATCGCCGAGCCGGCTGGCAACGCATTGTGACAATGCAAAAACCCGGCCAGAGTTATTCCCCTCCCCCCACCCTCCCCAATAACCCCCCTCCACCCCTCAAGAAGACACAGCCACCTTCCCACCTTACAGGAACGCATTACAATACATAGTCCACAATTTTGAAAGCGATTGCTGTTCAGTAGTTCACGATATACAGGCTGAACTTTCGATACAAACTTCCTTGCACCATGTCACCTATCCTCTCCCCCCCCACTCCCCACCACCCAATAAACACCGACCACTTTCCACCCTTACAGAACGCAGAAAATACATAGCCCAAAATTTGAAGCGATTTCTGTTCAGTAGTTCACGAGATACAGCTGAACTTTTAAAACAAACTTCCTTGCACCATGGTACACCACCACACACAAAATTTGAAGCGATTCTGTTCACTAGTTCACGAAATAAAGCTGGGGGGAAAGTACATAGCCATAAGAAGGGAAATTTCGGTTTTCAAGGTCAAAACTTCAAGGTCAAGGTCAGCACGGTGTTGAATCTAACGAAAAGGAAGCTTCCATTTTCAAGCTGTCTACCAATTTTAATCAAAATCCAAAAAATCAAACAGTAGTTTTTAGGATAATCGATACCCATTTTACAGACAGACAGGACACACAGACACACACACAAACCAATCGCAATACCTCGGCCTCTGGCCGGGTAACAAATAGGAATACTATTAGCAAGAACGAAGAAGTATTATAAGCATCACTACAATTTGGTATATATATCGCACAGTCATGTGCCCCTCCACCGCTGTCACTACTTTGCCCTTACTCAACTGCATGTAATCAGGACTCCTCCTTTGTCCCGTACGGTGCATAAAGATGTCATAAAGCATAGTATGTTAAAAGTATACATCTATGTCGCTGGACACTCGGGACTTTCCTGGGGTGGCGCTGCCCCCGGGCATTGCCTCCGGCATCGTTTCCGCACCGTCTTGTGTCTGCTGGTGTCCCGTGTGTGTCTGTTTCGGACCGGAGGACGTTCAATGGATGTTCATAGTATGTTTCAGGTTTTGACCTGAATTAGCACAGCAGTCATGACCAAAACTACATGTAAATGTAGAATGATTACAGAGAGAGGGAGAGAGAGAGAGGGAGAGAGAGAGAGAGAGAGAGAGATGAGAGAGTTGAGAGAGAGGAGCTGAACACATTGAACATTAGGAGAGAGAGAGAGAGCGGGAGAGAGAGAGAGAGGGGGTGTGTGAGTGAGAGAGAGCGAGAGAGAGAAGAGAGATAGGATGAGAGACTGAGAGAGAGAGAGAGAGATAGAGAGAACACTGAACTGTTTTTAATGTCATTGGCTTACATAGCTTAGATGACATGGGGGTGCGAATAGAACAAAATAATGGAAAATAAAATAAAATCAATCAATGCATGAAAAATTAAAATGAAATAAAAACAAACGTCTGTCTCGACCATCCAATCATATTCAAATTAAGTATATCATATTCCCACACTTATATCCTAATAAATTATTCAAAACGTTCCATTAGGAAGTAATGTTCTGTCTATGTTCTTCTTGTATTTGCTTTTGCTTAGTTCTAATATTCAGAGCTTCTGCAATATATTTAGCTAGGGATTTTATAGATTCATCATCATAGTCCATTCTCAAAACTCCAACTAAATCCAAATATACAGCAACACTTTTTTTCAAAAAATTTTACACTTCTTTCTAATCACATCATATTTTCGTTTTGCAACTAAATAAAAAGTGTGTATAATCATAATAATAATAATAATAATAATGAAAATTTATGACGCACTTACCTCCAGATAAAAACTAGGAGCCCAAGACGTTTACAATGACAAATAGTTAAAAGTTAAAAGTAGTAATAAAAAGACTTCATATAAGCGTCATAAAATATTTACATAGCACTCAAATTCACAAATCGACACATGCACACGCACACACAAACATAACCAAAGGTCTACGCATCATCCCATTTGTACAGAGAGAACCAACACCTATAAACACCTCAATACATTGCAGCACGCGCATACGCGCAAATACATCACACACACAAACGTAGTCCCTCATTCCCCTCAACCCTCGTCTCACACACACACACCCATACCACTCACGCCCCCCCCCCCCCCACACACACACACACACACAAACCCTCCTCCCTCCCCACATACACACAACATCCACACACTCACACAACATTCACACACACACTTACACACAACACACACACACACACACACATACACACACACACACACACACACACACACACATACACATACGCACACGCACACGCACGCACACGCACACACGCACGGCACACACACACACACACACACACACACACACAGACAGAGACTTAGAGAGAGAGAGAGAGAGATAAGATGGAGAGAGAGAGGGGGAGAGAGAGAGAGATGAGAGAGATGCATGAGAGAGAGAGAGAGAGAGATAGAGAGAGGAGGAAAGAGAGAGAGAGAGAGAGAGAGACGACAGACACACACTGGCCAGTGAACACACACACACAAAACATACACAAGTATGCAAGGTGCCCAGTCATACACAAAAATAAGAAAAGGGGCCAACGCCAATAGGAGCATACTTTGCTCATATCATCTTCTTTATGAAAACCACACATTGGGCAGGGAGCAATTAAAGATATATCATCATCATGAAACCATTGCTTATGTGCAATCAAGCCTATAGTTCTGGCCAGACATATTCTATGCCACCTATTGTTTACAACCGTTATATATTTCTCAGCTTCGAACGCATCTTTAAAGCTATAATACCAGTTAAATCTGTCTGAACTTGCAATTTTAGAGTGCCAATTGTGCTGATAGGAAGCAGGAAGCAATATGAAGCAATAATTCTGTTTTTAAATTCCATGATAAATCCCTCCTCACTTCCCACACCCTAACATAGCCATACAATTCCAAACCCATGAGTAGTTAAAAATATTTTTCACACAATATACCCAATTTTCATTCCCTTTCTCATGTTCGTTCAATAGCATTTGATACGCCTGTCTACTAAGTCTGGATATAGGTAGTTTAACAACTTGAGCCAGTATTTTATACATTTAACATAGGTTCTAACATACAGAGGGTACCTTCCTGTTTCTCCATATACTACTGTGTTTGAACTGTGCAATGGGACATTTAAGAAGCGTTTTATAGCAAATGTATGTACCTTTTCTAAATCAATATTATCATAAATTCCCCAAATTTCTGCCCCATAAGTCAGAACTGGTTCAATCTGAGCATTAAAGAGCTTCCAAAATATACTTGAATCAATAGCATTAAGTTTACGCAATGTTTTTAAAATTTCTATAGCCCCCTTTCTCCCCTTTCTACAATATTCTGCTACTGCGTTTTTCAAACTTAACTTTGTTGTAAACAACATTCCTAAATATTTATAGGAGTTAGTTATTTTTATTTCTATATATCACCATAAAACCATTTTTCATAACGTGAAAGGTGCCCACCCATCCTAAAAACCATTACATTTGTTTTGTCAAGGTTAACAGTAAGACATAATCTATCAGCTTCTTGTTTCAAACTATTTAGTTGATTCTGGAGACCCATAACTGTATCTGATAAAAGTATTACATCATCAGCAAATAACATGAGAAAAATCTCAACTGCACCAGGAATTAGCTGAATGCCGTGTTTGCCTTTTTTTCATTATTTCGACTGCCAGTTCATTAATGAAAAAGGAAAACATAAGTGGACTGGGTAAGCATCCCTGCTTAACACCTCTAGGGCATTCAAACACATCAGAATATTCATATTTATCTCTCACACTGAACTGTACACACACACGAAGAGCCATATATAGTTTTTCCATTCACTCCACTGTTTCGCAAATTGATCCATAACTTATTTCGATTGACGGAGTCAAACGCCTTCCGAAAGTTGACAAGGGCAACATATAATTTTCTGTTTTTTAGTAAATAAGATTGGACTAAGGCAAAAAGAGTGAACATATGATCTATCGTACTATAACCTGAACGGAACCCGGCTTGTTCTTCGATAATCTTTTCTTCTCTTTCAGACCATTTTGTCAATATTCTATTTAAAATGTGGGGTATATATCTTACTAACAATACTAGTCAATGCAACCCCACGATAATTATCTGGATTATTAGGATCTCCTTTTTTGTAAATAGGAATGATGGTAGATTTAGCCCAGGCTTCAGGGAAGATTCCATCATTAAACAGTCTGTTGAACAAAATCACAAGAAAATCAATAGCTACTGAGTTGGCGTTTTTTTCAACATTTCACTCAGAATTCCATCTGGGCCTGCACTTTTTCCTGATTTTTAAACGTTTAATGCTATTAATTACCTCATTTCCATTAATCGGAGCATTAAATAATGGTTCTTCAAAATCTTCTGCATCTTGCATGACTAGATCATCTTCATTTAAATTATCATGTGTCTCTGAAAACTGCCTGAAAAGTGTTCAAACCATTGCTCAGGACTAATAAAGTCATTATAAAGTGTTCTCTTCCTATTCACTGATCTAATGGTTGCCCAGAATAATCTAGAATCTTTTATTGAATCTTTTAGTTTTTGCAATTTTTGTTCATCAAAATTCCTGTTTCTTCCTTCTTTTTAACTGATCATATTCCTTTCTTTCCTTTGTATATTTCTCCTTATATTTCTTTTTATTAACAATGCTCTTACATCTCTGGAAACTTTTCAGAAGGCCTTTGACTATTTTTTTATTTTTTACACTCTTCATCAAACCATTCCTCAAACATTCTTTCTTTCTTCTCCCAACCATTCTCAACATACATGAGGCTGCTCCACACAACGCGCGTGTAAAAATATCAACAGAAGCATTAACATTAAAAGATAACATGTCATAGGCATTTTCTAAACATTCTTTGAAATCATTGCTATCAAGTTCATTTTTATATAACTGCACATTCTCTTCAGACCATACAATTCTTTTCTCTCTTCTTTGACACTGATCAGCTTCTCTTCTACTCTCATTATTCTTCCACTTCAACACAATAGGCAAATGCCAGGAGAACAACCTGCCTCCAACAAACATAGAACAATTGTCTAATAAACTATCTGAAACAAGAAAATAATCAATTACACTATTTCCTCGTGGTGAAACAAATGTAAAGCCTCCATCTCGATCTCCATCACAAAATCCATTTAGAATGAGCAAATTAAACAGGAGTGGGGGGGGAGCACATCTTGACCTTTACCCAAATGTGATTCGCGATTCGAGACCACGTGATCGAATCGTATCGTACAGTCGTACGATTTTTAGCTAGGCCTACTCGCAAGAGCAAGAAACAACGCTAAGACAAGTGCAACGCCGAGCGGCTGCAAAGTCCCCTCGCAGCATCAGCGAGCTACTCCGAAATCGGAATGTGTCGGATGTACACATACATAAAAACGCATCAAAAACAGCACGTAACTACATAAAAAGGCATCAAAACAGCACGTAACTGAATAGTTTTTTTATATATAGCCTTGGGCGAGCGCGATCATGCGCACACGCGCGCACAGAAACATTCATGACAACTGTGTTATAGACCATTCATCAAGAAATGTTGTGAAGAAAACTGCATTAAAATACATGCAAAACTTCGCGAGATATTAGCGATTATGTGTTTCGGGATTTGAACCCCGTAACTGGCGCGACCTTGACCTTAATTTTAAATCTAAATACATCAGTGGATAGCTTGCCTCTTAACAAACTAGTATACCAAATTTGATGATGATAGACTGAATAGTTTTTGAGAAAAACGGACGAATAGCCGGACGGACGGACTGACGCACGGACGGACGGACGGACGCAAGTCGGACGGACGGACGGACACCGGACGACGGACCAGACAAAAACAATAGCTCCCCGAACCTTCGGCTCGGGGACTAAAAACCCTGGCCAGCTGTGACTGATGTCCTTGTGTATATATTCATGTACATGACAGTTGATTGATCGTGAGAGAGAGAAAAATAGAGATTTTACGCCTTCTGGACCAAAGGGCCATTTGGGGCATTTGAAATTATGCAGATACTGGAAAGAAGAGAAGATTTTGAATAAGGATACAGATGGTTTTTAATTATAAAGATTTTATGAAAAAATGTAAAGTGGAAAAATCTATTTTTATAGAAATGTTTTTGAAAAAGATTTGAGGAACAAGTTGAGTTTTTGTAAAAAGTCTAACTTTATTTTGTGATAAAATGTTTGTTAAAAGATATTTAGCATTTTGCTTTTACATGTCTGGCAGGCAGAGGAAATCTATTATTAAAAACCCCCAGGGCTACAGTTAAAATTTATCTTTTGTGCTCAAAAAGCTTTATTTGTAAAATATTTAAAAGGAGGCAAAGGCCTTCATTAAATTTTATACAATATTTACATTTAAGCTAATGGTTTAGGTCCGCTATACAAGTTTAGTAACCAACGGGTCACAGGACCTAATGTTTAAAAACAGTTATTTATTGTTAAACAAAACCTTTGACTTAATACAGAGCAGCGCTAGACTGCTATAGGGTTAGTCTAAACATTACATGATCAACTGATCACGGAGTGTCCTAGGTTAAAAGAACTATTAAGAAATTTGTATGTAAAAAAATATGTACATCGCAGTTTTGTTCATATGTACATGACTTTATCAAATTTAATTAGGTTTTATTTTAGTCATGAGTGTTTATAATTTAATAACTTATACCTTTGAAAAGTTATATCTCTTTTATGTTAAATTTAAAATCCCATTTATTATGGAATATATTTAACATGTTACACTTTATTTGTGTTATTTTATGAACAACGTTAAAATATATCTTTACCAAAGTTTTGTACATTAGTGTTTAAAACTTGCTTTACAAATATTTTAAAATGTGATTTAAAAGTAGTATTATATGTATACAAAGTAGGATTAGTTTTTTAAATGTTACTGTTAAAATTTTGTTTGTTTACTATATATTTAACCATCTATTGGTGAGGTCTTGCCGCAAGTGATTTAACCATATTAATGAGCTCAAGCTCTTTCAATGCGTATAGTTAAGTCATAAGATGTTTCAAGTTGTGCTCCCGCGTGCTGTTTGCTTACAATCTAAATAATAACACAAAGTAAACTTAGAAAAAAACATATTTGTTTCACCATTAATAACTAAACAATAGTATTTACAAGCTTGAATGAGGGGACATTCCGCCAGAGGCCACCAATGATTTAAATATTACAACTTAAATGTTTTTATTCATGTTTTTAGTAATTTAATTCATTAGTTGTTTTTAAGATTAAGGGTTCGGTTAAGGATTCCCTTCGGTTAGGGGCGTTACCTCGGGTACCCGGATGTGTCTCAGGTTGGCAAGAGATATTCTGTCGCCATTTGATTGATCGTTGATGTCGCTCAAATTATTATAGGGGCTTAATTATAATCGC
Organism: Phymorhynchus buccinoides; assembly: GCA_017654935.2. Taxonomy (NCBI): domain Eukaryota; kingdom Metazoa; phylum Mollusca; class Gastropoda; order Neogastropoda; family Raphitomidae; genus Phymorhynchus; species Phymorhynchus buccinoides. The sequence goes on along the minus strand of CM065692.1, from coordinate 46,573,959 downwards.
TAATCCTCCGAGGTTTGGAGTGTGGCTGCTCACGTGGCGGGGTAATCAAAAACGGTCACACACGTAATGTTCTCATCCCTAGCTGGTGCATTTTTAGCCATAGTGTTCAAATGCTTCAGGCTGTTGGCCATGATCCCTGGAGTCTTTAAGCCAGGGAACAACAACAACATAATCGCTAGATGGTTGTCCCTGAAGAACTTCAACATCAATGTCTCCTCTTGGGAAACCCTGGCACAGAACAGACCCTAGTGGTGCAGTAACAATAAAGGAAGCCACCTACTTCGAAGCGGCACCGTATCGAGACATCGCAGGCAAAGAGTGAGGCACGCAAGATCCGCCTAAACAATCGCAGCTCTGCAACCCCGACAGATCCCCCCAACTCTTTCTCCTGTCCTCACTGTCAGAGATCCTTCTTGGCTCGCATTGGCCTCACTAGCCATATGCGAACTCATCCAGCATCCTAGATTTCCACAAGGACGAACTGTTGAAGCATGGTCATCATCCCTCGGGACGGACGGATGACAGAATGGTTGTACCCTTTACTCAGCTGTTGTTGGTTTTTTTATCATTGGTTGGCGTTAAGGCCTAGCCATGCTGCATACGATTTGACCTCTTACTTCTTCTTCTTCTTCGTTCGCTCAGACAGTTTCCTGTCACATGAGCGTAGATGCGTCATGCTGCCGTTATGCGCCTAACCAAAAATTAGTTAGGCCCAGCATGTCAGACTTCGGCTGAAGAAATCTTTGTAAGAATTTATAGAAAAAAGGCAGGGGAATGGACCAGTGAGATAGAAAGATAGCAGATGACTGTAAGCAAAGGGAAAAGGCAGAGTCCACAGATTAGAGGAAGTTACAAGCACAAGAACTTCCAGAAGGTGGGGGGACTATTTGTACGGAAAGACCTTCGGTATCCCCACGAGGGGGATTTGACCTCAATACGATTACTATTGTGACGATGTCTGTGACGTCGTGGTTCGCGTGAAATAATTTTCCGTCTAATAATAACTCTTACTCTTTCCGTTCACTATACTCAATGTAGACCGCAATACACGAATCAAATAAAATGTCTGATTACAAAAATACAGATATTTCATCAGATTCGTGTATCCGGGGGGGGGGACTACAAATAATTATAGTGAACAAAACTAGTAGGTTTTCACCAGATTTACTCAGACAGTAGAATTTCACGCCAAATCATGCCTCACAAAATGTCAAAATCGGATCGTAGTGAATCGAATCGTGTGCGGCAGTGTGGCTGGGGCCTTTAGCCTGAAGTTCAGACCAACAGTAAGGTGAGAGTGAGAGCAGTACATACAAGAAAACGACTTTCTTCAGTCGTGGAAAAGCATTCATCTTTAGAGTTGAGAATCGGTTCAAAAATCCGAACCGGTTTTTAAACCGGTTTTCCCTCTCCGAACCGGTTTTATCGAACCGTGTTTTTTTTAACCAGTACTCGCATCACTAGTTTTACCTATGCAAACACATATTTATTTGTCAGAATATTCACACACACGCACGCGCGCACACACATACACACACACAGCACACACCCACAGCACACACACACACACACAATACAACAAAAACGTATGACTTATGACACACACACACAAACACTCAACTCAACACTCAGTCAAAGTCAAAGCCATACACCACCACAAACTAACTAAGCTATCCACAAAAAGTTAAGGATCACTTGCAAACTAATTCATAACTTTCCAAATAAGAAAGCCAATGCGTTGAATTTTGGCCAACATTTAATTCAATGCTTTAGTGATAACGATACACAATTGCCTTCAATTTCGAGCAATCGTTTGGTCTGTACATTTGATCAAAGTGGGTACGTATCGAAATTTGATTTCCCAAAGTCATTGAAATCACAAGACAGGGCATTCTGATGCTCCCAAAAGTTCAGTAATGCGTGTATCCGCCATGGCTGTTCTGGCACTCGACGCAGCGAGTCCTCATGGAGTTGACCAGGGTGGTGAAGATCCTCTGTGGAAGCGCCTGCCACTCAGCCTGCAGCATCTGGTAGAGGTGCTGAGCATCCCTGGGAGGGGGGTGGTTGCTCCTCACTTTGCGATCCAGTTCATCCCAGAGGTTCTCAATCGGGTTCAGGTCGGGACTGCATGCTGGCTACTCCATTCTGTTGACTCCAGACTGCTGCAGGAAGTCGTCGACCACCCTTGCCCTGTTGGGGCGAGCGTTGTCATCCTGGTAGACAGCCGGCGGGCCCATCTGCTGCAGTGTAGGCACAGCCATCGGTTGAAGGATCTCATCCCGGTATCGGAGTCCAGTCAGGTTACCCTGTACATGATAAAAGGGTGTTTTGTGGTGAAGGCTGAAGCCCCCCCAGTAGACCATTACAGAACCTCCACCAAAGGTCACCATTTCTTGGACAGTGGCGTCAATAGAGCGTCCCCCTGGGCGCCTCCATACCCTCAGTCGGCCGTCGTTGTGGTTCATGGTGAAGCGTGATTCATCACTGAACATGAACTGGGACCATTGCTGACGTGTCCACCACACGTGACGTCTGCAGAAGGCTTGGCATGCTGCCCTATGGGCTGGAGTTAAGCATGGCCGTACAGCTGGGCGACGAGAACAGAGGTTAAACCCATGAAGGCGGTTCCATATGTTCTGCTGGCTGATGTTGATGTAAGTAGCCCCCCTCAGCTGCCTTCGAAAGATGCTGGAAGAGGCTGTTCTTGTCTGCATGGCTTGTCGTTCAATGAGACGATCTTCAAGTGGAGTTGTCTTCTTCGGTCGACCAGATCTGAGTCTTTCATGGACCCTCCCAGTGGCTGTGAAGCGTTGAATCAGTCTGACATTGACCGAGATGGACACCTGAAATCACCTGGCCACTTTTTGCTTGGGAACACCATCTTGGAATCAAGCAACAGCTCGTCCCCTATCCAACTCACTCAATTTTCGTCATGGAGGCATTGTCAATTCAGGCCTAAAACTGGTGGTATGTCTTCTTATAAAGTCAAGCAAGAGACAGCATCTCACACATTAATAGCAGTGCTTGCACGTGCATAATTGTTTTACCATCTGGCTTGTGCAATGTTTTCATGCAGAACAATCCAAAACAAGGTCCTTTTTCGCAAATTTCCGCTTTTTCTTTTGTTGCCAAGCTCAGTAATAGAGAATCACTTGCAATGTTTCCACTAACACAACATCACCCACTTACAGCTGAACAAGAATTCATAACAAATTGGCTTGACTGAGAAAAAAATAACACGAGCTAACGGAGTTTATTGCGCACCTGTTTTATCATAGTGATCCTTAACTTTTTGTGAGTAGTTTAGAAAACAAGAAAAACTAGTCTTTGTTTACAAACACCCATTCTGCGCTGAGAATCAGAGTTGTTTTTTAAACAAAGAATGCGTTATTCTAAGAAAAAGCTTACTTTCAGTTTGCAGTTAAAAAAACTGGTTCACAGCAACTCAAAACGTTTTTTCGAACCGCGAAAGTTTAGCACCGGTTTTTAGGTTCAAACCGGTTTTCCCCCCCCCACCTCTATTCATCTTTCATTCCTAATTCGAGGGTTTATTCTATTACTTATTCTTCTTTCTTTCTCTGTCGTTCGCTATCAGTGTCCTGTCATTTGACCGTAGATGCGCCATGCTGCCGGTAAGCGCCTAACTAATAGTTAGTTAGTTAGGCCCAGCATGTCCGACTTCATCTGAAGAAATCTTTGTATAGAATTTACAAGAAAATAAAACGCAGGACTATGGACCAGAAAGATGGCAGATGACAGAAAGCAAAAGGGGAAAACGGCCAGAGTCAAAGAGAGTGACCAGGTTGTAGAGGAAGTTACAAGCACAGAACTTCCAGAAGGTGGGGAAACTATTTGTACAAAAGACCCCCCGATTATCCCCACGGGGGGAATCGAGGGTTTGAGGAATGGGGAATAACTTTTTTCATAAGTATAATAATATCAAGGATAATCATTCTTAAGTGACGCAGAAATTCGCATGGCTTTAATTGCGGAATTAATGCTGTCCACGCCTATTAGTGGAAGCTTATTGTAGATGTTTTGCTTTGTTGTGTGTGTATGTAGGGGAAGATGGGGTAAAAAGCGTATGGGCGGGTAAGAAGGCCACCCCAATTATCTCATGAAATGAAGCAAATTTCAGTCATTTTGCCCATGAGACAAGCGTTAATGTTTAGCATTCGTCTCATGGGCAAAATTTGACTGAAATGTTCTTATTTCATGAGATAATTGGGGTGGGCTTCCTTCCCGCCCTATGCGCTTTTACCCGTCTTCCCTCAGTGTTTTTTTAACCTTGCTACGATTTTATGTTTATTTTTGGGTTCGATTTCTGCATGTTGTCTAAAATCACTATTCGTGTGAACAGACATTGAATTAAAGATTCCTTCCTTCATTCACGATATATCGGGTCTTTTCCTGGTATTGCAGTACATCCAGGATCGACCCACTATCTTTACAATATAGAAATGTCCCACGTGTACCAGGTCGGAGGACGTTAAGCACACCTTCATCATGGGAAATCAAGGTACACGTAACCCTTTCCCCGCCAGCCATTTTTTCAGCAAAACAAATGCCATTAAACTTAACTGGGAAGACGAAAAAACAAATCTGCAATATTGGGTGTGTACATGTATAACATTAGGCCTATCCTTGTCTCCCAAAAATAAGAAAATAGGGTCTTCAGTTATCAGACCATGGTTTGAAGCTTTTTAATGATATTGTGGTGTATAAAACCAATGTGGGTGCAATAAATGCGACATTTTTTTTCCGACACTGGCGGTTGAAAAGGGTTCAATCTGTTGCGGAATGACGATTATGACTCTCCGACTACTAGGAGCATTAGCTCTAGCTCGCTCATCGAAGGGTCCGCTACACTACGTACGATTCGCTGTCCAATGCGATGCGATTGTGACGATGCGAGTCACGATTCGATTGTGAAAGTTCATGTTTACGGGTCACTCCAGTATATATATAGCGAAAGTAGTTAGAATATTTCATAATAGACCATAGCGATGAGGTTTAACCCTTCACCGCCAATGTCGCATTTAGCACCACAATGGTTTAACACCAATCTCACGAAAAGGCCTCAAACCAGGGTCTGTTATCCAAAGATCCTATTTTCTTAATTTTGGGAGGTAAGGATAGGCCTTACTTTAAATATGTCATAGAGGAATCCCCACTATTGGAGACAATTTTTTTTCTCTACCCAGGTAAGTTTAATGGAATTGTTTTGCTGAAAAATGGCTGGCGGCGAAAGGGTTAACCGAGGCGTGGTTACTACTACACCTATCTGTATTGTTAAAAATAAAATCGGGACTTTACTGGTGTTGCACTGCCTCCGGGCATTGCCTCCAGTATTGTTTCCACCATCTTTGTATCTACAAATGTCCCATAATTATAATAATAATAATAATAATGGGAATTTATATAGCGCTCTTTCTCACATGAGCTCAGTGCGCTTTACATTGATAACAAGAACATTAAAGGCAAACAAATAATTAATCATTAGAAAGTAAAATAAGCACGATGCCTACACACAACGTTCTTTTACTTCCTTACACACACACACACACACACACACACACACCACCACACACACACACACCACACACACACCACACACAAACCACACACACACACACAACACACACGCCACCACACACACACACACATGCATGCGCACACGCACTGCATGTACGCACACAATTAATTATAATTAAGAAGTAAAATAGTTACAACATGAACATTCTAAGAAGAAACATAGAGACCACATTCACATTCCCAATCAAGTTTGAATACAATACTGCAACTTGAAATAAAATCATACTGCCATCGACATATCAATTACATGACTAATTATAATAGACAAATTATGTGTCTGTTCCAGACAGAGAGGATGTAGGGGAAGACGGGGTAAAAAGCGCATGGGCGGGTAAGAAGCCCACCCCAATTATCTCATGAAATAAAGAAAATTTCAGTCAAATTTTTCCCATGAGACGAATGCTAGACATTAAACGCTCGTCTCATGGGCAAAAATGAGACTGAAATTTGCTTCATTTCATGAGATAATTGGGGTGGACTTCTTACCCGCACATGCGCTTTTTAACCCGTCTTACCCCTAAAACACCATTTTTCAGAATTATTTCCAGACGGGAGTATTTTCACAGTGGATCGTGACTCGCTTTCATCGTCACAGTCGCATCGCATTGACAGCGAGTCGCATGCAGTGTGGCGGGCTTGGTGCAGTACGCGCTGCAGCCAAACGAACGAACGAAACATGGCGTTTTACGTCCTCTCGGGTCTGGAACAGACACATATGGGACATTTGTAGGACACAAACA
>CM065692.1:46540124-46562624 GCA_017654935.2 Phymorhynchus buccinoides | reverse complement strand
AGAAAGAAGGAGGAGGAGGAGAAGAAGAAGAAGAGGAAGAAGAGGAGGAGGAGTAAGAAGAAGAAGAAGGAGGAGGAGTAGTTAGAAGAGAAGAAGAAAGAAGGAGGAGGAGGAGGAGGAGTTAGAAGAAGAAGAAGAAGGAGGAGGAGAAGAAGGAAGAGGAGAAGAAAGAAGGAGGAGGAGGAGTAAGAAGAAGAAGAAAGAAGGAGGAGGAGGAGTAAGAAGAAGAAGAAGGAGGAGGAGGAGTAAGAAGAAGAAGAAAGAAGAAGGAGGAGTAGTAAGAAGAAGAAGAAGAAAGGAGGAGGAGGAGGAGTAGTAAGAAGAAGAAGAAGAAGAAGAGGAGGAGGAGGAGTAGAAGAAGAAGAAGAAAGAAGAGAGGAGGAGTAGTTAGAAGAAGAAGAAAGAAGGAGGAGGAGGAGGAGTTAGAAGAAGAAGAAGAAAGGAGGAGGAGTAGTTAGAAGAAGAAAGAAGGAGGAGGAGGAGGAGTAAGAAGAAGAAGAAAGAAGGAGGAGGAGGAGTAGTAAGAAGAAGAAGAAAGAAGAAGGAGGAGGAGTAGTAAGAAGAAGAAGAAGAGAAAGAAGAAGGAGGAGGAGTAGTAGTTAGAAGAAGAAGAAAGAAGGAGGAGGAGGAGGAGGAGTTAGAAGAAGAAGAAAGAAGGAGGAGGAGGAGGAGTTAGAAGAAGAAGAAGAAAGAAGGAGGAGGAGTAGTTAGAAGAAGAAGAAAGAAGGAGGAGGAGGAGTAAGAAGAAGAAGAAAGAAGGAGGAGGAGGAGGAGGAAGAAGAAGAAGAAGAAGTAGAGGAGGAGTAGTTAGAAGAAGAAGAAAGAGGAGGAGGAGGAGTAGTTAGAAGAAGAAGAAAGAGGAGGAGGAGGAGGAGGAGTAGTTAGAAGAAGAAGAAAGAAGGAGGAGGAGTAAGAAGAAGAAGAAAGGAGGAGGAGGAGGAGTAAGAAGAAGAAGAAAGAGGAGGAGGAGGAGTTAGAAGAAGAAGAAAGAAGGAGGAGGAGGAGGAGTAAGAAGAAGAAGAAAGAAGGAGGAGGAGGAGGAGGAGGAAGAAGAAGAAGAAAGAAGGAGGAGGAGGAGGAGGAGTTAGAAGAAGAAGAAAGAAGGAGGAGGAGGAGGAGGAGGAGGAGTTAGAAGAAGAAGAAAGAAGGAGGAGGAGGAGTAGAAGAAGAAGAAAGAAGGAGAGGAGGAGGAGGAGTAGTTAGAAGAAGAAGAAAGAAGGAGGAGGAGGAGGAGTAGTTAGAAGAAGAAGAAGAAGAAAGAGGAGGAGGAGGAGTAAGAAGAAGAAAGAAGGAGGAGGAGGAGGAGTAAGAAGAAGAAGAAAGAAGGAGGAGTAGTTAGAAGAAGAAGAAGGAGGAGGAGGAGTTAGAAGAAGAAGAAAGAAGGAGGAGGAGGAGTAAGAAGAAGAAGAAAGAAGAAAGAGGAGTAGTTAGAAGAAGAAGAAAGAAGGAGGAGGAGGAGTAAGAAGAAGAAGAAAGAAGGAGGAGGAGTAGAAGAAGAAGAAGAAAGAAGGAGGAGGAGGAGTAAGAAGAAGAAGAAAGAAGGAGGAGGAGGAGAAGAGAAGAAGAAGAAAGAAGGAGGAGGAGGAGGAGTAAGAAGAAGAAGAAAGAAGGAGGAGGAGGAGTAAAGAAGAAGAAGAAGGAGGAGTAGTTAGAAGAAGAAGAAGGAGGAAGGAGGAGGAGGAGGAGTAAGAAGAAGAAGAAGGAGGAGTAGTTAGAAGAAGAAAGAAGGAGGAGGAGGAGGAGAAGAAGAAGAAGAAAGAAGGAGGAGGAGTTAGAAGAAGAAGAAAGAAGGAGGAGTAGTTAGAAGAAGAAGAAAGAAGGAGGAGGAGGAGTAAGAAGAAGAAGAAAGAGGAGGAGGAGGAGGAGTAAGAAGAAGAAGAAAGAAGGAGGAGGAGGAGGAGTAAGAAGAAGAAGAAAGAAGGAGGAGTAGTTAGAAGAAGAAAAGAAGAGGAGGAGGAGTTAGAAGAAGAAGAAAGAAGGAGGAGGAGGAGTAAGAAGAAGAAGAAAAGAGGAGGAGGAGGAGGAGTAGTTAGAAGAAAAAGAAAGAAGGAGGAGGAGGAGTAGTAAGAAGAAGAAAGAAGGAGGAGGAAGAAGGAGTAGGAGGAAGAAGGAGGAGGAGTAGGAGGAAGAAGAAGAAGAAGGGGGAGGAGGAAGAGAAGAAGGAGGAGGAGGAAAAAGAAGAAGAAGCCTGCTTTTGTGGATCATAATTATTATGGTCTTACCTTATAGACGCCTGCCGTTGCTTTGTTTAATTAAGGTCTTCAATGTCACGACGGTGATGCCTTATATCTCAATCCATCCAAAACAGCAAGTCACATGCACACACACGCACGCGCGCACGCACACACACACACACGCACACTCACACACATACACCGTGACACACACACACTCATGCCTGCACACGCACACACACACAGAGACGCATACGAACACACACACACTCACACACACCGTGACGCATACGGACACACACACACTCATGCGCGCACACACAGTGAACTAGTTAACAATTTTCAACAAGCTGACGTTAATAATCTAGTAGCATGGACTGAACAGAATCACATGTCACTCAACACTGAAAAGACCAAATGTATGTATGTAACTACTCAGCAAAAGCGACAAAAACTGACTTCTCCATTTCCACCATATTGTGTAAGGCAAAAAAATAAAGTTTTAGGTATCACTGTTGATAATAACTTACTGTGGTCAGATCATATATCTAAACTGGGTAAAGGTATCTCAAAAAAGATTTATCAATAGGCAAAAATTAAAAACCTAGTAAATCTTCAGTCACGAAAAATATTTTTCCATGCTCACATTATGTCTCACATTAATTACTCATCAACCCTTTGGGACAGTACCAGTGAAGCTAATCTAAAACATATAAGTCGGTTACATAAACGAGCTGTGAAACTAGTACTGGTGAAATCCAGCACCCTAACAGCTAATGATTACAATAAATTAAACATTTTGCCACTAAAAGACAGACTTCTCTTCAACAAATGCCTCTGCATGTTTAGTGTGGTAAATGGAGTCGCTCCCCAAACAATTATCAAGACTTTTGCTATTAACCCAAATAGACACACCAACAAGCTTTCTTTCCCCAGACCACGAAATAATGTTTATAAATCTAGTTTTGTTTACTCAGGGGGCACAGCATGGAATAATCTTTTTCTCTAAATTCGTGTCCTTCAAAACAAACGTTTAAAAAAGCACTTAAAAAGAATCATTATGCTTGGTGCTTTGTAAAAATACCTGATGTGAATATGAGAATGAGTGCCTAAGGCGCTATTGTTGGAAAAAAAAAAAAAAAAAAAAAAAAAAAAAAAAAAAAAAAAAAAAATGGAACCTCACTATTAAGACCTCCCATTATAAGACTCCCTCCCATATAAGACCTACTTCTCCGAGACATTGCCCTTCTTTGTAAGTATTAAAATGACCTCCCTTATAAGACCCCTCCTTTACAAGACCCCATTTGGGATGATTTTTTAAGGTCTTATAAGGGAGGTTCCACTGTAGTGTAATTTGCTTTTGTGTTTGTGTGCCTTGCACTAGTAGACGAGGAGACATTACAGGTGCGTGCAAATTCATGTTGTTGTTTTTTCATTTCTTTCCTTCTGCGCTTTAAATATAAGCGGTGTTCTGGGGGGGGGGGGGGGGGGGGGGTGTTCTGCATCTGTGATTTTGTTTTCTCTCTCACGTCTGAGTAAACTATGACTCTCTCTCTCTCTCTCTCTCTCTCTCTCTCTCTCTCTCTCTCTCTTCCGGTGTCTCTGTGGTCTCTTTGTCTCAGTCATTTTTTTTTCTTCCCAACTCTCTCTTTATTGTACCACTATGAGTACATTTGTCCATATCTATACATAATCATTGTATTGTGCTTGTATGAAATGTGTGTGGTTTTCCCCGTGTTTATTGATTGTGGTTCGATTTTTCTCCAGTTTTTGTTTTCATCTTATTTGCCTTGTTTTTTCTTATTAATTTATGACGTCAGGATGTAAAAAAAAGCTTCATCAGGCTTATTCTGTTATTGTCAATCATATAGTAAAAAGCCAACTGTCCGTGTGTGTGTGTGTGTGTGTGTGTCTGTCTGTCTGAAACACGAAACGGGCCTTATAACTCCGCCGTTTTTCGACCGATTCGCTTCAAATTTGCTGTGAGCCCTCACGGGGCGATGGCAACGGCAACCGAGGCGGCCGTGTCATTTGCGCGGTTTCGCAAATGCGCGAAACGCGCATCCGCCGGCCTCTCGGCGCCCGTATCTCCGGCGTTTCTGGGCCGATTGCCTTCGAATTTGGCAGGAAGATGACCGGGGCCGGGGACTATCCGTGTGCCAAACCGGAAGCGAATCGGTTCAGAAACGCGCGCGCTATACGCCGCTTCACCTTTTCACGCATAACTCCGCCGTTTCTTAACTCAAATTTGCTGTCAGGCTTGCTATGGCCCGGGCAACGCTTAGCAGCAAATTTGAAGAGAATCGGGAGAACGCGTCACTCTCAGAGCACCGCCAACGGGAAACGAGGCCTTATAACTCCGCCGTTTCTTAACCGAATCGCTTCAAATTTCCTGTACTCAGCGTTACCAGTACTTGCCGTTACCGTTACTAGGTGTTACCAGTATGGTGCATTGCCAGTACTAGGCGTTGCGCTAGTAAATATAATTTTGACTTGACAGTGACGCATACGAACACACACACATATTCACACACACACATTCACACACACTCACATACACACACAAACGCATAAGAACACACACACACTAGCACACATATGTACACCTCAGCAGTTCTAGTCTCATTATCTAAAACTTAAAGTGCTGAAACGCCCAGTTCAGCTTTATTATTTCATTTTATTTTGACGCAGACAAACTTCCAGCCATTAATCAGCATGTCATTTTATTTAACACCAACAACACAACTGAAATGGTATAATATATTCATATAACAACAACATCATCATCAACAAAATCAACTTAAAAAAACAACAAACATTTGACTTGCTGGAAAAAAAAGTGGGAGCGAGTGTGATATCTCTCTCTCTCTCTCTCTCTCACACACACACACACACACACACACACACACACACCACGCACGCACACACACAAACACACAGATATGAAACATCCTCTAGAGTACCAAGGGGGGTTGCATACCCCTCAAAATGACGCAAACAATGACACAAGCATGACGTGATTTCTCTACAATCTCTACGATTTCAAGGGGGGGTACGCGCTGTACCCAACCAGCGCGCAGACCTGTTAGTACTCTAAATGTTAGTCTATAATGTGTAAACACTTTAACTATTTTTGTCAGTAGGTCAAATTGTAGCTTGTCGAAGGCTTTACGATAAACATGAAAATTTGTGTATCATTAGTACGGTGTTGCTGTTTCTCTTCTTTCCAGCTTTAACCCTTTCGCCGCCTTTGTCGCATTTCTGCACTTCAATGGTTTAACACCCACGTAACTTAACCCTTTCAACGCCAGCCATTTTTCAGCTAAAAATTTCCATTAACCTTACCTGGGTAGAGAAAAGATTCTGTGTGCAATATTGGGGATTCCTGTGTGACATGCATAAAATAGGGCCTATCCCTACCTCCCAAAAGTAAGAACATAAGGTCACTGGATAACATTAACAGACCCTCATTAGATGCCTTTCAGTGACATGGGTGTCAAATCCTTGTGGTGCCAAGACAGAGTTCCCAGGGCTTTCAGCTATCCCCAAGTAAGGACCTTGTAAGGACCTGTAGGCCTAAGGATAATGTCCATCTTTTAGCCAACGATCTTGAAAGGAACACTTTCCCAGCATTGTGAACAATGTCTAAGCAGATAGAAAAACTATGGCTGACACAGATATACGTGTTTTCTCGCAAAGCGACACCAGGAGAAAGAACGAGATTTCAGTCCAATTTCTACTGACAACTCGCGGTGCATCATTCGTCTGCTAAAAGCGGTCAGTTGAAACGGGAAGGTGGGGGAGGGGGTAAGGTGGAGTAGGTGCCGAGCGATGTTTCTCAAGTGTAAAAGTGCTGCTTCTGCGATCTATTTTGAGTATGGTCTTGCTGCTCAGGGCAGTTTTTGGCAGCTGTCAGGACTTGTAAGGATCTTGAAGCTAATGTAAGCACTTGTAAGGCCTTACTTGGAGGTTTCAATTGGTCAAGACTTATAAGGACTGGTATAAGGACTGGTATAGGACCCCTAGGAACCCTGCAAGAGGCGACAGTGGCAATGAAAGGGTTAAAAGGCATCAAGTCAGGGCCTGTTATCCGAAGACCCTATTTTCTTAATTTTGGGAGGTAAGGATGTTATACATGTCATAGAGGAACTACCAATATTGCAAATTTAAAAAAATTCTCTACCCACATAAGTTTAATGTGTTTTTTTATTTTTTACTGAAAAATCGCTGGCAGCAAAGGGGTTAAGAATTAAAATATCTTTGAGGAATTTTTATTAATTCTACTATCTATTTTATCTATATACTTACCATTCCACTACAAAGTGCATATTTGTACAAGATTAGCTTGGAAGACAGAAATAAAACCAAGAGTGTCTTACTACCACAACTCCCAATCCACGTAACTTCCGGTATAGCAGACTACTCACTTTCTTGAAAGCAAGCATCCAAAAACAAAACAAAACAACAAAAACAAAAAAAGGAAGGTACACGTTCAAAAACCATTAGGAGGGAGGTGGGTGGGTCAATTAAATGTAGTGGAATGGTAAGTATATAGATAAAATAGATAGTAGAATTAATAAAAATTCCTCAATCTATTCTATCATCCTTACCATTCCACTACAAAGTGCAAGATTACCAACAAGGAGGAGGGTAATGGTAAAGCACTACTCTGAGAACCACGGAACAAACCATGACAGAGATATCACATAAACACACACATACCATCTAAAATAAGAAGGTAAATCAGCAAATCATGTTTACATATCCCCCAAAAGACTTAAAATAAGTCTATAAAAACAAACAGACAATAAATCATACCTCAAAAAACACTCATTAAGCTGAAAGCAGGAGAAAAAATTCCTGGAGAAACAGAAAAACAAGCCTGCCTTCCATGCTAGCTTGAAAGAAAGTGAGTAGTCTGCTTAACCGGAAGTTACGTGGATTGGGAGTTGTGGTAGTAAGACACTCTTGGTTTTATTTCTGTCTTCCAAGCTAATCTTGTACAAATATGCACTTTGTAGTGGAATGGTAAGGATGATAGAATAGATTGCTAGTTTCGATTTAACCCTTTCACTGATGGCCACGTGTCTACCACGGGACTGCTTGCACTATGCTGTACGCCTATGACCGTGTCTACTACGTGGCATTTTTGTCATCAAATTTTGACCAAGTCGAGGGGGAAAAAACACAATAAAGTGTTCCATACTCTTTGAAAAATGTCAATCTACTGTTAATCCCCGATCTACATTTAACATTTTTTTAATTTGTGACATCAACAAATGGATGAGCAGTGGACAGATCAGTGAAGCGACCCTCCGAAGGCCAAACTTGGCTCAACACACAGCGATGCAAGAAACCCATTAACCCTCGGCAGTGAAGGGGTTAACAGCCATGATTTGGCAGCCAAGATACCCTATTTTACGGACTACAAGGCGCACCTGATTATAAGGCGCACCCCCCAAAAATTTTGCACAAAATTCAGATTTTGTTATCATAGTTTCTTACTATATTATCAGTCACATTATGAGGCACAGGGGTCTCAGTGTAGGAAAGAAGGATCGCCTTACAGTCAGTAAAATACGGTTAATCGTTTGTGGATGTACCCTCGAAAAGTCAAACTCTTCGATTCATTCATTCATTCGTTCCTTCCTTCCTTCCTTCACGCCACAATGGTATCACCCTCGGGGCCGCCGCCACTGGAGGCGCTGGTGTTCTCCTTGTTCTCCTCATCCTCCTCCCCCCCCCATACTGGCATCCCCCCCACCCTCCCCCCGCTCCTGAACCATCGAACCCTCACCCACAACCCCACTCCCACCCGTCTCATCCATCTGTTCTACGTTTGCATCCTCCTCCTCCTCCTCCTCGTCGTCGTCGTCGTCTTCCTCCATCATCAGGATGCGGACGCGTCGGCGGGACTGGAAGAGGACGGCTGCGGTTTTCCGTAAGCTGACGGCCAGGGAGTGGGCCCGGACGTTGTCCAGGCGCTGGAGAGACCACTGTCCTGACTGCAGCTGCAGAGTCAAGAAAGTCATAGTTTTTTGTTTTGTTTTTTGTGGGTTTTTTGGTATTTAGTACAGACCTGTTTACCCTTATAATGAAAAACCTGGAATTTGCCACAGAAAAACCCGGAATTTGAGGAAAAAAAATGAGGAAAAAAACAGAATTCACATCGGTACACGACTCGCGATAAATACTGATTCAACTCGGCGCCATCGCGATCAATTTTCACTTCATTTTCCGTTGAAAAGTTCAAAATTCTCACATCATCGTATTTTCCAGTGATAATATAATCTAAATTGACTCATTTCAAGCCCTAATTACAATCTCTACCATTAAAAAAACTGCCTGGAAAGCTCTTCGAATCGACAGTAAAAGCCTGGCCGCCATTTGCATTCGGTTTCGGTCAACCCTTACGTCTTTTCATACGAACGGAAACAAATAATAGACGTTTTTTCGAAATCCCGGGATTTTCAGCGTTCACCCGGAATTTATTATTTTACCCAGAATTTTTGCAAATTCCTGGGATAATTCCAGCAAAACCAGAAGGGTAAACAGGTCTGTTAGTATATCGTCAGTGAAATTCAAAAACCTTGTATCTCGATTTTTGGGGGGGGTTTGGAGTTAGATACATAGTCAGCTCTCTAATTTTTCCCGCCACCTTCCACCAAAAGCTCGTATCTCTAACGACTTTCTATCTGGGGTAAATGAGGTTGTGTAAATTGACGAAAAACTCGTAAGTCCCAAATTCAGATCTACTTAAGGACAAGAACCTCGTATCTTCATTCTTTTCAACAGTTTTTTTTTAACAAAATGCAGGACTAAACTCGCAACGTCTTGAACAACATATTCATCATAGTTAATCAATTGTGGTAATTTTTAAAACAGTTTTTTTTACTTTTTCTCAAAGCTACCAAAATTGAGATACAAGGTTTCTGAATTTCACCAACGATATTCTAATCACAGAGATTTAACTCGGTGAAATTTGGGCTGCCTCTCTCCCGGAGAGTGCGTCGCCGCAAGCACAGTGCCTACTCCTTTTCTTTTCTTTTTTTTTTTTGGGGGGGAGAAGGAGGAGGAGAGGAGGGCAGACTTGAAAACCTAGCTATCAATTTAGTCATACCAGGCAGCAGGATTTCTCCCTCCTCCAATCGACTTTTAACCACCGTGGGATTTCTACGTGGGTAAAGCGCATGGATCAGACTAGCTTTAAGTCCCCATCCGAAGGACTCGACGTTCAGTTCGATTTTCCTGTCGAACTAGAAAGAAAGGGCGAGGCCAGGATTCGAACCCGGGTCACTCACGCTGCAGTCAAGCATTGAATTTGGCAGGCGAACGTCTTAACCACTCTGCCACCTTTCTTCCTAATAATAATAATAAATAAAGCTTGCATAGTGCCGTGCGATAAAAAAAATAATCATCCTCAGAGCGCTTTACAAATTTTCAAATAAGAAGAAGCATAGTTGCAGTAACATGGCATAAAAAACAATTAAACACACTTTCAAGTAAAAACAAAAGCACACAGAAAGTGAAAGGCATAAAATTTCATTAAGTCAAATTGAACTGAAAGCAAAAGAACCAAAGTTTTGTTGTTGTTGTTTTTTATGTATCAGTTTTTAGGTATAAATATCCTTTTTCGAGTTTCACGAAACTTTGTAAAGTTTTTGAAACACTTGTGTCGCAAAAACACTTTCAGCATGTGAAAGAAATACAGTGAATATTGACAAAACTGCAGCCATTTTTCTGGGCATAGTCAGAGTTACGCTCACTCAGAGATCTCTGCAGTAAACAGCAGGACCAGACCAGAAACATGCTGCTGCCACAGCTGGGATAAAATGTGCTAACTCAGTGGAATCTTGACGGCTATCAACTGCCATCATGTCACTGTCAGCCAAAGTCGCATTTTAACCACAGTGGTTTAACACCTATGTCACTAAAAGGCATCAAATTGGGGCAGATCCAAAGACCCTGTTGTCTTAGTTTTGGGAAGTAAGGACAGACCTTGTTTTATATATGTCACAGAAGAATTACTGCACTCTACTAAATTTAATGGACCTCCGGTGAGCATGACGGCAGATAGCTGCCATCATAAATTCTGACTTCTTCCTCCCAGCTATAGCATCATTCTTGGGAGCTTACTGTTGAAACACACAGCATGTTCACATGCCTTCCCTTAACTCATTCGCATCGCAACCATTTTGAATTATTCAAAAACTCACAAATCACTCCAGCCATACACACAAACAAAACATACATAAACAAAAGGAGAAATGAAAGAAGATTGCAGGTTTTTACTTCAGGTTTAGACACAGGGAAGTGGTAGATCAGACATAGACTTTATACAGAAAAACTCTCTACACTGATTGGTGTCCCCACAACAAACCACTACAAAAGTCAGAGGTAAAATTGTGGTCTAAGGGAGCAAAGCGAGCTTAGAAGTGACCAAGGTATGGTGTACACACAGACTTACTTCCCTTGAAGCAGATGCATAAAACTGACAGCTATCAATTAATTCCGGACATACATGGCCGGAACGACTTGAGTGAGCTAAGGGCCAGCCACACGTCCAGCTAAAATCGCACGACTGTACGATATGATTCGATCGCGTGGTCTCAAAGCGCAAATCACATTTTGTTCTTCGAGACCACGTGATCAAATCACATCGTATGGTCCTGCGATTTTAGTGGAGGTGTGGCTGGCCCTTTGGACCGTGTTTCATGGCCATGTAGGCTTCGCTTCAGCTAGTCTGACAGAGTTCGCTCGGCAAAAGCTGTGCTCATACATCATCAACACAGCGAAAAGACGAATGGGAAATCACTTTTAAGAGACCTGACTGAGAGTGAGAGTAGTTGTGACACAAAATAAAGGAGCTAGGCACAACTACGTCACATACGTGTAGTTTTCACTTGAATAAATTCAATCATTCTTTTGCAATTTGCCGTATTATTCAGACTACAATGCGCATTCTATTATAAGGTGCAACCCCCCAAATTTCACACCAAATCCATTGAACACCTGATCCTGGTTGAAATGTTTTCTTTTCCAAATCAACATGAACAACAACTATGACATAACTGAAGCAACAACAAGCAGAGCTTATGGCGTGCTCAGTTCAAAACGAATTACACAGTATAAACATTGGCGGAATTTTACCAGGAAATACAAGCAATACATTTTTGAAAAGAAAGTCACAACAAACCAAACGAACAATGGACATAGCAATAGACAAAAGAAGTAGAATCGACAAAACACCTGATCCTGTTCATACATCTTGGATAAATCCGAGAGCAGGCTTCAACTTATGAGGTAAGTCTCCCCTCTCCGTTGTAATTTGGGTACAGACAAACCCCTATTTTACGACCCTCTGTTAAGCGACCACCTCTCATTTGAGACCGGATTTGTTGGCACGGATGCATTTTACTATGTAAACGACCTCTCTTAAACGACTTCCTCTAAAACGCGACTTACGACCGCCATTTTGTTGGTTTTTACGACCGTTGTTGTCGTCTGCATAGACTTCGAGCAAAGGGAAACAACCACGGTCAAGGGCCTGAAAGCGGAGTCGCTTCCCTTGTTGTAGAAAAGATGGCGGAAAGCGTAGGAAAAGCACGAAAACCACTGACTTTGAAAAAGAAAACCACTGACTTTGGACGAGAGTGGAGGTGATTAACAGAAGTCGGCGAAGTGAAACTGTAATACATCGATTGCACAATCCTATGGAGTTGGAAAGACCCAAATCCAGTTTTAATATGTCATTGTATGTGTGCATGAAGAAGAGAGTATGAACTGTGCTGAACTTTTTCTTTCTACGGCTGCCAGTGAAAACCTCCGTCATACGACCCCTCCAATTTACGACCGATTTTTCCGGACATTTTGGAAGTCTTAAAATAGAGGTTTGTCTGTAGTTTATTTTATTAACCCCTTCACTGCCAGAGGAAAACTGAGAAATTATCGATTTTCTTATTACAAAATTTAAAAGAGACCTGTTAGACTCAATCTGAGAAATTGGTCTACATATGTATATTTCTTGACTTGTCTAAACCAAAAACCAGCATTCCAGGGCTATGACATCAAAAGTTATGACATCACAATCGCCTTATAGTTATAGTCCCCAAAACAGAGTGTGCATGGAATTAATAGTGAAAAGGTTCAACGTACCAAATCGCTTAGCTCCACCGTGCGCACAAAACTCCCCCCAAAACAGAGTGTGCATGGAATTAACCCTTTCACCGCCAAAGTCGCATTTTAGCACCACAATGGTTTAACACCCATGTCACTAAAAGGCATCAAATTGGGGTCTATTATCCAAAGACCCTGTTGTCTTAGTTTTGGGAAGTAAGGGTAGACCTTATTCTATATGATGTCACAGAAGAATCCCCAATACTGCAGATGGATTTTGTTCTCTACCCAGGTAAATTTAATGGACATTTTTGGCTGAAATATGGCTGGCGGTGAAAGGGTTAATAGTGAAAAGGTTCAACGTACCAAATCGCTTAGCTCCACCGTGCGCACAAAACTCCCCCCAAAACAGAGTGTGTGCATGGAATGAATAGTGAAAAGGTTCAACGTACCAAATCGCTTAGCTCCACCGTGCGCACACTCCCAGCGGCGGACCCCGCGATGTTCTCGGTGGAGGTGACGGGGGTGTAGGCCTGGGGGGGGATGGAGGACAGGGGGAACTGCAGGAGGGCAGGGGGGCGGTCGTGGGGGCAGGGGGAGGGGGAGGGGGAGGGGGAGGAGGCCAGAAGGAGGGTGAGGGTGTGGGGGTCGTAGCGTCCCAGGTCCAACAAGGAGAACTCCTCCGCTTTCTCTTCAAGTTCAAGCCCCTCGGGGGCAGGGTCCTGCGGCAGAGACGTTGACAACTACAGTGGGTCTTAGACAATTACGAGCCCGCTACATTACATACCATTCGATCCCAATGCGATGCGATTTGACATTTGTGAGGCACGATTCATCTATCCATACATAGATCCATGCATCCATTCATCTATCCATCCATCCATACATAGATCCATTCATCTATCCATCCATCCATACATAGATCCATGCATCCATTCATCTATCCATCCATCCATACATAGATCCATTCATCTATCCATCCATCCATACATAGATCCATTCATCTATCCATCCATCCATACATAGATCCATTCATCTATCCATCCATCCATACATAGATCCATTCATCTATCCATCCATCCATCCATACATCCATCCATCCATACATCTATCCATCCATCCATACATACATAGATCCATCCATCTATCCATCCATCCATCCGTAGATCCATTCATCTATCCATCCATCCATACATAGACCCATTCATCTATCCATCCATACATCTATCCATCCATACATCTATCCATCCATCCATCCATACATCTATCCATTCATCTATCCATACATAATTACATACTAACTTACATACTACATACAAATGCATTCATAGGCTGCTTACACATTAGACGGATAAACCACATGCGCTCATCTGTAAATAAGTTACAATAAAAATAATTTAAAAAAGAAGCGGACACGTTTCCGCACGGAAGTATGTCCGCTTATTTTTTCCTTCCTTCTTTTACTTATTTACAGGGGTTCCGTGCGGAACATCCGAGTATATGTGTACGAGCGCTTACCCCAACCCGTACTTGTGAACTCCATACGCTCTTGCTCAGACTCAATGCATTAGGCCGTGTACACATATATATGCGGAGATTCCGTGCGGAAACCCGTGCGCAATCCATAAATAAGTAAAAGAAAGAAGGGAAAAGATTTGCGCACGTGTCCGAATTTCCCCTAATCCGTAAACGTTTACCCTTCTTTCTTTCACTTACTTCTGGGTTTCCATACAGAACTTACGCAACTAATGTGTACAGGGCCTTCACCTAGCATCATCATTCATAGACATACATGCACACCTGACGCACACGCCCACACCGTGCATACAAAACTGAATACCTGCAGTGAGGTGTTGGGGGTTGGCTTGTTGCGCGGGGTGACAGCCACCTTGGCACAGCTGACGGCAACAATGGTGTCCTCCTCCTCCACCTTGCTGACGTCGGTCGGCTGCCGCAGGACGTAGAACACCTGTACAACAACAGCAATTACATTACAGTAGCGCACATCGATTGCATTTTCCTTTAAATAATAACTAACATTTATAGAGCGCCCTTTCTCTCTGAAGCTCACGGCGCTTCAAAATTATTTAAATAAATAAATAGACAATAAATATATAAATAAGCTACTACAATATTAACTATCACAAACATGCACACAGCCACAACACGCACACACACACACACACACGCACACACACACCACACACGCGTGAGCGCACACCCCCACAGGAAGTGCTGGAGTTCCACTTTCTTCCACTGAACCCCCTCCGTATTCCACTGCACAATCAGAAGTTCATCCTGACCACATTCTCCAGTCTGTCCTCCCTGAGATGTCTGAGAGGCATCAGATCCATGGTCGGTAGCTTGGGTCGGGCCCCTTTGAAACTGAGGGTCCGGTGCCGTCCTCCCCCGGCCATGGTCCAGGAAAACGACACCACAACGGTCTAAGGTTAGCTGCGCAGCCATAAGTTGTGTGATACGTGCACAGCCGTTTGAGGATAGCCATGGTCCAGGAAAACGACACCACAGCGGTCTAAGGTTCGCTGCGCAGCCATGAGTTGTGTGATGCATGCACAGCCAGTTGTGGGTAGCCATGGTCCAGTAAAACGACATCACAGCGGTCTAAGGTTCGCTGCGCAGCCATAAGTTGTGTGATGCATGCACAGCCAGTTGTGGGTAGCCATGGTCCAGTAAAACGACACCACAGCGGTCTAAGGTTCGCTGCGCAGCCATAAGTTGTGTGATGCGTGCACAGCCAGTTGTGGGTAGCCATGGTCCAGGAAAACGACACCACAGCGGTCTAAGGTTCGCTGCGCAGCCATGAGTTGTGTGATGCATGCACAGCCAGTTGTGGGTAGCCATGGTCCAGGAAAACGACACCACAACGGTCTAAGGTTAGCTGCACAGCCATAAGTTGTGCAATGCGTGCACAGCCGGTTGTGGGTAGACCACGCCCCTCGCGAGGCCACTGTGACGACGCCTTCGTTGGTCCGGTGTCCTGGTAACGGCCGACACCTAGCCAGGTTTTCATTTCAGTTTCCCTTCTTTGAGCCCACAAGCCGAGATTCACAGGTTATTATTGTGAGTCGCCTCCGGTTTCGTACGCTCCGCTGCTGAACCCAATAGGGGCTTCTTCTTCCAGCCCTGGCCGTTGGCTGCCTGTGCAGCTCATCCGCCCAGCGGTGCAGTGTAAACAGCACACCCTCAAGTCGTTTAGCCCGCCAGTAAATGCAGTTTGCCAGGGTGTGGCACGTGGAGCCAGCACCCCAGATCTACCCAGAGCCCCCTACACACCAGAAATTACAGAGAAAACTAGCTAGCTCTAAAATGGGTAACAAAAATAAAAAATATTAAAGAACCGGATAATTCGCAATAATTTCAGGTGACAGCATGTAGGTGACACGGTGACAACAGGCGACATAATATCATTATCATCAAAGGTAAACTGCCGAGTTTCTGACCTGGTGCGGCAGGTAGTTGTTGGTGAAGAGGGTGACGGTGTGGTGACAGGCGTTGTCTGTGAACTGACACACTTCAGGTGACAGCATGTAGGTGACATGGTGACAACAGGTGACATAATATAATTATCATCCTAGGTAAACCGGGAGCCACTGTGGCTGAGTTGGTAAGTCCGAGTCGCTAGCTCATAATCCGTCAGGTTTGCGAGTGCGCAGGTTCGAACCCAGCTCGGTTCACAGTGGTGTGTCCTTGGGAAAGGCACTTTACTCCTATTTTCCTCACTCCACCCGGGTGTAAATGGGTACCTGACGTCAGTTTGGGGGAAAAGTCCTTCGGATGAGACTTTTCAAAAACCAAGGTCTCGTGTGCGAACGCATGCACAAGATCTTGTGCACACGCTAAAGCCCATCCCACTATTCGGTACGAGTAGCACGCATCCTGTGTGCTGTTAATGGTCTGAATGAAGACCGGTGAACGCGGGGCAGGATAAACATCCCCCAACTGAAAAGAAAAGAAAGAAGGAAAGCGCTGTGTTTCTGACCTGGTGCGGCAGGTAGTTGTTGGTGAAGAGGGTGACAGTGTGGTGACAGGCGTTGTCGGTGAACTGACACACTTTGGGCGGCAGCTGCAGCTCGCCGGCGCTGCGCACCGTGTCTGTTAGCGTGAAGAGGTGGTAGATGGCGCTGCACTGCAGCGACTGGCTCACCGCCTCCATCGAACCCTGACAACAACAATAAGACAGACCTGAAACTGAACTTCAGGGTTGTTTTTAATTCATGAAAAAAATTAAAAAATTGACCACAAGTGCTTTGGGGCGTTTTTGGACTTGGTTGTTCTATCTTAGAAATGTTACAAAGCTTATCACTATCTCAGACTTCAATTGTCTCTCTATCTCATTTTTAACTGGTATGTTTTGTCTTGTTATCTCTCTCTCTTAAGTAGCCCCACCCCCACCCCCCCAAATTGTCCGACGGGGCTCTGCCCCTATGCCCTGCTGGGGCCATGTGTCCCTGGACTCCTGCCTTTCATTTTTTTTTTCATTTTGGGGAGTAGCACCCATGCAGGGTTCGTATAGATTTGCTCATACCTTTCTTCTTCTTCTGCGTTCCCAGACCAAAAGGCCACAATGGGTAGAGTATGTATGTGTCTGTTTTCAGTTTACACTGGTCTCCTCGCTGCGTTCAGACGACACATTCCGATTTCGGAAAGGAGATTTTTCATACCCAAGACCCCCTTTATCCTATTTTCAAAGACCTCTCACGACATGTCAGTAGCATGCTTTTGCAGCCACTTCTTGTACTCAGCTTTTTCAAGCTACTTCTTGTCGAAATGGCAGCTGCCAGACATTTTCAAATTCTTTTCTATTTGATGACGATTGCCCAGATCATGATCACTCAAGTTGCACCGGTGTACCCAAAAGACCTGGATATAGCGAAGGGAAGTACATGTACTAGCTCTCAACAAATTGAGGATAGATAGCAACGAGATAGTCAAACCGCCGACATCGGAAATAAGCCAAATTAAATTG
Organism: Phymorhynchus buccinoides; assembly: GCA_017654935.2. Taxonomy (NCBI): domain Eukaryota; kingdom Metazoa; phylum Mollusca; class Gastropoda; order Neogastropoda; family Raphitomidae; genus Phymorhynchus; species Phymorhynchus buccinoides. The sequence goes on along the minus strand of CM065692.1, from coordinate 46,545,347 downwards.
CTTCTTTATCAATTTTGGAAGCAAATAACTTTCTTTCTTTTTTTACGAAGTCAATGACTTTTTCAGGCGTTAAACGACTTTTTCACAAACCATTTAACGATTTTCACAGACCAAAGCCAATCTTCAAATACTTTCACTGACTTGAAAATGGCATTCAATTTCTGAAAGACTTTCAAAGACCTTGAAAGACCATGCAAACCCTGTAATAATACTACCAAGAATAATAATGTGAGCAGGAGAATAAAGTGTCCGTCAGCATGAGATTTGATAGATTGTACTGAATATCTAGTCACAGAGACATATATCTGTATAAAATTCGCTATCCTTTTTTGGGTGGGGTGGGTGTGGGGGGTGTGAGACCAGTGGGAGGAGGGAAGGGGGGCACACTGGGAAACCTAGCTATCAATTTGGTCATGCCAGGGCAGCGGATTCCCATTGCCTACTTATCGACTTTCAACTGCCGTGGGATTTTTTTACGGCATAAAGTGCACGGGTCAGATAGCTTAAGTCCCAGTCTGAAAGACTGGACATTCAGTCGATTTTTTCCTGCCGAACAGAAAGACAGGGCGTAGGCCGGCGTTCGAACCCAGGTCACTCACGCTTGCAGTCAAGCATTGAATTTGGCAGGAGAACGTCTCTAACCACTCTGGCCACCTTCCATCATCCATACTACTAACAGTAATAATGTGAGCATCTGCATGGCTTAAGGCTTGCGCGGACAATTGGACATAGGCTGGAAACACAAAGGAATACATCAAAAGGCGTGTTATGCATAGTTGTCGACTTTCGCCATGACAAAGCTCCCAGCCATTAACATCATCGAGTCTCCAAAATCCCCCGAAGTCGGAGTGCGGCTGCCCACGTGGCCGAGAACGACAATAGAAACCACCCCTAACTTCCCCCAATCTCCAAACTTCGGGAAGGAGGCGGGTTTTCGCTTCTTTTTTTTAGGAAAGGAGTTAAGGTGACCATGAAAACGCAAAGAACCTCAACCCCGCACTTTCCTCCAACCCAAGCCCCACCCCACCCTCTAACTTCACCACCACCACTCTAACTCACCCCCACCCCTCTAAGCCATACCCACAACCCCTCTAACTCACCCGTACCCCTATAAACTCAGTACCCACCCTCCTAATCACACCCAACCCTCTAAATACACCAATCCCCTCTAACTCACACCAAACTCTCTAACCCACTCATAAACCTCTTAACTCCCCCAACTCTCTAACTCACACCCACAACTCTAATCACACCCACGACTCTAACTCACACCCAACCTCTCTAACTCACACCTCACCCCTCTAACTCACAACCAACCCCTCTAACTCAAACCAACCTCTCTAACTCACACCCACTCAGCTAATCACACCCAACCACTCTAACTCACACCTAACCCCTCTAACTCACACCCACCCTCTAACTCACACCACCACTCTAACTAAACACCCAACCCCTTCTAACTCACACCCACCTCTCTAACTCACACCACACTCTAAGTCACACCCAACCCTTAACTCACACCCCTCTCTAACTACACCCACCACTCTAAACTCACACCCAACCCCTCTAACTCACACCCAACCCTCTAACTCACACCCAACCCCTATAACTCACACCCAACCCTCTAACTCACACCCAAACCTTCTATACACTCACACCCAAAACCCTCTAACTAACACACAACCACTCTAACTCACACCCAAACATCTCTAACTCACACCCACACTCTAACTCACACACACCTCTCTAACTCACACCCAACCTCTCTAACTCACACCCAACCTCTCTAACTCACACCCAACCTCTGCTAACTCACACCCACCACTATAACTCACACCAACCCCATCTAACGCACACCCAACCCCTCTAACTCACACCAACCCCTATAACTCACACCCAACCTCTCTCAACTCATACCCACACCCTCTAACTACTTATACCAACCCTCTAATTCACATCACACCACTCTACTCACACCCAACCCTCTAACTCACACCCACAACTCTAACTCACACCCAACCCCTTCTAACTCAACCCAACCTACCTCTAACTCATACCCACACTCTAAACCACACCCAACCCCTCTAACTCACACCTCACCATCTAACCACACCAACACTCTAACTCACACCCAACCCCTCTAACTCACACCCAACCCCTCTAACTCACACCCAACTTTTAACTTCACACCAAACCTCTCTAACTCAACACCCAACCCTCTAACTCACACACAACCCTCTAACTCCACACAACCTCGTTAACTCACCACCCAACCTCTTTAACTCACACCCACCACTCTAACTCACACCCAACTCTCTAACTCACACCACAACCTCTATAACTCACACCCACACTCTAACTCCACACCAAACCCCTCTAATTCACACCACCCCCTCTAAACTCACACCCACCTCTCTAACTCACAACCACCAATACTAACTCACACCAACCCTCTAACTCACACCCAACCCCTCTAACTCACCCACCCACCTATCTAACTCACACCCACGACTCTAAACTAACACCCAACCACTCTAAACTCACACCCACCCTCTCTAAGCTCACACCCACCACTAATCACACAACCCCTCTAATCACCAGCACCTCTTAACTCACACCACCACTCTATAACTCCACACCAAACCCTCTAACTCACACCCAACCCTCAACTCACACCCAACCCCTCTAACTCAAAACAAACTCTGCTAACTCACACCTCAACCTCTCTAACTCACACCCAACCCCTCTAACTCAACACCACCACTCTCACTCCCACCCAACCTCTCTAACTCCACCCACCACTTCTAAATCAAACCCAACCTCTCTAATTCACCCAACCTCTCTAACTCCACCCAACCGCTCAACTGCACACCCCACCACTCTAACTCACACCCAACCCTCTAACTCACACCCAACTGCCGCTAACTCACACCCAACCTATAACTCACACCAACCTCTCTAACGGCATACCCACCCCTCTAACGCATACCCAACCCCGCCGAACCTCAACACCCACACACTCTAACTGCACACCCAACACCTCTAACGAACACCCACCCACCGAACTCACACCCAACCCCGTGAACCATACCCAACCCTCTAAACCACACCAAACCACCCCCCATCCACAACACACCCAAACACCAAAAAAAAAAAGTGGTGAAAAAAAAAAAAATCTCATACCCACCACTCGAACTCACACCCAACCCATCAAACTCACACCCAACACGCGAACTCACACCACCACGCTAACTCACACAACCCCTAACTCACACCCATCCACTCAACTCTATACCCAACCTCTCTAACCAACCCACCACGCTAACTCCCACCAACCCATGAACTCACAACCAACCCCTTAACTCCACCCACCAACCGCTTACGTGAACTCACACCCAACTCTCTAACTCACACCCAACCCCGCGAACGCACACCCAACCCCTAACGCACACCAACACTTTAACGCAACCCAACACGCGAACTCACACCAACCCGCGAACGCACACCCAACCGCGAGAAAGCACACCCAACGCGTCAACACACCACCCACTCTAACTCACAACCAACCACTCGAACGCACACCCACCTTCGAACTCACACCCACCACTCGAACGAACACCCACCGTGCGAACTGCACACCCAACGCGCTAACGCACCCACCACGCGTAACTCACACCCAATCTCTCTAACTCACACCACCACTCGAACACACCCAACTCCTCTAACAACCCACCACGCTAACTCACACCCAACCACTCTAACCACACCCACCTCTCTAACTCACCACCCAACCTCACCAACCCCTCTAACTCACATCCAACCCTCTAACTCACACCCACCACTAACTCACACCAAAACCCCTCTAACTAACCCCAACCCCTCTAACTCACCCCCAACCCTCTAACTCCACCCCCAGCGCAGCTCTGAGCGAGGACGCAGCGCCGTCCTGCCATCTGTTGAGGGACTGGTTCCCTCAATGGGGACAAGCACCCCGCCACCCTCTAACTCACCCCACCCCTCTAACTCACCCCCCAGCGCGCTCTGAGTGAGGACTCAGCGTGTCCTGCCAAGCGTTGAGGGACCGTTCCCTACATGGGATACAGCACCCCGCCCTGTCCCGGAGGGCGGGCGATGGACTCACACAAAGTTCACCCAGGGGTCCGCTCCAGGTTGACGGGTGGCCCAGCTCCTCCTCCTCAGTACTGCCCCACTTTCTCCATCTTGAAACTGTTTAAGCACAGGACATGCGGCATTTGTGACATGCAGATACGACGCCTGGCCATGGATGACATATGAGCCGTTGGCTGGCACATGGACATGACACTCAGAATAGGACACCGGTGACACATGACATATGGACACCGGTGAGACATTCGTATGACACCGGTGACATGACATGACACATGGATGTATGACATATGTGATACATGACATACATGACACTTGCTGTGAAATATGACACATTTGACACAGACTATTTATGTTGAGATTGACAGTCACTTGAAAACCTTTAATGTCTTCCAACTTTCTGTCCACAGCACAGAGTTGAATGAAATACGAAATACAGCACTTGCGTTAAAAAAAAATACTACCACCCACCACCCTTCTCATAGTCAGTAAGTCACACAAAAATCGCATGCAAAACAACAACAAATGGGTGGCGCGCTCTGGCTGCAACACGCTCCCAGGTGGCAGCAACCGAATTTACAGAAGCCTCTGTGACTATAAAGTACCCAATAACCTGATATTTTGATATTTAAAAAAAGGTTTTATGCCCATGAGAAGGGTTAAACTGGGACAAAAAATTATTGTGAGTTATCAGATTTTGTAGTGTGGCATTTGGTTTCCCTGATGGTTTCCTTGTACCAGATCATTTGAAAATCAGAGGGTTAACACACAGGGAATTACTGAACACAGCTATGCAAAGGACACACAGATCTATAACAGAAACTGATAGTTGTAAAGGTACACATAACATCTCTCATACTGACCTAAAGAATAGTAAATTAATGCTAAGTTATATATACAAGTATACACATGATTTATTCAACTGCTTGTTTGTGTGTGTGTGTGGTGTGTGTGTGTGTAGTGTGTGTGTGTGTGGGTGCTGTGTGTGTGTGTGTGAGTGTGTGTGTGGGATGTGTGTGTGTGTTTGTGTGTGTGTGTGTGTGTGTTTGTGTGTGGTGTGTGAGGTGTGTGGTGTGTGTTTGTGTGTGTGTGCGT
>CM065692.1:46512723-46539624 GCA_017654935.2 Phymorhynchus buccinoides | reverse complement strand
TCGCCGCCATTTCTGTGGGGTGTGGGAGGTAACGCTCCTTATGAGTGCCTGGGCTAAAATTCGACCAATGACAACTTTTTCGCTGCCACACTGCGGTTACGTATGCTAAGTTCTGGGCACACGGGACCCTGTCTTTACGTCTCATCCGCAAAAGACCCACGTTCAGACCGCTTAAGGCATAGCTAGCAGAATGAGAGGGAAAAATCCAGTACCCAGTTCGAACTCGGGCCTTTACTGCCGAAGCGAACGCTGATACCACTGTGCCACTCTACACTAATTATCCAAAAACAAACATCACCACAGTCGCAGCGAGAGAAATGCGAAGACGCGCGACATGTTGAAAAAAAAGACCAAAGTTTTTACTTATTAAGCGCTATAACGTCATTTACATACTGCACTACGCCGGTACTAAAAACGCCACAGTTCCACGTCAGTGTTGTGCATGACGCAATACAGAGTAGGAGCTTGGAAGGGAACTTCATCCCCCAGTGTCATTAATATATCAACAGCCGCCCTTAACATATCTGAGAAGCCGTAGCGTCTATGTCGTATTTTCTAATTAAATATGATATTCGATACTCCAGTTATTGGCCTAATAGAAATACTTCACCCAACAGACCTTTAGATGACAAGGGAATAAGGTGAAACGGCGGTAAAAAGCCCCCATGGGCGGCGCGACCTCAAGAAGCTCATGCCCAATATCTCATTGAAATAAAGAAAAGTCAGTCAAATTGCCCATGTGACGAATGCTAAACATTAACACTTCGTTCATGGCAACAATGGTGCATCGAAAAATTTGCGGCGAGATAGATGGCATGGCGCCTTCTGTACCTGACCATGGGTTTTCATAACCCCCGTCTTACCGTTATACCCTGGACAAGGCATCTCGGCTATACTGACTAGCTTTAATCACCCCCCCTCCTCCAGAGTGTGCATTGAAAGTGTTTCATTCAGAGAGCACATTCTGCCATCTTTCAGCGAGGGGATCAGAGTTCGGCAATCAGACCCTAGGCCAACAGTTCATCTCTGATATTCCCCCCTCCCCCCCCCCCCCCCCGTAAAGTGAAAGGAAGCCAGACACGTTGAGATTGAGTGTCGCTAAAATGAGTGGTGTGTGACAAGGTAAGCCCACAGATTGTAGCGTTGCAAACTGACGTCTTTTTTTGAGCATCCGCAAGTACCTCAGAATCGACTCACTATCGCGTAAATATACATGCCTCCCCTATGACACCTGCCTCAGATGGCGAGGACGTACATTCTTTTAGCGGCATCATCTCCGCCTTTTAAACACACATTACACACACGCACACGCACACACACACACACACGCCACACACGCGACGCGCGCACACACGCGCGCGTCGCACACACGCACACACGCCGCACGCCACGCACTACACCCACACACAAACACACACACACACAACACACACACACACACAAACACACACCACACACACCACAAAAACAACACAAACACACACACACACACATAACACACACACACACACACACCACACACATCACACACACAAACACACACACACACACACACACACACCTTCTCTTCCCTCGTGGGGGTACCAGGAGAGTCTTCGTAGAATAGTCCCCACCCCTACGCATCGAAGTTACCGGGCTTGTATAACCTCCCTCTAATCTGTCATTCTCTTTTGACTCTCGCCCTTTTTCCCTTGCCTTACTGCTCAATACTACTCAGTCTTCTGCCCCTTACTGCGTCCAATTCTCCTGACCCCACCCCCCTTTTTTTTTTATCATAATATATACAAAACTCTCTCAAAGATTATTCTCATGCCGAGACTGACAGGTTGGGTCTAACTCTTTCTTAGTTAGGCGCATAACTGGGCCAGCATGAAGCACACAGCTTTAGCTAGAGACGTCTGCAAGGATATCTTGATTGTAGAACACACCAACACACACATTACACTACACACAACAGACACAACACACAAACACAGACACGTACACACGACATCAACACACACACACAATGTGTTGTTATCGTAGAATGTGTTGATCGTATGCCTAAGTATAGTGGACCAGTATCCTAGTATGTCATTATCAAGGTGCCATACTAATCGTTTATTATTTCTTATTTTAGTCTGATGTTTTAATTTATATTCAATTGTAATGACGCACATAAGCATACTGATAGTGACGCGATTGATAGCGCTATATAAAAATCAAAACACACACACACACTATCACACCAGTCGTTCTCATATGTGATACATACACGCACGCCTCGCACAGCACACACCATATGCCTACGCAAACACACAGAGTCGCGAATATAATGCCGACACAAAAACCTTGATAATTCAACTGTGTGGCAGTCCGGGTCAGCCAACATTGAGTGGCGACCCCTAACCCAGTGAACGGATACACTAGCTCTTTCATACAAATAGTTTCCCCCTTACTGGAAGTTTGTGCACTACCTCTAATCAGAATCACTCTCTAGCACCCTTCGTCTTCCCCTTTAGCTATTCTGAGTCATCTACTATCTTTCTGCCTTACTGAATCGTTCTCCTGCCCCCTATTGTTCTAGAAACTCCAAATATCTCATTGGAGCCCTATTCCAGAAATCGGAATGATGCCGGCCTGGAATGCAGCGGGGAGAACTGATGTAAAACTGAAAACCGAGACGTTCAACCCTCACGCGATTAATGACCTGAGGAACACAGAGGAGAGAAGATCAGTAGCTGCCCCCTGTTATGATTAAATAAGTAACACTAAGTCATATAAATATCTCCTTTCGCATAGCGAACTCTACCCATATACCCTAACCCTATCACTTAACCACGGAAAGCCACCAAGAAAAGAGCCAGCGAGGGTCGTAAATCTACATATTTGCGAGAAATCGCATGAATGCAAATCCCATGCACTTAGTTCGTAAAATTCACAATCGGCGGACAACGATTCTGATTAAAGGCCTACGCTAGGACTACTTCCGGCCAAGGCCACTAGGCGGATACCTTAGCTCATAGAGCGTAAAAATACACCGCCACACCCCATCTTTTTTCCGTTCTGTCATACAGTTCCTTTTTTATTTTTTTTTTATTTTTTTTTTTTTTTTGTCACTCCATATTCTTCCCGCCATGAAAATCAGCCATAGCTTTCAGTCCTTCAAAAAAAAACCGCTCGTTCCTTCATATCTGCTTCACCCTCCCGGCCAGGGACGTGGATCAGTCAGTAAAGAAGGGGATGTGAGCTTCCACGCTATGGTTAGCCGACACGCGACGGGACACATTATGAGCTTTAGGTGACATCCGCTGAAAGCCACGAGTTAGCCTACATTCTATAGTAACCTCTTGAGCAAGGTTAGCTAGGCGGGCGCAGCGAGATGTGGGGAGAGGTGCGCGGTGATGTTTGCAGTGGGGTTATTGGAGAGTAGCAGTAAACTCACATGTGGAGACCTTTCATAGTAAAGTCATACAACGGTGCTACGGGGAATGCACACGTAAGAGCATCGATAGAGAGAAGAAGCATGCGAAAGAAGGAGCAATGTGTGTGTCTGAGACACAAAAGTAATAATATAATATATTCGAGGACCCAAAAAACTGCCCTGCCTCAGACATGACGACCTACTTTGGCTATTACCGCGTACAGACATTACCGGTGCTCGATATTCGGTACTAGGCGTTCGCGCTAGCACTTAAAACGCTATTTAGCATAAGGATAACAATGAAAAAAAAGGCAAAACTTAGAGCAGAGAGCCATCCTCTGTTCAGAAATTAACGTAACTCCTCTGAAATCCTCTGATAATGCTGATGCCCGCAATTCGCTTTGCTTAAGTCTTGCAGCTCGCCTAAGCTCTTTCTCTGCTAGATAAATACCGTCAGGTTGCGACGGGGTGCGAGGCGTTTTGAACCCAGCTCGGCTTCACAAGTGCCGTGTAGTCCTAGCGGAAAAGGCACTTACTCCTCACTCCACCTGGGTGTAACATGACGGTGAACTGAACGCGCTCAGTCTAGGCGTAAAAGCTCCTTCGCGATGAGGTCACCCGAGTATGGAGAACGCATGCGCAAGCATTTAGCGCACAGTAAGCCCACCACCGCCCTATTCGCTCTAACGAGCATAGGCCGTGTGATGTGCCGGTAGGATGGATGACACGAATCCACATAACAACGCATCCTGCTGCCGCTGTTAATGACCGTTGAACGAAGACCGCGTCTCGCGGGCAGGATAAACATCCCCACTGCGAGAGGAGGAGCCTAAGACCGCAGGACAAGAACCTGCACTGCCGATAAGATCGCCTGCGTAGTTTACTTGCTGCATCGCCATTCCTTTGCCTGCTACCATCTGCATACGCCCCAAAAAAACCCCCCCCACCCCCCAATTTCCGAGTCAAGCGATTGCGAGTACGGCGTGACGATGAGTCACGGGAAATTCAATGCGCACTGGGTCTACTAAGAGACGAAAGTAGATAGAATCACTGTTTTGTACGAAGGATGCGTCAAAGATGTATGACCCCCACCCCCCCCCCCCCCTGCATTTCTAGTTAATCTCCATTTTCCCGTTTTGCCTTTCCTTACCAAACATAAAAGCGTATTTTATAACCTTTTAGCTATACCCCTTTTTTTTTTTTTTTTCCCTTCTATTCCTCCCCTCCCCTTCTTTGCCGTAATATAAACCACTATCCACTGAACCTAGGCCATTATCTAATAGGTATCCACCCCCACACACCACCACCCCCTATGTATGGGCCAGTACACGGCCGCCAATTTGTCACAGTGTCGGTGGTGGGTTGTGGGGGATCCGCTGCTGCTGATCGTTGCGTTTCCGTCTAGAGGGTGGGGGGTAGGGTTAGGGCATTAGGGAATAGGCAGTTAAGTATTCCAAAGTTATTAGCACTAAAAAGCGTTAATATAATACAGCTTATGTTTAGTAGACGATAAGAAAGGCAAAAACACGGAAAATTGCAAATTCCTCCCGAGAAATAGCAGTGGGGCGGGGAGGAGGGCGACATCGGACTATTACCGCTAAAGTCATTTCACGTGAACTCATGCATGACTCGCATCGTCAGCAATTGCCCACCAATCGCATTGACAGCGAATCGCATGAATTTTTTTATTTACTTTCTTTTAAAATTTTTTTTTTTTTTTTTTTTTACAGTGTGTTTGGGCCGTGAGAAGTCGATTGCTCGCATCACAATGCCAAGTCGAGAATAGACGTCGCAGCTGCCTGTATGCCAGTTTAGAGAGTGAAGGAGAGATATTATATTATGAGGGAAACATAAGACTTCTGCGTTCAGAATCTGCCCCAGTAAGTACTTGCGTGTATGAGGGCTTGTAGTGTGCTGCTGCGGTACGTCAGTGCCAGTGTGTTGTATGACACGCCTGCCATGTGTGTCCAGTATGTGTGTGTGTGCGTCAGTGACGGATGTGTGTGTGTGTGATGTGTCGGTGCGCCCTGCATGTGCCGTTGCATAGTGTGAGTGTGCTGATGATAAGTAGTGATAGTGTGGCTGATGTTCTAACTGAACCGCAAAAACTATACAGTACTGTAACAGCGAATCTGTACCCTCTCAGTCTACGCTCTCCTATTCTATCTCTCCCCATCTCGTGTCTGTACACTGTCTGCCTGTCTGTCTACTCTTCCTCTTCCTCTCTCTCTCTACTCTCTACTCTCTGGAATTCGCATATTTGCAGAGAGACAGAGAGAGAGCGAGAGCAGATGATGAGAGAGAAGAACGAGATAGAGAGAGAGAGATGAAGCATGAGAGAGAGACAGCAACAATTAGATGTTGCATGTCATTACCAACATAGGTTATGCTGACAAGGGCTGAGAAGAGTAGCTGCACAAATGCCCTCCTACATATACTAAATCCGTCATTATAGAGAAGAGACGAGAGAGAGAGGGGGGGGAGAGAGACACAGGGACCGAAGAGAGAGGAAGAGAAGAGAGAGCCAGCAGAGAGAAGCCAGAGAGAGAGAATGAGAGAGAGCAGGACGAGACACACACAGCCCAGACAGAGACACACACAAGCAGACAGACACATCGACAGATACAGACGAGAGAGTTGAAACTAGTACAGAACGATGAGAAGACAAGATCTTGCGCATCGCTAAGAACTGATGAAAGGCAATAACTGAACTCAACTCCTCTTCAGTTCATGTTTCACTCTAGATTAATCAAGCTCCACACGAAATGTATGCAACTATATAATATATTCTGCAGTGATATAATCATCGGAGACCAAATTATTTGAGGGTACTGACCCATGCCTATCATCATGAGGACCAAAAATTATTATGAATAGCGGAAAGACGGGATGTAAAAAGGCCCATATGGGCGGACGAAATAGTTAAGAATGCCCAGAAATCAAAGCCGCAAATTGCAGTCACATTTTCGCCATGAGACGAGTGTTAAAGTACTAGCATTAGTAACTCCATGGACCGCAAATGTGGACTGACATTTCCTTTATTCTATGAGATCATTGGCATAGGCATCTACTTACACGACTCCATGGGCTTATTTAACCCGTCTCGTTCCATATATACGTCCCAGTGTATCCGATGACCCAAACCAAGTATACCGATGGATCCCTCATCTTGAACATTAAATATCATTATTGGCCCCTATGCCTTCCACCCGCCCAGTATTACCACACGACCCGATTATGGCAAACCATCTCAGTCTTGACCATTGGGCGTTCCGTCTTGAAAGAGTGGGGTGTACACACCCCTTAGGCCAAGGCCCATTCAGCGACTGTAATGATTTCCCCCAGCAACAGACCGTTCCAACCCCGGTGCTGTACTTGAGACGTTGTCTCTATGTCTCAATTTCTCGAAAGACCAGTTCTAATGCCGGCCACGGCCACCACATGACCCTATCGGGTGGCTGGCCCCGTCACCTGTCCGACATCAGTATGCACTGGGAGACTTCGAGCCGTGTTGATGCGTCATGACGAAGGAACTAGGTTCTTTTTTTTTTTTTTTTTTTTATACCCATTCTGACATGGAGACAACGACAACCTCACTAGCCCCGAGGCTTCCACCGGTCTCATGGTCATCGCTACAAGGAACCGGTGTGGTGGCCTAGCTTCGCCTCAGCCGACAGAATCAGCGATTAGGGACAATCAAGTACGTATAACACACACACACACAAACAACTAAATTTCAGGCATAGGGAAAACACAGAGTTCAACACACACAAAACTTAAATTTCAGAATAAGAGGATCAAACACAGCTGTTAACTCACACAAACACCTACACATCAGGATATTTAAAACAACTACACATCAGGATAGGCGAAAGCACAGCCGTTGACACACAAACACCTACACCGATCAGACGATAGGCGAAAGCCACAGTGTTGACACACAAACACCTAAACATCAGGTAGGCGAAAAACACAGTGTTGCACACACAAACACCTACACATACAGGATAGGGAAAGCACAGTGCCTAACAAAACACACCTACACACCAGGATAGGCGAAAGCACCGTTTAACGCACAAACACCTACACATCAGGATTTAAGCGGAAAGCACAGTGTTGACACACAAACACCTACACAAGGATGAGGGAGAAAACACAGCGTTAGACACATCAAAACACCTAACAATCAGAATCGGAAAGCACATCTGTCTAACACACAAACACCTACCACAACATCAGGATAGGGAAAGCACAGCAGTGTCGACACACAAACACCTACGTAGCTACACATCAGAGCGATTAGGAATAGCACAGGTTTGACACCAAACACCTACACAGGAATAGGAAAGCCACAGAATAGACTATACAAAACACACCCTCGCTGCTGTTGCTGGAGGAGGGCCAATTCCACACATTTTAGTTTTTGTTTTGTTAAAACAAACAATACAAAACATGAAAGAATATGCCCAAAACAATTAGTAGAATGGTAAATAATATAATTAAATTTGATTAATAGAATTCAATTCATCAAATAAATACTACAACTTAATGCCCTACTAGATATAAAGCTACAACTGAATTTCCATAAAAAAACGATGCGCCATCTCGGAAGAAAATAACCTTATAAAGAAAGCAGAATTTTACAAAAACAAAACATACAAAAAACTAGAAGAATGAAACTTCAAAAGAAAGGGGGGAACATCTAAACAAACAAACGCGGAAACTAGAAGAACAGAGTGTATGCTTGTTTGTTGTGTGTGTGGGTATAGATTGTTATGTGTGTAGTAGACCGGCGAGTCTAATGAGTAGTGTGCCCGCGCGCCCCACGCCGCTCAGTAAAGAGAGAGATGGAGGACCTCGATGACCGACCAGACGGAGAGCAGAAAAGAGAGAGAAGGAAACCGGGATGATGAAGAGACCGGAGAGCAGAGGCCGAGAGACCTGGACACTGAGAACAGAGAGAGGAACGCAGCCACGCAGAGCAGCCAGAGAGCCAAGATCGAGAGCAGAAGAGCCAGATCAGCAAGGGGCGGAGGAAAAGAGTGTTAGCTTATGCGATTTATAAAAATGTTTTCCGTATATACCTAGTTAACTTATTCAGAAATAGCGGTTGTAATGGTCATAACCAATGCCATACCGAAATATTACCTAAATCACCATTTTAGCAAATTAACAGATGATATGATTTACATATCGAACAACACCCGGTGATTTCTAACCTTTATACGTCTGGCCCCATGTATCAAACAGAATATCAGTTTCTTTGTTCAGAAGAGTAATTTGTGGAGATTGGTTCCTGAAGATTACGTCAGTGCCCCACGTTTTCCACACTTTCTACCTATACTAGAACATTTGAAAATGTAGTAGAGGCACAACTTCGAATGTACATGGACTGACGCGAACATACATCATGTAACTGAACGCCACACTATCATAGCGCTAGAGACACACGTGACTTCTCACATCGCACCAAGGCACCTATAAGCTTCTGTATAGTGACATTCAGGTTAGCTTCTAACTGGAAAGAGCGCAGCTGTTACATTTTTCTGTATGCCGAACACGGCGGGGCGGGGGAGAAGGTATTCGGGCTGGGGGCGAGGTTTTTGTAGGGGTGTGTGGTAGTGGGCAGGGGCCAGACCTGCTCCCCCTGCTCAGAGGAGGGGTAGGGGAGGCAGACGAAGAATTGCAGTGCCCACCTTGCCCCCCCCCCCCCCCCGAAATCCAAGCAAGCCCGCAAGGAAAAGGAGAGAGACGAGGAGAGAGATGAGATACAGAGAGGACCTGAGCAAGCAGACCTGGATAGTGAAGAGAAAGAGAGATCATGGATGAATCCTAAGAAACCCTAGAGTGAGCAAGAGGAAGAAGAACCGAGTACCTTCCTGAGAAGAGGAGAGAGATAGATGAAGATGCCGAGGAAGATTCTTCTTTTTTTTATTCTTACTTTTCATTTATATGACGCCAGTATTTTACTTTTTTCAATTTTATAATCTTTTCTTTTTTTTCTTTGTTTTCTAAACTAAATGCTTATTGTATTATAGGAAAGGACATAGTTTTAAATGTCTTTCAAATTGCCTTTATTAGAACTACTCTAATTCACTTCAGAATAGCCTGAGAATTGTGATTTAAAAAACAAAAACAGCATTTTGCTTGTTGCTCTGTTTCCTGCTCCTCACAATTTAATCAACCTCTGAAAACGCTGCAGAAGAACCTACACTCCAAAGTTGATAGGTAGGTTATCAGTGACATAGAAACACGCCGGGAGGCCGCCGAGTCGGTCTGCCCCCCCCCCCCCCCCCTCGCGCGGCACATAGGAGAGTGAGAGGTGGGGGCGAGCAGATGTGCATGTTTATGCTCTCCTTTTCCCCCCCCCTTCCCCCCACTCAATAACGAAGGCAGCGTGTAGAGAGAGCCAGGGGGCAGACCGAGAGAGCAGAGAGAGAAGAGATGCGATCGCTACCGACGAGTACGGCCACCACGCCACGATTGAGGACGTCTGAGCGGCGACAGCAGCAGCAGAGCATATAGACGATAATGATACAGATAAGAGAGCAGACGAAGAAGACGTTATCGAGCCTCACCCGGATACAGGTGTCATCACGAGGATGGGTGGATTTGGACTTCAGGTGGCGAGAGAGAGAGAGGAGAAGAGAGAGAGAGAGAGAGAGAGAGAGAGAGAGAGAGACGAAGAGAGAGAGCGAAGGCACTTGGAACTACCCAGACTAAAGAACTGGGTCACTGTCGGCTCCTCTCCCATCTTGTACCGTTTGGCCCCCTGAAGAATCTCCCACACGGATGAATGTCCCTGTGTGGCACAGGATTAGGACCCCAGACCACATTCTGCAGGACTGCCCTACCTTCGACATACTGAGACGTGAGATCTGGCCCAGGCGTGGCATTCCGGGTCCTGCTGAGTTGCTGCTGTTGACCGCGACCCGTCATCAACCAAACGGGAACAGAGCATCTGATATGGCGGGAACAAAAGAAGCAGAAGAAGAAGGAAGAAGAAATACCACCATCCCCCTCTTCCATTGATGGCTGATACGACCCCAAAACATGGATTGTATTTTTAGTCCCCGAACTTCTTAGTCCCCGAGCCGAGGTTCTGGGAGCTATTGTTTTTGTTTGATTCCTGTCGGCGTGCCTCCGTCCGTCCGTTTTTCTCCAAAAAAAAAATATTCAGTCTATCAATCATTCAATTTGGTTACTAGTTTGCCAAGATGCAAGCTATCCAATGATGCATTTAGTTTAAATTAAGGTCAAGGTCTCGCGCCAGTGACGGGTCAACCCCCAAAACACATAATCGCAAATAATCTCGTGACGTTTTACATGTATTCAATGCAGTTTTTTTCCCCACAACATGTCTTGAGGAAATGGTCTATAACCCAAGTTGTCATGAATTTCTGTGAGCTCGTGTGGCATGATCGCGCGCGCTCAAAATCAACGGGGTCCGAACCCCAAGGCTATATATAAAAAAAACTATTCAGTTACGTGCTGTTTGATGGTTTTTTATGTTACTTCGTGCCTGTTTTGATGCGTTTGTAGGTATGGTACAACGACACATTCCGATTCGGAGTCAGATCGGCGATGCTGCCGAGGGACTTCGCAGCCGCTCGGCGTTGCACCTGTTTGTTCTTTGTGTCGTCTCCTTTCAATTCACATCATGTTTTCTGTCATTCATAGATTTTGTTTTTATTGTTGATTATGATTATGGCTAAAAATAACAACAAAGGCATCGCCGAGCGGCAGCAACGCTTTGTGACAATGCAAAACCCGGCCAGAGTGATGTCCTGCCCCCCCCCACCCCCCATTTCCACCCTTACAGAACGCATAAAATACATATCCCAAAATTTGAAGCGATTCTGTTCAGCAGTTCACGAGATACAGCTGAACTTTTAAACAAACTTCCTTACACCGAGTTATGTCCTCATCGCCTCCCACCCCAACCCCAAATAAACACACCACTTTCCACCCTTACCGAAACGCATAAAATACACAATACACAGCCAAAAATTTGAAGCGATTCTGTTCATTATTTCACGAGATACAGCTGAACTTTTAAACAAACTCCCTTGCACCATGGTACACCACCACACAAAAAAAGGAAGCGATTCTGTTCACTAGTTCACGAAAAATTACAGCTGGGGGGGAATTACCTAGCCCAAAGAAGGAAATTTCGGTTTTCATGGTCAAACTTCAAGGTTCAAGGTCAGCACGGTGTTGATTAATTTTAACGAAAGGAAGCTTCCTTTTCAAGCGGTCTACCCCGCTGCCAATTTTAATCAAAGTCCAAACAATAGTTTTTAGATAATCAATACACCCGACACAGACCACACACACAACACACAAACGATCGCAAAACCCCGGCCGCTGGCCGGGTAATTAAGTTTTTTTTAGTAGCATTTACTTAGAGGTGTAACTGAACCCATCCATCCACCTTGTCCATGCGCCCCCACCAAGGGCTCTCTGCAGTAGAGGTCCCATCCTGGGCATCCCAACCCAAGCAATATACTTTGGGGGGCTAGGTTGAGATCAGAGACGAGAGAGAGAGAGGGAGGGAGAGAGGGAGAGAGAGAAGAGAGAGAGAGTTAAAACCTAAATAGAGAGAGGAGAGGGAGGAGAGATGAAATAGAGGAGAGAGAGAGGGAAGAGAGCTGGGAGAAGGAGGTAGAGGGAGAGCGATATGAGAGATAGAGAGAGGGAGACGGGAGCTAGAGAGAGGGAGATGAGATCAGTTGGAGAGAGGGTCAGAGAAGAGATAGGAGATGTGAGAGTGAAGGGGAGCAGGGGAGAAGAGGGGGGGGGGGAGAGCGGAGAGAGAGAGCGGGGGGGGGGAGGGAGCGGAGAGGGAGACGAGAGAGACAGGACAGAGAGAGATGACACACAGAGAGTTGGACCATGAGACGAGAGCGAAGCGGCGAATGAGAGAGAGGGAATGAGAGATGGGGGAGAGAGGGATAGAGAGGGGGTGCTTATTTTCATCTCAGAGTTCTCTCTCTTCCTCCTTTTTATCTCTCAGAGAGCTCGAGAGAGAGATCTCTCTAAGAGGGAGAGAGAGAGATCTCTCTCTCTCTCTCTCTCGCTAGGGAGAGATAGGGAGCTCTCTCTCTCTATCTCTCTCTTTGTCTTTCTCTCTCTCTTTCTCTCTCTCTCTTCTCTCTCTCTCTCTTTGTCTCTCTTTCTGTCTGTCTCTGTCTGTTTCTCTCTATCTTTCTCTCTCTCTTTTCTCTTCTCTCTTTATCTACTTTCGCTCGTTCTCTGAGCTCTCTGCTCTCTGTTCTCGTCTCTCCGAGTTCTCTATCTCTCTTCTTCTCTTCTCCTCTTCTATATATCTCTTTCTCGTATTCTCTCTCTCTTCTTCTCTCTCTCAGAACTCTCTCTATCTATCTTTATCTCTGAAAGAGTATCTCTCTGTTTCTCTCTATTTACTTTATCTCTCCTTTCTATTCTCTTCTTCCCTTTCTGTCTCTTCTTTCTCTCTATTCTCTCTCTTTATACTCCTCCTTTCTATCTCTATCTATCTTTTTCTCTCTCTCCTCTCTCTCTCTCACTCTGATTTACATATCTCTCTCTCTATATTTATCTCTATATCTCTCCTCTCAGAGGAGAGGGAGACTCTCTTTCTCTCTCTCTATTCTCTCTATCTCTCTTTCTCTCCTATCTATCTGTTTGGCTCCCTGTTTGTTTTCTCTTTTCTCTTCTCTCTCTCTCTCTCTTTCGAGGGGGGGAGAGATCTCTTTAGAGACTCTCTCTCTCATTCTCTGTCTCTCTTTCTCTCTTGTCTCTCTCTCGTCTCTATACTCTACTCGTCTCTCTGCTTGCTCTCTCTCTCATTCGAGAGGAGAGAGAGACGAGAGAGAGGAGACCATCTTTTCCTCTTCTTCCTCACACTCAACACGCATACACCAATCATGGTTCAGCCCTCTATAATAGATAGTCGCCTCCTCTACTAACTAGGCCTAGCGTGGGGCGGGTTACGGACACACTCCCCCTGAAGACGGGAATGTGGCTGTCCACGTGGCGGGGTAATAAAAACACCACCGGTCACTGACACGCGTCATGTTCTCATTTGATGCATTTGTGCCACAGCGTTCAAGCGCTCCGGCTGTTGGGACGATTCCCCGGTGTCTTTTAGCCAGGGTACGTACGTCAACAACAACAACAACAACAACGACAACAGACAGATGTACAGACTGGCCCATACCACGATCCGTGTCCCTTGCTGGGTTCCTGGCTGGCTGGGTCAGCCGCTGGTTGTTGACCACGGCGACCTTTGAGGAAGCAGGCTAGGGCCCCGAGAAGACCCAGCGCCAGCAGAACGTCGTAGCCCCCTGCACCCAGACCCCCGACCATGGCAAGGCTCCAGCCTTTCAACACACATACAGACAGTGAGGCAAAGGACAGACAGGCAGGCAGGCAGGCAGAAGGACAGAAACACACAGAGGCAGATGATATACTTACTTACTTACTTACTTACAGACAGCTCTACTTTTTATACCTACTCACATGCAGACACACTCGCAACAGTTTAGCTAGAGGTCTGAAGGATTCTTGATTGTATAAACACCAACAACACCCCACACACACACACACGTAAAAAAGACACACACACAAACACACATACACACACAGACACGTCAACACGCACTAACACACACACACACACACACACACTACACACACACACATTCACATTTACTCGCTGAAACGAACCAAACACAATTATACCAGATTTTGGTAGAATCTCTTTGTCATCGCCTTCTTTGTCATGTCCATCATTCCCTCCTTTGTCACCACCTCCTTTGTCGGAAATAAGGAAAGGGAAATCATGTTTAAACTCTACAATCAAAGTGATCTAAAAAACCAACGATTTGACAGGTGTATGTTGTGTGGGTGGGTGGGGGATGGTTATGGGGGTAGAGGGGGAAGCTGAGGAGAGTCTGGGAGAGTGTGTGTGGCATGGGGGGGGGGGAGGAGGACGGCGGGAGGACCCCCCCCCCAAAAGAACTAACTAAAGAAAAGCAAGACACGTCGCATTGTATTGGAGTGCATAGCATTATCTTGTATTGCATTACATCACAGTGTATTGAAGTGTACAGTAGCATATTTTATTGATTTAAAATCGCATTATGTTGAATTGCATAGCATTATCTTGTATTGCATCACATCGCATTGTATTGAATTGACAGCATTATCTTGTATTGCATCACATTTGTATTGCATTGTATGAAACACCATCATCTTGTATTGCCTTGTATCAAACACCATCATATTGTATTGCATCACAAGGTGTTGCCTTGTATCAAACACCATCATCTTGTATTGCATCACATTTGTGTTGCATTGTATCAAACACCATCATCTTGTATTGCCTTGTATCAAACACCATCATATTGTATTGCATCACAAGGTGTTGCATTGTATCAAACACCATCATCTTGTATTGCATCACAAGGTGTTGTATTGCATCAAACACCATCATCTTGTATTGCATTGTATCAAACACCATCATATTGTATTGCATCACAAGGTGTTGCATTGCATCAAACACCATCATCTTGTATTGCATCACAAGGTGTTGCATTGCATCAAACACCATCATCTTGTATTGCATCACAAGGTGTTGCATTGCATCAAACACCATCATCTTGTATTGCATCACAAGGTGTTGCATTGCATCAAACACCATCATCTTGTATTGCATCACAAGGTGTTGCATTGCATCAAACACCATCATCTTGTATTGCATTGTATCAAATACCATCATATTGTATTGCATCACAAGGTGTTGCATTGCATCAAACACCATCATCTTGTATTGCATCACAAGGTGTTGCATTGCATCAAACACCATCATCTTGTATTGCATCACAAGGTGTTGCATTGTATCAAACACCATCATCTTGTATTGTAACAGAATGTGCCGTGTTCACAATTGTGTTGGGTTCCATCGTATTTCGTGCTGTGTTGCAAGTCATCCTAATTAAGGCATTCACTCTGCCCTTACCTTCAATCACACGTGTTCTAAGTGTCACGCTGGCATTGTACTGCTGATAACCTTTACCGATCAGCATCATATAACATTGGACCTCCCTTCCAATGTCTTCTTCCCTCAGACGGATCTTCTTCGCCTCACTGACGATGCGGCCGCAATACATGTTGGGGTTGTTGGCAAACGTTGGAGTGGTATGCTCAGTGAGGCTCACAGTAGACGAGTTAACGGGGTTACCAAGTTGTCCATTGCCAGGGTCTCGGACTCCCAGACGAAATCGATCTGTTGCACGGGAGACAAAAAAACGCGTCAGGTTCAGCATAAAAGAAAATCTGAACAAAAAGTTCTGGTTAATATTGCTGGATGGTCACAAGGTGGTGGTGGGGTAGAGTGGCGGCACAGAGGTAAAGGGTTCCTTGTGTCAAGTAAAACCGAGTCGAACCTGGGTACAGGCGTTTTTTTCTCTCTCACTTTGCACTAAAGCCTTACGTGGAGTCTTTCGGGATGAGGCGATAAACCGAGGTCCAAGGCTCATGCACTTAGCACCTCACGTTAATCCCAGTGGCAACGAAAAAGTTGCATTTCGGTCACCAATTTTTTTTTTTTTTTTTTTCTACCCCCCCCCCTCCCACTTCCTTCCTCATCAGTCACAAAAACATCTTCATGCAAAAAAAAACACCACAAAAAAAAAAATTGGGTGGCGCGCCTGTGCTACGGGACGCGCTCTCAGGTGGGAAGAACCCGAATTTCACAGAGACGCCTCTGTGACTATTGTATAAAGTACATAATAATTTGCTATTGGAATGTTCTAGTCACACAGACAACTCTGTGAAATTCGGGGTTGCTCCCACCTGGACAGAAATTCGCTGCAAGAGCATCTTTCTTTCTCTTCTTTTTGGGTGGGGGGTGGGGGGTGGATGAGGCTGGGGTGGACTGGGAAACCTGGCTTCAATTTGGTCATACCCAGGCAGTGGGACTTCTCCCTGCTCCTACGACTTTAAAACTGTCATGGGATTTACGTGAGTATAAAGCGGCACGGTCAGGACTAGCTTAAGTCCCCCATCCGAAGGACACGATGTTTAGTTAGATTCCCCGTCGAATTAGAATGAAAGGGGCAAGCGGATTTGAACTGGGTCATTCATGCTTAAACTCGGCAGGCGAACGTCTTAACTGACTCTGCAGCTTCTTCGAAAAGAAGCTATGAATCTGAATAAATTAGATACAGGACCTCCCAGTTCTTGATTTGGTCTCGTCTTTGGGGCAGGGCCAGTGCAGGTCATCGTGACATCATTCACCCACGTTCACCGAACTCGCTCTCAGAAGACAAGGTCAAGGTCATGGCCCTGGGGTCAAGACAGGACAGATTGGGGTCCGTGCAGTCAACACTCATTTTGCCTATTTTCTGTCTGTCTGTCAGCAATATTACTTCAAAGAACAAAATGGGGGCATCGTTTAAGACAGTTCTGAGAGGCTTACGGAGTAGTCGAGAAAATATGCCCAAAGTAATTATTTTATGTCATCCTCATACAAATACGAGGGTCACTTCAAAAGTCTGAGTAGTTGGATGCCTTCTGAAAAAGTAACATATTACCTTTGATTTATGACAACAATCTTTCAAAAATATACTCCCCTTTTACACTTTCTCTGTCTGAAATCCATGTAGAAAAAGCGGTTCTATATGAGTCCTTTGGGGGTAACCTGTCATACACTGGTAAAATGGCACACTTCCGACCGTCTTGACGATTTCAAACCGCGTCTATGTAAGGACCTCTATGAGAATGTGGCAGGGAATCCAAGAAATGTACTATAAAAATGAGCAAACATGACAACCATGGTGGTTGGCATCCAAGTCTGACCATCCAATCAAGGACCTTACCCACTATCCGTTATGTTCCACTTACTTCTGGACCAATTCATTGAAACGATTCTCTCCCCTTTAATAATCTAATTCTCTCTCCTCTCTCTCTCCTCCTCTCTCTCTCTCTCTCTCCCTCTCCAAACGTCATTGACCCAATTTCTTTGCCAACCCTCTGCGTGCGTGTGTACGGGGCGTGTGTAGCCTACATGCATAGACATTCTGTCAAGCTACTTATCACATGCACTGGACTATGTTTTTTCAATATTTGAGGGAAGGGCATGGTCCCATGGACCCCATTGGGGGGTCTATGAAGTACTAGAATTCTACAGGACTTTAAAAGAATGTGCAGGGGTCCCCAGGGATGCAATAGAAAAAATATTTTTAGCATTGCCACTGCCCCTATATAATGTAAGTGAAGGAGTCCCTGGACCCTTGTTTGAGAGGTACGATTGGAATCCTGAATATACCTTCCTCTAGGACCATCTATACCATAAAGAAAGGGTCCCCTGTACCCTGTCTTACAGGACGCGGGTTGGAGCCCTGTCAGGTCAGGTCAGGTAGGTAGTTAGGATATTAGGCCTGCGGCTCTTCACTGTCCTGTCATTTTTGTTGAACTTTGCAAGCGAGAGGTTTTTGATGTTTTCGCAAAATATGCCTGTTTAGTCATGCTTCGTATTGTAGTTTTGATATGTTGGTGTAATTCCACGAAGGAGGTTTGAATTGTGTTAGCTCTGTGCTCGTTTAATATGTGCCAGGAAGAGTATTCCAAAAACTTTGTTACTCTGTTAGAAATTAAAATGTTGTCTAAATTAGTTCGGCTATTACTGGGTTAGTATTTTTAAATCACTGTTACGGGTTCTTGAGTCAGTTGTTAGCTGGACAAAGATTTATTAGTTATTGTTATCACTGTGAAATTTGTGTATGTATTTATCAGACCCCACGAATTCTTCTGTATTCAGAGATGGAATTTCAACTTTCTAGTCGAAATTAAGAAAGTGATACTATTTGAAAGGTAGCGAAAACATGAGCTCAAAAACAAACAACAACAAATCTAGCACAATGTTTGTTTCTTTCGTAATTTCACTTACCATTAAGTGATAGATAGAGATCTAGCGTTTCGTTCCCCCGATACGATCAGCGGACGGCTTGTACGTGCGAAACATTGGTACAGCGCTTCGTCGCGCATGCGGCCTTGACGAAGGAGATTTTCAAGAAAAACACTCCGTTTCTTCCGGCCCGCCGGCAATTCTATCTCTTTCGAGTCAGGCAAAAACACCAGCGTGTTCGTATCGCCATTACTATCAATTGTAGGATGCAGGTCATGACTCCATTGAGAGACTTCCGGAATTTGAAACGAGTTCAGTTTCATTGCGCAAAACACATGGTCAAATAGGCATATGAGGGTGACCTGTAGTCGGCTCGTTCCGTACGGGTGGACACGGATGAAAGGCAGGGTCTATGGTGAATGGTGACACCTCATTGCCTAGGAATGCAGCTGTGAGGAACATAAACAACCGCATAGACACAGAACAAGTAAGGAAACTAGCGATTGGAGCTATGAGTATGTAGGAATTTTGTAGTACAGTGCTTATAATAGTATATTGTTTCAATTCTTTCTTTGTAACACACCCATGTTTTTAAATTGCTTCATAATCTGCGGTATTTCACTCATTGTCAATAGCCCAAATGCCTTTTATTATTATAATTATAGTTTGAAAGTCCTAGTTTTCAATGATATCGATATCCTTTCTTGCATCTAATGATCTATATTCAGTATTAGCTCAGTATAATACTGATCTATGTAAGT
The DNA here is from genome assembly GCA_017654935.2 of Phymorhynchus buccinoides. Taxonomy (NCBI): domain Eukaryota; kingdom Metazoa; phylum Mollusca; class Gastropoda; order Neogastropoda; family Raphitomidae; genus Phymorhynchus; species Phymorhynchus buccinoides. Next base: position 46,520,567 of record CM065692.1, on the reverse strand, counting down.
ATAATTGTAAGCTATCTCGCTTCTTCTGCTCTAGAATATAGGCGTATATACCGATCTTCAAGTACATATAAACATATCAATTTAGTGTCACTGCAAAAAGCGCCTTCTGAGCAGGACACCAAAAACGAATCTTAGTGGACTTACGCAATCACTGAAATTACGTATCATTGAAAGTTCGTAGGCGGAAAGACAATAACTATGGCCTGTGGTTGCAGGTAAAACGGAATATGTCATTGTAAAAGCTATTTTCTTACACAGCAAAATTCCATAGGTTCATGTTCGATTAATAATCAGTTCTTTTCATAGTGTATCAATGGCAAGATCAAAATAGCTCACGAATTCGAACCTTGGAGAACTATATTATTTGTGGAGAGGGGATTTCTTGCTACGCGTATACGGTGAAGTGGTTAGTATATTTGATCTGCCATGCATGGCCGTCTCGCTCTTAGCTGCGGTTGATTATCATCTGAAAGAGTAAAATATTGGTATATATCCGTTATTAGGATTTGCGGGTGTGATATTGCTTTTATCCTATCTCAATTGGTTTGCTGTTTATCACACGAGGTCGAAGATCTTTCAGTATTATGCTCAGTATGAGTATAATACTGATCTATGTATAATTGTAAGCTAATAAATTAATAAAATTAAATTCAATTTAATTTTAAATTGTATAATGGCTCCAACCCACCTGCGTGCGCATCTCGACTATTCCAACGGAAGTGTCGCCATCTTACTATTCTTAGTCCTTTTTTGTGTGTAAACAAAGTGAAAATGTTTTCTAAATGTGTAAAGAAAACATCCAGATGTTATAACTACAGTTTAGATAAGTTTCGAATTGGAACAGCCAAATACGCAGCATCGATCTGGCATTCTTCAAAAAAAGGTAAGGACTAAGATGGCGGTCTCCCATAATATGGCGCGCCTTGTGGCCGGATATGACGACACGTAGGTACAAGCCATAACTACAGTATATTAAAGCTAATCTCGTTCTTCTGCTCTAATATAGGCGTATAGCTTGATCCTTCTTCTTTTCTTTTCGTATTCACAACGCAACATTCTATATCAATAGTATACCCAATGCGTTATACTTACGTATAAAAAACAACACCAGCACAGTCGCAGCGAGGAAAATGCGAAAGACAGGCGCCATGTTGAAAAAAAAAAAAGCCAAAGTTTTTACTTATTAGGCCTTATAACGTCATTATACTGACTACGCCGGTACTAAAACGCCACAGTTCCACGTCAGTGTTTCATGACGCAATCAGAGTAGGCTTAGGGGAACTTCATCCCAGTGTCATTAATTATCAACAGCCGCTTCTTATTTGAGATAGGTCAGGTCTATGTCGTACTTTTCTATAAATATGTATTTCGATCTCCAGTTATTGAGCCTAAAGAAATACTTCACCCAACAGACTCTAGTGGGGATAGGTGAAGACGGGGTAAAAAGCCCATGGGCGGGTAAGAAGCTCATGCCAATTATCTCATGAAATAAAAGAAAATTTCAGTCAAATTTTGCCCATGAGACGAATGCTAAACATTAACACTCGTCTCATGGGCAAAATGTGACTGAAATTTGGGAGATAATTGGCATGGGCTTCTTACCCGACCATGGGCTTTTTACCCCGTCTTACCCTATACCTGGGCAAGGCATCTCGGCTATCTTGTGCTTTAATCACCCCCCCTCCTCAGAGTTTTGCATTGAAATGTTTTCATTCAGAAGCACCATTCTGCCATTTTCAGGAAGGGGATAGGGTTAGGATCAGCCTAGGACAATCAGTTCATTTGATTTTCCCCCCTCCCCCCCCCCCCCCCCCCCCCCCCCCCCCCCCCCCCCCCCCCCCCCCCCCCCCCCCCGTAAAAGTGAAGGAAGCAGACCTTGAGATTGAGTGTCGTAAACATGAGGGTGTGTGACTAAAGTAGGCCCACAAGATTGGCGTTGCAACTGGGTCTTTTTTTTTGGCAATGCAGTACCTCCAGAATCGACTCACTATCGGTAAATATACATGTCCCCTATGCACCTGCTCCAGATGGGAGGACGACATTCTTTTGCCGGCATCATCTCCGCTTTAAACACACATTACACACACGCACACACGCACACACACACACACACGCACACACGCGCGCGCGCACACACGCGCGCGCGCACACACGCACACACGCACACGCACGCACACACGCACACACACACAAACACACACACACACACACACACACACACACACACACACACACACACACACACACAAACACACACACACACACACACACACACATACACACACACACACACACACACACACACACACACACAAACACACACACACACACACACACACACCTCTCTCCCTCGTGGGGGTACCAGGGGAGTCTTTCGTAGAAATAGTTCCCCCACCCCTCTGGAAGTTCCGTGCTTGTATAACTCCCTCTAATCTGTCATTCTCTTTGACTCTGCCTTTTCCCTTTGCTTACTGTCATCTACTGTCTTTCTGCCTTACTGGTCCATTCTCCTGACCCCCACCCCCCTTTTTTTTATATATATATACAAAACTCTCTCAAAGATTATTTCTCCAGCCGAAGACGGACATGTTGGGTCTAACTGTTTCTTAGTTAGGCGCATAACGGCAGCATGAAGCACACAGTTTAGCTAGAGGTCTGAAGGATTCTTGATTGTATAACACACCAACACACACATTACATGTACACACACAGACACAACACACACACACAGACACGTACACACGCATAACACACACACACAATGTGTTGTTATCGTATGAATGTGTTGTCGGTTGTAGTATGTGGACCATGTTATCTTGTATTGTCTTATCAAGTGTATACTATTCGTTATTTTCTTATTTTAGTCTGATGTTTTATTTATATTTCAATTTGTAAAGCGCACAAAGCATACTGATAGTGTGGATTGATAGCGCTATATAAAATCAAAACACACACACACACTATCACACCAGTTCTTTCTATATGGATACATACACGCACGCCTCGCATGCACACACATATGCACGCAAACACACAGAGTCGCGAATCATTGCCGACAACAAAACCTGATCATTTCAACTGTGTGGAGTCGGGGTCAGCCAAAGGAGTGGCGCCCCCTACCCCCGTGGGGATACCAATGTCTTTCATACAAATAGTTCCCCCCTTCTGGAAGTTCTGTGCTTCCTCTAATCAGTCACTCTCTTTGACCCTTGTCTTCTCCCTTTGCTTTCTGTCATCTACTATCTTTCTGCCTTACTGATCCGTTCTCCTGCCTTTGTTCTAGAAACTTCCAAATATTCTCATTGGAGCTATTCCGAAATAGGAATGTGCCGGCTGAATGCAGCGGGGAGACTGATTAAAACTGAAAACCGGAGACGTTCATACCTCACGGATTATGGCCTGGGAACACAGAGGAGGAAGAAGTAGTGCCCCTGTTATGATAAATAAGTACCTGTCATTAAATATCTACCTTTCGCATGCGAACTGTACCCATCTAACCCTAACCCTATCCCTAACCACGGAAAGAACCAAGAAATAGAGCAGGAGGGTGTAAATCTACATATTTGCCGAGAAATCGATGTGCAAATCCATGCACTTAGTTTCGTAAAATTCACAATGGCGGACAAACGATTCTGATTGGCTACGCTAGGACTACTTCCGGCAAGGACTAGGCCTACTTATCTCATAGAGGTAAAAATACACCGCCACACCCCCTCTTTTTCTTTCTGTCAACAGTTCGTCACTCCCTTTCTTCCCCGCATGGAAAATCAGCCCCTGCTTCTCAGTCCTTCAACCGCTCCGTTCCTTCATATCGCTTCACTCCGGCAGGGGGTGGATCAGTCAGTCAAGAAGGGGGAGGGTTCCAACGGCTTGGTTAGGGACACGGGACACATATGAGCTTTAGGTGATCCGTGAAAGCCAGGAGTTAGCCTACATTCTTTAGTCCTCTTGGGGTAGTAGGCGGGCGGGGGATGGGGGGGGGGAGGGGGGTGGGGTGGTGGGTAGAGCAGGATGAGAGAAGAAGATGGAAAGAAGGAGAGACACAAAAGTAATAATATAATATTTCGTGGACCCCCAAAAAACTGCTGCTCAGCATTACCGGTACTTGGCATTACCGGTACTAGGCATTACCGGTGCTCGATATTTCCGGTACTAGGCGTTGCGCTAGTCACTTTAAAACGCTATTTAGCATAAAGGATAACACTGAATAAAAAGGCAAAACCTCTGACAAGAGAAGCCAATCCTCTGTCAGAAATTCTTAATCCTCTGAAATCCTCTGATAATTCTGATGCCTGCAATTGGTTAAGTCTGAGTCGCTAGCTCGTAATCCGTCAGGTTTGCGGGTGCGCGGGTTTTGAACCCAGCTCGGTTCACAGTGGTGTGTCCTTGGGAAAGGCACTTTACTCCTCACTCCACCTGGGTGTAAATGGGTACCTGACCGCGTCAGTTAGGGTAAAAGTCCTTCGGATGAGGTCCCGTGTGAGAACGCATGCGCAAGATCTTGCGCACACGTTAAAGCCCACCCCGCTATTCGGTAACGAGCATAGGCCGTGTGTGTGCCGGTGGGATGGATGACACGAATTCACATAACACGCATCCTGTGCGCTGTTAATGGTCTGAACTTGAAGACCGGTGAGCGCGGGGCAGGATATTAAACATCCCCAACTGGAAGAGGAAGAGCTAGACGAGGACAAGACGCTGCACTGGATAGCTCGCCTCGTGTTTACCTTGCCTGCATTGCCTTCCTTTGCCTGCTACACTGCATACGATTCGACTGTCAATGCGATGCGATCGGCCGTGACGATGAGTCACGGGAAATTCATGCGCTGGGTCTACTAAGAGCGAAAGTAGTAGAATCACTGTTTTTTAGAAGGATGGTCAAGATGTGCCCCCCCCCCCCCCCCCCCCCCCCTGCATTTCTTGGTTAATTCCATTTTCCCGTTTTTGCCTTTCTTACCAAACATAAAGCTGTATTTTATTAACCTTTTTAGCTAATAACCTTTTTGGAATACTAACCCTATCCCTAACCCTAGGCCATTATCTAATAGGATCACCCCCCCCACACCCACCCACCCCCCCTATGTATGGCAGTACACGGCGCCATTTGTCACAGTTGTGGTTCGTTGCGTTTTTCCGTCTTAGAGGGTGGGGGGGTAGGGTTAGGGTTAGGGCTAGGGTTAGTATTCCAAAAAGGTTATTAGCTAAAAAGGTTAATAAAATACAGCTTTATGTTTGGTAAGAAAGGCAAAAACGGAAAATTGCAATTAACCGAGAAATGCAGGGGGGGGGGGGGGGACATCGTGACCTTTACCGGAAGTATTTCACGTGACTCATGATGACTCGCATCGTCACAAATCGCATCGCATTGACAGCGAATCGCATGCAGTGTGGCGGGCCGTGTAGAAGTCGATTGCTCGATCCAATGCCAAGTCGGTGACGTCGAGTGCTGTTGCGTGGGAGTGAAGGAGAGATATTATATTATGAGGGAAACATAGCTTCTGCGTTCAGTCTGCCAGTAAAGTCTTGGTGTATTGAGGGTTTGTGTGTGTGTGCGTGTGTGTGCGTGTGCGTGCATGTGTGTGTGTATGTGTGTGTGTGTGCGTGTGACGTGTGTGTGTGTGTGTGTGTGTGTGCGTGCATGTGCGTGCATGTGTGTGTGTGTGAGTGTGTGTGTGTGTGTGTTTTACTGCCGCAAAAACTTACAGTACTGAACAGGAATCTGTCCCTCTCTGTCTGTCTCTCTATCTCTCTCTCCCATCTCTGTCTGTCTGTCTGTCTGTCTGTCTCTCTCTCTCTCTCTCTCATCTCTCGTCTCATCTCTCTCTCTCGGCTTCGCATATTTGAGAGAGAGAGTAGAGAGAGAGAGAGAGAGAGAGAGAGGAGAGAGAGAAGAGAGAGAGAGAGAGAGAGAGAGAAGCAACAATTTGATGTTATTGTCATTACCAACATAGGTTTTATGTGACAAGGGGAGAAGAGTAGTCGACAAAAATGCCCTACTATACTAAATCGTCATTATGAGAGAGAGAGAGAGAGAGAGGGGGGGGGGAGAGACACAGAGGGAGAGAGAGAGAGAGAGAGAGAGAGAGAGAGAGAGAGAGAGAGAGAGAGAGAGAGAGAGAGAGAGACACACACAGAGACAGAGACACACACAGAGACAGACACATCGACAGATTCAGACAGTGAAACAGACAGACGGAGAGACAGATTTGGCATCGCTAAGAACCTGATGAAAGGCAATACTGAACTCAACTCCTTTCAGTTCAGTTTCACTCTTAGATTAATCAACTCCCACGAAATGTATGACTATATAATTATTTGAGGGTATATCTGGAGACCCAAAATTATTTGAGGGTATGTCCCAGTATATCTGAGACCAAATTATTTGAATAGGGAAAGACGGGGTAAAAAGCCCATGGGCGGGTAATGTAAGAAGCCCATGAAATAAAGCCGCAAATTTCAGTCACATTTTGCCCATGAGACGAGTGTTAAAGTCTAGCATTCGTCTCATGGGCAAATTTGACTGACATTTTCTTTATTTCATGAGATAATTGGCATGGGCTTCTTACCCGTCCATGGGCTTTTTACCCCGTCTTTCCCCTATATGTCCCAGTGTATCCGAGACCCAAACCAAGTATCCGATGGATCCACTCATCTTGAACATATATCATTATTTGCTATGCCTTCCACCCAGCAGTTTACCACACGACCCGATTATGGCAAACCATCTCAGTCTTGACCTTGGTCTTGAGAGTGGGGTGTACACACCTTAGGCAAGGCATTTCAGGATGTAATGATTCCCCCAGAACAGCGTTCAACCCCGGCTGCTGTCTTGAGACGTTGTCTCTATGTTCAATTTCTGGAATGACCGTTCTAAATGCCGGGGCCCCACATGCCTATTCGGGTGGTGGGTCACCTGTCGACACTCAGTTGCACTGGGAGACTTCCGAGGTGTTGGATGCGTCACTGACGAAGGAACTAGGTTCTTCCCATTCTGACATGGAGACGGACACCTCACTGCACGAGGCTTCCACCGGTCTCATGGCATCGTTGGAACCGGTGTGGTGGCTAGCTTCGCCTGGACAGAATCAGGATAGGGACAATACAGAGTTAACACACACACACACAAACACCTAAATTTCAGGATAGGGAAAACACAGAGTTAACACACACAAACACCTAAATTTCAGGATAGAGAAAACACAGTGTTAACTCACACAAACACCTACACATCAGGATATGGAAAACACCTACACATCAGGATAGGGAAAGCACAGCGTTGACACACAAACACCTACACATCAGGATAGGGAAAGCACAGTGTTGACACACAAACACCTACACATCAGGATAGGGAAAACACAGTGTTGACACACAAACACCTACACATCAGGATAGGGAAAGCACAGTGTTAACAAAAAACACCTACACATCAGGATAGGGAAAGCACAGTGTTAACACACAAACACCTACACATCAGGATAGGGAAAGCACAGTGTTGACACACAAACACCTACACATCAGGATAGGGAAAACACAGCGTTGACACACAAACACCTACACATCAGAATAGGGAAAGCACAGTGTTAACACACAAACACCTACACATCAGGATAGGGAAAGCACAGCGTTGACACACAAACACCTACGTAGCTACACATCAGGATAGGGAAAGCACAGTGTTGACACACAAACACCTACACAGGATAGGGAAAGCACAGTGTTAACAAAACACACCTCGCTGCTGTTGCTGGAGGAGGTCAACCACACATTTTGTTTTTGTTTTGTTAAAACAAACAATAACAAAACATGAAAGAATATGCAAAAATTAGTAGAATGGTAAATAA